>CM050525.1:8771766-9371766 GCA_027563665.1 Antrozous pallidus | reverse complement strand
TCCTGGGCCGTCTTCAGCGATGCACAGTTGCTGACTGCTAGCATGGCAAGGTGTCGTCGGTGTCCCCTATCTCTGGACCGTTCTCGTGACTGGAACAGACCCATCAGTTCCTCACTGTCGCAGGAACCCACATGGTCTTGGAGTTGTTCTCTGAAAACACAAACACATTCTCAACCAAAAGTTAACAAAGGGATCCTCTCTGCAAATTAGACTTGTGATTCTTTTTATTTTTGCCCAAATGATTTTTCTTTAGCTTATTTTGAAGGAGATCTTTTCTTAATAAAGGGCTGTGGGGGTGGTTTTTACCCTTGGCTTTTGTTACATTCATAACTAGGAACCCATTTTATTCAACAATGTTTTGTTACCATTACCCACTCCTCACCCAATTTTACTACTTCTTGGTTAATATAGACATTTTGCCAAGGACTCAGTTTTAATAGTGATCATTTTATTTAGACTCCCAGCCTAATCTCTCTAAATTTTGCACCTCTACCTCTTTCAAGCATCCGTCTTTTTATATATATATATATATATATATATATATATATATATATATATATTATTGAGTTTAGAGAGGAAGGGAAAGAGAGAGAGATAGAAACATCAACGATGAGAGGGAATCATTGAGTGGCTGCCTCCTACACTCCCCCAACTAGGGATCGATCCTACAACCCAGGCACATGCATTTGGCTGGAATCAAACCTGGGACCTTTCAGTCCACAGGCTGACGCTCTATCCATTGAGCCAAACTAGCTAGGGCAATGCATCCGTCTTTAGTGCAGTCCAATGTTGATCCATGCCTCAAGTGCATTATTGTATTGACATTGAACATCTTGTGGTGTAATCCAATTGAATTTTATGGTTTTGAGCACACTGAAATTATCCTACACATACACACATGAAAAGGTCCTAAAGGAGGCCATTTGTGGAGGAACAACTAGAATGCCCTGCCTCTCTTCTTTGTGTTACATTGTGTGCTTCTGTCCCCCCTCCTTGCTGAGACTTTCATCATCCGTGCGTCTTTCAGGCCATATTATGTAGAACAGCCATTTCCTCAGTCTGACTCACTTGTCTTATCCTATGGAATCATATCTTCGTCATAGATAAACACTTGTGAAGATATTCTGTTTCTTTAAGGTCAACGTGTACTTCACCAGCGTTTCCTTTTGTATAGGTTGCTGCTGTGGAGCAGATAATTTGGAGGCAGTGACTGAGCAGAACGTTTCTGTAGGAATGTCACAGGCAAGGAATCCCAAGTTAGCCTTGTCTACCCAGAAGAGCCACTCCTGTGAGAGTTGTGGACTAGTCTTGGAAAATATTTTCCACATGATGGAGGGGCAGGGAACACAACACGGACAGATATTGTTGAGGTGCGGGGCATGTTCACAAGGATTTTATTTCAGTGCACAATTACACCAGCAGCATGTGCGAGAGACCTTCATTAGAGGTGTGCATAGGATCTCACTTGCATACAACTGCAATTTCAATGTGTCCCAGAATCCTTTCACATGCAGGGAGGTTGGACAGGGTATCCTTACTGAGTCAGGACATCTCCACCTAAAGGCTACTCAGACCAGGGTCAGTTCAAATGCTATTCTGACGTGTGGGATGATGTTTCAAAGGAAAAGAAATTATTACAACAGAAAAGAATGTAAGAAAGACATTAGTTGCAACCACACGTTTATTCAGGGAAAGGGTAACCAAGCAGGAGGTCGTTGTTTTGTGTGCTCTGAATGTGGGAAAGCTTTACCAGTAGAAATGGCCTCCGTTATCATCAGAGAGTTCACAGTGGAGAAAGACCTTATGAGTGCAGTGAATGTGGGAAATCATTTCCAAGGAGCACTGACCTTCATCGTCAGCAGAGAGTTCACACTGGAGAAAGGCCTTATGAGTGCAATGAATGTGGGAGAGCTTTTACCAAGAGCACTGCACTTCGTCGTCATCAGAGAGTTCACACTGGAGAAAAGCCTTATCAGTGCAGTGAATGTGGGAAATCTTTTGCCAGTAGCACTGCCCTTCAGTATCACCAAAATGTTCACACTGGAGAAAAGCCTTTATCATGTAACGAATGTGGAAAATCTTTTCCCAGTAGAACTGCTCTTCATTATCACCAAAATGTGCACACTTGAGAAAGACGGTATCAGTGCAGTGAATGTGGGAAATCTTTTGCCAGTATCAGTAACCTTCATTTTCATCAGAGAGGTCACACTGGAGAAAAGCCTTATAAATGCAATAAATGTGGGATATCGTTTGTCAGTAACACTGCCCTTCATCGTCATCAAATATTTCACACTGGAGAAAAGCCTTATAAATGCAGCGAATGTGGCAAATCTTTTACAAGAATCGATAGCCTTCATTGTCACCAGAGATTTCACAGTGGAGAAAGTCCTTATGAGTGCAGTGAATGTGGGAAGTCTTTTACCAGGAGCAGTAGCCTTCGTAATCATCAAAGTTTACACACTGGAGAAAGGCCTTATTAGTGCATTGAATGTGGAAAGACTTTTACCACTAACACTGAGCTTTTTCGTCATCAGAGAGGTCACACTGGAGAAAAGCCTTATAAATGCAGTGAATGTGGGAAATCTTTTACAAGGATTGATAGCCTCGTAATTCACCAGAGATTTCATACTGGAGAAAGTCCTTATGAATGCACTGAATGTGGGAAATCTTTTACCAGGAAGACTAGCCTCCGTAATCATCAAAATTTTCACACTGGAGAAAGGCCTTATGAGTGCAGTGACTGTGGGAAATCTTTTAGCACTCGCACTGACCTTTGTCGTCATCAGAGAGTTCACACTGGTGAAAGGCCTTATGAGTGCACTGAATGTGGAAAGTCTTTTACTACTAACACTCACCTTCATACTCATCAGAGAGTTCATACAGGAGAAAGACCTTATAAATGCAGTGAATGTGGGAAATCTTTTACCACTAGCAGTGATCTTCATTGTCATCAGAGAATTCACACTGGAGAAAAGCCTTATAAATGCAGTGAATGTGGGAAATGTTTTACCAGTAGCACTGTACTTCAATGTCATAAGAGAATTCACACTGGAGAAAAGCCTTATAAATGTGGTGAGTGTGAGAAATATTTTACCTGGAGCACTGCACTTCATCGTCATCAGAAAGTTCATACTGGAGAAAAGCCTTATCAATGCAGTCAGTGAATGTGGGAAATCTTTCAAAAGTAGCAATGGTCTCCAATATCATCAGAGAGTTCACATAGGAGAAAGCCATTATGAGTACAATTAACACGAGATAGCTCTCAGCCAAATTTCTAAATTTGCTCTGCACATATGAGTCCAAATGTGAGAAATTTCTTAGATGTGTAGGAAATGTAGTTTCTTAGATCTTAAAAATAATATAAGAAAATTTGTGAAGTCACTTTTGTCAGAATTGTATCTCATACATTTAATCATGCACATTATATAACTTCCTATAAGTGTTTTTACTGTTGTGTTTATTTTTCTGTTGGAACTATATGTATCTATGTTGGCACATTCCAATATGCAGAGACATGTTGCCACATTTATAATACCTACCCAGTGCACAAAATTTGTACACGGGGATAGGGAGTGTGTCCCTGAGCCCACCCTGCACCATCTCAAACTGGGACTCCTAGAGGAACATCTGACTACTCATTTAGGCCCAATACATGGAACGGGCCTAAACAGGCAGTTGGACATCCCTCTCACAATCCAGGACTGCTGGCTCCCAACTGCTTGCCTGCCTGCTTTCCTGATTGCCCCTAATCGCTTCTGCCTGCCAGCCTGATTGATGCCTAACTACTCCCCTGCCAGCCTGTTTGCCCCTAACTGCCTTCCCCTGAAGGCCTGCTCACCCCCAACTGCCTTCCCTGCAGGCTTGTGTCCCCCCAACTGCTCTTCCCTACAGGCCCGGTCACCCCCAACTTCCCTCCTCTGCCTGCCTGGTCACGTCCAACTGCCCTGCCCTGCAGGTTTCATCGCACCCAACTGCCCTCCCTTGCAGTCCTGTCCCTCCCCTGCTGGCTATCTTGTGTCCACATGGGGCAGCCATCTTTGACCACAAGGGGGCAGAAGTGCGTTGGAGTGATGGTGAATTTGTATATTACTCTTTTATTAGATAGGATATTTCTGTTGCTGAAGGTATTTTACCTGATCCACCTATAAGGTCCCTACAGATGGTATCAATCACCAACCTCATGTATTCAGGGAAGTTAACTCTGTTATCTAATTTGTTGAAGAAAATTAGGAATACCTGAGCCCTTGGTTCTTAGTTGTTTCCCCTCTCACCAGTTGGCATGAAGGACTGATTACTCGTGAAGTCACTTTTGTCAGAATTGTATCTCATACATTTAATCACGCACATTATGTAAACTTCCCATAAGTGTTTTTACTGTTGTGTTTATTTTTCTGTTGGAACTATATGTATCTATGTTGGCACATTCCAATATGCAGAGACATATGCCCCAGAAAACATAGTATTGAAGAGGGCCTGCCATTCTCAAGGTCACACTTTCCCTACATGCCAGTGATGAATTTATTGAGTGCATAAGTCATCAATGCAAGAATTGCCATTCTCATGTCTCTTTGGTTTGTAAAATAATGAAAGGTTTTTCTAAGGCTTCTTGATACTTGGATATTCTTTTTATTCTGTGGGTTAGCATATAAGGAGATGTGGGCTCTCCAAGCATGATGAGGTGAATAACTTTTATGGGCTCTCAAACATTCTTTGCTTTTCAGGGAACAATATGGTGCAGAAATTAGCTCAGCAGTGTTTGCCAAATTCACATTACTGATCATATTTTCCTATGAAATACTTAGGCTTCTGTAGTCCTCATGTGAAGATGGATGTTTGAAGACACAGAGATCACTTTACAGAGGGGGTAGCTATGACAACCTCAAATATGTCTTCTAGCACCATGAATATTTTTCTTGTTTTCAAGGGATGCTCATACACTTGAAGGTAATCCTTTGCCCTGGTCTTATAGAGGACCATGTACCCTAATGCCTACAATTCCACAGCTGATGGTCACTGGTGGTAGGACCATCAAAGTTAGGAGAAATCCTTTCACTGCAGCAACATTGACCTAATGAGTTTTGGAGAGGACTGCAGCCCATTAGATGGAATACTCATCTAAATGTGCATCCAGGAATGTTTCTGAGAAAAGGACTACAGGAGCGGTGTGTACACAGATGTCAGGGTCTCCAGGCATGTTTATCTTCTGCGGACACAGTCATTGTCATTGAATGTAATCAAGAGGTTTGTAGCTTCTTGTATCTTCTCAGATGTTCACCTCAGAGCCATTTTTGAGCTGGCAAAAAGGGAAGGCTAAAGGGGAAGGGTTTCTAGTTCAGGGATATGGCTTTTGTGACTCAACCAGCATACTTGTTGGTTTGGGTGAAAGTTCTTCATTGTTTTGTACATTTTCTTTCACTGAGACGAAACTGTCACCCAGAGGGCATAAGAAAGTGGATTGAATATAGACTTGATAAGCCTATTTTTCTAATATATTCGAACTTACACATTTTTAAATTTTGGACCATTTTTAAAAGCTATAATGAGTAAAATACGTGTTTAGTATTTTGTAACTCTTCATGTGTACATGAAACCGAAACCATTATTATAGTCATAATACTGACCATATCTGTTACTGTGTAATTGCTTTATGACCTTTTTTAATCTGTCCCTGTTCTTCACTGCTTTCCTTGTACCATAAATTTACATTCCATTTTAATAGAGAAATTTAGAGAAATTTGCTTTTTCTTTTTATAAATATATTTTTAATTGATTTTTTTATAGAGAGGAAGGGAGAGGGATAGAAAGTCAGAAACATTGATGAGAGAGAAACATAGATCAGCTGCCTTTTGCACACCCTCTACTGGGGATGTGCCCACAGCCAAGGTACATGCCCTTGACCGGAATCAAACCTGGGACCTTTCAGTCCGGCAGGCTCATGTTCTATCCACTGAGCCAAACCGGTTTCGGCAGAAATTTGCTTTTTCTAAGTAGTTTCCTGCTTTTATTTATGTTTCATAAATATTTGGAGTTTCATTATAGATATATTAGCAATTCATCTTTTTTTCTGATAAATGTTCTTAACCTTTGAATATATCACTAATAGCTTATCCATTTTTATGAATATTTGGTTCTTTCTCATAAAGTTGGTATAACCATTTCTGTATTATTTTTTATATGGATATAAGTTTTATTTACCTTTGTCAACAATTTAGTGCATAATCTGGGTCGCTGAGTATTTGAGTTTTTAAATTGACAAAGATTAGCATATTGTGGTCTAAACAGAATATACCATCATGGATGTCATGGTTCCATTGTTTGGCTGTGATCCCACAGGGTTGCCGGTTAAATTGCCTGGCATGTCCCTGGGTTGTGGGCTAGCTTCCTGGAATGAGGTATTCAGGAAATGGATGGTCTATGTTGCACCCTTGCATTGTGTTTCTCCCCCTCACCCTTCTCTCCAAAAATTAATAAAATTGCCCTTCTGGCATGTCTCAGTCATTGAGCTTTAATCTATGAACCAGGAAGTCATGGGTCAATTGCAGGCCTGGGTACACTCATGAGCTGCCTGCCCAAACTGAGTGTGGGTGTTCAGGAGGCAGCCTGTCCGTGATTCTCACCATTGGTGCTTCTATTTCTCTGTTTCTTTTTAAAGTAAATGTATATATATTTCATTTTATTTTTAAAAATATATTTTATTGATTCTTCACAGAGAGGAAGGGAGAGGGATAGAAAGTCAGAAACATCAATCAGCTGCCTCCTGCACACACCCCCACTGGGGATGTGCCCACAGCCAAGGCACATGCCCTTGACCGGAATCAAACCCGGGACCCTTCAGTCCACAGTCCGATGCTCTATCCACTGAGCCAAACCGGTTTCAGCTATGTATATATATTTTTTAAAAATCAATAAACTATTCCTTAAAAATAAAAATGAACTGATTTTGCCTTTTGGCATTTCTCCACCAGTGTATGAGAACACGCTCCACACCCTAGAGCAGCACTTTCCAACTGGTGGCTCCCAAACCACTGGTGATACTTGAGGTCTGAAAGGTTGGCAACCGCTTTCCTATACTATATTTTCTTTGGTTGATCATCCTGTATTTAAAAAACTAGTGGCCCAGTGCACGAAATGGTGCCCGTTGAAATTAATTTCAAGAAATATTCCAGTGTCACTGTTTGCCCTTTCCCTATAATAGAAGTATCAGAGATGAAAGAAAATTAGTGAAATGTATATGAAAATATGTAAATTGATATATAAACAATAACAACATGATATAACCACAAAGACCTGATAGAAAAACAAAGCATGATATAAAAACAATATTGGTAAAAAATGATGTCTGATAAATTGATTTACAATTATGCTAACACTGAGGCCAGTGTCAAATGGGGACAAATCAATTCCCGTAGTCAGAGCAATCTCTCCTCCGAAGATCCTGTTAATACTTCTGCTTCAATTATGTTAGGCAGCAGTCCTTTGATAATAAATCTGGTACCATTATAAAGACCCTGTTTACTATTAAGATTTCTCATTAGCATGATGATTGCACCTACTCTCCATTCTAATTTATGACACAGCATTGCCAAAGTTTTAATACTTTTAAGTAATTCGATGGGAAATTTTTTTCGGCATCACCCATTGAAACTAGTATTGTTGATTACACTGTCATCTCTGAATCTTTGTTTTAAAAAGTATTTTATTGATTTTTTTTTTTTACAGAGAGGAAGGGAGAGGGGCCAGAGGGTTAGAAACATCGACGAGAGAGAACCATCATCGATCTGCTGCCTCCTGCACACTTCCCACTGGGGATGTGCCCGCAGCCAACGTACATGCCCTTGACTGGAATCAAACCCAGAACTTTTCAGTCCTTAGGCCAACGCTCTATCCACTGAGCCAAACCAGCCAGGGCTCATCTGAGTCTTAACACAAGATCCGTTCCCCAGTCTTTTTACCTTGTGGGAAAAGTATAGGATAGGTCATTGCATCTAATGTAGGAAACAGGATGCTGATTTGTTTCATTTTGCTGGCATTCGGATTATTGGGATCTGCTTTACAATGAATGAGCACATGTCCCTTTGAAAAGGAAGTCCTCTATCTTTGTTTCTGAATATGTTGGCAACTTCGATTACCTGGAGATATTTATATCTATGTGAATCACTATTATGATCGGATTTAATTGCCATTGTTACTTTCATGTATCACTGCTGCTCTCTTTCAGCATCAGAATGTCTACAAAAACAACCAAATTCAACATTGACAATGACACATTGAAACACACACACCAGCGAGTGATGTATATGTACTGCGCATGCCCGAATCATCTTAGCCTTTTATAGATTTGGAATAAACTTGCTTAATTAGACCTGGTTTATGATGTAGCTCAACTTTTTCCAGCCCAGTGAAGCACCCAACCTCTCTTTCAGGTGATTGTCAGCAACACAGCAATAAACATCAACACAAAGCACATTATTATTGTAGATCTCACAGGGAGAACAAAGGTAAAATGTTTAAGTGCAGCAGTGTTTGACTATATTCTGTGCAGTGAAAAAAACCTGAAGTCATTTTCAAGGTCCACCAATTCTTACTTCTTTTCAATAGGGTCAACTTTCTAAGCTTTCTAAATCTTTGTTTTCTGACTAATGAAAAGAAAACAGGATTCCACTGAGTATGCTATCTACCTACTCCAGGACTCTGTGAGGATCAAATGAGATGAGGCATGGGAAAGTCTCACAGATATTTGGTTACAGTGTGAAGGCGTGACGGCAAACCTGACACCCGTGTCAGCACTGACACGCGTAGCCATTTTCAGTGACATGCGGTCACATGCGGTCGCATACAGAGGAGTATGGGGCCGCATGCAGAGAAGGATTTTAATCCTCAGTGACTGCACGGTCCTCGGCTACTGCACGGCCAAGTACAGTGGCTGAGGATGAAAAATTTGCTGTAGTGTAGTGTAGACACTCTGTGCCGGAGGTCTGTAGGCTAAAATAACAGAACTCCAGCATAGAGTGTCTAGTTCTGGGACTTCTGGTTAGGCCTTTAGGGGATCTTTGACCTCACACAGCCAGCAGAGCAGGGAGCAGCGGAGTACCATGGGGAACACATCTCTGTGGGCCCTGTGATCGCCATTACCAGCAACCACAAAACCACAGCAACCATCCAATCTACTGTTCTGGGGTGTCATGGATTTCTAATTGACCATCATTTCTGAGATAAGCGAGGGGGAAGCTGGGAGAGGCGAGGGCCTGTGCTATGGGTGCCATTTCCCGCCATTAGAAATAGCGGCAGCCTCTGAAACCGGTTTGGCTCCGTGGATAGAGCGTCGGACTGTGGACTGAAAGGTCCCAGGTTCGATTCCAGTCAAGGGCATGTATCTTGGCTGCGGGCACATCCCCAGTAGGGAGCATGCAAGAGGCAGCTGATGGATGATGTTTCTCATCGATGTTTCTGACTTTCTATCCCTCTCCCTTCTGCTCTGTAAAAAATCAATAAAATATATTTAAAAAAGAAAGAAATAGCGGCAGCCATCTTAATTTATATAAGGAACGTCATTTTGCAGCATAGTGCAGCCTCCATTTCACCACTATTACTGTTGTGCATCCTTATTAACCCTTATTTCTGCTTATTAACCCTGCCCTTTCCTAAAAGACAGTTACATGTGCCATCTTGTGGTCAGTTAGGATAGTTAACCCCTAATTGCCTGCAGGGCTAACAGGCTATCTATAATTCTATCTTCTGTCGCTGCCCTCCTGATGGAGAACCCAAAAAATAAAAATAAAAAACAAGGTTAAGTGAAGGAAGTGGTAGTAGCAGTAGCCGACCCTTTCAAGAGACATGGACTGAGCTGTATGGCACTATAGAAAAACATGGCAGATCATTTTGTGTTCTATGTACTGAAATGGTAGTAAGCAGAACGTGGAATATAAATAGACATTTTGAAACTAATCCTTCCCAGCTCTTGAAAAAAAGTGAGGATGAAAGGAAGGAATACATTTCCAGGCAGCTACACCTTTATTAGAGCCAATCTAATTCCATCCTTAAATTTATAAAAGGCTCTACAAATTTAACATCTGCGAGTTTGAGCATTGCTCACTCCATAGCTCAGTATGGCAAAACACTCAGGGAGAATTTATTAAAGGAACTCTCCTAAGATGTGCACCAGTTCTATTTCAGGATATGCAGAATAAAGATGCAATTATTAAGAGAATATCAGTTACCACTCACTACAAATATAATAAAAGACCGAATAATGAGACTGAACACAAATGTACAACATCAATTGAAGAGGGACATAAGTAATTGTAAATATTTTTCTATCTCTCTTGGTGAAACCTACTGATGTCACATCACATGTTCAGTTGGCCATTATTGGTCAATATTCTGATGGTTTCACAATCAGAGAAGAGTTTATAAAGTTAGTATCAGTGCCAATAAGTACATTAGGAAGTGAAATATGTAAGGTTGTTATACAAACATTCTGTGACCTAAGCATTGATCTTTCTAAAGTGTCAGTGACGACAGATGGGGCACCAGACATGGTGGTGAAAAAAGTCGGATTTGTCAAATTGTTTATGGAAGCTATTGGAGATCCTATTGTGCCTTTTCATTTTATTATCCATCAGGAGGTTTTATGTGCCAAGGCAGGATTCACCAACTTAAACGACTTAATGTCAGTTGTTACAAAAATAGTTAATTTAATAGCTGCTCCCCCCCTTCACAAGCGAGAATTTTCTGCACTTTTACTGGAGGTTGATTAAACCTATAGTGGACTGCTGATGTACAATAATGTCAGATGGCTGAGCCAAGGCAAAGTTCTTGAGCACTTTGTGGAGTGCTTTGAAGAAATTAAGGTATTTCTTGAGGATAAGAATCTGGGAAACTTTTCTCAGTTCAATGATGATAAGTGGGTCAACACCCTGATGTTTTTAACAGATCTCTCTGTTCATATTAATGAACTGAACTTAAAGTTACAAGGTTTTGACAAAAGTATTGACGTTATGTTTGGATACGTAAAAGCTTTTGAAAGTAAACTTAAAATTTTCAAGTGAGATGTAGAAACTAAAACTTGTAAGTATGTTCCTCGAGAAACAAAGTATTTTGAGAAGGCCAGTGCAGCTGTACAAAAGGAAATGGAACCCTTGCATATTAGGTACCAGCATGTTTTAGACTGGTTACTTGGCCAGTTCATTGATAGGTTTAATCAATTTAGAAGCCTAGAACAGACCATAAAAATAGTTAAGTATCCTGATGTAGCAGTCTACATTAGTTTGGAATTACATGGTTTCCAATGGATGCAAATTGATGATTTGGAGATGCAACTTACAGAATTTCAAGGCAGCATCTGGGCTCAGGTGTTTGTCGACTTGAGGTCAAAGATTGAGAATCTGGAAAGATGCCGCTTGGAGAATCAAGAGGAGTGCCACTAGGAACAGGAAATTTGGAGTGCCTGGAACCGATTACCAGACACTTTTAGCACCCTGAAAAATATAGCAATAGCTTTACTCACAATTTTTCCCTCCACATACTTTTGTGAGACCTTATTCTCAGTGTTAAATAATATCAAAACCAACAAAAGAAACAGATTGACAGATGAAGTTAGTAGCACTTGCTTGGGATTGAAGTGTATAAAATACCAACCTTCAATTGAAGGTTTAGCCAATGAAATTCAGCCACAAAAAAGTCACTAATAGACAGGTCAGTTAAAGAATTCCCCCTCCCCCTCACTTAGTTCTCGCCACCCCACACAAGTTAAATAGTATCAACTCCAACAAAAGAAACTGACTGACAGATGAACAAAGAAATCACTAAGCAGGTAAGTTAATTAGTTTTTGGTTTGTTAAATACAGTTATATGTTATAATTATACATTTTTGTTATTTAAACTATAAATTTCACAAAATTATGTTTTCTTTTTCTCGAAGTGACACACCACCCAAGTTATGCTCGTTTTTTTGGCGAATTTTGACACACCAAGCTCAAAAGATTGCCCATCACTGGTGTAGAGTGTTTCCACCTGAAGCTAGTCGGTGCTAGGGAGGAAGGCAGATGTTACTACTGGACATCATTACCCAGATTGTTGGACACTCATCTTATTTGCATCTTATATAGATAGATATATAAATAGGTATTCTATAATTTTGCCATTCTCCCTCAATGTTGTTTGATTTTATTTTATGGAGGAATTTATGGGGAGCTATTTCTCAGAAGTGCATTTGTTGAATCTGTATGTTTATTAAAACATCTAATCATATTTTCTGCCTAATGTGCTATGAGTTTTGGCAATTTTCTTTATATGCGTGCACGCACACACACACACATATACACTGAGTGGCCAGATTATTATGATCTCTGAATGCATAACAATCTGGCCACTCACTACACACACACATATATATGTATATTAGAGGCCTAGTGCATGAAATCGTGAATGGATTGGGTCTGGCCAGACTAACCAGGTGGAGGGGACATAAGAGGTTGGCTGACCTTCCTGCTGGTCAACCTCCTGGTCAAGGGGGCAACTTGTATATTAGCCTTTTATTATATAGGTTATACACTGAGTGGCCAGATTATTATGTGTTGAGAGATCATAATAATTTGGCCACTCAGTGTGTATACTAGAGACCTGGTGCACGAATTCATGCCCGGGCGGGGTCTAGCTATCTTCACCCGATCAGGGTGGTAAGGGCTGATCGGGGAAGGGCTGGCCAGGCGGAGGGGCCATGGCCAGTTTGCCAGCAAGCCCCGCCCTGCATTGTGGTGTGGGGGGCCGTTCAGGAGGGTGCTGACCAGGGGCGAGGCCAGCCTGGGGGAGTTATTAGCATCAAAGACCTTTGCAGGGTATGTGCACATTGCTGTTGGTTTCTGGATGTGTTGAAGCTTCAACAACACTTCAGTGTTAGGGACACTTACAGCTTCCCTTTCAGGTAAAGCAGTTTAATTCTGTGCAGACAAATCCTCTAAAGCAGTGGTTCTCAGTCTGTCGGTTGCAACTTCTTTGAGGGTCAAACGACCCTTTCACAGGGGTCACCTGAGACATCCTGCATATCAGATATTTACATTATGATCCATAACAGCAGCAAAATTACAGTTATGAAGTAGCAACGAAAATAATTTTATGGTTGGGGGTCATTACAGCATGAGGAACTGTATTAAAGGGTCGAAGCATTAGGAAGTTTGAGAACCACTGCTCTAAAGAGAGGCTGTCTTTCGATGTGGCAGCCCTCTTAATTAATAAGCAGTGGAGAGAGAACACAAAAAGATGGTGATTGTGATAAACACCTCTCCTGGATACCTGACTGAAGGTCCAGACCATGAGCAGTTTTCCTCTTGATCACTCCTCATTCAGGTTCCTGGTCTATGAAGGCTGGAGAGTGTTACTTACTTAGAATTACTTAAGGTCACACTTTGATGATCAGGGGGTGCTGATCAGGAGTGTGGGCCGCAGGGTGGAGGGGCTGGAGGTAATTGGCTGCTGCAGTGTGCTTCATAGCCACTGGTCATTTTGGGCATTCTGCTTTTATATATAGATTTTTTAAAAATATTTTTTAAAACCATCTTAAATATGTTACATGCAATAAACAATATATCATGAAAATGATTTTAAATATGTTACATGTAATAAACACCAATTATTGAAGAAAATCTTACATGTAATAATATTACTTGCAATTAACATTAATATTTCAAGAATAAAAGGATTTTAAGTATAATAATATTGCCAAAACTGTACTAACATAGTATGATATCACAAAAGTATGAAATAATAAAATCTCCAAATAACAGTATTACTTCTATTATGTTTTAGACTATTGTTTCTACTCTGGCTCTGTTTTTGTTCATCAGTTTATGTTGTTCATTATATTCCACAAATGAGTGAGATCATGATATTTATCTTTCCCCGCCTGGCTTATTTCGCATATACGTGATGCCCTCTCTGTCCATCCATGCTATTGCAAATGGTAAAAGTTGCCTCTTTTTTACAACAGCATAGTATTGCATTGTGTCGATGTACCACCGTTTTCTAGTTCATTCATCTGCTGGTGGGCACTTGGGCTGTTTCCAAATCTTAGGTATTGTAAATTATGCTGCTATGAAGATAGGGGTGCATATATCCTTTCTGATTGGTGTTTCTGATTTCTTTTTTTAAAAAATATTTTATTGGTTTTTCACAGAGAGGAAGGGAGAGGGATAGAAAGTCAGAAACATCAATCAGCTGCCTCTTGCACACCCCCTGCTGGGGATGTGCCTGCAACCAAGGTACAAGCCCTTGACGGGAATCGAACCTGGAACCTTTCAGTCCGCAGGCTGACGCTCTATCCACTGAGTCAAACCGGTCTCGGCTGATTTCTTGAAATATATCCTAGAAGTGGGATCACTAGATGATTTGGGAGCTCCATTTTTAACTTTTGGAGGAAACTCCATACTGTTTTCCACAGTGGTTGCACCCCTCTGTATTCCCACCAGCAGGCCACCAGGGTTCCTTAATCTCCACATCCTCACTAGTACTCCTTCTTTGTTGATTTGTTGAGGGAATTTTCTTTAACAAAAAGACAGTGGAGTGCTTTCTTTGACAGCATATATACTAAAATTGTAAAGATACAAAGAAGATTAGCATGGCCCCTGCGCAAGGAAGATATGCAAATTAGTGAAGCATTCCATTTTTTTAAAAATGAAAATATATATTGAAAAGGCAGTGGAACAACAAAGATTGATGTTGGCATTTTACTCATTTGTTCCTTTTTTGCTTTATTTTAATTTGATTTTTTTTTCGGGTTTTCACTACCATTTATTGGGCTCCTTTTAAATGCCTCGCACATGTGTGTACACGTGTTCTTTATTTATTTGGCAAAGACATCACAATGCTGCACATAGGCATCAAAGTACACAGTTTACAAACACTCAAAACTGGGTCTAGAAAGACTACACTGGCAAACAGGATTGCACTAATAGATTTCCACGTGACCTCACTGGTTTCCAGCAGCTGGGGTGCAGGCCACAATTACACAGTGAAGCAGGAGAAAGTTGCTTGGAAGGTTATCAGCATTTACAGAGACTTCACTGTTTGAAGACAGATTTATAAACTCAAATTTAGAACAGACCCAGAACATAGAAAGCTAGAGCTTTCTCGTTGCTTTCAGAGAACAGGAAAAAAATGCTCAAGGCTCAGGTGACTTTGTTTCGACTGTGTGTGTGTGTGTGTGTGTGTGTGTGTGTGTGTGTGTATGTGTGTGAATGGCCTGTCCTTGTTCAGGTAAAACTTGTCAAACACCTGAGGATGTTTTTTCTTTTTTTGTTCTTTACCCTCCCCTGCTTTCCCTTTTGAGATTCTGCACTCCATTCCGTGCTTCTATGTCTCTGAATTATCTCCATTCATCAGGTTTTGTTTTTTGGTTTTTAAATATATATTTTTTTATTTTTTTACCGAGAGGAAGGGGGAGAGACAGTCAGACACATAGTTGAGAGAGAAAGATTGATCACCTGCCTCCTGCACACCCCGACTGGGGATGTGCCTGCAAACAAGGCCCCTGACCAGAATCGAACCCGGGATCCTTCAGCCTGCAGGCCTACACTCTATCCACTGAGCCATACCAGTTAGGGCCATCAGGTTTTTTTGTTGTCATATTCCAAATATTAGTGAGGTCAAGTGATACCTGTCTTCTTCTGACTGACTTATTTCACTTAGCATAATGCTCTCCAGGTCCCTCCATGCTGTGTGAAAGGATAAGAGATTCTTCATTTTTAGTGCTGCATAGTATTCCATGGTATAAATGTACCACAGTTGTCTACCCACTCATCTATTGTTGGCCACTTGAACTGTTTACAGATCTTCAGTGTTGTAAATTGTGCTGCTATGCACAGAGTGGTGCATCCTTTCAATCTGATGGTTTCAGGTGCCTTAGCTTATATTCCTAGAAGTAGAATCACTGGATCAAATGACAGTTCCATATTAAATTTTTTGGTAAAACTCCTAATTGATGTCCCTAATGGCTGCATCAGTTTGCATTTTCACCAGCTGTGTACTAGGTTTCCTTTTTTCCACATCGTCCCCAGCACTTGTCCCTTGTTGATTTGTTGATGGCAGCCATTCTGACAGCGTGGGATGATAACTAATTGTTGCTTTAATTTGCATCTCTCTGGTGATCAGTCACTTTGAGCATTTTTCACATGTCTCTTGGCCATCTCATCCACACTGCAGCCCAGGCAGAGCTGATACTTCCAGGGGTATCAGAAGCAAATGCTCTTAAGAGTGTCTGTTTTGCCGAAGTTGGTTTGGCTCAATGGATAGAGTGTCGGCCTGCGGGCTGAAAGGTCCCAGGTTCTATTGCGGTCAAGGGCATGTACCTTGGCTGCGGGCACATCCCCAGCAGGGGGTGTGCAAGAGGCAGCTGGTCGATGTTTCTCTCTCATCAATGTTTCTGACTTCCTATCCCTCTCTCTTCCTCTCTGTGAAAAATCAATAAAATATATATTTTAAAAAAGAGTGTCTGTTTTGTGACATTAACTTTGTATAATGGATTCAGTGGAGGCAGGTGAGAGCCAGTTAGAGACTTGAGCAACCTCTGCAAGCTACAATTGCCCTGAAGGAGACACGAAACAATGCTGCCATTCAGAAAGAGCAGGTCCTGAAGAAAGATATGCAAAACCAGCCACGAAAGTGCACCAGAAACTTGCTCCAAACATCACCTCCTCTGAAGGCGATAGAGGACCTTTGGTGTGTTCTTGGGCTATTTGCCCCTAAATCCAGTCCTTGAGTCAACTGAGAAATACCAGAGCCTGGTCTTCGAGCGGAGAAACTACATTACCCACAAGACCACGCATGGACTGCCACCAGGCTGAGCCAATGTGGGATCAGAGAAGGCATTTCCGTTTGGCCGTTTCTGTGGGGCGGGACCAATAGTCCTCGCGGCGGAATTTGGTCTTTCTCCGGTTATTGTCCCAGGCGGTCAGGAGGTCCTAGTGGCTCGGTCTGAGGGAGAAGGTGGGGAGTGGTGTTCCCCGCCTCACAGCCAGTGGTCGGAGCCTCCAGTGGTGCTCACGGCTCACACGTGGGATTGAAGCTCAGAGTCGCCACCCAGACCCACGGCAGGGCCGGGACTGGGACCGCCATTCCTGCAGCGGCTTCTACTGCAGCCGCTCTCGCCCCGCTCAGCCCACAGAGAGCCATGGCGGCGCCCGCGCTGGGCAGAGGAGCTGAGGTAAGAGAATCCCCAGGCCTCACTTCCTCCGTTCACAGACTCCACAGCCTGGGTGGGGCATCTGTCACTTCCCTCGCTCAGCCCCGCGTGGGGACCGTGAGGAAGCCGGAGGGGAGAGAGGAGTGTTGTGGCTTCTGAGGACACAGCAAGTGCAGGGCGGAGAGGACGGGGGTGACCTGCATCTGAGGTTCCCCTGAGGATGGGGCTGTGAGTGTTGGCGGACAGATCAGAGGCTGCAGGGAGGACGTATCAGACTCTATGGGGCTTTCCCGGCTGTGGGTTCAATCAGAGGCCTGGGGTGGTTCTGGACCAGGTTGCAGAACAAGCTACATGCCATGTGCCAAGTTCCTGGGTGAGTCCAGCGAGATCCAGTGGCATTGGAGCAGGAAGGGGGCAGAGCTGAGGGAATGAATGTGGAGTCTGAAGAGGGGAAGGGGTTAAAGGTTACCCAGTGGTGTGCACATCTAGAGGAAGTGTGAGCTGATGGTCCCCAGGACATAAAAGCGAAGCATAAAGCCCACGTTTGTCTTTGCCTTGGAGGCATGATCTGGTCGGCAAACTCATTAGTCAACAGAGGCATATATCAACAGTACAGTGATTGAAATTTCTTTCGAGAGACAAATTTTTTAAACTTATTCTAATGCCACTTGTTTAAAATAAATTTGCTCAGGCCGTGGTATTTTGTGTCTCACGAGCCCCAGTTTGCCGACCTTGGAGTAATGACAGTGGAATTGCATTGCTTGCCAGGGAGACTGGGGCCCAGGAGGCATGGCCCAGACCTTAAATGGCATTGCTCTCTACTCTCCCCTCCCCCAATCCTTCCCACCCAACCCAGCTGCTCTGCTGAGGGCAATCCCAGTGAGTAACGGGACTGTGATGGGAGAGCAGCCTGCACTGGCATTAGGGCCTGGTGCCCACACTAACCGGGTGCCCGGGAGGAGGTTGAGGGGGGGAAGGTGTGGCAGGAGTAGAATTACTGGTTCTCCCAGAGAAACTCTGGTTTCTATTGTCTCGATTCTAATAGGTTGGCGTGACCTTTGCGGACATTGCCCTGTACTTCTCCAGGGAGGAATGGAGCCTCCTTGATGAGGGTCAGAGACAGCTGTACCTGACTGTGATGCTGGAGAACTTTGAACTTGTATCCTCGCTGGGTAAGACCCTCACTGTCACCAGTGACCTGGGCTTGGCTTTGCCATTTCCCAGATACCATCTCCCAGAGTGTACTCTGTCCTTCGGTGTAGACTGTGGAACTACTTGATTTTTCCAGTTTGCTGGGTAGTTGCTGTTCTGGGGAGGGTTGGTCTGTTTCAGCTGCTCCCTTCTCTTCCTGAAGTCCCCATTCTCCCCGCTGTACCACATTCACAGGGAAGGACTTTTGGTTGGTAGTGTTGCAGGAATCCTGAGAGCTTCCACCTTGATCAGTAAGGAAAGCATTTTCTTTTTCTTTCTTTCTTTTTTTAAAATATATTTTATTGATTTTTTACAGAGCGGAAGGGAGAGGGATAGGAAGTCAGAAACACTCTAATCGATCAGCCCCCTCCTGCACGCCCCTTACTGGGGATGTGCCCACAGTTAAGGCACATGCCCTTGACTGGAATCGAACCCAGGACCCTTCAGTCCGCAGTCCGACGCTCTATCCACTGAGCCAAACCGGTCTAGGCAGGAAAGCATTTTCTATATTCCTCTTGGTCATATGTATGGACTTTTTTATTATTATTATTGATTTTTTACAGAAAGGAAGGGAGTGGGATAGAAAGTCAGAAACATCGATGAGAAAGAAACATTGTTCAATTGCCTCTTGCACACCCCCTACTGGGGATGTGCCCGCAGCCAAGGTACATGCCCTTGACCAGAATGTAACCTGGGACCTTTCAGTCAGTTTCAGCATGGACTTTTTGAAGAATTGTCTCTACTTACTATCCTGTTTATTAACTGTGTTTTTTCATTAAAGATTCTTTTGATTACCTTGTAGATTTTATATATTAATTGCTTATTACCTACAGAACACATATTTTGGCATGTGGCTAATTGTGCTTTGCAGATACTGTTCACCCAGGCCTACTTTTCTATGAAGTCTGCGGGGTTCTTTTCCCAGCCTTACAAAGGGTTCAGCATTCTGAAGAAAGGTGCTGTGTGTAGATGATTAACGAGTTCAAGGACAAAAGATAATTTTGAAAGGCATTGGTGGTCAGGATCTTCAGCTGAAGGAGCTAAAGACTTGCCTGGACCAAGGATCCGTGCTTTTATTCAACAGTTTGTCCCACGCCAAGGTGGAGATAGTACATTTCAAAGGGTAGGTTATCAAAGGATATTGTCAGATTGAGGAATAGCCTACAGATGTTCAAGTTTTGGCCAATAGGAGGCAATAAAATGCCCTGAGCTGTCTGGCAGTTAACAGTCCTATTCAGGTTTGGGAGAAGTGCTTGTGTAGCCTTTTCAATACGTAAATTACATAATGGCTCACCCTTGTTGAGCCATCCCACCTACACCAACCTTTTGGTGAAACTCTTGTAATTATTACATCCTGGAATTGATTCCCGGCAGAAGTCCATGTTTTTGGCAACAGTGCAGCCAGCAGGTCTAGTGCCCCCATTTTTCTAGCAAGCTCAGGTTCTTGATACTACTGCTTAGCAATAAAGTATTTTTAATAAAATTATATAGCGTTTGCTTTTGAGACAGAACTATTGCAGTATAGTATTTACAGGGTACATGCCCGAGTATAGTATTTACAGGGTACGTGCCCGAGTATAGTATTTACAGGGTACGTGCCCGGGTATAGTATTTACAGGGTACGTGCCCGAGTATAGTATTTACAGGGTACGTGCCCGAGTATAGTATTTACAGGGTACGTGCCCGGGTATAGTATTTACAGGGTACGTGCCCGAGTATAGTATTTACAGGGTACGTGCCCGAGTATAGTATTTACAGGGTACAAGCCCGGGTTGCAGGATCAAACCCAGTGTGCGGTTTGCAGGAGGCAGCTAGTCAGTTATTCTCTTCGTCGGGGCTTCTATCTCTGCCTTCTTTTCTTAAGTCAATAAATAATATATTTTAAGAACCAAGAGACTATTCCTTCAAAATAAAAATATGCCGAATGTAACTTTGGGCCTTTTCCACCAGTGTGTAGGGTATTCACATGCTCCACATTCTAGAGCAGCTGTCCCCAACTGGCGGTCCATGGACCGGTGGTTGTCCGTGAGATTCCAATATTATCCTAGATAATATTTTGTTTGGTCACTCATTCGTTATTTAAAAACTAGTGGCCTGGTGCACAATTTTGTGCCCATGGAAAGGAAATTAATCAGAAGAAATATTTTCACATCGTTGTTCGTCCATTCTCTGTAATAGAAGTGTCAGAGATGAAAAGTAATATATAAATTGATTAATAAATAAACAATAATATAGCAACAAAGGATATATAAAGAACAAAAACATGATATAAAAACAAAAACATGATGTAATAACAATATTGATAAAACAACAATGACTGATAATTTGATTAAACTTATTCTAACACTGACGCCTGTGTCAGATGGAAACAAATCAATTCCCGTAGTCAGAAAAATCTCCTCTGCAGATCCTGTTAATACTTCAGCTTTGATTATGTCAGGTCACAATCTTTTAATACTAAATATGGTATCCTTACAAATGTCTTGTTTACTATTGAGATTCTCAGTAGCATCAGGGTTACACCTACTTTCAATTCTAATTCATGACACAGCTGTTGTGGGGCGACCCGAGAATGACGACCACCAGACAGTCCGATTGGGAATTTAGGGAGCCTTTACTGCGAACTCGAGTCCGGGCTCAAGTCTCTACTGTCACAGCAGCGAACAGCAAGAGCCCCGAACTTTTGCAGCAAGCACTTTTTATCCCCAACACAGGAGGACTTGGCAGTTTGTGATTGGACAAGCTCTTAATAAGGGGTTGGTTACATTATTTGTAAGCTATGGAAAATTTCAGACAATCAGTTATGAAGACAAGGGCGGGTACTAAGGGGGCTATTGTTACAGAACTATCCTAAGAAGGGTAGGCGTTATGCTTGGCTGAAGCGTGTCAAACCACACCTCTGGCTGTGAGCCACCTGTGGGGCCTAGCTTTTCATGGCCAAGGTCTGTCCTGGCAATGTCCTTATGCCAGAACACAGCATTGCCAAAGGAATAATAGTTTTTTAAGAAATTCTATGGGAGCCGAGACCGGTTTGGCACAGTGGATAGAGCGTCGGATTGCGGACTGGAGAGTCCCGGGTTCGATTCCAGTCGGGGGCATGTACCTTGGCTGCAGGCACATCCCCAGTTGGGAGTGTGCAAAAGGCAGCTGATCGATGTTTCTCTCATCGATGTTTCTGACTTTCTATCCCTCTCCCTTCCACTCTGTAAAAAATCAATAAAATATATTTTTTTAAAAAAAGAAATTCTATGGGAAAGCTATGTTTCTAGCAAGCTCAGATGCTTGTTACTAGTGCTTAAAATAAAGTATTTGCCATGAAGTTTAGTATAGAGTTTGCTTTTGAGACAGTCATTGCATTATCAGCCTGCACTATTGTATTAACATACCTTCATTATTCTCTGGGAACTCCTCTTATTTGTGTGAATTTCTGCCTATATCGCAATATTTCCTTTATTGTGCTGATCAGAACTAACTCCACAATCTCTCCAAGCGATTCCTTCATATGATTTTTCAAGTGTTTTTTTTTATTCTCTAGATATCTTTTCATTTCATTTTGTTTATTGCTGTTGTGCTGTGAAGGTGCTATTTTTCTTTATTTGTTGCAGTGTGGACTGTTTATTTTTTTCTATTTTGTGTGGTGCTTGTGTCACATTCAGAAAATCCTGTTCAAAACCTCCAAAAGTTTTTATCTAGGTTGTTCTGAGGAGTTTTCAGTTTTAGCACTGACATTCAATTCTGTCATGCAGGTTGAGTTACATTTTATCAGTGGTGACCAGTACTGTGTGTTTACATGTGAATAGTGATTTTCAGCAGCACCATTCGTTGAAAAAACTATCTTTCCCTACTTTAGTTGTAACTTTGACAAAGATTACTTGAAAGAATGTGCCTGGATTTCTTTGTTTTCTGTTCTCATCTGCTGATCTATGTGTCTGTTTCTCCACCAACACAGTGTTTGCTTGCTTTCTCTATGTAATAAATTGAAGTCAAGAAGTGTGATGCCACCAGCTTTGTTTTCAATCACTTTTTTTTTTCTATTTGAGTTTTTTAGTTTCATACATTTCAAGATTCTCTTTTTATTTCTTTGTAAAATACCATAGGAATTATCCTCAGGATTGCATTTAATCTGTAGATTGCCTTGTGTACTATGGATATTTTCAACATTTCTTTTTAAAAAATTCTTTATTCTTTAAAGTATTACATATGCCTCCTCTTTCCCCCATTGACCACAAATGAGTAAGATCCTGTGATATTTCTCTTGCTTCAACGGGTTTATTTTGCTTAGCATAATGCTGTCTAGGTCCATCCATGCTGCTGTGAATGGTATGAGTTCCGTCTTGTTTTTAGCAGCATGGTATTCCATTCTGTAGATGTACCACAATTTTTTAATCCACTAATCTACTGATGGGGACATACTCAGTTTCCAGATCTTAGCTATTGTCAGTTGTGCTGCTGTGAACATAGGGATGCTTATGTCCTTTCTCATTGGTGTTTCTGATTTCTTGGGGTGTAATCCTAGAAGTAGGTGAATGGGTCAAATGGGACCTCCATTTTTAATTTTTTGAGGAAACTCCATACTATTTTCCACAGGGGCTTTACCTGTCTGCATTCCGACCTTCTGCTCACAAGGATCCATTTTTCTCCACATCCTCTCAGGCACTTGTCATTTGTCGATTTGTTGACAATAGCCATTCTGAGAGATGTGAGATGGTACCTCATTGTCCTTTTAATTTGCATCTCTCTGATGATTAGTGACTTAGAGCATGTTTTCATATGTCCCTTTGCCTTCTGTATGTCCTCTTTAAAAAAGTGTACGATTAAGTCTTTTCCCCATTTTTGTTTTAATGGTTTATCTTCTTATTTATTATCTAAAGTTCTACATATGTCCTCTTTTTTTTTTTTTTTTGCCTGCCCTCCTTCCTCCTCAGCCATTCCGACACCAAGCAAGCCCACATTGACCGATATCTGTGTCCGTTGATTATGCTAATATGCATACAAGATCTTTCGTTGCTCTTTAATACCCATCCTCTGCCATTAGTCTCTGATTCTGTTCTTGTGCATCACATCATTATATCCCATGTATGAATGAGATTCTGTCATATTTCTCTTTTACCAGATAACTTATTTCGCTTAGTATAATGCTCTCCAGTTGCATCCCTGTTGTTGCTTATGGTAAAAGTTTCTTCTAGCCAAAACCAATTTGACTTAGTGAATAGAGGATCGGCCTGGGGACTGAGGGGTCCCGGGTTTGATTCCGGTCAAGGGCATGTACCTTAGTGCGGGCAATCCCCAATAGGGGTTGTGCAGGAGGCAGCTGATCAATGTTTCTCTCTCATCCGTGTTTCTAACTTTTTATCCCTCTCTCTTCCTCTCTGTAAAAGATCAATAAAATATATTAAAAAGTTCCTTCTATTTTATAGCAGAGTAATATTCCATTGTGTATAGTCACCACAATTTTCTAAACTACTCAACTGCTGATGGGCACTTACGTTGTTTCCAATCTCAGCTATTGTAAATTTTTCTGCTATGAATATAGGTGTGCATATATCCTTTCTGATTGGTGTTTCTCATCTCTTGAGATATAATCCTAGTAAAAGGATTACTGGGTTATATGGAATTTCCATTTTAAACTCTTTGAGGAAACTTCATACTGTCTTCCAAGTGGCTGCACCGGTCTGCATTCCCACCAGCAGTGCCCCAGGTTTCCTTTTTCTCTGCATCCTCACGAGCACTTGTCATTTGTTGATTTGTTGATGATAGACATTATGACTAGTATGAGATGAAGCAAGTCTTGCTCCATAGGGGTGTCTCCTATGATTTGCATTGTTGTTTTGCAGTCAAGTGTGTGAGTCCGTCCTTTGCCTATTTTTTTATTGGATCATTTATCTTCCTTTTAAGTTGTATGGGTTCTCTATAAATTTTGAAGATGAAAGCCTTTCTGAACTGTAATTGGCAGAGATGTTCTCCCATGCAGGGGTCTTTCTTGTTGTTTTGTGATGGTTTCTTTTGTTGTGCAGAAGTTTTTTATTTTGATGTAGTGCCATTTGTTTATTTTTTCCTTTCCATTTCCCTAGGAGCTATATTGATAAAGATATTGCGAGGACCTATGTCTGATATTTTGTTGCCTGTGGATTCTTCTAAGATTTTTATCATTTCCCCTGTTATTTTTAAGTTTTTTATTTTGAGTTTATATTTGTATATGATATAAGTTGTTGGTCTAGTTCCATTTTATGCATGTATCTATCCAATTATCCTAACACCATTTATTGAAGAAACTGTCTTGAGTGCATTGTATGCTATTGCCTCGTTTGTCAAATATTGAGCAGAATGGCTTTGGCCAATTTCTGGGTTGTCTGTTGTGTTGCATGGTTCTATGTATCTGTTGTGCCAATACGAGGCATTTTTGTAATATAGTTTGGTATCTGGTATAGTGATCCCTCCAACTTTGTTGTACTTTCTCAAGATTGCTGTGGTGTTTGGTTGTGTTTTTATTTTATTTTATTTCATATGAATTTTTTTATAGTTTTTTCTAGGCTTTGAAATATGCGGTTGGTATCTTAATGGGAATTGCATTGAATCTATAGATTGATTTGGATAGTATGGACATTTTAACAATGTTGATTTCACCAATCCAGGAATGCGGTATATTTTTTTATTTGTTTATATATTCTTCAAAATCTTTTTTCAACTTCCTGTAATTTTCAGAGTGCAGGTCTTTTACTGCCTTAATTAAGTTTATTTTGGGGTATCTGATATTTTTGTTGCAATGGTAGGCAGTATTGTTTATTTGTTTGCTTGTTTTTCTTCCTGTGAGTTGATTATTGGTGTATAAAAAAATCATAGATTCCTGGGTGTTAAATTTGTATCCTGCTACATTGCTGAATTCATTGATTATATTTAGTAGTTTTTTGATGGAGTCTTTAGGGTTGTCTTTAGGGTTTTCTTTGTACAATATCATGTCATCTGTGAATCATGACAATTTTACTTCTTTCCCATTTGGATGCCTTTCATTTCTTCTTATCTGATTGCTATGGCTAACACTTCCAGTATTATATCAAACAGAAGGGGTGCAAGTGGGCATTCCTGTTTGTTTCTATTGTTAGGGACAATGGTTTAAGTTTTTGCCCATTGAATGTGATGTTGGCTGTAGGTTTGTCATATAAAGCTTTTGTTATGTTGAGGTATGATCCTTGTACACCCACTTTGCTGAAAGTTTACATATATATATATTGATTTTGTACAGAGAGGAAGAGAGAGGAACAGAAAGTCAGAAACATCGTTGAGAGAGAAATATCAATCAGCTGCCTTTTGCACACCCCCCACTGGGGATGTGCCCACAGCCAAGGTACATGCCCCTGACCGGAATCGAACCCGGGACCTTTCAGTCCGCAGGGCGACATGCTATCCGCTGAGCCAAACCAGCACGGCTTGTTGAAAGGTTTTCTGCATTTGTTGATAATGACTGTGACTTTTGTCTTTGAATTTGTTTATGGGATGTATCATGTTTATTGCTTTTCAGATATTGTACCATCCTTTCATCCCAGGTTTGTTCCCACTTAGTCACGGTGTATGATCATTCTAATGTAATGCTGGAATCGATCTGGCAGAATTTTGTTGTGGATTTTTGCATCTATGGGGCCATTGCAACCTAGTGGAGAGCTGCTGTATAGAGACACCCCTCTGGAGCAGGACTTGCTTCAGTGGGGCTTTCTTTCTCAGTGAATCTGCCATTTGAGTGTGTTGCTTTTGGATGTGAAGACCTGTAAGTTGAGGTGATATGACACTAACCACTGGGTACACTGGCTCTTGGGTTCAGGGAAATGCAAAGTCAGCCTCTCCCTAGAGCCACCCAGCAGCATCTCAGAAAGATCTGCAGACTCTCCTCGTTGTATCGGGTTTGGAAGTGCCCCGGTGCGGCCCTGCTATAAAGCAAGGAAGGCTAGTGGAGGTGCCACTTCTTGATCCTTTTATTGATAAATTTGGGGCTCCCTGGCCCAACTACAACTTTTTTGACAGGTTTTTAGCCTGAGCAAAGACAGGCCATACATATACCAACACCGCTGCTCAGAGCTTGACTGGGGTTTTAAATTAGATGTGGTTTGGTCTCAGGGAATCACTAGGGCAGAAGAAACAGAAATAGCTGCCAGTCAGTCCTGCAACTGGGAGGTTTCAGCATAAGAACAGTGATCCCTGAGAGCACCTTTGCTGGAAGAAAGCCTTCCTTGAGTTCCTGCCCGATGCTAGTCAGTCCCATTTTTCCTCATATGTATCTTGGTACCCCTCATGCATCCCGCCCTGCTGAGCCTCGCCTGATACTGGAGCTCCTCTGGTACTGGAGTTCCAAGGAAGAGGGATCTTGTAAGTTCAGTTGGTGGTGCTGGGATTGTAAGAACAGCAGCTTGTTCTCCTGTAGCCTCTGTCACTCAACCCTGGTCTGCACTGGTTTTTACAGACCGAAGTTCTTACTGCCAGTCGGGACCTTTTTCCCCAGCTCAGGGACCCTGGGCTGGACGTGTGGTGTTGTACTGGGACCTCTTTCTTCTCCAGGTGACCTCTGCAGAGACAACCTCCCTCCCAATTAAAAAAGGTCCCTCCTGTGGGTACAGAATCAGCACCTTTTGTGCCTTAGTACCTCCTACCAGTCTCAGTCTGCTTTCTTCTTGACTTCTCTAGTAGTAAGACTTTCTTGTAGCTAGGTTTTGTGTGTGTGTGTGTTTTCCTTGTAGCTAGTTTTGCAGTGCTTCTGGATGATGATTGTTCAGTATTTTAGTTGTAATTTTGATGTGGTTGTGGGAGGCAGTGACTATGAGCCATTGCCTATAGCGCCATTTTGGATCTCTTCTCCCGAAACTTTTATTAATTTATTACTTCATTCTTCTTTTATCTTCATCTGAATAGTGAGAATATATTTTCCATTAATTTTTTTTTTCTTAAAGAGAAAGAGTAAGGCAAACGGAGATAGCGGAGAGACAGAGAAAGAGAAAAAACATCAATTGATTGCCTCCCACAAGTGTCTATTCTAACAGGATCACACATGAAATCCATGTACCTACCCTTTACTGGGAATTGAAAGTATGACCTTCTTATGTACAGACAGGCACTCTCAGCACTTAGTGACACGGGCCAGGGCTATTTGTTTGTTTATTTATTTATTTATTTATTTTAAAATATTTTTGTTAACTTAAAAATATGTTTTTTTTGTTTTCAGAGATGAAGAGAATGATAAAGAGAAACATGAATAATGAGGAAGAGAGAGGGAGAGAGAAACATCATTGTGAGGGAGTAACATATATAGGTTGCTTTCTGCACACAAGCTAACTGGAAATGGAACCCACATACTAATATGTAACTTGACTGGGTATTGAATCCTCGACTCTTTGGTACACAGAACAATGTTCCAACCAACTGAGCCATAGTGGACAAGTCATTCTTTGGTCTTTAAATACAAATTTTTCCAGTATTTTTTTGAAGAACAGACCACTAAGGTCAATGATGGCAGAAGCACAGTGTCTACTGGAGGAAACTCTGACCCTTGTTTTTGACTGTACGTATTTTCAAATATGTTTATTCATCTAGTTTTTTGCAGTCATCCTTTCTATAGAGTTCTCTTTTATTTGTGTCTGTAATACTGTTTGTCTTCAAGGTACTCTTATTCCCATTTCCTATGAGGTTTTTGTTTATGGCTAGCTGTCTACCCACACTGGGGCAGGGTAAGTTGCTCATATTCTCTGATCCTGCCATCTTGCCAATGTCACATACATAGGTCTTGTATTGTGACCTAATTTACACTTTGTTGTTCTACCACAGTGTTGACCATCTATCTTTTCTGTTTTTCTTTGAAGATTTGCGTCATTTATTCCATTCAATGGCTCTGTTGGAATTAAAGAAGAAGAATCGTTTGTGCATCAAGAAAGAAACACGACTTTATGAATGACAGTGCACCCATAGGCGGTCTTGCCTTGCTCAATGGTGATTAGGGAGAAATGGGAGAAATTCTCGGCTGAGCTTTGTTACATTCATAGCTAGAAACCCAGTGTTTGGTTACAGTTGTCCATTCCTCACCCAGTTTCGCTTGTTTGTGCTTATGCTGATATTTTGCCTACTATTCAGTTCTAATAGTGATCATTTCTACTTTGATTCCCACATCATGTATAACCTTAATCACTCTGGACTTTGCACCTCTGCCTCTTTCATAGGTCACCCTTTACTGCACTTCAATGTTGGTCCATGCCTGCAGCACCTTGGAATGCATTTGTGTTATATTGATGTTGAATGTCCTGTACGCTATAGAGTTAATTTTTATAGCTTAAACAGATTTAAATTATTTTACACAGATTCACATGGCCAGCATGTAAGTTATTAAATTAAAGGAAGCCATTTATACAAGAATAATGAGTAGAGCCTTCCTCTCCTCTTTGTGTCCCATCCTGTGATTCTGTCCTTTCTTGGTGAGATTTTATTTTATTTTTTTAATATATTTTATTGATTCTTTACAGAGAGGAAGAGAGAGGGATAGAGAGTTAGAAACATCGATGAAAGAGAAACATCAAACAGCTGCCTCTTGCATACCCCCTGCTGGGGATGTGCCCGCAGCCAAGGTACATGCCCTTGACCCGAATCGAACGTGGAACCCTTCAGTCCGAAGCCCGACGCTCTATCCACTGAGCCAAACCGGCTTCGGCTCTTGGTGAGATTTTCATCAACAACTGACTTTTGGGGCCACGTCATGTATTTCCTCAGAATATACTTCATTTGTCTTGAAATTGTTTTATGCAATCAGACCTAATCATGACACAAACATTTCTGGTGAAGATAATTCTGTTTTCATAAGATGAACATGCACCTCACCAGCACTTACTTTTTTTCAGGTTGCTGCTGTGGAGCAGAGAGTGTGGAGGTACCCACTACAGAGAACGTTTCTGTAAGAGGGTTACAGGCAAAGAATCCGAGGGTAGCCTTGTCTTCCCAGAAGAGCCACCCCTGTGAGAGTTGTGGGCTCGTCTTCAGAAACATTTTCCATTTACCTGAGCTGCAGGGAAGAGAATTCTGGCAGATACTGTTGAGGTGTGGGGCATGTACAAAATGGTTTTTGTTCAGTGTAAAAGTTAACCAACAGCATGTGAGAGAAAATACTTTCATTAGAGGTGTGGACACGATCTCACAAGCAAACAATTGTAATTTGAATATGTCCCAGAATCATTTTACATGCGAGGAGGTTCCAGAGGGTGTCCTTACTTGTTCTGAATATCTCCACCTAAAAGCTTTTACGTCCAGGGACTGTCTAAATTCTATTTCGACGCGTGGGATGATGTTTCATAGGAGAAACAATTATTACAACAGAAAAGAATGTAAGAAAGACATTAGTTGCAACCACAATTTTATTCCAGAAAAGGATGTCCATGAAGGAAGTCAGTGTTTTGTGTGCTCTAAATATGGAAAATATTTAACCCAATTTTCTAGCTTTCATGATCAACAGCAAGACCACACTGGAGAAAGACCTTATGAATGCAGTGAATATGGGAAAGTTTTTAGCAGTAAGAACAACCTAGGTAATCATGAAGCTTTGCCCACTGTAGAAAAGCCTTGTGAGTGCAGTGAATGTGGAAAAGCTTTTACAAGTAGCAGTGACCTCCATTATGATCAGAGAATTCACACAGTGGAGAGTCCTTATGAGAACAATGAGTGTGGGAAATCTTCTACCAGTAGCAGTAACCTTCATTGTCATCATGGAATTCACACTGGAGAAAAGCCTTATAAGTGCAGTAACTGTGGAAAATCTTTTAGATGGAGGACTGCCCTTTGTTGTCATCAAAGAGTTCATACAGGAGAAAATTCGTATAAATTCAGTGAATGTGGAAAGTCTTTTACACGTGTTCAATATCATCAGAGAATTCACAAAGCAGAAAAGCCTTATCAATGCAGTGAATGTGGGAAAACTTTTACCACTAACAGCAACCTTCGTAGACATCAGAGATTTCACACAAGAGAAGAGCTTCGTAAGTGCAAAGAGTGTGAGAAATCCTTTACCACTAGCACTGAACTTCGTAGACATCAGAGAGTTCATACAGGACAAAAGCCTTATAAGTGCAGTGAATGTGGGAAATCTTTTACAAGGTCCTCTGGTCTCCAGTGTCATCAGAGAATTCACACTGGAGAAAAGCCTTATAAATGCAGTGATTGTGGGAAATCTTTTACCAGCAAGAGTATCCTTCGTTGTCATCAGAGAATTCACACTGGTGAAAAGCCTTATAAATGCAGTGAATGTTCAAAATTGTTTACCACTAGCCCTGCACTTCATTTTCATCAGAGAGTTCATAGAGGAGAAAAGCCTTATAAGTGCAGTGAATGTCAAAAGTGTTTTACAAGTAGCACTCATCTAAAATATCATCAGAGCATTCACACAGGAGAAAAGCCTTATCAATGCGGTGAATGTGGGAAATCTTTTACTAGGAGCTCTGGGCTTCTTTGTCATCAGAGAATTCACACTGGAGAAAAGCCCTATAAATGCAGTGAATGTTCGAAATCCTTTACCAAAAGCCATGCACTTCATTGTCATCAGCGAATTCATACAAGAGAAAAGCCTTATAAATGCAGTGACTGTGGAACATCTTTTACCCATAGCAGTAATCTTCGTCGTCATCAGAGACTTCATACAGTAGAAAATCCTTACAAATGTAGTGAATGTGAAAAAACTTTTGCAAGTAGCACTCGTCTAAAATACCATCAGAGCGTTCACACAGGAGAAAAGCCTTATCAATGCAGTGAATGTGGGAAATGTTTTAGTAGGAGCTCTGTGCTTCATTGTCATCAGATAATTCACACAGGAGAAAAGCCTTATCAATGCAGTGAATGTGGGAAATATTTTACCTGGAGCCATGTTCTTCGTCGTCATCAGAAAGTTCATACTAGAAAAAATTCTTATAAATGCGATGAATGTGGGAAATCTTTCACAAGTAATGGTGGTCTCCAATCTCATCAGAGAGTTCACAAAATAAAAAAACTTTCTGAGTGCAATTAATGTGATATATTACTCAGCCAAAAAATCTAAATTTGTTCTGCTCATATGAATCCAAATGTGAAAAATTTCTTAGATGTATAGGAAATGTAGTTTTCTAGTTAGGTCTTAACAATGGTATAAGACATTTTGTGAAGGCTTTTTGTCTGAATTGTATCTCATACATTTAATCACCCACTTTATGTAAACTCTATTAGTGTTTTTGCTGTTGTGTTTGTTTTTATGTTGAAACCATATGTATCTATGTTGAACTTTCCAATATACAGAGACTTGCTGCCGAATTTACAAGATCTATGTTTCATGAATAGTTAGTTTTAATAAAGACATATTAGTAATTCATCTTTTCTTCTGATTAATATTCTTACCTTTGAGTATATCACAATAGGTTATCCACTTTTATGAATATTAGGTTATTTATGAAAAAGTTGGGTAAACATTTCTGTACAATTCTTTATATGGATATAAGATTTATTTACCTTTGTCAAAAATTCAGTCCATAATCTGAGTAGATGAGTATTTGAAAGTTTAAACTGAATATGTCATCATTCAGTCCATAATCTGAGTAGATGAGTATTTGAAAGTTTAAACTGAGTATGTCTTCATGGATGTTGTGGTTCAGTTGGTTGGGTGTGATCCCATATAAAGAAGTGTTGCCAGTTGAATTGCTTGGTGTGTCCCTGGCTTGTGCACTAGCTTCCAGAATGGGGTGTGTAGGAAATGGCTGTTTATATTGCACTCTTGCATTGTGTTTCTCTCCATCACCCTTCTTCTCTCTCCAAAAAGTAATCAAATTGCCCATCTGGCATGCCTCAGTCATTAAGCTTTGACCTATGAATCAAGTGGTCCTGGGTCTATTCCAATATTGGTTACCCAACCTTTGTCCAGGGACAAAGTCCCTAGCTTCATTTTGGAGTTGCCGGCTCAAACCCCACTGTGGGGTGTGCAGAAGGCAGTCAGTCAGTGATTCTCATTATTGTTGCTTCTATTTCTGCCGTCCTTTAAGAAGTCAATAAATATATATTTTTAGAATAATTATTCCTTTTAAAATAAAACAATTGTACTTTTTGGCCTTTTCCCACCAGTGTGTGAGGTATTCATATGCTCACATCCTAGGGCAGTCATCGCCAACTGATGGTTTGCAAGGTCTGAAAGGCTGGCATCCGCTGTCCTAGAGAATATTTTATTTGATCAGTCATTATTTATCTAAAAAGTATTGGTCCAGTGCATGAATTCATGCACATTGAAAGCAAATTAATTAGAAGAACATTTTAATATTGCTCTTCTCCCTCTTTATAATAGAAGTGTCAGAGATGAAATAAAATCAGTGAAGTGTACATGAAAATACTATATAAACTATATAAATTGATTAATAAATAAACAACATGATATAACAACAAAGACATGATATAAAAACAATATTGCCCAAAACAATAAATGATAGATTGATTAAACTTATTCTAACATTGAGACCAGTGTCAGATGGGGACAAATCAATTTTTGGAATCAGAACAACCTCACCTCTGCAGATCGTATTAATTCTTCTGCTTTGATTATCTTAGGTCACAATTTTTTGATAATAAATCTAGTACCATTGACTGTTAAGATTTCTCAGTAGCATGATGATTGCATCTATTTTCACTTCTAATTTATGACAGCATTCCCGAAGTAGTAATACTTTTTAAGAATTTGAAAGAGAAAATTTTCCTTTTTGGCATCATCCATTGAATCTAATATCATTGTTGATTACACTGTTATTTCTGAGTCTTAATGCAATATTGGTTACCCAACCTTTGTCAGCATTTGGGAAAAGAACAGGATATGTCATTGCGTCTAATGTAGGAAACAGGATACTGATTTGTTTCATTTTAGTGGCATTCAGATTATTGGGATCTGGTTTACAATGAATGAGCAAGTCCCTTTCAAAACGTCCTTCATCAACATGTCTGAATATGACAGCAACTTCAGTTACCCAGGGATAATTATATCTACCCGAATCACTATTATTACCGAATTTAATTGCCATTGTTACTTCCATGTGCTGTTTCCGCTTTGTTTCAGCTTCCGAGTGTCAATAAAACAACCAAATTCACTTTCGACAATAACAAATCAAAACACACTTGTGTGATTGGCGCCAGCACGAGCTCTATATGCATAGCGTATGAGTGCCTCAGCCTTTTATACATATAGAATAAACTTGCTTAATTAAACCTGCTTTCAGATGTAGCTTAACTTTTTCCAGCCCAGTGAAGCAACCCAACTTCTCTTTCAGGTAATTGTCAGCAACACAGCAGTAAATATCAACATGAAGCACATTATTACTGTAGTCCACACAGGGAGAACAAAGGGTAAAATATTTAACTGGAGCAGTGTTTCACTATATTCTGCACAGTGGGAAAACTTGAAGTCATTTTCAACGTCCATCTATTCGTACTTATTTTCCATTGAGTCAAGTTTTTAAGCTTTATAAATCTGCATTTTCCAGTAATGGAAAACAATGATTCAACTGAGTGACCTATGTACCTACTCCGGGACTTCTGTGAGTATCAAATGAGACGAGACACAGTAAAATGCTTCACAGACATTTGTTTACTGTGTAAAGTCTTTCCACTTGAGGCTAGTCGTTAGTAGGGAGAGAAAGGCAGTTGTTATTACTGGATGTCATTATCCAAATAGTTGGACACTATATTTGTATCTTATATAGATAGATATATAAATAGATATTCTATAATTTGTCATTGTACTTCTATGTTGTTTGATTTTATTTTTTTATGAATTTATGGGGAGCTATTTCTCAGAAGTACATTTGTTGTATCTTTATTAAGACATCATACATTATGCCTAATATGCTATGGGTTTGGCAATTTTTTAATGTATATACTAGAACCTGGTCCCCAAAATTCATGCACGGGGGCAGGGGTGGTTGTCCCTTAGCCCAGGCTGCACCCCCTCCAATCTGGGACCCCTTAAGGATTGTCTGACTGCCTGTTTAGACCTGATCCCACAAACTCATTAGTCAACAGAGGCAAATATCAACACTACAACCACTGAAATTTCTTTTGAGAGCCAATTTTTTTAAACTTAAACTATACAGTTAGGTACATTGTTATTAATTTAATTAGAGTACTCCTAAGCTGGCCTTTGCTAAAAACTCAAGGGGCCAAAGAGCCGCATGTGGCTCACGATCCACAGATTGCTGACTACTGCCTTAGGCAGTCAGGGCTGGTCAGGGTGCCAGCAGCAGTGCCAGTCAGTTGTGGGTCGCATTGGCAACCCAGTACTGGCTTCTGAGCTGGTCTAGCCTTCAGGCATAGGCAGTCATTACAACCCTGGCTCTTTATAATATAGACTAGAGGCCCGGTGAATGAAATTCATGCATGGGGGGTGTCCCTTAGCCCAGCCTGCACCCTCTCCAATCTTGGACCCCTCAAGGGATGTCGGACTGCCCATTTAGGCCCGATAGGACATCCTTCTCAAAATCCAGGACTGCTGGCTCCAAACTGTCCACCTGGCTGCCTCCCTGATTGCCCCTAACCGCTTCTGCCTGCCAGCCTGATCACCCGCTAACCACTACCCTGGCAGACTAATTGATGTCTAATTGCTCCCCTGCCAGCCTGTTTGCCCCCAAGTTACCTCCTCTGCCGGCCTGGTCACCCCTAACTGCCTTCCCCTGCAGGCTTGATCACCCCCTGGTACCTCCCAGTGACCTTCCCCTGCTGGCCTGATCGTCCACAACTGCCCTCACTTGTAGGCCTGGAACCTCCAAACGGCCCTCCCCTGGTGGCCATCTTGTGTCCACATGGGAGCAGGATCTTTGACCACCTGGGGGCAGCCCTCTGGTGTGTTGAAGTGATGGTCAATCTGCGAGTTACTCTTTTCTTAGATAGGATAGAGGCCTGTTGCATGGGTGGGGGCCAGCTGGTTTGCCCTGAAGAGTACCAGACCAGCCTGGGGGTTCCTTTGGGGTGAGGGGCGGCCTGGGTGAGGGGCCTGTGGTTTGCAGGCAGGCCACGCCCCCCAGTGACCCAAGCGGAGGCCCTGGTATTTGAGATTAATCTATGTTTACAATTGAAACTTTGTAGCCTGGAGCAGAGCCAAGCCTTCTGCTCCCTCTGGGGCAGCAGCCATTTCTGTTTGAAACTTTGTAGCCTAGAGTGGAGGTTTTAGGCTGGCAACAGCAGGATGAAAGCTTGGCTTCCTCCATTGCCAGGGAAACCCAAGTCTCTGTTCTCTCCAGCTCAGTGGCTGCCACCATTTCTGTATCTTTTATAATTGAATCTTTGTAACATTGAGTGGAGGCCTAGGCGGGCAAAGACAGGTGGAAAGCTTCGTTTCCTCTGTTGCCAGGGAAACCCAAGCCTTCCTCCTGCTCTCAGTGGTGGCAGCCATCTTGGTTGGGGTTTATTTGCATAATCTACTCCTGATTGGCTGGTGGGCGTGGCTGGGCGTATCTTGTGGGTGTAGTGAGGGTATGGTCAAATTTGCATATTACTCTTGTTAGATAGGATTATAATATGTATTATATATGTCTCCTTTCCCCCCCCATTGAGCACAAATGAGTGAGATCATGTGATATATATCTTTGTCCGACAGACTTACTTTCCTTAGCCTAATACTCTCCAGGTCCATCAGTGTTCTTGGAAATAGTAACACTTCTTTTTTACAGCAGCATACTATTCCATTGTGCAGAAAGATCTACAGTTTCTTTTTATTAGATTTTATTGATTTTAGAGAGGAAGCAAGAAGGTGGGAGAGATACAAACATGAATGATGAGAGGGAATTGTTTATCAGCTGCCACGTGTGCCCCCACTACTTGGGATCGAGCTCACAACCCAGCATGTGCCATTGGCTAGAATCATACCTGGGTCCCTTCAGTCTACGTGCCGATGCTTTTATCAACTGAGCTAAACTGGCTAGGGCTGATTTCGTTGTTTTTTGTTGTTGTTGTTGAAGGCTTTTGGGTTTTCTTTTTTTTTTTTTTAATTTAATAAATCTTTATTCAGCCGAGACCGGTTTGGCTCAGTGGATAGAGCGTCGGACTGCAGACTGAAGGGTGGTCCCGGGTTTGATTCCGGCAAGGGCATGTACCTTGGCTATGGGCACATCCCCAGTGGGGGGCGTGCAAGAGGCAGCTGATCGATGTCTCTCTCTCATCGATGTTTCTGACTTTCTATCCCTCTCCCTTCTGCTCTGTGAAAAATCAATAAAATATATTTTTTTTAAAAAATCTTTATTCAGATTATTACAATTGTTCCTCTTTTCCTCCCTCATAAGTCCCCTCCACCGGGTTCCCACCCCACCCTCTGGCCTCATCCACAGGTGTACGATTTTTGTCCAGTCTCTTCCTGCACCCCCACACTCCTTTACTCCTGATAATTATTAGTCCACCCCCTTTCTATGCCCCTGATTCTATTATATAGAATATAATAGACAAGTTTATTCTGTTCATCAGATTTTTAATTCACTTGATTTTTAGATTCACTTGTTTATACATATGTATTTGTTGTTCATAATTTTTATCTTTAGCTTCTTCTTCCTCCTCTTAAATAATACCTTTCAGCATTTCATATAATACTGGTTTGGTGGTGATGGGCTTCTTTAGCTTGTTCTTATCTGTGAGGCTCTTTATCTGACCTTCAATTCTGAATGATAAGTTTGCTGGGTAGAGTAATCTTGGTTGTAGGTTCTTGCTATTCATCACTTTGAATATTTCTTGCCACTCCCATCTGGCCTGCATAGTTTCTGTTGAGAAGTCAGCTGATTGTAGGTCATTGTTTTTCTCTTGCTGCTTTTAATATTCTCTCTTTGTCTGTTGCTCTTGGCATTTCAATTATGATGTGTCTTGGTGTGGTCCTCTTTGGATTTCTTTTGGTGGGGGGGATTCTGTGCGCTTCCTGGACCTGTAAGTCTTATCTCTTTCACCAGGTGTGGCAAATTTTCAGTTATTATTTCTTCAAATAGGTTTTCAGTATATTGCTCTCTCTTCTTCTGGCACCCCCATATTTCGGATGCTGGTACACTTGAGGTTGTTCCAAAGATTCCTTACGTTTATTTTGCCGACAATAGAATCATCTACACAGAGAGCCATCAGAGAAGGAATGAAGGACGTGTCGATGGAAGAAAGGCTTGCTTTTCCTGTTACAGAAGTAGCTGACCCACGGCTCCCAGATCAGATGATAAGACACCATGAAAAAATTGATTTTAAAATGATAAAAGGTTTGTGAGAAAGCATTGTTCAAAAACGGTCCAACAGCTCCTTTTACAGGGGAAATTATGAATAATATTTCTGAAGGATTCTTAGCTCCTTATGATTGGTATTCTCTGGCTCGTGCAACTCTGGATGGAGGAGATTATTTTCTGTGGAAGGGAGAATATTTGGAGAAAAGTCAAGAGCAAGTCCACACAAACAGAGGGCCAAATGTTTAAATAACTTATGAAATGCTGGCAGGACTGGGACAGTTTATGGATGTACAGAATCAGCTGCTTTATGTGCAACAGGTATATGAGCAAGTTTGACTTTGTGGAAGGAAAGCTTGGAGGGCTTTACCAGCAAAAGGGGATCCTGAGGGAGCTTTTAGTAAATGTATGCAGGGACCTACAGTCATTTTCTCATTTTGTAGCTCGTCTCGCTGAAATATTGGGACAACAGATTCAACAGGAGACAGTAGGGGATATTTTAATTCAGCAGTTGGCTTATGAAAATGCCAGTGCCGACTGTAAGAAATGCCTGACACCACTGGGAAGAAATAGTACCATTACAGAGATGGTTCTAGGGTGTTGGAGTGTGGGATCAGGCACTTTTCAAGCAAATTTACTGACTTCTATAGTAAAAGTGAGAAATAAGAGGTGTCATAAGTGTGGAAAAGCAGGACATTTCCAAAAGGAATGTAGGCAACAGAGAAGAACACAAGGTAGTTCTCTAAGGGAGAGGTGTAAACACTCAGACTCCAGGTTTAATCTCTCGGTGTCCTAGATGTTAAAAATGAAACTATTGGCCAGTTTGTGTAGATCGAAATTTCATAGAAACGGGCAGACAGTGGAGCAGCAAATATGAATGTTGGAATTATACGACTTTTTTGCTTTAGGAAATAAATGTGTGGGGTTTTTATTTTTTTGCATTAGAATAGTATGTTTTTTTAAAAAGTATATTTTATTGATTTTTTACAGAGAGGAAAGGAGAGGGATAGAAAGTTAGAAACACCGATGAGAGAAAAACATCGATGAGCTGCCTCCTGCACACCCCCCACTGGAGACGTGCCCACAACCATGGAACATGCCCTTGACTGGAATCGAACCTGGGACCTTACATTCTGTAGGCCGGCACTCTATCAACTGAGCCAAACATGTTTCAGCTGGAATAGTATGTGTTTTTTTCGTTGTTGTTGTTGTTGTTTTTATTTTTTTTTATTTTTTTTTTAAATATATTTTATTGATTTTTTACAGAGTGGAAGGGAAAGGGATAGAAAGTCAGAAACATTGATGAGAGAGAGACATCGATCAGCTGCCTCTTGCACGCCCCCTACTGGGGATGTGCCCACAGCCAAGGTACATGCCCTTGCCGGAATCGAACCCGGGACCCTTCAGTCCGCAGTCCGACGCTCTATCCACTGCGCCAAACCGGTCTCGGCTGTTGTTGTTGTTTTTAAATATATTTTATTGATTTTTCACAGAGAGGAAGGGAGAAGGATAGAAAGTCAGAAACATCGATGGGAGAGAAATGTCAATTAGCTGCCTCCTGCACACCTCCTACTGAGGATGTGCCCGCAGCCAAGGTACAAACCCCTGACCGGAACTGAACCTGGGACCCTTCAGTCCGCAGGCCAACGCTCTATCCACTGAGCCAAACCGGTTTGCTGGAATATTTAGTATGTTTTAATATTGCTTATTTATAATAAATAATTTAATTTATTTTTAAAACCTTTTTATTGATTTTACCATGCAAGGGAGAGGGAGACAGCGATAGAAACATCAATGATGAGAGCCCAGCCCCTGTGTCTCAGTGCTTCCAGTTGGATCTATGAACCTGCAGGGCACGGTTCACTTCCGGGTCAGGTTACAAGGCTGTGCTCAAAGTGTTTCTCCCAGTGTGGGGCATGCAGGAGGTACCTGATCTATGATTCTTTCTCATTGTTGATGTTTCTATCTCTCCCTCTCCAGGCAATGCCAGCGTCTCCCTACAGAGATATTCCCAGTCCAGGCACTTCTCACTCCTCCGATGCCCACAAGCCCCTTTGGCTGCATTTCAGTAAAAAATGGAATCTATAAGAAGCCGCTGACTCTGCAGTAGAGAGGCAGGGTGCTGTGAGCACTCAGGTCTCATTGTGGTATGCCCCACTTGGGACTCTCCAGCAGACTCACTAGAGCTCTCTGAATCTCAGTTGGCTGAATGTGACATGCAGATGATTGATGGCCCTTACTTTGACTTTCGAAGATCAATAAAAGTAACAAGCTGAGTCCTTGTTGCCTGGCTTCCTGGGTTAGATTTTTGAGCATTTTCTCTTAATTCTCACAACAACCCGGACAAATGGAAACTCCTATGAAATTGCTGAAAAACTTCAGTATTAGAGAAATTAAGTCAGCTTATATGCTGGGTGTCCTATTCGGCCCAGTGGCTCAGCCGCCCCAGTCACCTGAGGTGGACACTCTTGGTTGCACCCTTTTTGGACTGTGTGCATAGTCTTGTTGTTTTAAGCCTTGATTGCTGTTGGTATCACTGGGAGGAAATGACCTTCATGCCAATTGGCTACCAGGACCAGCTGTGCTACAATGGGAGTGCTGCTGTGCTGGAGACACCCTTATGTGGCAGAACTTGCTTCAGTGGAGCTTTGGTGCTCACAGAGTCTGCCCCTTGTGTGTATCACTTAGGGATATAAGGAGCTGTAATCTGGTACAGTCTCACACTGACCACTGCGTACACTGACTCTTGGATCTCCAAGGAGGTACAAAGTCAGCCATGCCTGTGGCCACCCAGCAGGAGCTACAGAGACATCTGCAGTTTCCTTCTCTTTATTGGGGTTTGGAAGTGCCCAGATGAGGCCCAGCTGTGAAGCAATGCAGGCTGCTGCTGGGCTTCAGGTTTCTTTTGGAAGCTTTAGTGCTCTCTGACCCAGCTGCAGTTTGTTAGGTTTCAGGTTACAAAAGAACAGGTCATTCATATGCAAAAGCCAATGGGCACAGGTTGGGTGGGGTTGTAAACTGGATGGGGGAGGCCCCTGGGAAACACCAGGGCAGAGCAAACAGCAATTACTGACCATCAGCTCTGTCCTGAAGCATTTTCTGGGTCTCTGCCCCATGCAGGAACAGTGAACACTGTGACCAACTCTGAACAAATGCCGCCCTTCTGAGGCCAGACAGTCTAGTTTATCCCAGTATGAGTCTGGCTCCTCAGAGTCTCTCCCAGAAATGGAGTTCCAGACAATTGGGAGCTTACAACTCTCTCTTGATTAAAAGAGCAGCATAGCTAGATGCCAGCCCTTTTAGAGTATTTCTCTACACCTTCTACCATTCTCAATATGCTTTTTTCTTTCCTTCTAGTTGTAGAACGACCAGTCATCCAGCTTGCCCTTGGTTCTCGATATTTGTTTTGTCTTTTAGTTGTAGTTTGGATATGGTTGTGAGAGGCAAGTACCTATGGTTATGAGAGGCAAGTACCTATGCTGCCATTTTGGTTTTCCCTGTGCTAGGGGCTGTTTTTAAAAGTTACAGTGTGGCTGAAGCTGGTTTGGCTCAGTGGATAGAGTGTTGGCCTGTGGACTGAAAGATCCCAGGTTCGATTCTGGTCAAGGGCATGTACCTTGGTTGTGGGCACATCTCCAGTGGGGAGTATGCAAAAGGCAGCTGATTGATGTTTCTAACTTTCTATCCCTCTCCCTTCCTCTCTGTAAAATAATCAACAAAATATTTAAAAAGTCACAGTATGTTTGTTTCCCAGGAGACAGTATTCCAGATGTGCTAGGGAGGTGTCCTATCAGTATTTTTCCCAAGTCTATAAAATACTAGAGGCCCAGTGCATGAAATTCATGCACAGGGCTGTCACTCAGCCCAGCCTTCATCTTCTCCAATCTGGGACTCTTTGAGGGATGTCTGAATGTCCATTCAGAACTGATCCTCCTGGGATTGGTCCTAAACAGGCAGTCACACATCCCTCTTACAATCCAAGATTGCTGGCTCCCACCCACTCACCTACCTGCCAGCCTGATCACCAGCTAATCACACCTGTGCCAGCCTGATTGATGCCTAATTGCTCCCTGACAGGCCCGATTGCACCTAACTGCTCTTCCCTGCTGGCGTGGTCACCCCTATCTGCCATCCCCTGCCAGTCTTGTCACCCCTAACTGTCCTCCCCTGCAGGCCTCATTGTCCCTAACTGCACTTCCCTGCAGGCCTGGTCCTCCCTCCCCGCCACAACAACCCTCTCCTGAAGGTCTGGTTGCCCTCAACTACACTGCCCTGCAGGGCTGATACCCCTCAACTGCCCTCCCTTGTTTGCCTGATCTCCTCCAACTACCTTCCTCTGCTGGCCTGGTCACCTCCAATTGCCCTCCTCTGCTGTTCTGTTCCCGCCAACTGCCCTCCTCCGTTAGCCTGGTCATCCCTAACTGCCCATAGGTACCCTCCCCTGCAGGCCATCTTGTGGCAGCCATTTTGTGTCCACTTGGGGGCAGCCATCTTTCACCACATGGGGGAGGCCATCTTGTGTCTTAGAGTGACGGTCAATTTGCATATTACTGTTTTATTTGATAGGATGACTAGAGCAAAATCTATGAAGAGTTCAAAAGAGGCTTGTTTGAAGGGGCAGAAGGATGGAAACTTTCTAACTAGAGACCCCTTGGTCCAAAATATCCTGGAGGTATAACCACAGTAGGAAGTAGGGGTATGCAACTGTAGCATTGAGAGTAGCTTATTTTGTTCAGCAGTTTGAACAGAGGAGCTGTTTGAATTAGAGGAGGCAACAATCTTGCCTCTACTTCTCATAAACTGGACAACCACAGCAAAGGAAAAGACTTTTTTTCTTGTGATTACAAATATCTCCACCTCATTTAGAACCTAAGGTTTTCCTCTCACTGGTTTGGCTCAGTGGATAGAGCATCAGCCTGTGGACTCAGGGATTTAAGGTTTAATTCCAGTCAAGGGCATGTACCTTGGTTGCAAGCACATCCCCAGTAAGGGATGTGCAGGAGGGACCTGACCAGTGTTTCTTTCTCATAGATGTTTCTGACTCTCTCTGTAAAAGGTCAATAAAATATATATTTTTAAAAAAGAACCTAAGGCTTTATTGTCCTGAAGAATGACTGCTTTTAGGAGACTAAATAAAGGGACACCAGCAATACTAGGAGCATTGTGTTCAGGAGGATGTCTGCAATGGGTCCCAGAGTTAATAAACCACTCACTGAATTTTCTCCTCAGCCCACAGGTTCTAATTCCCCAGTATGGACAAAAATGATGGCAAACAGTAAACCAAGCAATCTCGGGGAGCCTGGCATTGTATAGCCAATCTTGCAAACTCAGAGGCCAAAAGTAACCATATAGGAGGCTTTGAAGTTAAACCTTTCTTTTAAAAATATATATTTTATTGATTTTTTACAGAGAGGAGGGAGAGGGATAGAAAGTCAGAAACATTGATGAGAAACATCAATCAGCTGTCTCTTGCACACTCCCTACTGGGGATGTGCCCGCAGCCAAGGTACATGCCCTTGACCGGAATTGAACCCGGGACTCTTCAGTCTGCAGGCCAACACTCTATCCACTAAGCCAAACCAGTTTCTGCTAAAATTTTCTATGAAAAAGCTAGTAACAGGGATATTTATGTCCTAGCCTGTGTTTTTTGTTTTTGTATTTGAAAAAGGACAAATTTTACCTTATTGAGCCTGTCTGTTGTCTTTTTGCACCTGGGATAACATACCATTGAATTTCATTTTCAGGGACATTTCTGATTTAGAGACGCCTTAGAGCACAATCTCCCAACACAAGTTCACAGAGCCCCAATTATTATTGTTTATGGGGTAAATATTATTATTGAATCAATAAACTTTTAATAAAAATTTGTGTCTATTATTTAAAAATATTTTTTATTGATTTTTTTTCAGAGAGGAAGGGAGAAGGATAGAGAATAAGAAACATCAATGAGAGAGAAACATTGATCAGCTGCCTCCTGTACACCTACTGGGGATGTGCCCGCAAAGAAGGTACCTGCCCCTTACCGAAATCGAACCTGGGACCTTTCTGTCCACAGGCTGACGCTCTATCCACTGAGCCAAACCGGTTAGGACATGTGTCTACTTTTTAAACTTTTATCCAATCCCAAAGATTTCCCTCCTTAGTCTCCCCCCTAAGTTATCATCAGTTAATTTCATTTAATTCCCTTAGGTGTATTCTGTTGAGTCTAACATATAAAATAGGTACAAACTTCCATTCTCCTGAGCATTACTCAACCTGTTGTTCTTTTCCTCCCTGGCAATGTCACAGACTTGGGTCAAAGAAACTTAGAAAAATTCTGCACCGGTTTTGACATTTCTTACAACAACACTAAAAGCAATTGTATCATGTGAATCAGGAGAACCTTACATGGAGGGGTATGAGCATTTCCAGGGACTCAACTAATGGAAGACAGATTTAAAAACACAAATGTAGAGCAGACTCAGAGCACAGTATGCTTGAGCTTTCCCATTACTTTCAGAGAAAATAAGAAAATGCTCAAGGCTCAGGTGACTTTGCTTTTATTGTTTGTGACCATGTGTGTTTAATCCACATCTGAAGATGTTTTTTAACCTCCCCCACTTACCCTCTGAGATTCTGCACTCAGTTCCATGCTTCCATGTCTCTGAATTCACTTCATTCATCAGTTTATTGTTAGATTCCATATATCTGTGAGGTGAAGTGAAACTTGTCTTTCACTGACTGACTCATTCCACTTAGCATGATGCTCTCCAGGTCCCTCCATGCTGTATGAAAGTGTAAGAGAGTCTTCATTTTTACTACTGCATAGTATTCCAAGGTATAAATACACCACAGTTCTCTATGCACCCATCTATTGATGGGCACTTGGACTGTTTCCTGACCTTTGCTATTGTAAGTTGTGCTGCTATGAACATAGAGGTGTATACTTTCCATCTTATAGTTTCAGGTGTCTTAGGATATATTCCTAGATGTGGAATCACTGGAACAAATGGCGGTTCCATATTAATTTTTTAAATGAAAGTTCATACTGATTTCCATAATAGCTGTACAGGTTGCAATCCCAATAGCAGTGTACTCGGTTCCCCTTTTTTCCACATCCTCAGGGTGTGTTACAGAAAGCGGCACTTGCCCTTTGTTGATTTGCTGATGGCAGCCATTCTGACAGTGGTGGGGTGCTACCAAATTGTTGCTTTAACTTACATCTCTGATGATCAGTGACTTTCAGCTTTTTTCCCCATGTCTCCTGGCCATCTTATCCACACTGCACCCCAGGCAGAGCTGCCACTTTTAATGGCACCAGAAGCAGATGCTTTAAGTATAAGTGTCTGTTTTGTGACATTAACTTTGTTCAACGGATTCAGTGGAGGCAGGTTAGATGGAGTTAGACAAGAGTTAGACAATTGAGCTACATGCCTGTAGAAGACACATGCCAAAGGTCCTGAATCAATAAAGAATGCCATTGAAAAGAGCAGGTCTTGAAGAAAGATATGCAAAACCTGCAGCTAAGGGAAGCCAGCATGTGCAGGAGAACCATACTTGTCCTGGAAATCACTTCTCATGAAGGCGCTAGAGGACACTTAGTTTACTTGGTGTGCTCTCTGGCTTTATGCCCCTAAATCCACTCTCCCTAAAGGGATCCTGGCTTTTTAGCCTCGGAACTACATTACCCAGAAGGCTAAGCATGGAATGCCACCAGGCTGAGCCAATGGGGGCGCAGAGAAGGCATTTCCGTTTGGCCGCTTCTGTAGGCGGGACCTGTAATTCTCGTGGAGAGAGATCCAGTTCTCAGATTCCTGTCCCAGGTGGTCAGGTTTTCCCAGTCTCAGTGTCTTGTGGAGAAAGCTGGAGAGTGGTGTCCCCGCCTCACAGCGTTTGGTCGGAGCCTCCGGTGGTGCTCACAGCTCACGCTGGGGATTGAAGCTCGGAGTCGTCGCCTGGACCCACGCCAGCGCCGGGACAGGCACCGCCATTCCTGCGGCGGCTTCTGCTCCAGCCGCTCCCGCCCCGCTCAGCCCACAGAGAGCAATGGCGGCGCCCGCGCTGGGGAGCTTCGCTGAGGTGAGTTCAGTCCCCCGGGCCCTCACCGCCTCCTCTCACGGAACTCCACAGCCTGGGTGGGGCCTCTGTCAGACGCTCCACTTCCGTTTTGCCCGGAGGACCGTGAGGAAGGTGGAGGGGAGAGAGGAGTGTTGTTTCTTCCGAGGACACAGCAAGGGCAGGGCAGGGTGTGTTACAGAAACTGGAGAAGAACTAAGTGACACTTAAGAGACATGGATTTACATTTGTTATTACTATGCCTAGGCCTAGAGGAAAATGTGTCTCAAGTTCTGAACCCCAACCTGGAGGAACTTTGCCTATTTGGGGTGTTTCCCGACCCGTTTGCAAGTTCTTAAAGAGCCCTCTGTGCTGGGGACTTAAGACCGCAACCAAAGGCCTGGCCTGGTGCCAGCTCTGATAACTTCGTCCAGGAACGGGTTAACGGCCTTTCTGAAGTGGGAGTAGTCTTCTTTTCCTTATTATTTTAGCAAGCAAGCATTTACAGAAGCCAAATAGCAGGGTTAAAATTTCAAGCAGCAGTTTTTACATAAGATGGATGGTTCAAGTGGACGGGGGTGACTTGCATCTGAGGTTCCCCTGAGGATGGAGGCTGTGAGGATTGACGGACAGATCAGAGGCTGCAGGGAGGACATTCCGGACTCATTCGGGGCTTTGTCGGCTGTGGGATCCATCTGGGGCCTGAGGTAGTTCTGGATTCTGCTGGGAAAGAAGCTCCCTGGGGATGCCATATGCCAAGTTCATGGGTGAGTTCATTGAGATCCAGTGGCATGGAGCAGGAAGGGGGCAGAGCTGAGGGAGTGAACCTGGTTCTGAACCTGGGAAGAGGATAAACTACTCAGTGGTGTGCACACGTGCGAGCTGATGGTCCCCGGACCTGATGTGGGGACTTAAAGGCGAAGCATAAACCTAAGCTTGGAGTTGTCTTGGAGGCATGATCTAAGACAGTGATCAGCAAACTCAGTCACCAGAGCCAAATGTCAACAGAACAACGATGGAAATTTCTTTTGAGAACCAAATTTTTAAAACTTAAACTATACCTTGTTATTAACTTAATTAGGATCCTCCTAAGCTGGCCTTTGCTAAAACCTTAAGGAGCCAAAGAGCCACATATTGCTTGCGAGCCAAAGTTTACTGACCACTGATCTAGGAGACCGCAGTGGTGTTGCTTGGCAGGAGGGCTGGGGCCCTGCAGGCATCACCCAGATCTTAAATGGCATTGCTCCCTCCCCTCCCCCAATCCTTCCCACCCAACCCAGCTGCTCTGCTGAGGGCAATCCCAGTGAGTACTGGGACTGTGATGAGAGAGCAGCCTGCACTGGCATTAGGGCCTGGTGTGCACACTAACCGGGTGCCCGGGAGGAGGTTGGGGGCGGGACGGGGGGAAGATGTGTAAGGAGTACAATTACTGGTTTTCAGAGAGACATATCTCTGGTGTCAATTGTCTCCATTCTGACAGGTGGGCGTGACCTTTGAGGACATTGCCCTGTACTTCTCCAGGGAGGAATGGAGCCTCCTTGATGAGGGTCAGAGACAGCTGTACCTGACTGTGATGCTGGAGAACTTTGCACTTCTATCCTGCATGGGTAAGACCCACACTCTCACCAGTGATCTGGACTTGGCTTTGGGAGTTCCCAGGCCCCATCTCCCATTGTGGGCTCTGTCTTCCCATGTAGACTATGGTTCAGCTTGATTTTTTCCAGTTTCCTGGGTAGTTACTATCCTGGGGAGGGTTGGTCTGTTTCAGCTGCTCCCTTCTCTTCCTGAAGTCCCAATTCTCCCTGCTGTACTAAGTTCACAGGGAAGGACTTGTGGTTGGTAGTGGTTCAGGAAGCCTGAGGGATTCCACCTTGATCAGTGAGGAAAGCATTTTCTATATTCCTGTTGGTCATTTGTACCTATTTTTAAAAATATATATTTTATTGATATTTTATAGAGTGGAAGGGAGAGGAATAAAAAGTCAGAAACATCCATGAGAAACATCCATCAGCTGCCTCTTGCACGCCCCCTACTGGGGATGTGCCTACAGCCAAGGTACATGCCCTTGATCAGAATGGAACCTGGGACCCATCAGTCCGCAGGCCAGCGCTCTATCCACTGAGCCAAACCGGTTTCGGCGTGTACCTATTTTTTGAATAATTGTCTCTAAATACTTGTCCTGGTTAGTATCTATTGTTTGGTTAAAGATTCTCTTGACTACCTTGTGTATTTTATATATTAATAGTTATGATATACAGGAACACTTATTGTTGCATGTCCTTAATTGTCCTTGGCAGATATTGTTCCTCAACACCTGCTTTTCTACAAAGACCATGGTTTTGGCAACCCTGTGTTCCGGTCTAGTGCCACCATGATTCTAAGAAACTTAAGATGGTTGTTACTAGTGCTTTGCAATAACGTGTTTTTAATGAAATTCTATAGAGTTTGTTTTTCAGACATTGAATTGCATTGTTGTTAGCCTGCAGTATAGTATTATCATACCTTTGTTATTCCCTGGGAATTCCCAAATATTTGTGTTCATTTCTATCTGTATCTCAGTATTCTCTTTATTGTGCTGATCAGAACTGAATCCACAGTATCTCCAAGCTATTCCATCATATGATTTGCATATATTTTCTTCCATCCTCTAGATTTACTTTCCTTTCATTTTGTTTATTGCAGTTGTGGTGGGAAGAAGCTGTTTTTCTCTCTTTGTTTCAATCTGGACTTTGTTTTGTCTATTTTGTCTGGAGTTTGGTGTCACATTCAGAAAATCCTGTGTGAGCCCTACCCGGTTTGGCTCAGTGGATAGAGCTTCAGCCTCTGGACTCAAGGGTCCCAGGTTCGATTCCGGTCAAGGGCATGTACCTTGGTTGTGGGCACATCCCCAGTAGGAGGTGTGCAGGAGGCAGCTGATCCATGTTTCTCTGTCATCGATGTTTCTAACCCTCCTTCCCTCTCCCTGACTGTAAAAAAATCAATAAAATATATTTAAAAAAAGAAAAGAAAAAGAAAATTCTGTGCATAACAAATCTTCCAAAACTTTTTCTCTAGGTTGTCGTGAGGAGTTTTACGTTTTAGTGCTGACATTTAATGTAGTTTGAATTAAATTTAATCATCGGTATCCAGTATTCTTGTTTTACATGGGAGTATTGAATTTTGGCAGCACCATTCTTTGAAGAAATTATATTTTCTTCTGTGTCTTGCAGCTCTGTCAGAGATTACTTGAAACTGTGTGCCTGGTTTTATTTCTGTGTTTTCTATTCTGTTCTGTTGATATATTTGACTTAGTTTCTCCAGAAACACACTGTTTGCTTGTTTTCTCTCTGTAAGACATAAGTTGGGAAATGTGAATCCATGTGCTTTTTTTTCTTTCAAGATTTCTTTTGCTGTTTGAGCTTTTTAATTTCACACATTTTAAGATTACCTTTTCATTTCTTAGTAAAATACCATAGGAATTATTCTTAGGATTGCATTTAATCTGTAGATTGCATTGTGAATTATGGATATTTCCACCATATTTCTTTTTTTAAAAATATATTTTATTGATTTTTTTTTTTTTTTTTTACAGAGAGGAAGGAAGAGGGTTAAAGACTTAGAAACATCGATCAGCTGCTTTCGGCACACCCCCTACTGGTTATGTGCCTGCAATCAAGGTATATACCCTTGATCGGAATTGAACCCGGGACTCTTGAATCTGCAGGCAGATGCTCTATCCACTGAGCCAAACCAGTCAGGGCTGAACATATTTCTTTAAAAAAAAATTCTTTATATTTTAAAGTATTACATGTTAAATTACATATATCTTCTTTTTCCCACCTTTCCCACAAATGAGTGAGATTCTGTGATATTTGTTTTTATCAATGCTCTTGCAAATGGTAAGAGTTCCTTTTTTACAGCAGCATAATATTTCATTGTGTGTGTCAGCGGTTCTCAGCCTGTGGGTGGCGACCCCTTTAGGGCTCGAGTGCATATCATTGTGATTCATAACTAGCAAAATTACAAAAATAATTTTATGGTTGGGAGTCACCACCACATGAGGAACTATATTAAAGGGTCAAGGCATTAGTGAAGTTGAGAACCACTGGTGTAGATGTAATCCACCCATCTGTTGATGGTCACTTAAGCTCTTCCCAAATCTTAGCTATCATAAATTGTGCTGCTATGAACATAGAGGTGTATATGTTTTTTTGTGATTGGTGTTTCTGATTTCTTTGGATATATTCCTGGAAGTGGGATTACTGGGTCCAGAGGGAGTTCATGTTTAATTTTTTGAGGAAACTCCATGCTGTTTTCCACTGTGCCTGCACCAGTCTTCATTCCCACCTGCCATGCACAAGGGCCCCTTTTTCTCCACATCATCGCAAGCACTTGTTGTTTGTTGATTTATTCATGATAGCCATCCTGACAGGTGTGACATAGTATCTGTGTCATTGTTATTTTGATTTGCTCATCTCAAATGATTAGTGACTTTGAGCATGTTTTCAAGTGTCTCTTGGTCTTCTTTATATCCTACTTTATCTATCTATCTATCTATTTATTTATTTATTTATTATGTTTTAAAAGGGGGGATTTATTATGGAGGAGGAGAAATCAGGATTAGGGGGGGGGGGGGAGAGAAGAGGAAGTACCCAGTCGGACTTCCTCACAGACAGGGCAGAGCAGTAACACATGCAAGAGTGAGGACAGCTTTTGAGGGGAGGAACAGAAAGTGGTTGGGCCCAAGGCAGACAGAGAAGGGGTGGGACTGCGGGCACTCGGCACATGCTGATTGGTGGTTCAGTGTCTCTAGGATGTCTCGGCGGCAGAAGCCGGTTATATCATAACTCTGCCCACCAGTTGGCAGGAAGGAGTACCTATCATTCCAGGCTTTTGGTGATATTTAAAAAATTGAGAGTCCGACCAAGGTCAGGGGATGAAGGTCCGTTTTCTGTAGCTACTTCCAGCTAAGAGGGGGCGTCGTTGGGGCATCTACCTGGGGTCTCAAGGTCTCTGGTGAATTCAAGGCCAGATACATGTCTCCCACCTTCTGGTGGGCGAACGCCTGCATTCTGTTCTGCAAAAGGACTAGTGAAATAGCGCATGAGACAGGTGCCAGAGAGCAAGATTAAAGGAATAGTTACCCGCGTGCCTAGTGATGAGAGGAGCCATGGGATAGGTGAGCGAAAATCGGGGTGTTTTCTTTGCTTAACGAGGGTACAACAGTACGGTTTCCCCAAGGGACTGGTTGGTGAAGTCTCGAGAGCAATCCTGTTGAGTCAGTTGGGAGGCAAAAGCTGTTCCTGAGGCTGTCAGAGCATCACTTGTCTGGTATTGCTGCTTTTTTCTGGACCTGGAGCGGAAATACAACCTGGGTGTAAGGGTCTTGAGGAGGACTGAGTCCCCCCAGCTGGAGGGCTGGTTAGGGGTTAACTAGCCTAACTGACCACAAGATGGAACATGTGACTGTCTTTAGGAAAGGGCAAGGTTAATAAGCAGAAATAGGGGTTAATAAGGATGACGTTCCTTATATAAATTAAGATGGCTGCTGCTATTTCTAATGGCAGGAATCGGCACCCATAGCACAGGCCCTCGCCTCTCCCAGCCTCCCCCTCACTATCTCAGTAATGATGGTCAATTAGAAATCCCGACACCCAAGAACAGTAGATTGGATGATGGGTGCTGTGGTTTTGTGGTTGCTGGTAATGGCGATCACAGGCCCGAGATGCGTCCTCCGTGGTGTTCCGCTGCTCCCTGCTCTGCCGGCCGGAAGTGAGGTCAGAGATCCCCTAAAGGCCTAACCGGAAGTCCCAGAACTAGACGCTCTGTTCCAGACTTTTGTTGTTTTGGCCTACAGACCTCTGGCACAGAGTGTCTACACTACACCACAGCAAATGTTTCATCCTCGGCCACTGTACTTGGCCGTGCAGTAGCCAAGGATGATACGTCCTTCTCTGCATGCGGCCCCACACTTCTCTGTATGCAACCGCATGCGGCTGCGTGTCATCGAAAATGGCTACATGTGTCAGTGCTGACACACATGTCATAGGTTCACCATCACGGCTCTAGGGGCTGGGTGAGGATGCCCATAGCTATTCCCTGTTTATCGTTAGTAAGTAGTTGGAAAGGCTTAGAGATATCCGGAGAGAGGGGGATGGGAGAGGAAGGATAGGGTGGGGGGGGGGGGGGGGGGAGAGAGATGCCAGAAGGGTATCCCGGAGTTAGAGAAAGCCTGGCGAATGGGAGAGGTGAGGACAGGAGGCCTATTGTTGTTCTTTAGTGTCCTTTTACAATTCTTGTCAACCGTGAACTTTAGGACTTTTTTCTTTCTTCCTTCCATGAAATATTTCTTAACATGTCTAGCAATTAATGTTTCAGTATTACCATATTTTCCGGCATATAAGACGACTTTTAAAAAAAATATATATATATTTTATTGATTTTTCACAGAGAGGAAGGGAGAGGGATAGAAAGTCAGAAACATCGATGGGAGAGAAACATCCATCAGCTGCCTCCTGCACACCCCCCACTGGGGATGTGCCCACAGCCAAGGCACACGCCCCTGACCGGAATCGAACCCGGGACCCTTTAGTCTGCAGGCCGGCACTCTATCCACTGAGCCAAACCGGTTCGGCATAAGACGACTTTTTAACCCAGGAAAATCTTCTCAAAAAACAAGGGTCATCTTATAGGGCGGGTGCTGAAACTTCTGAGCAGGACTGGAGAATCTGCAGTCTGGAGAATTTGTGGTCACCGCATAAGGTGGCGGGGGGGAGGCTCTAAAACGGCTGCGGCCACATCCCCGCCCAGTCGTCTTATACACCGGAAAATACGGTATATGCTATTTGTCACTTTTTTCCTAGAGATAAAGATCTAAGTTTTTTATAAGCCTATGCCAGCAAGAAAGTTGTTCTCTAGGAAGGGTGGGACAGGGGAGAGGGCGGGGTGAGAAGGCTCTGAGGCCAGAGGAGTTTTCAGAGCCAAAGGTTGATTTGCCATCAATACCCATGACTGAGACCGGAAGGGAAGAATGGCCCGGGAAAGCAAAGGCAGGACAGAGGATGTAGCCCCCTGTATCGACTAGGAAGGGGACCTGCTTACCCGGATTTTTATTTTTCAATTTGTTTATGTGCTGTATCATGTTTATTGATCTTAAGATAATGTACCATCCTTTCATCCCACTTGCTCATGGTGTATGATCTTTCGACTGTAATGCTGGAATTGATTTGCCCGAATTTTGTGCATTTTATCCGATTGGGACCTAGTGGGAGAGCTGCCGAGTAGGAGACACCCCTCTGGAGCAGGACTTGCTTCAGTGGGGCTTTGTTGCTCAGTGAGTCTGCTCCTTGACTGTGTCTCTTATGGATGTGAAGAGTTGTAAGCTGATGTGGTATGACATTGACCACTGGGTACACTGCCTCTGGGGCTGAGGCTGGTCGGCCTGGAGTCACCCAGCAGCACCTCAGATCTGCAGCTTCTCCTCTTTGTATTGGGTTTGGAAATGCCCCGATGAGGCCATGCTGTAAAGCAGGGAATGCTAGTGCTGATACCACTTCTTGGTCCTTTTATTGATAGTCTGGAGGCCTGGTGCACGAAAATTGTGCACTGGGGTGGGGGGTGGCCCTCAGTCCAACCTGCTCCCTCCAATCTGGGACCCCTCAGGGGATGTCTGACTGGCTGTCCCTTTCACAGTCTAGGACTGCTGACTCCCAGCTGGTCGCCTGCCTGCCTCATCGCCACTAACCGCTTCTGCCTGCCAGGCTGGTCATCCCCTAACCACTACCCTGCCAGCCTGATTGACGCCAAACTGCTCCTCTACCAGCCTGATCATCCCTAAATGCCCTCCCTTGCATATGTCCTCTTTATTTACATAGGGTTTTTTCTTTAGCATATTGGACAGCCCTAACTTTTTGGCTCAATGGATGGAGCATCGGCTTGCAGAATCAAGGGTTTCAGGTTCGATTCCAGTCAAGGGCATATAACTTGGTTGCAGGCACATAGCCAGTGGGAAGTGTGCAGGAAGGACCTGATCGATGTTTCTCTCTCATAGTTGTTTCTAGCTCTCTATTCCTTCCCCTTCCTCTCTATAAAAAATTGATAAAATATATATTTAATAAAAAGGAACATCTAAGATTCCTCCATATCTGCCTGGCTGGTGTGACTCAGTGGTTGAGACCCCAGGCTGCCACCATTCAAAAAGGATCACACCTCAGCCAGGCTGAGACCCAGCCTGGACTGCAAGCTTAGCCTGGCCAGGCTGAGACCCCAACCCAGGCTGCCATCTCAGCCTGGTCAGAGATCGCTCTGCAGAGGTGCGCACCCCAGCCAGGCTCAGACCCGAGCCCAGGCTGACATCGCTGGCCGGGGATGGCGCTGAGGAGGGTGCCCTCCCAGGCCAGGCTGAGACCCCAGCCCAGGCTCCATCTCAGCCTGGCCAGGGATTGTGCCACGGGGGTGCGGGCCCCGGCCAGGATGAGACCCCAGCCCGGGCTGCCTTCTCAGCGTGGCCACAGATCACGCACCCGTCCCCCCCACCCTCGGCCAGGATGAGAGGGCAGCCCAGCCGAGGATTGTGCTGTAGGGGTGTGATGCCCTGCCAGCATGACACCCCAGCTCAGGCTGCTGCCCCCCGCCAGATGATCATGCAGTTGGGCTGCGCGGCCCCAGCCCAGACTGCCGCCACTGGCCAGAAGATTGTGGGGCAGGGATGCTTGGCCCTGCCAGCCTGAGACCCCAGCCCAGGCTACAGTTGTTGGCCAGCGATCCCGCTGGGCGCTGGTGCCTCCCAGCCGGACACCCCGGGCTGCCTCCCCTGGGCAGACTGGGGGACTTCGGTGGGGCTAAGAGGACTGGGCACCGCCATTTTTGTAGCAGTGTGATGGTTAATTCCCACATTACTCTTTTATTAGATAGGGTAATTGAAAATTTGTAGCATTGAGTGGAGGGCTAGGCCTGCAACGGCAGGGGGAAAGCTTGGCTTTCTCCATTGCCAAGGAAACCCAAGCCTCCCTCCTGCTCTCAGTGGCCGCAGCCATCTTGGTTGGAGTTTATTTGCTCCTGATTGGCTTGTGGGCATGGCTTGTGGGTGTGGCTTGATCAGAATTACGGTCAATTTGCATATTACCCTTTTATTAGATAGGATTTGTGGCTCTCTGACCCAACTGCAACTTTTTTGACAGGTTTTAGCCTGAGCAAAGACAAGCCATACATATACAAACACTGCTGCACAGAGCTTGGGTGGGATTTTAAATTGGATGGGGCCCTAGCTGGTTTGGCTCAATGGATAGAGCATCAGCCTGTGGATTGAAGGTTCCCAGGATCATTTCGGGCTATGGGCACATGCTTGGTTTCCGGGCTCGATCCCCAGCGGCGGGCATGCAGGTGGCAGCCGATGACTGATTCTCTCTCATCACTGATGTTTCTCTCATTCCCTCTCCCTTCCTCTCTAAAATCAATAAAATATATATTTTAAAAAAATAAAAATAAATTGGATGGGGTGAGGTCTCAGGGAATCAATAGGGCAGAGGAAACAGAAATGGCAGCCTGTCAGCCCTGCAACCAAGGGATCTCAGCGTAGGAACAATGATCCCTGAAAGCACCGATGTCCTTCAGTCCCGTTTTTCCAGGATCCCCCTCCCACCCCGTTCTCCCAACCCTCGCCTGTTACTGCAGCTTCTCTGGTACTGGAGCTCCGAGAAAGGGGATTCTTGTAAGTACAATTGGTGGTGCTGCCATTGTAAGAAGAGCAGCTTGTTCTCCTATAGCCTCTGTCACTCAGGCCCAGTCTGCACTGGTTTTTATAGACCAAAGTTTTTATTGACAGGAGGGACCTTTATTTCCAGCTCTGGACCCTGGGCTGGACATCTGGTGTTTTACTGGGACCTCTTTGCTCCTCCTCATGACCTCTGCAGACACGACCTCTCTCCCAATTAAAAAACTGGCCCACATGCATATCAGACCAGCACCTTCCATGCCTTTGCACCTCCTATCAATCTCAGTGTGCTTTCTTCTTTACTTCTCTAGTCATAAGACTTTGTTGCAGTTAGCTTTCTCCAGGAGGTCTGGCTGATGGTTGTTCAGTATTTTAAGTCCATATATATATATATATATATATATATATATATATACATACATATACACATATATGTATATATATATATATATATATATATACACACACATATATATATATATATTATAGATTTTTTACAGAGAGGAAGGGAGAGGGATAGAGAGTCAGAAACATCGATGGGAGAGAAACATCGATCAGCTGCCTCCAGCACACCTCCCAATGGGAATGTGCCCACAACCAAGGTATATGCCCTTGACCGGAATCGAACCTGGGACCCCTCACTCCACAGGCCACCTTCTCTCCACTGAGCCAAACTGGTGTCGGCTAAATCTTTAACTTGATCCTTGCGGTCCTCTTAGACTGCTTTTAGATCTTGTATAATATTTTTTATTTCAGTCAGTGTATGCTTAATTTCTAGTTGGTCCTTTTTCATATCCTTGAGGGTCTCGTTTATATCCTCAAAAGTCTCATTCATATTCTCAAAGGTCTCATTAAGTTCATTGGCCTTTTCTAGGAGCCTCTTGAAAAACCTTATTACTGTGCTTTTGAACTCTATGTCCAGTTGTTTTTTCCCCTTCCATTTCTTTCACATCTGATTTCTTTCCATGTCTCTGCATTTTGGCTGCTTCCCTGAATTGGTCAATTAGCTTTGTGTGGTAGATATCCTCTAGGGGACAATGGCTCAGCCTCCCCAGTTACCTGAGGTGGATACTCTTGGTGCAGCCCTTTATGGGTTACAGAGTCTTGTTGAAGGCAAGCCTAGATTATTGTTGTTAGCACTAGGAGGATTTGATCTCCAGGTCAATTGGCTGTGAGGATCAGCTGTGCTCAGGTTGGATGGGCAGGGTCTCCGGGCTGAGCCGGCATCCTTAATTTCCCGTCATCTCCACCCTGTGCGGCACCTGGGTCTCTGTGCCTGGTGGTAATGGCTGCATGCACCTCTGAGAGAAAGCTGCCGCCGAGCTCTACCCACTGCCAGACAATTCAGCCTCTCCCCAAATGAGTCTGCACACCCAAAGTCTCACCCAGGGTTATAAAATAATGCAGTCTGGTGGTTTCCCTTCTTTCTTTTTTATCTCCCGAATGAGAGAACAAGTCACAAGTCCTCTGCGCGCTGGCACGCTTATGCAGTCCCCAAGTTTACGCGCCCTCTCCGCAAGCTCGTGGACCTCTGCAGCGCCCGAGTTTCAGCGTGCTTCCTCCTTACTGTCCAGTTTCACCCAGTATGAGTGTGGGTTCCCCGGACCTCACCCAGAACTGGGGAATCAGTGCAGTGGGACGCCTTTGTCTCCCTCCCCATTCGAGAAAACCAGCTGGGTTTGCAACCTTCTGCTCTATCTTCTCGTGCATGCACGGCTCCAAACCTCTGACCACGCGTATCCTCAACTCTTCCCTCCGCCGCTCCTTTGAGTCACAGTGTCCTATCTTCACTTTTATTTGCAGAATTTCCACTCAGCCATCTTTCCGGTGATTCTGGATAATGTTTGTTCTATTGTTAAGTTGTAGTTTTGAAATTGTTGTGTGGGGCAGCAGGATAGGTGTTTACCTATGCCTCCATCTTGGTTCCTCCTCCTGTTCAGTATTTTAGTTGTAATTTTGATGTGTTTGTTAGAAGCAGCGAGTATAAGCTTTTGTCTACAGCATCATTTTGTATCGCCTCTCCTGTAATTTTTCTTAATTCAATATTTTATTCTTCTTTAACTTCACCTGAATTGTGAAAATATTTTTTTCAAATATATTTTATTGATTTTTTTTACAGAGAGGAAGGGAGAGGGACAGAAAGTCAGAAACATCAATGAGAGAGAAACATCGACCAGCTGCCTCCTGCACACCCCTCACTGGGGATGTACCCGCAACCAAAGCACATGCGCTTGACCGGAATCGAACCTGTCACTTCTCAGTCCGCAGACCGACGCTCTATCCACTGAGCCAAACCGGTTTCGGCTGTGAAAATATTTTTTCCATTGATTGTTTTTTTACCTAAAGAGAGTGAGTAAGGGAAAGGGAGATAGAGGAGAGGCAGAGAGAGAGAAAGGAACATCAATTGATTGCCTCTCACGAGTGCCTACTCTAAGAGTCAGGATCAGACCTAAAAGCTATGTACCTGCTTCTTACTGGGAATCGAAAGCAAGACCTTCCTGTGTACAGACAGGCACTCTCAGCACTTAGTGACACCAGACAGGGCTATGTATTTATTCTTTAATTTATTTAGTTTTAAAATATATTTTGTTGATCTCAGGAAGAGAAGGAGAGAGAAATAGAAACATGAATAATGAGAGAGAGAAAGAAAAAGAGAGAGAGAGTGTGTGTGTTGCGGGGGCGGGGGGAGAGGGAGAGAAAGTGGCGGAAGAGAGAGAAAGGGAGAGAAAGAAACATCAGTGTGAGGGAGAAACATATATAGGCTGCTGTTTGCTACCTGGAAATGGAACCCACGTACTGATATGTGCCTTGACTGGGAATTGAATCCTCGACCCTTTGGTACATAGGACAATGTTTCAACCAACTGAGCCATACTGGACAAGCCATTCTGTGGTCTGTAAACACAAAAATTTCCAATATTTTTTAAATTAATTTTTTAAATTTTTTGCAGTATAATTTAGATTTAATAGTAGTACATATGGTTTCCTTCCCCCCCCCCAATTATCCTCCCCCCATCCTCCCCTACCCGCCAGCACATGTCCCCACCTGCCCCCTCCAATATTTTTTGAAGTACAGGCCATTAGAGTCAATGATATCAGAAGCAAGGTGGCTGCTGGAGGTAATCTGACCCTTGTTTTTGACTGTAGGTATTTTCAAATGTTTGTTCACCCAGTCCCTTTCTGTAAACTTCTCCTTTATTTGTATTCTGTAGTAATATTTGTCTTCAAGGTACTCTTATTCTCATTTCTTATGGGGATTTTGCTCAGGAATAGCTGTCTGCTAACACCGGCGTGGGGAAAGATGCTCACATCTCTGATCCTGCCATCTTGCTGGTGTCACACACATAGGCCTTTTGTCTGTGGTCTCATTTACACATTGTGGTTCTACCACAGTGTCGACGATCCATCTTTTCTATTTTTCTTGAAGATTTGCATCAGTTATCCCATGCAATGGCTCTAAGAAGAAGAATCATTTGCACGTCAAAGAAGAAACACGACTTTATGAATGACACAGTAGTCTTGCCTCGGTCAGAGGTCATTCGGGAGGAATTCTCTGCTGGCCTCTGTTGCATTCATAGCTAGAAACCCAGTGTTTGGTTGCAGTTGCCCATTCCTCACCCAGTTAATGCTTGTTTGTGCTCATGTTGATACTTTGCCTACTATTCAGTTCTAATAGTGATCATTTCTCCTTGGTTCCACCTCACGTATAACCTTAACCGCTCTGGGCTTTGTACCTCTGCCTCTTTCACAGGTCGCTCTTTACTGCACCTCAATGTTGGTCCATGCCTGCAGCACCTTGGAATGCACATGTGTTATTATACTGACATTGAACATCATGTGCTCTGATAAAATTAATTTTATGACTTTGAGCTGCTTAAATTACTCTACACAGACTCACATGGCCAGCATGTAAGGTCCTAAAGGAAGCCGTTTGTGCAGGAAAAATAAGTAGAGCCTTCCTCTCTGTGTCTCATCCTGTGTTTCTGACCTTGATTGGTGAGCTTTTATTCATCGACTGACTATTGGGGCCACATTATGCATCTCTTCAGAGCATACCTCATTTCTCTTGAACATTGTTCTGTGCACTCATGCCTACTCAGGGCACATAAACATATGTGGTGGAGATTTTCTGTTTTCATAAGATCAACATGTACCTCACCAGCATTTCCTTGTGTTCAGGTTGCTGCTGTGGAGCAGAGAATGTGGAGGCACTCACAAAAGAAGACGTTTCTGTAAGAGGGTCACAGGCAGAGAATCCGGAGGGAGCCTTGTCTTCCCAGAAGAGCCACCCCTGTGAGAGTTGTGAGCCAGTCTTCAGAAACATTTTGAATTTGACTGAGTTGCAGAGAACAGAATGTGAACAGATACCGTTGAGGTGCGGGGGTTGTACAGAACAACCTTTCTTCAGTGTAAAGGTTGACCAACAGCATATGAGAGAGAAGGCTTTCATTACAGGTGTGGACAGCTGCGATTTCATTGTGTCCCAGAATCATTTCACATTCGAGGATGTTGGGCAGGGTGTTCCTAATGGGTCCGGACACCTCCACCTAAAGACTGCTCACACCAGGGACAGTGCCAATGCTGTTTCGAAGTGTGGGATGATGTTTCAAAGGAGAAGTGATTATTACAACAGAAAAGAATGTAAGAAAGACATTAGTTGCAACCACAATTTTATTCAAGTAAAGGATGTCCATCCAGGAAGTCAGTGTTTTGTGTGCTCTCACTGTGGAAAATATTTAACCAAATTTTCTTGCTTTCATCATCAACAGCAAGGTTACACTGGAGAAAGACCTTATCAGTACAGTGAATATGGGAAAGCTTTTAGCAGTAGTAACAGACTAGGTGATCATGAAGATTTGACAACTGGAGAAAGGCCTTATGAGAGCAGTGAATGTGGAAAAGCTTTTACAAGTAGCAGTGCCCTCCATTATGATCAGAGAGTTTACACAGCTGAAAGGCCTTATGAGTACAGTGAGTGTGGGAAATCTTTTACCAGTAGCAGTAACCTTCATTGTCATCATGGAATTCACACGGGAGAAAACCCTTATATATGTAGTCAATGTGGAAATGCTTACACCAGTATCACTGAGCATTCTTGTCATCAGAGAGTGCACAGTGGAGAAAGACCCTATGACTTCAGTGAATATGAATTAGCATTTACAAGTAGCAATGGTTTACAATGTCATCAGAGAATTCACACAGGAGAAAAACCTTATCAATGCATTGAATGTGGAAAGTCTTTTAAAAGTATCAATGGTTTTCAATATCATCAGAGAATTCACACGGGAGAAAAGCCTTATCAATGCATTGAATGTGGAAAGTCTTTTATAAGTAGCACTGGTTTTCAGTATCATCAGAGAATTCACACAGGAGAAAAGCCTTATCAATGCAGTGAATGTGGGAAATTTTTTACCACTATTCCTCACCTTCAGAGTCATCAGAGAGTTCATACAGGAGAAAAGCCTTTTAAATGCAGTGACTGTGGGAAATCTTTTACAAGGCGGAATTCCCTTCATTGTCATCAAAGAATTCATACTGGAGAAAATCTGTACAAATGTATTGAATGTGGAAAGTCTTTTGCAAGTAGCAATGGTTTTCAGTATCATCAGAGACTTCACACAGGAGAAAAGCCTTATCAATGCAGTGAATGTGGGAAAAGTTTTGCCGCCAAATTCAACCTTCATAAACATCAGATACTTCACACAGGAGAAAAGCCTTATAAATGCATTGAGTGTGAGAAATCTTTTACCACTCGCAGTCACCTTCGTAGTCATGAGAGAGTTCATACAGGAGAAAAGCCTTATAAATGCACTGAATGTGGGAAGTCTTTAACTAGGAGTGGTTTCAAGTATCATCAGAGAGTTCACAGTGGAGAAAGGCTTTGTGAGTCCAATTAATGTGAGGTATCTCTGAGGCATATTTCTAAATTCCCTCTCCATGTAAGAGTCCAAATGTGAGAAATTTCTTAGAAGTGTAGGAAATGAAGTTTCTGAGGTAGGACTTAACAAAAGTACAAGAAAATTTGTGAATCCTCATTTTTCCCAATTATATCACATACATGTACTCAACTATATTATGTAAACTTCCCATAAGTGTTTTTGCTGTTGTATGTGTTTACTTATGTTGGAACACTATGTAATTATGTTGCACTTACTATCATACAGAAATGTCCTTCCAGATCTATATCACTGCATATATGTGTTGCTGAAGTATTTCACCTGAATCACCTATAAGGTCCATACAGATGGCATCAATCTCCATATTCATGTGCCCAGTGAAGCTAACTCTTTTGTCTAATCTGTTGAAGGAAATTAGGAATACCTGAGTCCTTACTCCTTACTTGTTTCCCTGTCATGAGTTGCCACATAGGACTGATTACTGTTGGCCCCAGTAAACATAATGTTGTAGAGGGACTGCCATTTTCAGGAGCACACTTTCCCTAGATGCCAATGAATGTATTGAGTGCCTAAGTCATCAACTGCCAGTCTCAGGTCTTTTTCTTTGGAAACTAATGAAGGCCTTTGGCTAACACTTCTTTAATGTTGGTGTTCTATTTACCATGTGTACTAGTTTGGAAGGAGAACTGGGCTCTCAAAGTACAGTGATGTGAAAAACTTTCACGTGGTCTCCAACATTTTTGTCATTGAGGAAAGATTATGGTGCAGAAATTAGCTCAGCAGTTTTATCCAAATGCACATTGTTTCCCATAATTTTCCTAAGAAACACTGGACTCTAGTCCTATGTGAAGGTGGATGCTTTGAGACACAGAGATCATTCGAAAGAGGAGGTAGCTGTGAGAACCTCAAGTATGTCTGGGAGTGGCGTGAATTTTTTTTCTTGTTTTCAAGGGATACTGAGACATTTGAAGGGGACCTCCTGTCCAGGTCTTGCAGAGGACCAGTTGCCCTAATGCCTTCAATTACATGGGTGGTTGGAGGACCATTGCAGTGCGGAGAAACCCTTTCACTGGAGAAACACTGACCTAATTGTTGTTTGAACAGACTGTAGTTTATTAGGTGGAATGGTCTTCATGTAAAACTGCACCCAGAAATTTTTTTAAGGAAAAGACTACAGGAGCGGTGTGTACACAGATCTGAGGAACTCCTGGCATGTTTATATTCTGTACAGCAGTTAATGTCATTGATTATAATCAAGAGGTTTTGTGGCTTCCTGTTGCTTCTCAGATGTTCCCATCAGAAGCATTGGTGCTCTGGCAGCAAAACTAAGAGGAAAAAACTAAGAGTGTATCTTTAGGCCATAGATGTAGCTTTTGAGACCCATTAAGCATTCCAGTGGTTTTGGGTGAAAGTTCTTCATTGTTTGTTACATATTCTGTCACTGGGATGAGACTTGCTCAGAGGGCATAAGTATATGAATTGAATATAGAGTTCTCAAACCTATTCCAAAATAGGTGAAAGTGTATTACTTTTATCTTGAACCATTCTTTTAACAGCTGTAATGATTACATTGCATGTGTTAAGTGTAGTGTTTCATAAAACTGAAACCATCATTACAGTGAATACTGATCATATCTGTGACTGTGTAGTTGCCTCATGACCTTGTTGAATTCTTTTGCTGTTCTTAATAAAGAACTTGGCTTTTTCTAAGTATCTTTCAACTTTACTTATTTATAAGTTCTTGGAGATTTTTAAAAGATATATTAGTAACTCATCTTTTTTTTTTAAATATTTTATTGATTTTTTTACAGAGCGGAAGGGAGAGGGATACAAAGTCAGAAACATCGATGAGAGAGAGACATCGATCAGCTGCCTCTTGCACACCTCCTACAGGGGATGTGCCCGCAGCCAAGGTACATGCCCTTGACCAGAATTGAACCTGGGACCCTTCAGTCCACAGTCTGACGCTCTATCTACTGAGCCAAACCGGTCTCGGCAGTAACTCATCTTTTATATGTTCTTTTTGTTGTTGTTAATCCTCACCCAAGGATATTTTCCCATTCTTTTTTTTTTTTTTTTTTTTTTGCAGAGTTGAAGAGAGAGGGAAAGACAGACAGAAATATTGATGTGAAGGAAACACATCGATTGGTTGCCTCCTGCATCAGCTGTAACCATGGCCCAAGCTGGGAAGGAATCTTCAACCAAGATACCTGCCTTTGACTGGAATCGATCTCAGGAGTCTTTGCTCTATCCAGAGCCAAACCAGATAGGTCTCTGGTGGATATTCATATCTTGGAATATATCACCATCATATCCATTTTGTAAATATTTGGTTATTGCTAATAAAGCTGGTACAAACATTTTTGTATAATTCTTTTTTTTTATATTTTAAGTATATATTGTATGGATTTATTACAAAGAGGAAGGAAACAGGATAGAGAGTTAGAAACATTGATAAGAGAAGAACATCGATCAGCTGCCTCCTGCACATCACCCACTGAGGACGTGCCTGCAACCAAGGTACATGCCCTTGAGCAGAATCGAACTTGGGACCTCTCAGTCCATAACTGATGCTCGATCTACTGCGCCAAGCCAGTTAGTACTTAGTATTATTCTTTATATGGAAATAAGTGTTATTTACCTTTGTGAGTCAGACATCCCCAAGGACTCCCTGGCTGCGAGACGGCACAGCCCAGCCTGAGAGAGACTCCTGAGTGCGTGAGTTTTGTTCACTAAGCCTCTATCCATGTAAACTAGGAAGTCACGATTTCATTCACAATCAGGGACGACGCCGGCGGCCCGGCAAATCCACAGTGTGGAGCATGCAGGAGGCATAAACGATTCTCTCTCAGCATTGATTTTTTTTTCTTTCTATCTACATTGAACTCTAGCCTCTCCCTGCCAAGACATTCCCAGGCCAGGCACTTCTCACTCCCTGATGCCCAAAAGGAACATTGTCTTTGATGTGCATTTACTAAGGAAATCCATCTAATAAAAGAGAAACATGTAAATTGACCATAACTCTGCTACACCTACCACCAAATCAGAGCAAGTATGCAAATTAACACAACTAAGATGGTGGTGGCCAGGGAGCTGGAGAGAACAAGAAGCTTGGGTTGTCCCTGGTGATGGAGGAAGCAAAACTTCCCGCTCACCCTGGCTGGCTCTGGCCTCTGCTCCAGGCTACAAATTTTAAAAATAGAAGATAAATAAGATACCTGCTTCAGCTGACCCTGACCTCCACTCAAGGAGGCACTAAAAGGAAGGAGTGGGAGCTTGGTTTGCCATGGTGTGATCAGGCCAGAATGGGATGGCATTTGTAGGTGATAATGTTGGTGGAGGGTCAGGCTGTTGCAGGAAAGCAGACCAGCAAGGGGGGGCCAGTTGGGGCAAGCAGACCTTCAGTGGGGGTCCATTGGTGGTGATCAGGACGGTGAGTGGGAAGTTTGGAATGAGCAGATTAGCAGGAGGCAGTCAGGCCAGTGACTAGAGAGGGTTGGGGCAAGCAGGCCAGCAGGAGGGCAGTTTGGGGTGACCTTGCTGGCACAAGGGGCAGTTCGGGTGACCATGCTGGCAGGGGGAAGCATTTGGGGGTGAGCAGGCGGGGGGGCAGTTGGCAGTTGGGGGCGAGCTGGCTGGCAGGCAGAGAGGTTAGGAGCAATCAGGCAGGCATGAAGGCAGGTGATCGCTGGAGCCAGCAGTTCCAGATTGTGAGAGGCATGTCCAACTGCAATTTAGGCCCTTTCCCTGTAAACTGGCAGTAGGACATTCTTTGTGGGATTCCAGATTGGATAAGGTGCACACCAGGCTTATTCTCAGAGAGACAGCTCTTGTCTCAAATCTGACAGCTTGGCATGACCATTGAGGATGTTGCCCTATACTTCTCCAAGGAGGAATGGAGCTTCCTTGATGAGGATCAGAGACAGCTGTACCTGAATGTGATGCTGGAGAACTTTGAACTTGTATCCTCCCTCGTAAGATATTCATACTCACCAGTGACCCGGACTTGGCTTTGCAATTTCACAGGTCCCATTTTCCAGTTAATGCCCTGTCCTCCCTTGTAGACTGTGGTTCTGCTTGAATTTCCAGTTTGCTGGGTAGTTGCTGTCCTGGGGAGGGTTGGTCTGTTTCCACTGCTCCCTTCTGTTCCTGAAGTCCCAATTCTCCCCGCTGTGCTAACTTCACAGGGAAGGACTTGAGGTTGGTAGTGCTGCAAGAAGACGATGGATTCCACCTTGATCAGTGAGGAAAGCATCCTATCTAATAAAAGACTAACGTGCAAATGTGACCGTACCTTGGCTCCTGATTGGCTCTGCTACCAGCCAATCAGAAGCAGGAGATGTGACTGGGGGCGAGGCCACGGCTTGCCTGGACGCCAGTGAACACTTCCTTTCACAAATGCTTTTTGTATTGAAATGTTTTAATATTTTTTACTTTTGAATAAGTATTTTAGTTATTTTTTTCAATCATTTTCATTGATTTCATAGAGCAAGGGAGAGGGAGGGAGAGTTACAAACGTGAATGAAGATAGCCGAGCCAGCATGGCTCAGGGGTCCGACATGGACCTATGATCCAGGCGTTCACAGTTCCATTGCCAGTCAGGGCACACACCTGCACCCCAGGGTGTATTGCCCAGCATGGGGAATGCAGGAGGCAGCCGATCAATGATTCTTCCTCATAATTGATGTGTCCCTCTCTCCCCGTCCTGGTACCCCAGCCTCTGCCTGCAGAGACATTCCCAGGCCAGGCACTTCTCACTCTCCCAATTCTCACAAGCACCGTTGTCTGTGGGTGCATTTTAGTGAGAAATGGGACCTATAAGAAGCCGCTGACTCTGTTGCAGGGAGGCAGGTGCTGTGGGCACTCAGGTCTCATTGTGGGGCGCCCCACCTGGGGATCTCCAGCTGAATCAAGTGAGCTCCCTGAATCTTATTTCAATCAATGTGACATGCAGGTGATTGATTGAGGACCCTTACTTTGTTGCCAGGATTGTAGGGTTAGATTTTTGAGCATTTTCTCTTTTAATTCTCAGAACAACTGGGAAAGAAATAGAAAATTACATGGAAGATTATCAGCACTGAAGACAGATTTATAAGCATAATTTAGAGCAGATCCAGAACACGGCAAGCTAGAGTTTTCTCATTGCTTTCAGAGAAGAGAAGAAAATGCTCAATGCTTAGGTAATTTGGTTTTAAGTGTGTGTGTGTGTGTGCTTAATTGTGATCTGAGGATGTTTTTTCTTTTTATTTTACCCTCCCCTACATTCCCTTCTGACAATCCACACTCCATTCCATACATCCATGTCTCCGAATTCATCCCAGTTACCAGTGGTTTAGTATTTTGTTGTTGTTGTTAGATTCCATGTATGAATGAGATGAAGTGATACTGTCTTTCTCTGCCTGGCTTATTTCTCTTAGAATGCTTTGCAGGTCGCTCCATGCTGGGTGAAAAGGTAAACGTTTCTGCTTTTTTATTGCTGCATACTATTCCATGGTATAAGTGTACCACTGTTTTCTATCCACTCATTTACTGATGGGTACCTGGGGAGTTGCCAGATTTTTGCTGTTGTAAATTATGCTGCTATGAACAGAGGGGTACATGCATTCAACCTAATTATTTCAGGTTTCTTCAGATATATTTCCAGAAATAGAATTAATGGGTCAAATGTCAGTTCCATATTAAATTTGCTTTATGATAGTTCATAATGATTTGCATAATGGCTGCACCAGTTTACATTCCCAGCAGCTGTGTAATTGGGTTCCCTTTTTTCCACATTCTCAGTAGCACTGATCCTTTGGATATTGGCTGCCAGCAATCATAGTGAGAGTGTTGGGGTGATACCTAATTGTTGCTTTAATTTGCATCTCTCTGATGATCAGTCACTGGAGCATTTTTAACTTGTGTCTTGGCCATTGTATCCATACTGCAGCCTAGGCAGAGGTGACGCTTTGTTGATTTTTTTGTGTTTTTTTTTTTTTACAGAGAGGAAGGAAGAGGGATAGAAGGAAACATCGATGAGAGAGAAACATTGATCAGCTGTCTCCTGCACACCTTCCACGGGGGATGTGCCCACAGCAAAGGTACATGCCCTTGACCAGAATCGAACCCAGGACCTTTCAGTCAGCAGGCAGACGCTCTATCCACTGAGCCAAACAGGTTTGGGCCCAGAGGTGACACTTTGGATGGCATCCAAAAGCAGATGTTCTAAGTATGAGTGTCTGTTTTGTGACATTAACTTTGTTAAATGGATTAAGTGGAAGCAGGTTAGATCGAGTTCGAGACTTGAGCAATAAGCTACAGTTGTCTTGAAGGAGACACAGGCCAAACATCATGAATGAAGAAACAATGCTTGCAATTCAGAAAGACCAGGTCCTCGAGAAACATATGCAAAACCAGCAACTAAGGGAAGCCAGAAAGGGTCACCGGCAACAAACTTTCCCCAGAAATCTCCTCCCTTGAAGGCGCTACAGGACGCTTGGTATACTTGGTGTGTTCTTGGGCAATATGGCCCCAAATCCATTCCCAGATCCAGATGCCTAAATACAGGATCATGGCCTTGTAGCCTGTGAACTACATTACCCAGAAGGCCGGGCGGGGAATGCCAGCAGGCTGAGCCAATGGAGTCTCAGAAAAGGCGTTTCCGCTTGGTTATTTCCGTAGGGCGGGACCGATAGCCTGTTTCCGGGGTTGTGTTCTCAGATTTTTGTCTGAGGCGGTCCCGTTTTTCCAGTCTGAGCTTCCGTGGGGAAGGTGAAGAGTCGCGTTCCCCGTCTCACAGCCACGGGTGGGAGCCTAGAGTGGTGCTCACAGCTCACACCTGAGATTGAAGTTCGCTCGTAGTCACTCCGAAACCCACGCCACGGCCGGGACAGGGACCGCCATTCCTTCAGCCGCTTTTACTCCAGCCGCTTCCCGCCCGCTGGGCCCTCAGAGAGCAATGGCGGCGGCCAGGCTGAGGAAACGTGCCGAGGTGAGTTCAGTCCCCCAGGCCTCACTTCTTCCTCACAGGGGTCACCACAGACTGAGGGGCATTTGTCACGTCCACCGGCTCAGTCCTCCGTGGAGGACCGTGAGGGAGATGGAGGGAGAGAGGAGTGTTGTGGTTTCTGACACAGCAAGTGCAGCACAGAGAGAACAGGGGTTGTTGTGGGGCGACTTCTACCACGAGTTGCAAACGACCACGGAGGCGGTTAGGTTGGTAATAAGCAGGCAAGGATTTATTGAAAAACTGGCCAGGACGGTCGCGGGGGCACCATGCAAACACCCAGGCCTAAGGGGTCTGAACCATGAATGTTATTGCCCAGCGTTTGGCCAACAGCTCTCAAGGCCGCATTTGGGGAAGAGTTGAAAATAGACTATGAATGATCCTATTGCTCACTCTTTATCTTCTAACTATGTTTTCTGCTAGACATGGGAAAGTGGTCCTCTCTTTGTAAAAACAGGTGGTGTGTTGCCGAAACCGGTTTGGCTCAGTCAGTGGATAGAGCGTCAGCCTGCGGACTGAAAGGTCCCGAGTTCGATTCCGGTCAAGGCATATACCTTGGCTGCGGGCACATCCCCAGTGAGGGGTGTGCAAGAAGCAGCTGATCGATGTTTCTTGCTCATTGATGTTTCTGACTTTCTATCCCTCTCCTTTTCTCTCTGTAATAAATCAATAAAATATATATTTAAAAAAACAGGTGGTGTGGCTACATAACTGGCGTCAGAACGTTACTCCTCTGGTTCTAGTGTTCAAGGTCACAAGCCGGAAACTAAAGCAATAATTCCTTTGTTTTAAGCAAGCAGGGGTGAACAGTGGCCAAAGTTTCAAATGGCAGTTTTACTCTAGTAAATGTTCTTATGACCTTATTTCAGGGTGACATGCATCTAAAATTCCCCTGAGGATGAGGGCTGTGAGTACAGATCAGAGGCAGGCAGGGAAGACCTTATAGAGTCAATAGGCCTTTTCCGGGTTTTGGGGTCCATCAGGGAACTGGGGTGATCCTGGATTCCCCCTTGTACATAAGCTGTCTGGGGATGCCATTTGTCAAGTTCATGGGCGACTCCAGCGAGATCCAGTGCCATTGGAGCAGGAAGGAGGCAGAGCTAAGGGCGTGAAACAGGAAAGTGAAGATGGGAACAGGTTGAAGATTACGCAGTGGTGTGCACATCTGGAGGAAGTGTGAGCTGATGGTGCCTGGGACTTAAAGGCAAAGCATAAATGCAAGCTTGACTTTGTCTTGGAGGCATGACCTAGGAGACTGCAGTGGTATTGCTTGGCAGGAAGCCTGGGGCCTTGCAGGCATCACTCAAAGCTTAAATGGCATTTCTCTCAACTCTCCCCTCTTCGAGTTCTTCCCACCCAACCCAGCTGCTCTGCTGAGGGCAATCCCAGTGAGTAATGGGACTGTGATGGGAGAGCAGCCTGTACTGGCATTAGGGCCTGGTGTCCACGCTAACTGGGTGCCCTGGAGGAGGTTGAGGGGGAGAAGACGTGTAAGAAGTGGAAGTGGGGGTTCTCAAGGAGGCAGCTCTGGGTTCAATTGTCTCCATTCTGACAGGTTGGCGTGACCTTTGAGGACATTGCCCTGTACTTCTCCAGGGAGGAATGGAGCCTCCTTGATGAGGGTCAGAGACAGCTGTACCTGACTGTGATGCTGGAGAACTTTGAACTTGTATCCTCTCAGGGTAAGATCCTCACTCTCACCATGACTGGACTTGGCTTTGCAATTTTCCAGGCCCCGTCCCTGGTAGACTGAGGAACTGCTTGATCTTTCTAGTTTCCTGGGTAATTGCTGTCCTGGGGAGGGTTGGTCTTTTCCCACTTCTCCCTTCTATTCCTGAAGTCCCAATACTCCCCGCTGTACTACATTCACAGGGAAGGACTTGTAGTTGGTAATGTTGCAGGAAGACTGAGGGATTCCACCTTGATCTATATTCCTGTTGGTCTTTTGTACATAGTTTTTGAAGAATTGTTTATGTCCTTATAATTGTTAATAATTACATTTTTTGGTCAAACATTCTTTTGATTACCTTGTATATTTTAAATACTAAATGCTTATCACATACAGGAACACGTATTTTTGCATGGGCGTAATTGAGCTTTGCAGATATTGCTCCCTCACCTCTGCTTTTCTACAAAGTTCATGTTGTTGACAACCCTGCCTTCAGCAGGTATAGTGCCACCAAGTTTCTAGCAAGCTCAGATGCGTGTTACTAGTGCTCAGGTTAAAGTATTTAATGATTTGTTCATGATAGCCATTATGACTGGTGTGAGATGAAGCAAGTCCTGCTCCAGAGGGTTGTGTCGTATGGTTTGTATTGTCGTTTTGCAATGAAGTGTCTGATGCAGTCCTTTGCCTATTTCTTGACTGGATCATTTATCGTCTTTTTGTTAAAGTTGTATGAGTTCTCTGCAAATTTTGGAGATGAAACCCTTATCTGAAATGTAATTGGCAGATATGTTCTCCCATGCAGGGGTTTTTCTTGTTTTGTTGATGGTTTCTTTTGTTGTGCAGAATCTTTTTATTTTGATGTAGTGCCATTTGTTTATTTTTTCATTACTTTGTATTTCCCTCAGAGCTGTCTTGATAAAGATATTGTTAGGACATATGTCATATTTTGCTGCCTGTGGATTCTTCTAGGATTTTTATGGTTTCCACTGTTATGTTTAAGTCCTTTATCTATTTTGAGTTTATATTTATATATGATATAATTTGTTGATCTGGTTTCATTTTATGCATGTATCTGTCCATTTATCGCAACAGCATGCCTGTCTTGTTCCTATTTTTACGGATAATGGTTTAAGTTTTTGCCTGTTGAGTCTGATGTTGGCTGTAGGTTTGTCATGTAAGGCTTTTATTATGTTGAGGCGTGATCCTTGTAGTTCCTCTTTGCTGAAAGTTTTTTATCAATAAAAGGTACTTGAGTTTGTTAAATGCTTTTTCTGAATTTGTTCATAATGACTATGTGAATTTTATCTTTGAATTTGTTGATGGGATGTATCATGTGTGTTGATTATCAGATATTGTGTCATCCTTTCATTTCCGGATTATTCCTATTTGGTCACGGTGTATGATCTCTCTAAAGTAATGCAGGAATTGTTTTGCCAGAATTTTGTTTCGCATTTCAGTATCTATCAGGGGCATTGCCACCTAGTGGAGAGCTGCCATATAGGAGACACCCCTCTGGAGCAGGAGCCCCGCCCATCAGCATCTCAGAGAGATCTGCAGATTCTCCTCTTTGTAAAAGGTCTCAAATTGCCCAAATTAGGACTGCTATAAAGCAAAGAAGGCTGGGTTAGGGGACCTCAGACTGTTCTCTCCAACTGGCAAGGATTGACAGGGGACCTCAGGCTGCGCCCCCACCTGGCGGGGCTTGACAGGGGACCTCAAGCCGCACCCCCATCCCAGCACCAGGCTGGGAGACCTCAGGCCATACCCTCTGCCCCAGCACCAGGCCAGGGGTCCTGAGGCTGTGCCCCTCCTCCCTGGCTGGGCTTGACAGGGGACCTCAGGCTGTGCCCCCCACCCAGCGGGCCTTCACAGGGGACCTGAACCTGTGCCCCTGTGCCAGTGAGGATTGACGGGGGACCTGAGGCTGTGCCTCCCTTCCAGTGCTGGGCTGGGGGACTTGAGGCTGTGCATCTCTGCCTGGTGGGGCTTGACGGAGGACCTCAGGCCATGCCCCCTACCCAGTGGGACTTGACGAGATCTCAAGTTGTGTCTCCCACCTGGTGGGACTTGATGGGGGACCTCGGGCCACACCCCCCATCCTGGTGCTGGGCCAGGGGACCTGAGGACACACTGTGCCCTGGGTAGCTTGACAAGAGTGGGACTGGCAGGGTCTGGATCTACCCCATTGTGAGGATCGGGGGGTGCAGCTGGGTCTGGGTCTCACGTGATTTTGAGGGACATCTAAGTGAGTGGGGACTTGACTCTGGGCCCTGTGGTGTGCTCCAGACTCTGACACGAGGAAGGATTTCATATACATTTTACTAATTTTCTTTAGTCTCTGATACTTCTATTATAGAGAAAGAGCAAATAGCAATATTAAATTATTTCCTCTAAGACCCCTTTAATGTGCACGAATTTCATGCACCGGGGCACTAGTATTATATGAAATGCTGAAACGTATTCTTTAAGAAGAGGAAGAAGAGCCGAAACCAGTTTGGCTCAGTGGATAGAGCGTCGGACTGCGGACTGAAGGGTCCCTGGTTCGATTCCGGTCAAGGGCATGTACCTTGCCTGCGGGCACATCCCCAGTAGGGGGCGTGCAAGAGGCAGCTGATTGATGTTTCTCTCTCATCGATGTTTCTGACTTTCTATCCCTCTCCCTTCCGCTCTGTAAAAAATCAATAAAATATATTTTTTAAAAAAAAGAAGAGGAAGAAGAAAAAGATAAAAATATAAATTATGAACAACAAATACACATCTATGAACAAATGAATCTTAAAATCAAGTGAATTAATAATCTGATGAACAGGATAAACTGGTGAATATAACAGATTAGTGGGCATAGAGAAGGAATGGACTGACAATTCTTGGGGAGAAAAGGGGTGTAGGAAGTGCAGCAAGAGACTGGACAAAAATCATGCACCTATGGGAGAGGACAGGGGCGAGAGGTGAGGAAGGAGGGTCAGATGGGTACTGTGTGGAGGGGAGATATAGGGGCGAAAAAAAGGGGGGAACAATGTAATTAATAAATTGAACAATAAATATAAAGATTTAAAAAAACATGTCATTATGTATGACACAGTCAACCCTTTGTCAACTGTCATTGGGGAGGAATTCCTGGTTGTCTTACATTCATAGTTAGAAACCCAGTGTTTGGTTACAATTGCCCATTCCTCACCCAATTATGCTTGTTTGTGCTTATGTTGATACTTTGCCTACTATTCAGTTCTAATAGTGATCATTTCTCCTTGGTTCCACCTCACGTATAATCTTAACTACACTGTACTTTGCAAATATGCTTCTTTCACAGGTTGCTCTTTGGTGCGCTCCAGTGTTGGTCCATGCCTGCAGCACCTCGGAGTGCACATGTAATTGTATTTATGTTGAATATCATGTGCTCTAATACCATTAATTTTTATGTCTTTGAGCAGCTTTAAATTATTCTACACAGACTCACATGGCCAGGATGTAAGGTAAAAATAAAGCCATTCGTGAAAAAACCATGAATAGACCCTTCCTCTCCTTTTTTTGTCGCTTCCTATGCTTCTGTCCTTTCTTGGTGAGCTTTTTATCACCATCTGACTTGTTGGGCCACGTTATGTATTTCTCCAGAGTGTACCTCATTTGTCTTGAAAATTGTTGTATGGAATCAGGCCTAGTCATGAGAAATAAACATTTGTGGTGAATCTATTCTGTTTTCGTTAGATCAACTTGTACTTCACCAGCATTTCCTTTTCTTCAGGTTGTTGCTGTGGACCAGAGAATGCGGAGGCCCCCACGACAGAGAAGGTTTCTGTAAGAGGGTCACAGGCAAGGAATCAGAAAGTAGCCTTGTCTTCTCAGAAGAGCCACCCCTGTGAAAATTGTGGACTGGTCTTCAGAAACATTTTCCATTTGACTGACCTGTATGGAACAGAATATGGACAGATACTGTTAAGGTGTGGGGGGTGTACAAAATGGTTTTTCTTCAGTGTAAAAGTTCAACAACAGCATGTGAGAGAGAATACATTCATTACAGGTGTGGACAGGACTTCCCTTGCAAACAGCTGGGATTTCAATGTGTCCCAGAATCATTTCTCACCTGAGAATGTTATGCATGGTGTCCTTACTGGCTCCGGACATCTCCACCTAAAGGTTACTCAGACCAGGGACAGTCCAAATGCTGTTTCCAAGTTTGGGATGACATTTCAAAGGAGAAAAAATAATTACACCAGAAAAGAATATAAGAAAGACATTAGTTGCAACCACAATTTTATTCCGCAAAAGGATGTCCATGCAGGAAGTCAGTGTTTTGTGAGCTCTGAATGTGGAAATGCTTTTACAACTAACTCTCACGTACAGAATCATCAAAGAGTTCATATTGGAGAAAATCCCTATAAATGCATTAAAAGTGAAAAGTCTTTTAAAAGGAGTAGTTTTCAGTATCAGAGAATTCACAGAGGAAGTAAGCCTCATCAATGCAGTGAATGTGGGAAATCTTTTGCCAGTCACACTAACCTTCGCAGACATGAGAGACTTCACACAGGACAAAAGCCTTATAAATGCAGTGACTGTGAGGAATCTTTTACAAGGTGGAATGCCCTTCATTGTCATCAAAGAGTTCATACTGCAGAAAATCCGTATCAATGTATTGAATGTGGAAAGTCTTTTAAAAGTATCACTGGTTTTCAGTATCATCAGAGACTTCACACAGGAGAAAAGCCTTATCAATGCAGTGAATGTGGGAAAAGTTTTACCGATAAAACCAGCCTTCGTAAACATCAGAGACTTCATACAGGAGAAAGGCCTTATCAGTGCTGTGAATGTGGGAAAAGTTTTACTAATAACCCCAGCTTGCATAAACATCAGAGACTTCACACAGGAGAAAAGCCATATAAATGCAGTGACTGTGGAAAATCTTTTACATGGCAGAATGTCCTTCGTTCTCATCAAAGAATTCGTACTGGAGAAAAGCTGTACAAATGAATTGAATGTGGAAAGTCTTTTGCAACTAGGAATGGTTTTCTGTATCAGAGAATTCACACAGGAGAAAAGCCATATCAATGCAGTGAATGTAGGAAATCTTTTGCCAGTCCCACTCACCTTCGCAATCATCAGAGAGTTCATACAGGAGAAAAGCCTTATCAATGCTCTGAATGTGGGAAAAGTTTTACCGATAGGAACAGCCTTCGTAATCATCAGAGACTTCACACAGGAGAAAAACCCTATAAATGCAGTGACTGTGGGAAATCTTTTACATGGCAGAATGCCCTTCATTGTCATCAAAGAATTCATACTGGAGAAAACGTGTACAGATGCATTGAATGTGGAAAGTGTTTTACAAGTAGGAGTGGTTTTCAATATCATCAGAGAATTCACACAGGAGAAAAGTCTTATAAGTGCACTGTGTGTGAGAAAAATTTTACCCATAGCACTTACCTTCATAATCATCAGAGAGGTCATACAGGAGAAAAGCCTTACAAATGCCTTGACTGTGGAATATCTTCTACCAGGACCAGTCACTACCTTCGTCGTCATCAGAGAGTTCATACAATATAAAATCCCTATAAATGTAGTGAATGTCAAAGGTCTTTTCGAAGTAGCACTCATCTCAAATATCATCAGAGAATTCACACTGGAGAAAAGTCCGATAAATACAGTGAATGTTTGGAATATTTTACCTGGAACAGTGATCTTTGTCATCATCAGAAAGTTCATACTGGCCGAGACCGGTTTGGCTCAGTGGATAGAGCGTCGGACTGCGGACTGGAGGGTCCCCGGTTCAATTCTGGCAAGGGCATGTACCTTGGCTGCGGGCACATCCCCAGTGGGGGGCGTGCAAGAGGCAGCTGATCGATGTTTCTCATCGATGTTTCTGACTTTCTATCCCTCTCCCTTCCGCTCTGTAAAAAATCAATAAAAAAATATATTTTAAAAAAAAAGTTCATACTGGAGAAAATTCTTACAAATGTGGTGAATGTGGGAAATCTTTCAAAAGAAGTGGTGATCTCCAATATCTTCAGAGAGTTCACAAAGTAGAAAGGCATTATAAGTGCAATTAACATGAGATATCACAGCCAAAAATTGAAATTCGCTCTGTACATATGAGTTCAAATGTGAGAAATTTCTTACATGCATAGGGAATGTAGTTTCTTAGTTAGGAGTTAACAATAGTATAATAGCCAAAGTCGGTTTGGCTCAGTGGATGGAGCATCAGCCTGCGGACTGAAGGGTCCCAGGTTCGTTCCGGGCAGGGGCGTGTGCCTTGGTTGCGGGCACATCCCCAGTTGAGGGTTGTGCAGAAGGCAGCTGGTTGATGTTTCTCTCATCTATGTTTCTGACGTTTATCCCTCTCCCTCTCGGTAAAAAGTCAATAAAATGTATTTTACAAAAAACAATAGTATAAGAAATTTTGTGAAGGCTTTTTGTCTGAATTGTATCTCATTTAATCACCCACATAATCTAAACTCCCCATTTGTGTGAAAAAAGGGAACAATGTAATTAATACACTGAACAATGAAGATTAAAAAAAATAAAATGTTACCTTTTGCACTTTTTCCACCAGTGTGTGAGGTATTCATATGCTCCACAACCTAGGGCAGTGGTTACTAACTGATGGTCCACGAACCACTGGCAGTTCATGAGGTTCGAAAGGCTGGCATTCGCTGTCCTAGAGAATATCTTATTTGGTCAATCATTTTTTACCCAAAAGTATTGGTCTATTGCAAGAATTCATGCACATTGAAAGTAAATTAATTAGAAGAAAAATTTTAATATCGCTCTTCACCCTCTTTTTATACTAGAAGTGTCAAAGATGAGAGGAAATTAGTGAAGTGTACATGAAAATAATATATAAATTGATTAATGAATAAACAACATGAGCCGAAACCAGTTTGGGTCAGTGGTTAGAGCTGCAGACGGAAGGGTCCCGGGTTCGATTCCGGATAAGGGCATATACTGAGGGTTCGGGCACATCCCCAGTAGAGGGTTGGCAAGAGACAGCTGACCGATGTTTCTCTCATCAATATTTGTGACTATCCCTCTCCCTCTCTGTAAAAAAACATATATATGATTTTAAGAAAACAATATAACAACAAAGATATGATATAAAAAGAACAAAAACATGATATGAAAAGAATATTGACAAAAACAATGAATGATGAATTGATTAAACTTATTCTAACATTTAGGCCAGTGTCAGATGGGAACAAATCAATTCTTGGAATCAGAACAAGCTCACCTATTGATTCTTCTGCTTTGATTATGTTAGGTCACAATCTTTTGATAATAAATCTAGTACTATTTACTGTTAAGATTTCTCACTAGCATGGTGATTCCACCTACTTTCTAATTTATGACTCGGCATTCCTGAAGTAGTAATACTTTTTAAGAATTTGAATGAGAAAATTTTCCTTTCTGGCATCATCCATTGAATCTAATATCATTGTTGTTTGATTACACTGTTGTCTCTGAGTCTTTTTAAAAAATATTTTAATCTTTATTGTTCAGTTTATTAATTACATTGTTCCCCTTGTTCCCCCCATATAGCTCCCCTCTACCTGATACCCATCCCACCCTCTGCCCTCACCTTCCCCCCACTGTCCTCTCCCATAGGTGCATGATTTTTATCTAGTCTCTTGCTGCACCTCCCACATGCCTTTTCTCCCCAAGAATTGTCATTCTATTCCCTCTCTATACCCATGATTCTGTTATATTCACCAATTTATCCTGTTCATCAGATTTTCAATTCACTTGATTCTTAGATTCATTTGTTGATAGATGTGTATTTGTTGTTCATAATTTTTATTACCTTTTTCTTCTTAAAGAATATCTTTCAGCATTTTATATGATATTGGTTTGGCAGTGATGAACTCCTTTAGCTTTTTCTTATCTGCGAAGCACTTTATCTGACCTTCAATTCTGAATGATAGCTTTGCTGGGTAGAGTAATCTTGGTTGTAGATTCTTGCTATTCATCACTTTGAATATTTCTTGCCACTCCCTTCTGGCCTGCATCATTTGTGTTGAGAAATCCGTTGACAGTCCTATGGGTGCTCCCTTATAAATAACTTTTTCTCTTGCCTTTAATATTCTCTCTGGCATTTTAATTATGATGTGCCTTGGTGTGGTCCTCTTTGGATTCCTATAGTTTGGGATTCTGTGCGCTTTTTGGACTTTTAAGTCAATTTTTTTCACCAGGTGGGGGAAGTTTTCGGTCATTATTTCTTCAGATAGGTTTTCAGTATCTTGCTCTCTCTCTTTTTCTGGTACCCACATAATTCGGATGCTAGTACGCTATAAGTTTTCCCAGAGGCTCCTTACACTATCTTTATATTTTTGGATTCTTCTTTCTTTTTGCTTTTCCGGTAGGGTGTTTTTTTGCTTCTTTGACTTGATTCTTGCGGTCCTCTAAGCTGCTGTTGGATCTTTGTATATTACTTTTTATTTTAGTCAGTATATGCTTAATTTCTAGTTTGTCCTTTTTCATATCCTCCAGTGTCTCGCAGAATTTATCAGCCTTTTCTAGAAAATTCTTAAAAACCTTGTGACTATGTTTTTGAAGTTTATATCCACTCATTTGTTTTCCTCTATTTCTTTCTTTTTTTACCTGTTTCATTGTCTGCATTTTGGCTGCTTTCCTGAGTTGATAGAGTGGCTTTGTGTGCTCACAGAGTCTGCCCCTTGAGTGCATCCCTTATGGATGTAAGGAGCTGTAATGTGGTACAGTCTCACACTGACCACTGCGTACACTGACTCTTGGATCTCCAAGGAGGTACAAAGTCAGCCATGCCTGAGGCCTCCCAGGAGGAGCTACGGAGACATCTGCAGTTTCCTCCTCTTTATTGGGGTTTGGAAGTGCCCAGATGAGGCCCAGCTGTGAAGCAATGCAGGCTGCTGCTGGGCTTCAGGTTTCTTTTGGAAGCTTTAGTGCTCTCTGACCCAGCTGCAGTTTGTTAGGTTTCAGGTTACAAAAGAACAGGTCATTCATATGCAAAAGCCAATGGGCACAGGTTGGGTGGGGTTGTAAGTGGGTGGGGCGGGATGACAGGGAATCACCAGGACAGAGCAAATAGCAATGCGTGACCATCAGCCCTGCCCTAAAGAGTTTTCTGGGTCTCTGCATTCTGCACCCCGTGCAGGCACAATGATCGCTGTGAGCAACCCTGAGCAAAAGCCCCCTTGTGTTCCGGTCCAAGGCCAGACTAGTTTCTCCCTGTGTGAGTCTGCATCCCCAGAATCTTGCCCGGAATTGGAGTTCAGGACAGTCAGGAGCTTGCATCTTCCTCTTGATTAAGAGCAGCACATCCAGTTGCCAGTCCGTTTCGCACATGTCTCCACAATTCCTACCAGTCTCAGTGCGCTTTTTTTCTTTCCTTGTACTTGTAGAACGTCCACTCTGCCAGCTTTCCCTTGGTTCTGGAATATATTTGTTTTGTCTTTTAGTTGTAGTTTGGATGTGGTTGTGAGAGGCAGCAAGTACAGGTGTTTACCAATGCCACCATCTTGGTTCCCCCTGTGTGAGGGGCTGTATTTAAAAGTTACAGCTTGCCGAGACCGGTTGGCTCAGTGGTTAGAGCGTCAGACTGGGGACTGAAGGGTCCCGGGTTTGATTCCGGCAAGGGCATGTACCTTGGCTGCAGGCACATCCCCAGTAGGGGGCGTGCAAGAGGCAGCTGATCGATGTCTCTCATCGATGTTTCTGACTTTCTATCCCTCTTCCTTCCGCACTGTAAAAAATCAATAAAATATATTAAAAAAATAAAATAAAATAAAAGTTACAGCTTGTTCTTATTTTCCGGGTCACAGGATTCCAGATGCGCTAGGGAGGTCTCCTATCAGGTTTTTTTCCCCAAGCCAATAAAATACTAGACGCCCTGTGCACAAAATTTGTGCATGAGGTGGGAGGTGTCCCTCAGCCCAGCCTTCATCCTCTCCAATATGGGACATCCCTCTCACAATCCAAGACTGCTGGCTACCAACCACTCACCTGCCTGATTGCCCCTAACCACTTCTGCCTGCCAGCCTGATCACTCCCTAATCACATCCCTGCCAAGCTGATGAATGTCTAATTGCTCACCATCCAGCCCAATGACCCCTAACTGTCCTCACTTGCAGGCCTTGTTGTTCCTAACTGCCCTCCCTTACAGGTCTGGTCTCCCCCAACTGCCCTCCACTGCAGACCGTGTTTTCCGCAACTGCCCACTGCTGTATATCTGGCCCCCCCCCCCAACCTCCCTCTCCTGCTTACCTGGTCTCTCCCAACTGCCCTCCTTTTCTGGCCCTGTCACCACTAGGTGCTCTCCCTGCTGACCTGATCACCAACAGCTATACTCCCTGGCACACCTGTCCCCCCCCCCCCCCAGCTACTACCCTCCACTGCAGGCCTGGCACCTCTCAATTGCAATCCCCTGCAGGTCTAGTACCTCCCAACTGCCCTTTCTGCATATCTGGGTCCCCCTCCCCCAACTGCCCTCCCTTCTTGGCCTGATCTCCCCGAACTACCCTTCTCTGCTGGCCTGCTCACCCTCAACTTCCATCCTCTGCTGACGTGGCCACTGCTAACTGCCCACAACTACCTTCCCGTGCAGGCCATCTTGTGGCAGCCATTTTGTGTCCACATGAAGGCAACCATATTTGACCACATGTGTGTGGCAATCTTGTGTATTGGAGTGATAGTCAATTTGCATATTACTCTTTGATTTGATAGGATGACTAGAGTAAAAAGCCACGAAGAGTTCAAAAGAGGCTTGCTGCATACTATTCCAAGGTATAAATGTACCACAGTTCTCTATCCACCCATCTATTGATGGGCACTTAGGCTGTGTCCAGGACCTTTGCCATTGTAAGTTGTGCTATAAACATAGTGGTGCATATATTCTATCTGATTGTCTCAGGTATGTTAAGATATATTCCTGGATGTGGAATCACTGGATCAAATGGCAGTTACATATTAAATTTTTTAATGAAAGTTCATGCTGATTTCCATAATGGCTACACCAATTTACATTCCCACCAGCAGTGTACTCGGATTCCCTTTTTTCCACATCCTCACCAGCACTTGTCATTTGTTGATTGGCTGATGGCAGCCATTCCGACAGGGGCTGGGTGATTCCTCATTGTTGCTTTAACTTACATCTCTCTGGTGATCAGTCACTTTTAGCATTTTTCACATGTCTCTTGGCCATCTTACCCACACTGCAGCCCAGGCAGAGCTGATACTTTGGATGGCATCACAAGCAGATGCTCCTAAGTGTCTATTTTGTAACATTAACTTTGTTAAATGGATTTAGTGGAGGCGCGTGAGATAGAGTTAAACAAGAGTTAGACAATTGAGCAATCTCTGAAAGCTACATTTGGCCTGAAGGAGACACATGCCAAAGGTCCTGAGTGAAGAAACAAGGCCTGCCATTCAAAAGAGCAGGTCTTGAAGAAAGATATACAAAACCTGCAGCTAAGGGAAGCCAGCATGTGCAGGAGAACCAAACTTTCCCTGGAAATCACCTCCCGTGAAGACGCTAGAGGACACTTAATTTACTTGGTATTTTCTTGGGCTTTATACTCTTAACTCCAGTTCTGGAGTCAACTGAGGAATGAGGAATCCTGGCTTTTTAGCCTCGGAACTACATTACCCAGAAGGATAAGCATGGAATGCCACGAGGCTGAGCCAATGGGAGCTCAGAGAAGGCATTTCCGTTTCGCCGCTTCTGTAGGGTGGGACCGGTAATCCTCCTGGAGAGAGATCCAGGTTTTTGTCTCAGGCTGTCGGTTTTCCTAGTGGCAGCATCCCGTGCAAAAGGTGGGGAGTGGTGTCCCCGCCTCACAGCCAATGGTCGGAGTCTCCATACGTGCTCACAGCTCACGCTGGGGATTGAAACTAGGAGTTGCCACCCGGACCCAGGCCAGCGCCGGGACAGGGACCGCCATTCCTGCGGCGGCTTCTGCTCCAGCCGCTCCCGCCCCGCTCAGCCCACAGAGAGCAATGGCGGCGCCCGCGCTGGGGAGCTTCGCTGAGGTGAGTTCAGTCCCCCGGGCCCTCACCGCCTCCTCTCACGGAACTCCACAGCCCGGGTGGGGCCTCTATCAGGCCCTCCACTTCCGTTTTGCCCGGAGGACCGTGAGGAAGGTGGAGGGGAGAGAGGAGTGTTGTTTCTTCCGAGGACACAGCAAGGGCAGGGCAGGGTGTGTTACAGAAACTGGAGAAGAACTAAGTGACACTTAAGAGACATGGATTTACATTTGTTATTACTACGCCTAGGCCTAGAGGAAAATGTGTCTCAAGTTCTGAACCCCAACCTGGAGGAACTTTGCCTATTTGGGGTGTATCCGGCCCCGTTTGCAAGTTCTTAAAAAGCCCTCTGTGCTGGGGACTTAAGACCGCAACCAAAGGCCTGGCCTGGTGCCAGCTCTGATAACTTCGTCCAGGAACGGGTTAACGGCCTTTCTGAAGTGGGAGTAGTCTTCCTTTCCTTATTATTTTAGCAAGCAACCATTTACAGTAGTCAAATAGCAGGGTTAAAATTTCAAGCAGCAGATTTTTATAAGATGGATGGTTCAAGTGGACAGGGGTGACTTGCATCTGAGGTTCCCCTGAGGATGGAGGCTGTGAGGATTGACGGACAGATCAGAGGTTGCAGGAAGGACGTCACAGACTCTATGGGGCTTTCTGGGCTGTGGGGTCCATTAGGGGCCTGGGGTGGTCCTGGACCCGCTGGAAGACAAGCTCTCTACATGCCATGTGCCAAGTTCATGGGTGAATCCAGCGAGATCCAGTGGCTTTGGAGCAGGAAGGGGCAGAGCTGAGGAAGTGAACCTGAGACTGAAGATGGGAAGGGGTTAAAGATTACACAGTGGTGGGCACATCTGTAGGAAGTGCGAGCTCATGGTCCCTGGGATCTGGTGTGGGGACTTAAAGGCAAAGCATAAACCCAGCTTGGCTTTGTTTGGAGACATGATCTAGGACAGTGGTCGGCAAAGTCATTAGTCAACAGAGTCAAATATGAACAGTATAACTACTGAGATTTCTTTTGAGAGCCCAATGTTTTAAACTTAAACTTCTTCTAATGCCAGTTATTCAAAATAGACTCCCCCAGCCCGTGGTATTTTGTGGAAGAGCCACACTCAAGGGGGCAAAGAGCCGCATGAGGCTCACCAGCCAGTTTGCTGAACACGGATCTAGGAGACTGCAATGATAATACTTGGCAGGAAGAGTGGGGCTCTGGAGGCATCACCCAGACCTTAAATGGCATTGCTCCCTCCCCTCTTCTGCCCCAGTTGTTTCCACCCAACCCAGCTGCTCTGCTGAGGGCAATCCCAGTGAGTAACGGGACTGTGATGGGAGAGTAGCCTGCACTGGCATTAGGGCCTGGTGTGCACAGTAACTGTGTGTCCTGGAGGAAATTTGGGGGGAGGGAGGAAGAAGATGTGTAAGAGGTACAATTACTGGTTCTCAGACAGCTCTGGTGTCAATGGTCTCAATTTTGACAGGTTGGCATGACCTTTGAGGACATTGCCCTGTACTTCTCCAGGGAGGAATGGAGCCTCCTTGATGAGGGTCAGAGACAGCTGTACCTGACTGTGATGCTGGAGAACTTTGAACTTGTATCCTCGCTGGGTAAGACCCTCACTCTCACCAGTGACCTGGACTTGAAATTGAAATTTCCCAGGCCCCATCCCCAAGGGTGTGCTGTGTCCTTCCGTATAGATTGTGGTTCTGCTTGATTTTTCCAGTTTCCTGGGTAGTTGCTGTCCTGGGGAGGGTTGGTCTGTTTCTGCTGCTCCCTTCTATTCCTGAAGTCCCAATTCTCCCCGCTGTACTAAGTTCACAGGGAAGGACTTGTGGTTGGTAGTGTTGCAGGAAGCCTGAGGGATTCCACCTTGATCGGTGAGGAAATCATTTTCTATATTCCTGTTGGTCATTTGTACCTATTTTTTGAATAATTGTCTCTAAATCCTTGTCCTATGTAGTAACTATTTTTTGGTTAAAGATTCTTTTTTTAAAAATATATTTTATTGATTCTTTACAGAGAGGAAGGGAGAGGTATAAAAGTTAAAAACATTGATCAGGTGCCTCCTGCACTCCCCTTACTGGGGATGTGCCTGCAACCAAGGTACATGCCCTTGACCAGAATCGAACCTGGAACCTTTAGTCCTCAGGGCAACGCTCTATCCACTGAACCAAACAGATTTCTTCTGGTTAAAGATTCTTTTCACTACCTTGTATATTTTATATATTAATTTTTATGATATACAGGAGCACTTATTGTTGCATGTGCTTAAATGTCCTTTGCAGATATTGCTACCCAGCACCCGCTTTTTTATGAAGACCATGGTTTTGGCAATGCTCCGTTAAGCAGGTGTCGTGCCATCTTGTTTCTAAAAAAATCAGATGGTTGTTACTAGTGCTTTGCAATGAAGTGTTTTTAATGAGCCGAAACCGTTTTGGCTCAGTGGATAGAGCATCCGCCTGTCTACTGAAAGGTCCCAGGTTCGATTCCAGTCAAGGGCATATACCTTGGTTGAAGGCACATCCCCAGTAGGAGTGTGCAAGAGGCAGAGGATCGATGTTTCTCTCTCATCAATGTTTCTGACTTTCTATCTCTCTCCTTTTCTCTCTGTAAAAAATCAATAAAATATATTTTAGCCGAAACCGGTTTGGCTCAGTGGATAGAGCATGGGTCTGTGGATTGAAAGATCCTGGGTTTGATTCCGGACAAGGGCATATACCTTGGTTACAGGCACATCCCCAGTAGGGGTGTGTAGGAGGCAGCGGATCGATGTTTCTCTCCCATCCATGTTTTATGATTTTCTGTCCCTCTCCCTTCTCTCTGAAAAATCAATAAAATATATTTAAAAAAATAAAATATATATATTTTAAAAGTGTTTTTAATGAAATTCTATGGCATTTGCTTTTCAGACAGTCATTGCATTGTTATTAGCCTGCAGTATAGTATCAACATACCTTTATTATTCCCTGGGAACTCTGTGTTAATTTCTGTCTGTATCTCAGTATTCTCTTTATTGTGCTGATCAGAACTGAATCGACAGTATTTCCAAGCTATTCCGTCATGTGATTTGCATATATTTTCTTCCATCCTCTAGATTTACTTTCCTTTCATTTTGTTTATTGCAGTTGTGGTGGGAAGAAGCTGTTTTTCTTTCCTTGTTGCCATCTGGACTGTTTGTTTTCTCCATTTTGTCTGGAGTTTGGCGTCACATTCAGAAAATCCTGTCTGATCCCTACCCAGTTTGGCTCAGTGGATAGAGCCTCAGCCTAAGGACCCAAGGGTCCCAGGTTTGATTCCGGTCAAGAGCATGTACCTTGGTTGTGGGCACATCCTCAGTAGGGGGTGTCCAGGAGGCAGCTGTTCCATGTTTCTCTCATCAGTGTTTCTAATGACCCCTCCCTCTACTTTCCCCTCTGTAAATAATGAATAAAATATATGTATATTTTTAAAAAGAAACAGAAAATTTTGTGCATAACAAATCTCCAAAACTTTTTCACTAGGTTGCCTAAGGCATCCTGCATATCAGATTTTTACATGACAATTCATGTTTTAGCGCTGACATTTAATGTAGATTGAGTTAAATTTTATCAGCTGTGTCCAGTATTCTTGTTTTACATTAGAGCATAGATTTTTAGCAGTACCATTCTTTGAAGAAATTATCTTTCCTTTCTTCTGTGTCTTGCAGGTTTGTCAGAGATTACTTGAAAGTATGTGCCTGCTTTCATATCTGTGTGTTCTATTCTGTCCTGTTGATGTATCTGTCTTTGTTTCTCCAGCAACACACTGTTTTCTCTCTATAAGAAATTGAAGTCGGAAAGTGTGATGTCACGCGTTTTGTTTTCATTCAAGATTTCTTTTGCTGTTCGAGTTTTTTAATTTCATACATTTCAAGTTTCTCTTTTCTTTGTAAAATACCATAGTTATTATTCCTAGGATTGCATTTAATCTGTAGATTGCATTGTGTATTTTGGATATTTCTACCATATTTCTTACTTTTAAAATATATTTTATTGTTTTTTGGTTTTTTTGGTTTTTTTTTGCAGAGAGGAATGGAGAGGGATAGAGACTTAGAAACATGGATGAGAGAGAAACGTTGATGAGCTAACTCCTGCACACCCACTAGTGGGTATGTGCCTGCAACCAAGGTACATGCCCTTGTCCAGAATCGAACCTGGGATCCTTGAGTCCGCAGGCCGATGCTCTAGCAACTGAGCTAAACCAGTGAGGGCTAAACATATTTTTTAAAAAAAATTTTATTTTTAAAATATTACATATTGTATTACATATATCTTCTTTTTCCCACATTGCCCACAAATGAGTGAGATACTGTGGTATTTGTTTTTCTCCATGATGTTGCAAATGATATGAGTCCCGTCTTTTTTACAGTAGCATAATATTCCACTGTGTAGATCAATGGTTCTCAATCTGTGGGTCACGACCCCTTTTGGGGGTGGAATGACCCTTTTACAAAGGTCGTCTAAGACATCCTGCATATCAGATATTTACATTACAATTCATGACAGTAGCAAAATTATAGTTATGAAGTAGCACCAAAAATAATTCTATGGTTGGGGGTCATTACAACCTGAGGAACTGTATTAAAGGGTCTTGGCATTAGAAAGGTTGGGAACCGCTGGTGTCGATGTACCACAGCTTTTTAATCCACTCATCTGTTGATGGTCGCTTAGGCTGTTTCCAATCTTAGCTATCATAAATTGTGCTGCTGTGAACATAGAGGTGTTTATGTTTTTTGAAACCAGTGTTTCTGCTTTCTTCAGATATATTCCTAGAAGTGGGATTACTGGGTCAACTTGGAGTTCATTTTTAATTTTTTGAGGAAACTCCATGCTATTTTCCACAGTGTCTGCACCAGTCTTCATTCCCACCTGCCATGCACACGGGTCCCTTTTTCTCCACATCATCGCAAGCACTTGTTGTTTGTTGATTTGTTGATGATAGCCATCCTGACAGGTGTGATATAATATCTCATTGTCGTTTTGATTTGCATGTCTCAGATGACTAGTGACTTTGAGCATGTTTTCATATCTCTCTTGCGATCTTTATGTCCTCTTTTAAAAATGGGCAATGTCCTTTGCCCATTTTTAATATATAATAGTTTAACTTCTCATTTATTTAATTATTGTCTAAAGTTCAACATATGTCAACTTTTTCTCTGCTTGACCCACCCCCAACCCTCTACAGCCATTCCCACTCCAGGTAAGCCCCCCAACACCGCAGTGTCAAAAAAGCCATAGATCCCGGGGTGTTAAATTTGTATCCTGCTACATTGCTGAATTCGTTGATTATATTTAGTAGTTTCTTTGATGGAGTCGTTAGGGTTTTCTTTGTACAGTATCATGTCGTCTGTGAATCATGACAGTTTTACTTTTTTCCCATTTGGATGCCTTTCATTTCTTTTTCTTTCTGCAATGGCTAGTAGTTCCAAACAGGAGTGGTGAAAGTGGGCATTCCTGTCTTGTTCCTATTGTTAGGGACAATGGTTTAAGTTTTTGACCATTGAGTCTGATGTTGGCTGTAGGTTTGTCACTTAAGGATTTTATTATGTTGAGGTATTATCCTTGTACACCTACTTTGCTGAAAGTTTTTATCAATAAAAGGTGCTGGAGATTGTTAAATGCTTTTCTGCATTTGTTGATAATGACTGTGATTTTTGTCTTTGAATTTGTTACATGATGTATCATATTTATTGATTTTCACATATTGTACCATCCTTTCATCCCAGAATTATTCCCACTTGGTCATGGTATATGATCTTTTAAATGTAATGTTGGAATCAATTTGCCAGAATTTTGTTGTGGATTTTAGCATCTATCGGGGCCATTGCAACCTAGTGGGAGAGCTGCTGGGTAGGAGACACCCCTCTGGAGCAGGACTTGCTTCAGTGGGACTTTCTTTCTCAGTGAGTCTGCCCCTTGAGTGTGTTGCTTTTGGATGTGAAGAGTTGTAAGGTGATGTGGTATGACACTGACCACTGGGTACACTGGCTCTTGGGTTCAGGGAAGTGCAACGTCAGCCTCTGCCTGGAGCCACCCAGCACATCACAGAGTGATTTGCAGATTCTCCTTTTTGAATCGAGTTTGGAAGTGCTCCAATGAAGCCCTGCTGTAAAGCAAGGAAGGCTACTGCTGGTGTTGCTTCTTGATCCTTTTATTAATAGAGTTGGGGCTCCCTGACCCAACTGCAACTTGTTCGACAGGTTTGAAGACCAAGCAAAAACAGGCCATTCATGTACAAACACTGCTGCCACAGAGTTAACGGGGGTTTTAAATTGCATGTGGGTCTATCTCAGGGAATCACTAGGGCAGAGGAAACAGAAATAGCTGCCAGTCAGCCCTGCACCCGGGAGGTATCAGCATAAGAACAGTGATCCCTGAGAGCACCAATGTTGGAAGAAAGCCTGCCCCGATGCTAGTCAGTCCCACTTTTCCTCATATGTATCTTGGTACCCACCACGCACCCAGCCCTCCCTAGCCTCGCCTGGTACTGGAGCTCCTCTGGTACTGTAGCTCTGAGGAAGGGGGATCTTGTAAGTTCAGTTGGTAGTGCTGGCATTGTCAAGAGAATATCTTGTTCTCCTGTAGCCTCTGTCACTCAGCCCCAGTCAGCATTGCTTTTTTCTTTTTGTTTGGTTGTTTTTGTTTTTGTTTTTTTCTTTTCTTTTTTTTTTAAATTTAATTTTTTATTGTTGATACAGTTACAGATGTCCCTCTGGTTATTATTTTTGTTTGTTGGTTAATCCTCTCCAGATATTTTTCCCATTGATGTTTTTAGAGAGAGAGTGAAAAAAAGAGGGGGTGGGGAGAGAAAAACATCCATGTGCTTGCCTCCCCCAAGCACCCCTGTGACTGGGGCCGGGGATCGAGCCTGCAACCGAGGAACGTGCCCTTGACCTGAAACAAACCCGGGACCCTTCAGTCCGCGGGCAACGCTCTACCCACTGAGCCAAACCGGCCAGGGCTGCTGCTGCTTCTTCAAAGGTCTCCCAGGCGCTCACTTCAAGCCCCAGAGGCAGTGAGCAGGGGGAAGGGGCTGCCGACCTTCCATGTTCCTGGCTGGTCCCCGAATCTATCCTGAATCTCCTCGGAGCCCCGCATAAATGAGCAGACGAAATGATCCTCACCCACGTCCTAAGGGGTTGGTCTCGGGAGGAGCCGGGAGGAAGATGCGGAATCCTCAGCATTTGCCCATCGCCCTGGCTGGCACGGCCTTCCAGGTCTGTTTGGTTGTTTTTTTTAAAAAATATATTTTATTGATTTTTTACAGAGAGGAAGGGAGTGGGATAGAAAGTTAAAAACATCGATGAGAGATAAACATCTATCAGCTACCTCCTGCACACACCCTACTCGGGATGTGCCCGCAACCAAGGTATGTGTCCTTGATCGGAATTGAACCCAGGACCTTTCAGACCTCAGGCCGCCGCTAAACCAGTTTTGGCTGCACTGGTTTTTACAGACCGAAGTTCTTACTGCCAGTAGGGAACTTTTTTCCCCGCTCTGGGACCCCGGGCTGGACCTCGTGCTCCTCCTCATGACCTCTGCAGAGGCAACCTCCCTCCCAATTAAAAAACTGGCCTCCAGGTGTACAAGACCAGCACCTCTCATGCCTTAGTACCTCCCAGCCATCTCAGTGTTCTGTCTTCTTTACTTCTCTAGTAGTAAGACCTCATTATAGGTAGCTTTTCCACAGTTCTGGCTGATGGTTGTTCAGTTTTTTTTTTTTTTTTTGCAATTTTGATGTGGTTGTGGGAAGCAGCAAGTATAAGCCTTTGCCTACACCGCCATCTTGATCTCCTCTCTCATAACTTTTATTCATTCAATACTTTCTTCTTCTCTTTTTTTTTTTAATATATTTTTTTTATTGATTTTTACAGAGCGGAAGGGAGAGGGATAGAAAGTCAGAAACATCGATGAGAGAGAAACATCCATCAGCCACCTCTTGCACACCCCCTACTGGGCATGTGCCCGCAGCCAAGGTACATGCCCTTGCCGGAGTCGAACCTGGGACCCTTTAGTCCGCAGTCCGACGCTCTATCCACTGAGCCAAACCGTTCTCGGCTTCTCTTTTGTTTTTAAATATATTTTTTATTGATTTTTCACAGAGAGGAAGGGAGAGGGATAGAAAGTCAGAAACATCGATGAGAGAGAAACATCGATCAGCTGCCTCCTGCACTCCTCCTCCCCTCTGGGGAAATGCCTGTAACCAAGGTGAATGTCCATCACCAGAATCGAACCTGCAACCCTTCAGTCCACAGGCCGTCACTCTGTCCGCTGAGCCATACTGGTCAGGGTACTTTGTTCTTCTTTTATCTTCACCTGAATTCTGAAAATATTTTTTCCTTTTTTTTTTTTTTTTTCTTAGAACGGGTAAAGGAAAGGGAGATAGAGAAGAGGCAGAGAGAGAAAAAAAAACATCAATTGATTGCCTCCCACATATACCTACTCTAAGAGTTGGGATCAGACTTGAAAGCCACATACCTGCCCTTTACTGGGAGTCGAAAGCAAGACCTTCCTGTGTACAGACATGTACTCTTAGCACGTAGTGATGTGAGCTAGGGCTATTTACTTATTCTTTAAATTTTTAGTTTTAAAATATAGTTTTATTAATTTCTGGGTGGAAAAGAAGCAGAGATAGAAACATGAATAAGAGAGAGAGAGAGAGTCGGGGGCGGGGGGAGGCAGAGAGAGAAAGAAACATCAGTGTGAGAAAGAAACATAGGCTGCTTTCTTTCTTTTCTTTTTTTTTAATATATTTTTTATTGATTTTTTACGGAGAGGAAGGGAGAGGGATAGAAAGTCAGAAACATCGATGAGAGAGAAACATCGATCAGCTGCCCCCTGCACAATCCCCACTGGGGATGTGCCCGAAACCAAGGTACATGCCCTTGACCGGAATTGAACCCAGGACCCTTCAGTCCACAGGCTCTATCCACTGAGCTAAACCGGTTTTGGCTATAGGCTGCTTTCTACACAAAAGCTACCTGGAGATGGAACCCACACACTTATATGTGCCATGACTGGGAATTGAATCCTGACTCTCTGGTACACAGGACAATGTTCCAACCAACGGAGCCATACTAGACAAGCCATGCTGTGGTCTTTAAACACAGAATTTTTCAATATTTTGTGAAGAACAGTGTTGACTATATGTATGTTCAAATATCTTTATTCACTCAGTCTTTGCCAGTCAACTTTCCTGTAGAGTTCTCCTTTATTTGTTTTCTGTGATACTGTTTGTCTCCCAGCTACTCTTGTTCCCATTTCTTATGTGGTTTTTGTTCATGAGTAGCTGTCTACTGACACCGGCGTGGGGAAAGATGCTCACATCTCTGATCCTGCCTACTTGGTGGTGTCACACACATAGGTCTTTTGTCTGTGGTCTCATTTAGACTTCGTTTTCCACCACAGTGTTGACCATCCATCTTTTCTGTTTTTATTTGAAGATTTGCATCATTCATCCCATGTAATGGCTCTAATAAAATCTAAGTAGAAGAATCATTTGTGCATCCAAGAAGAAACACGACTTTATGAATGACACAGTGGACCCAATCAGAGTCTTGCCTTGGTCTATGTTCATTAGAGAGGAATTCTTGGCTGGCCTTTGTTACATTCATAGCTAGAAATCCAGTGTTTCATTACACTTACCCATTCCTCACCCAGTTATGCTTGTTTGTGTTTCTGTTGATACTTTGCCTACTATTCAGTTCTAATGGTGATTATTTCTCCTTGGATTCCCACCTCACGTATAACCTTAAGCACTCTGGACTTTGCACCTCTGTGTCTTTCACAGGTCCCTCTTTACTGCACTTCAATGTTGGTCCATACATGCAGCACCTTGGAGTGCACATGTGTTATTCTTGGAGTGCACATGTGTTATTATATAGATGTTGAACCTCATGTGCTCTAATACAATTAATTTTTATGGCTTTGAACAGCTTTAAATTGTTCTACACAGACTCACATGGCCAGCATGTAAGGTCTTAAAGGGAGCTGTTTGTGCCAGAACAATGAGGAGAGCCTTCTTCGCTTCTTTGTGTCCCATCCTGTGTTTTCATCCTTTCTTGGTGAGCTTTTCATCATTGACTGACTTGTAGGGCCACATTATGTATTTCCTCAGAATATACATCACATGTCTTGAAATTTTTCTATGCAATCAGGCCTAGTCATGACACATACACATTTCTGCTGAAGATATTCTGTCTTCATAAGATGAACATGCGCCTCACCAGCACTTACTCTTTTTCAGGTTGCCGCTGTGGAGCAGAGAATGTGGAGGTACCCACTACAGAGAACGTTTCTGTAAGAGGGTTACAGGCAAAGAATCCGAGGGTAGCCTTGTCTTCTCAGAAGAGCCACCCCTGTGAGAGTTGTGGGCTCGTCTTCAGAAACATTTTCCACTTGATAGAGCTGCAGGGAACAGAATTCTGGCAGATACTGTTGAGGTGTGGGGCATGTACAAAACGGTTTTTCTTCAGAGCAAAAGTTGACCAACAGCATGTGAGAGAAAATACTTTCATTAGAGGTGTGGACACGAACTCATGTGCAAACAATTGTAATTTGAATATGTCCCAGAATCATTTTACATGCGGGGAGGTTGCAGAGGGTGGCCTTACTTATTCCGGATATCTCCAACTAAAGGCTTCTACTTCCAGGGACTGTCTAAATTCTATTTCAACGTGTGGGATGATGTTTCATAGGAGAAACAATTATTACAACAGAAAAGAATGTAAGAAAGACATTAGTTGCAAGCACAATTTTATTCCGGAAAAGGATGACCAAACAGGAAGTCGGTGTTTTGTGTGCTCTGAATGTGGAAAATATTTAACCAAATTTTCTAGCTTTCATGATCAACAGCAAAGTCACACTAGAGAAAGACCTTATCAGTACAGTGAATATGGGAAAGCTTTTAGCAGTAGTAACAACCTAGGTGATCATGAAGCTTTGCCCACTGGAGAAAGGCCTTATGAGCACAGTGAATGTGGGAAAGCTTTTACAAGTAGCAGTGCCCTCCATTATGATCAGAGAGTTCACACAGTGGAAACTTCCTATGAGAACCATGAGTGTGGGAAATCTTTTACCAGTAGAAGTAACCTTCATTGCCATCAGGGAATTCACACTGGAGAAAAACCTTATAAATGCAGTAAATGTGGAAAAGCTTATACCAGTAGCATTAAAGTTTCTTGTCATGAGAGAGTGCACACTGGAGAAAGGCCCTATGAGTGCGGTGAATGTGGTAAAGCTTTTATACCTAGCTCTCACCTACATAATCATCAGAGAGTTCATACAGGAGAAAAGCCTTATAAATGCAGTGAATGTGGGAAAACTTTTACCACTAACAGCCACCTTCGTATACATCAGAGAGTTCACACAGGAGAAAAGCCTTATAAATGCAGTGAGTGTGAGAAATCTTTTACCACTAGCACTAACCTTCGTAGTCATCAGAGAGTTCATACAGGAGAAAAGCCTTATAAGTGCAGTGAATGTGGGAAGTCTTTTCCAAGTAGCACTCATCTCAACTATCATCAGAGAATTCACACTGGAGAAAAGCCTTATAAATGCAATGATTGTGGGAAGTTTTTTACCAGCAGCAGTAACCTTCATTGTCATCAGAGAATTCACACTGGAGTAAAGCCTTATAATTGCAGTGACTGTGGAATATCTTTTACCTGGAGCAGTGACCTTCGTCGTCATCAGAAAGTTCATACAGTAGAAAAGCCTTATAAATGTAGTGAATGTTCGAAATCATTTACCAATAGATATGCGCTTCATTGTCATCAGAGAGTTCATACAGGAGAAAAGCCTTATAAATGCAGTGACTGTGGAACATCTTTTACCTGTAGCAGTAATCTTCATAGTCATCAGAGAGTTCATACAGGAGAAAAGCCTTATAAATGTAGTGAATGTCAAAAATCTTTTAAAAGTAGCACTCATCTCAAGTATCATCAGAGTGTTCACACCTGAGAAAAGTCTTATCAATGCAGTGAATGTGGGAAATCTTTTTCTAGGAGGTCTGGGCTTCATTGTCAGAATTCACACTGAAGAAAAGCCTTAAAAATGCAGTAAATGTTTGAAAACGCGTACCAATAGCCATGCGCTTCATTATCTTCAGAGAGTTCATACAGGAGAAAATCTTTATACATGTAGTGAATGTCAAAAGTCTTTTCCAACTAGCACTCATGTCAAAAATCATCAGAGAAGTCACACTGGAGAAAAGCCTTATGAATGCAGTGAATGTGGGAAATATTTTACCTGGAACACTGATCTTTCTCATCACCAGAAAGTTCATACTGGAGAAAATTCTTATAAATGTGGTGAATTTGGGAAATCTTTCAAAAGTCGTGGTGGTCTCCAATATTATCAGAGAGTTCACAAAGTTGAACAACATTATTAGTGCAATTAACATGAGATATCTCTCATCCAAAAATCTAAATTTGCACATATGAGTCCAAATGTGAGAAATTTTTTAGATGTATAGGAAATGAGTTTCTTAGGACTTAACAACAGTATAAGAAATTTTGTGAAGGCCTATTTTCTAAATTGTATCTCATATATTTTAATCACCCAAATTATGCAAACTCCCTGTTAGTGTTTTTGTGGTTGTGTTTGTTTTTATGTTGGAACCATAGTATCTATGTTGAACGTTCCAATATACAGAGACTTGTTGCTGAATTTACAATATATATGTCACTGCATATTTCTGTTGCTAAAAGTATTTCACCTGAAATAAGGGCCATACAGATGGCATCAGTCACCATCCTCGTGTCCCCAGGGAAGCTACCTCTGTTGTCTTATATGTTGAAGAAAATTAGGAATACCTGAGCCCTTGGTTCTTAGTTGTTTTCCCTTTCACCAGTTGGCATGTAGGGTTGATTAGTGTTAGCCCAGAAAACAGTATTTCAGAGGGACCGCCATTCTCAAGGTCATACTTTCCCTATACACCAATGATGGATTTATTGAGTCCAGAAATCATCAATGTCAGAATTGCCAATCTCATGTCTCTTTCCTTTGTAAAATAATGAAAGCTTTTTCCTAAGGCTTCTTTTTTTTTTTTTTTAATATATTTTATTGATTTTTTACAGAGTGGAAGGGAGAGGGATAGAAAGTCAGAAACATTGATGAGAGAGAGACATCGATCAGCTGCCTCCTGCACGCCCCCCACTGGTGATGTGCCCGCAGCCAAGGTACATGCCCTTGCCGGAATCGAACCCGGGACCCTTCAGTCCGCAGTCCGATGCTCTATCCACTGAGCCAAACCAGTCTCGGCCCTAAGGCTTCTTAATCTTGGGTCGTCTATTTATTCTATGGGTTAGCTTATAAGGAGATGTGGGCTCTCCAAGCATGATGAGGTGAACAACTTTTATGGGGTCTCAAACATTCTTTCCTTTTCAGAGAACAGCATAGTGCAGAAATTAGTTCAGCAGTGTTTGCCAAATTTACATTGTTGTATAGCATTTTCCTAGAAACACTGTGGCCTCTGTAGTCCTCATGTGAGGATGAATGCTTTGACACAGAGATCACTCCAAAGATGGGATAGCTGTGACAACCACAAGTATATCTTCTAGAAGCATGAATTTTTTTGGTTTGTTTTCAAGGGATTCTTGTACCTTGAAGGGATTCTCTTTTCCAGGTCTTATAGAGGGCCATGTGCCCTAATGCCTACAATTCCATGGGTGACGGTCACTGATGAGAGGACAGTCGCAGTTAGGGGAAACCCTTTCACTGCAGAAATACTTTTCTAATAAGTTTTAGAGGGGACTGCAGCCCATTACATGGAACGTTCCTCATCTAAATGTGCATCAAAGAATGTTTGTAAGAAAAAGACTACAGGAGCAGTATGTACACAGATGTGAAGATCTTTAGGCATGTTTATCTTCTGTGGACAAAGTCATTGCCGTTGAATATAATCAAGAGGTTTTTGGCTTCCTGTATCCTGTCGGATGTTCACCTCAAAGCCATTGGTGAGCTGGCAGAAAAGGAAGGACAAAGGCAAAGGTTCTCTGTATTTTAGGGATGTGGCTTGTGTGAACCAGCGAGCGTTCTTGTTGGTTTGGGTGAATGTTCTCTGTTGGTTATTACATTTTCTGTCACTGAGGCAAAAGTCTCGCCAAAAGAGCATAAGAAGTTGGATTGAGCCGAGACCGGTTTGGGTCAGTGGATAAAGCGTCAGACTGTGGACTGAAGGGTCCTGGGTTCGATTCCGGTCAAGGGCATGTACCTTGGCTGCGGGCACATCGGGGGGCTTGCAAGAAGCAGCTGATGGATGTTTCTGACTTTCTATCCCTCTCTCTTCCGCTCTGTAATAAATCAATAAAAGATATTTTTAAAAAAAGTTCAATTGAATATAGATTTATCAAATGTATTTTTCCAATATATTTGAATTTGAACCTTTTAAAATCTTTTAGCATTTCTAAAAGCCCAATGATTAAATACATGTTTAGTGTATTATTTCATAAACTTTCCTGTGTATGAAAGTGAAACCATCATTATAATACAGTCTATCTATCACTGTGTAATTGCTTCATGGCCTCATAATCTGTCCCTGTTCTTTTTTTTTTTTTTTTTTTACAGAGAGGAAGGGAGAGGGATAGAAAGTCAGAAACATCAATGAGAGAGAAACATCTGTCGGCTGCCTCCACACCCTCGACTGGGGATGTGCCCGCAACCAAGGTACATGCCCTTGACCGGAATCGAACCTTGGACCTTTCAGTCCACAGGCCGATGCTCTATCCACTGAGCCAAACCAGTTTCGGCTGTCCCTGTTCTTCACAGTTTTTTCTCCAGCATCAGACACAGTCTTTACCACTGCTGAGCAGCCCTACTGGAGCAGGTACAGTATGAGGACAAGATTTACTCAGTTGAAGCTCCTGTTTCAATGGTTGCTGTGACGGATTTCCTCCCATTTTCTTTACATCTCAGAGCACTGTTAGCCTTCTTGTGACCATGGGAATATCATCATTTCTCCACTGCAGTGGTTTCTCCAGGGCAACCTTTTTTTTTTTTCAGAGTGAGGTGCTGTCTGCCTCCCCTTTGATCCCGGCACAAAGTTTGACCCTCAGGAGACTTCAGTAATTAGGGCTGGGGCTCTCCACCTTCACCCACTTGTTGGGTCTGGCTGTGATCCCATCCAGTGACTTGAATTTCTTTGCGCATTTTGACCCTTCCAATGATAGTTCTACATGGCAGTGAAGTTCACCCTGCAAGAGTGTGTACAATTGGACATGAATTCTGGGACCTAATATTGGAAGTGGTGCTATAGCACTACATGATCCTGGTCTTACTGGACGGGTGCTCACCTCTTATTCATGCCTAGGACCCACTGCCCATGTGATTATGTCCTGTATATCCCTACTGGCTGAATGAGACAGTGGCTCTCACCAGGTTTTCCCTGCAGCCCGGGTCATGTTCTGGACTCAAGTCCTTCCCAGTCTCCCGTGTCTGCACTATGGATCGTTGGGTTGGAACGTGTCCTTTTGAGTACAAGCCCTCACTGCAGTGAACAGCTCACTGAGCCACAACTGAGATACTTGCTGTGCTTTTCCTGACAATCTACCCTGACTGACTCGACACACAACATATTTTGTAAGTGAAGGTATTTTTCGGGTAAAGGTGTTTGTCATTTTAGCCAATTACTCTTTTTCTGAGTCGTTTCCATGTATATGGAGGTATACATATTAATAACTTTTTTATTTTTTCCCTGTTAAAAATTTATATTCAGTCAATTTAATTACTTGGCCAATCAAAGGACCTAGAAAACAAGGAAATATTATTTTGGTTCTACAATGTCATTTTCCTCATTTTGACCCACTTAACTCCTCAGAATAAAACTATGCTGCTCAGATTTGGCCGGTGATGCAGGCTGGGAAAGAATTCAGAGCTGAAAGAAGACATGAAGAGGGGATGTTTATGTTACTTTCCAAGAGAAGAAAGGGGCACGTATTACTAGCCAATAAAGAGCAGGGATAAAGATTGGCTTCTGCTTTTCAGCACTTTCTGTTTGTTTTTTAATTTATTAATTGATTTTTTTACAAAGAGGAAGAGAGAGGGATAGAATGTCAGAAACATCGATGACAGAGAAACACCAGCTGCCTCTTACACACACCCTACTGGGGATGTGCCTGCAACCAGGTACATGCCCTGACCGGAATCAAACCCGGGACCCTTCAGTCCACAGACTGACGTTCTGCCCACTGAGCCAAACTGGTTTTGGCAGCAGTTTCTGTTTTTAAGGGACAATGAATGGAGGGACCTAGGGCAATGCTGAAGTTCAGTAAATATGAGGGGCTTTCTTTAAAAGTTACAGTTTTGTTTTTGTTTTTTAATATATTTTATTGATTTTTTATAGAGCGGAAGGGAGAGGGATAGGAACTCAGAAACATCGATGAGAGAGAGACATCGATCAGCTGCTTCTTGCAAGCCCCCCACTGGGGTCGTGCCCGCAGCCCTTGCCAGAATGAAACCCGGGACCCTTCAGTCCGCAGTCCGACGCTCTATCCACTGAGCTAAACCGGTCTTGGCTAAAAGTTACAGTTTATTTGCTTTCCTGAGACAGTCTTGTAGATGTATAGGTAGGTGACTTATCAGTACTTTTCCCAAGCTTATAAAATTGACGAGAGAAAAAAGTAATGATTTCAAAATAGGCTTGTTTGAAGGAGCAGAGTCTTTTAATCTACCCATTGTCTTCACTATCAAACGAAGTGTAAACAAGGGACCTGGAACGCTGGTGGATCTTGAGCCCTGCCAAGGGTCATACTATGCTCTGATTGTTTATTGGTGACAATGTTAGCTCAAGCAATTTCCTGACCAAATAGTCTCAGAGTTAATCTTTATGAATACTTACTGACCTTTTATTTTTTTTATTATTTTTTAATGTTTTTATTTGGTTTATTATTTTTTTTAATCTTTATTGTTCAGTTTATTAATTTCATTGTTTCCCCTTTTTATTCCCCTATAGCTCCCCTCCACCCTGTACCTATCCCACCCTCCACCCTCACCTCCCCTCCCCACTGTCCTCTCCCATTGTTGCAAGATTTTTGTCCAGTCTCTTGCTGCACTTCCCACAACCCTTTTCTCCCCAAGAATTGTCAGTCCATTCCCTCTCTATGTCCATGTCTCTGTTATATTCACCAGTCTATCCTGTTCGACAGCCTATCAATTCACTTGATTTTTATGTTCATTTGTTGATAGATGTGTATTTGTTGTTCATAATTTTCATCTTTACCTTTTTCCTCTTCCTCTTCTTAAAGAATATCCTTCAGCATTTCATATAATGTTGGTTTTGGTGGTGATGAACTCCTTTAGCTTTTTCTTATCTGCGAAGCACTTCATCTGACCTTCAATTCTGAATGATAGCTTTGCTGGATAGAGTAATCTTGTTTGTAGATTCTTGCTGTTCATCACTTTGAATATTTCTTGCCACTCGTGTCTGGCCTGCATCGTTTCTGTTGAGAAATCCGCTGACAGTCGTATGGGTGCTCCCTTATAGGTAACCAACTGTTTCTCTCTTGCTGCTTTTATTATTCTCTCTTTGTCTTTTGCTCTTGGCATTTTATTTATGATGTGCCTTGGTGTGGTCCTCTTAGGGTTCCTATATATTGGGGTTCGGTGCACTTCTTGGACTCCTAAGTCAATTTCTTTCACCAGGTGTGGGAAGTTTTCAGTCACTATTTCTTCAAATAGGTTTTCATTGTCTTGGCCTCTCTCTTTTTCTGGCACCCCTATAATTCGGATGTTGGTATGCTTGAGGTTGTCCCAGAGGCCCCTTACACTATCTTCAATTTTTTGGATTCTTTTGGTTTCTTGCTTTTTCAGCTGAGTGGATTTTACGTCTTTGTATTTCAAATCTTTAACTTGGTTCTTGGGGTGCTCCAGAGCACTTTTAGGTCTTTGTATAATATTTTTTGTTTCAGTCAGTGTATGCTTAATTTCTGGTTGGTCCTTTTTCATATCCTTGAGAGTCTCCTTCATTTCCTTGTAGGACTCATTCATTTCCACGTTGGTCTTGATTATTTCCTTGCAGGTCTCGTTCATATCCTTGAGGGTCTTGTTCATTTCCTTGTAGGACTCATTCATTTCCTTTGTGGTCTTGCTTATTTCTTTATAGGCCTCGACCTTTTGTTGGAGCCTCTTGAAAAACCCTATAACCGTGGTTTTGAATTCCATGTCCAGTCGTTTTTTTTCCTCCATTTCTTTCACATCTGATTTCTTTCCATGTCGCTGCATGGTGGCTGCTTCCCTGAGTTGGTCAATTAGCTTTGTGTGGTAGACGTCCTACTAGGGACAGTGGCTCAGCCTCCCCAGTTACCTGAGGTGGATATGGGCTGCACAGTCTTGCTGAAGTTAAGCTCAGTTAATCGTTGTTAGCACTTGGAGGGTGGACCTCCACGCCAATTGTCTGTGAAGCTCAGCTGTGCTCAGGTTGGATGGGCGGAGTCTCTGGTCCAAGCAGACAGCGTTAGCTCCGCCCTATGCGGCCCTGGGGACTCTGTTCCGGGGGCAATGGCCGCCAGCACCTCTGAGAGAGAGCCGCTGCCGAGCTCCACCAGCTGCCGGGGAATTCAGTCTCTCCCAAAATGATTCTGCGTGTGCAATGTCTCACCCAGGGTCGTAAAACAAAGCTGTCTGATGGTTTTCCGAATGAGAGATAAGTCACAGAGCACTCTCTGCGCCATCACGCAGCTGAGCTGTTCACTCGCAAGCTGCTTTCTCCACAAGCTGGCAGACCCCTGCAGCACCCAAGCTTCAGTGTGCCCTCCCACTGTCCAGTTTTCACCCCGTGTGATAGTGGGTTCTCTGGACTTCGCCCAGAGCTGGAGAATCAGCCCAGTAGGACGCCTTTGTCTCCCCGTTCGAGAAAACTGGCCGGTTTCCAGCCGCCCGCCCACTCCGCAGCGCGCGCTCCAAACCTCTCTCCGTGCGAATCTTTCAACGCTGTTCGCCGCCGCTCCTCCGAGTCACAGTGTCTTATCTTCACTTTTATTTGTGGAATTTTCACTCGGCGAGCTTTCTGGTGATTCTGGAAGGTGTTTGTTCTTTCGTTAAGTTGTATTAAAATTGCTGATTATGATGGCAAGATAGGTGTTTTACCTTTGCTGCCATCTTACTTCTCCCTTACTGACCTTTTAGATTGTCTGTCTGGTCCTAAACAGTTTGGCTCAGTAGATAAAGCATCGGCCTGGGGACTCAAGAATCCCAGGGTTGATTACTGTCAAAAGCATGTACCTTCTTTCTGGGCACATCCCCAGTATGGGATGTGCAGGAGGCAGCTGGTTGATGATTCTCTCTAATTGATGTTTCTAACTCTCCCTCTGTTTGTCAAAAGTCAATAAAATATATTTTTAAAAGTGTACCTTATAAAAAAAAAACATGAATCTCTCTGACTAAGAGCAATATGTGTATCCAAAATTGTATAAAAGGTCGGCAAAGCCTGGGCAGCAGAGGAAGACCTTCTCCTTGCGTTGAGCTTCCTGAATGGCACCCAATATTTCCAAATCATTATTTCTTGTCACGTCTCTGTTATTTGCACACCTTTGGATTTTCAGGGAGATTTCTATTTTACAAACTCCTAAGTGTAGAGAGTGCTTGGTAAGGCACATGGGCATTCTTCCTTAATAATTGTCAGCTGAACCCAAGCCTACAGGCAGAGCCATGTCTTAGTTACACATCTTACCAGAAGGCAGATTCTTTCTCAGCATTGACTTGTATCTTTCCCAGGTGTAGGGAAGTGAGTTTTGATATGTAAATCCAGTCAAGCACATGGAATGAATAGAACTCAGGCCTAATCAAGAATTCAAATATGCAGAGGCAAGATATTTTTGAAGAAAAGAAACAGGGGAGAGTGATTGATATGGAGGCAGGGTGGCCTTGAACAGGCTGTCAAGCTACAGGGGAAGGCTTCGGTGGATGGGAGGCGGATGCGGGGGGGAGATCAACTGAAGGACTTGTATGCATGCATATGAGCTTATCCAATGAATGAAAGACACTGGGGCGGGGAGGGGGGATGGTGGGGATATGTGCTGGGGGGTAGGGGAGGCTGGGAGGAGGATAAGGGGGAGGCGGAAAGGAAAACATGTACTACTATTAATTATAAGTTATACTGCCAAAAAATCAATAAAAATATATTAAAAAAAGAATTCAGATAATCTTTGTCTTGACTTTTGGTGAAAACTTCCTGGTATTTGGGGGTATAAAATAAACACTCTGCATTGGCTCTGGGTCACTGTCCATCAGTGGAGGGCAGCAGTCCACCGGGTCCCAGCTTTTTCCTTCTATCTCTGTGTCATCTCTTTCTTTTGATTCTCAATCCCTAGCTGTCCCTACTCAGGAACTGGATCCACTCTCCAGCCAGGCTGGATGCTTAAACTTAAAATTAAACCCTATGGTCTTTTTGGTCCTAAGCCTGCCCTCGGTCCTGTTGATGCAGAGCAGTCTTTCCATCAGCAACTACTTCACTGTCCCAATTCTGGCACGGTTAAAGTTTATCTAAAGATGAGCGCCCCAGATTTTTTCCTGAGGTTTACTTGGGACAAGGATATATTCCTAGAAGAGAATTGATCAGATGCAGTTCTATGTTAAATTTTTTTTTGTGAAAACAAACTGATTTGCATAATGGCTGTACTGGTTTGCATTCCCACCAGCAGTGTACTAGGGTTCCCTTTTTCCCCATATCCTCCCCAGCACTTGTCCTTTGTTGATTTGCAGATGACAGTCATTCTGACAATGTTGGGATGATATCTAATTGTTGCTTTAATTTCCATTTCTCTGGTGATCAGTCACTTTGAGCATTTTTCACATGTCTCTTGGCCATCTTATCCACACTGCAGCCCAGGCAGAGCTGACACTTCAGATGGCATTAGTGGCAGGTGATCTTAGATATAAGTGTCTGTTTTTGACATTAACTTTGTATAATGGATTCAATGGAGGCAGGTTAGACCGAGTTAAGAGACTTGAGCAACCTCTGCAAGCTACAGTGGGCCTGAAGGAGACTCAGCCAAAAGTCATGAATGACTGCCATTCCGAAAGATCTGGTCATGAAGAAAGATATGAAAAACCAACGACGCAGGTGCATCAGAAACAAACTTGCCCCAGACATCACCTCCCCTGAAGGCGCTCGAGGACCCTTAGTGTACTTGGTGTGTTCTTGGGCTATAAGCCCCTTAGTCCAGTCCTTGAGTCCACTGAGAAATACCCGATCCTGGCCTTCGAGCGGAGAAACTACATTACCCACAAGGCCAAGCATGGAATGCCACCAGGCTCAGCCAATGGGGGCTCAGATAAGGCATTTCTTTTTGTCCTCTTCTGTAGGGCGGGACCAGTAGTCCTTCCGGCGGGATTTTGTCTTTTCCAGTTATTGTCTGAGGCGGTTAGGAGTTCCTGCCTTCAGAGCCCTGTGGGGGAGTGAAGAGCGTTGTTTCCCGCCTCACAGCCAATGGACGGAGCCTCCAGCGGTGCTCACAGTTCACTCGTGGGATTGAAACTCGGAGTCACCACCCGAACCCTCGCCAGGGCCTCGACAGTCACCGCCATTCCTGCAGCGGCTTCTACTCCAGCCGCTCCCCCGGCTCAGCCCACAGAGAGCAATGGCGGCGCCCGCGCTGGGGAGCTTCGCTGAGGTGAGTGTCTATCCCCCGGGCCCTCACCGCCTCCATACACGGAACTCCACAGCCTGGGGAGGGTGCCTGTCACGTCCGCCCGCTCAGTCCCTCAGGGTGGACCGTGAGGAAGGCGGAGGGGAGAGAGGAGTGTTGTATCTTCTGAGGACACAGCAAGCGCAGGGCGGAGAGGACATTGGTGACTTGCACCTGAAGTTCCCCTGAGGATGGGGCTGTGAGTGTTGACGGAAAGATCAGAGGCTGCAGGGAGGACATCAAAGGCTCATTCGGGGCTTTCCCGGTTGTGGGATTCATCGGAGGCCTGGGAAGCTCATGGACCCGGGTGGAAGACAAGCTCTCTGTGGATGCCAAATGCTGGGTTCCTGGGTCAGTCCAGCGAGACCCAGTAGCATGGAGCCGCAAGGGGCAGAGCTGAGGGAGTGATCCTGGGGACTGAAGATGGGAAGGGGTTAAAGATTACCCAGTGGTGTGCACATCTGGAGGAAGTGTGAGCTGATGGTCCCGGGACATGAAAGCGAAGCATAAACCCAGGCTTGGCTTTGTCTTGGAGGCATGGTCTAGGAGACTGCAGTGGTGTTGCTTGGCAGGAAGACTGGTGCCCTGCAGGCATCGCTCAGAGCTTAAATGGCATTTCTCTCTCCTCTCACTTCCTCCAATCCTTCCCTCCGAACCCAGCTGCTCTGCTGAGGACAATCCCAGTGAGTAACGGGACTGTGATGAGGGAGCAGCCTGCACTGGCATTAGGGCCTGGTGTCCTCACTAACCGGGTTCCCGGGAGGAGGTTGAGGGTGCGGAAGGTGTGTAAGGAGTAGAATTACTGGTTCTCAGAGAGACAGCTCTGGTGTCAATTGTCTGCATTCTGACAGGTTGGCGTGACCTTTGCGGACATTGCCCTGTACTTCTCCAGGGAGGAATGGAGCCTCCTTGATGAGGGTCAGAGACAGCTGTACCTGACTGTGATGCTGGAGAACTTTGAACTTGTATCCTCGCTGGGTAAGACCCTCACTGTCACCAGTGACCTGGACTTGACTTTACGACTTCCCATTCCCCATTTCCTAGGGTGTGCTGTGTCCTTCCATGTAGACTGTGGTTCTGCTTGATTTTCCAGTTTCCTGGGTAGTTGCTGTCCTGGGGAGAGTTGGTCTGTTTCCGTTCCTCCCTTCTTTCCTGAAGTCCCCATTGTCCCCGCTGTACTACATTCACAGGGAAGGACTTGTGGTCGGTAGTGTTGCAGGAAGCCTGAGGGATTACCTTGATCAGTAAGGAAAGCATTTTCCATATTCCCGTTGGTCACTTTAGTTATTTTTTGAAGAATTGTTTCTATATCCTTATCCTGCTTAATAACTATTCTTTGGTTAAACATTCTCTTGACTATTTTGCATATATAATATATTAACTGCTTATCACATATAGGAACACAGGTTTTTGCATGTGCTTAATTGCGCTTTGCAGATATTGCTCCCTCATACCCAATTTTCTACAAAATCCATGTTTTTGACAACCCTGTGTTCGCAGGTGTAGTGCCACCATGTTAGTAGCAAGCTCAGATGCTTGTTGCTAGTGCCAGAAATAAAGTATTTTTCATGAAGTATTTTTCTTGAAATTTTATGGAGTTTGCTTTTGCCACAGCAATTGCATTATTAGCCTGCACTGTGGCATTAACATACTTTTATTATTCCCTGGGAACTCTACCTATTTGTGTGAATTTCTGTGTATATCACAATATTCACTTTATTATGCTAATCAGAACTGAATCCACATCTGCAAGCGATTTCTTCATATAATTTGCAAGTATTTTCTTCTGTTCTCTAGATTTCCTTTCCTTTCCTTTTGTTTATTGCTGTTGTGCTCTGAGGAAGCTTTTTGTCTTTGTTTGTTGCAGTGTGGATTCTTCGTTTTTCTTTTCATCTGGTGGTTGGTGTCACATTCAGGAAATCCTGTCCGAAATAAAGCTCCAAGACTTTTCCTTTAGGTTTTCCTGAGGAGTTTTGCTTTTTAGCGCTGATATTTAATTCTGTTCTGCAGGTGGAGTCCCAATTCATCAGTATTGTTGTTTTTACATTTTAGTATTGACTTTCAGCACCACCATTCATTGAAGAAACTATCTTTCCCTTCTTCTGTCTTGCAGCTTTGACAAAGATGACTGCACAAATGTCCGACAGTCAACACCCCAGCGTGGCTCCACCAGGGAGCAGGAAGAAATATGAAGCCAGTTTCAAACTTAAAGTTGTAAACTTTGCCATGGAACATAACAACTGTGCCGCTGCAAGACAATACGGAGTAACGGAAAAGATGGTTCGGGGCTAGAAAGCAAATGAAAAAGCATTAAAGAGTATGCCAGGGGATAAGTGTGCATTAAGAAGTGGCACCCCACATTGGCCAGCACTCGAAAAACACGTAGCAGACATGGTGGCTGAGCATCGCCAAAACGGTTATGTAGTGACACGAAATGAAATACGTTTGTTTGCACTTCAGCGGGCCGAATCTAACCCAGATCACAGCAACAGGTTTAAGGCCGCTGTATCCTGGTGTACTAGATTCATGGGAAGCATACTGTATTTTCTGGCGTATAAGATGACTTTTTATCCCACAAAAATCTTCTCAAAAGACGGGGGTCATCTTATATGCTGGGTATAAAAATACCGTAGCTTGCAGTTTTGATGGGCATTGCTAACTCGCCAGGGACTTGCCCAGCAAAATATGGTAATATGGTACTGAGGCAAAAGACAAAAATTGCCCCAAAATTACCTGCAGATCTTGATAGCAAAGTAAATAGTTTCCATCCATAAGTAATACAACAGCTCACTAAACATGGCTATGCGTTAAGTAGCATTGGAAATATGGATGAAACTCCAACGAATTTTGATATGGTTGGAAATAAAACTGTCAAAATGGTGAATAAACAATTTTAATTAAACAACAGGACAGGAGAAGCCCAGTTTTACAGTGGTACTAGGATGCACAGCTGATGGCGCCAGACTGAAACCAATGATTATTTTTAAAAGAAAAACAATGCCGAGACTCCAGTTCCTTGTTGGTTGTTTTGTACATATGAATGAAAAAGGCTGGATGGATGAAGAAAGAGTAAAGCTGTGACTTGATAATGTGTGGAGCAGGCTACCAGGTGGACTTATTAAAAAACGTAGTCTACTGGTGCGGGATATGTTCAGGGCTCATTTAACTCCCAGCACCAAGCAAAGGCTTGAAAGACTAAACACAGATGTGGCAGTTATTTCTGTAGGTTTGACATCGTTGGTACAGCCACTGGATGTGTGCCTAAACAAGCCATTTAAAGATCGCATCTGAGAGCAGTGGAATGGATGGTTAGCAGCGAAAAGTCATTCACAAAGGGAGGAAACGTGTGCTCCACAGTTGGATGTTTTGTGCAAGCTTGTCATAAAAGCCTGGAATGATATTGATGCAGAAACAGTCATCAAGTCTTTCAAAAAGTGTGGCATATTAAATTCATTACATGGTATGGAGGACGACTACTTGTGGCAAGAGGAAGAGAAAGCCAAAGCTAGACCACACCATCTAATACGGAATTCGATCCATACGATGACTGCCTTACAAATGTATCACAGGATGTCATTGATGTACTTACGATATCAGATGACAAACAGGAGGATTTTGAAGGCTTTTAAAGGGAAACTGTTACGCCAGCAAAACCTATAAAAATACCGTAGCTTGCAGTTATGATGGGCGTTGCTAACTCACCAGCGACTTGCCCGGCACTTACTCTCTCTCTATTGTTTGTTATCTTCCTCCTATCATCATCAGTTCCAGTTTGGTTGACAGCTTAGAAAACAAACAGCATGGCAGCTCCCATGGGTTTATTATCTTATCCTTCTTTTCAGCTTTAGAGTGAATTAGGAAAAATTTAATCCACTTGCACTGTTTTATGTTTACATGTTTGATGACAAACAGCCTTATGTTTATAAGTGACAGTTTTCCTGCTAAGAACCTGCATTTCATTAAGCATTTGAATTAAAATTACCATATTGAAATCAAATCTGATGTTTTTTAAATTTTTATTTGGTGTGCGTTGGAAGAGGGGTAGTCTTATACGGCGAGTATATCCCAAACTCTATATTTTAACTGGAAAAGTTGGGAGTCACCTTATATGCCCAGTAATCTTATACTCTGGAAAATATGGTAGATTATTAAATAGAGTATATATGTCTTCTTTTCCCTCGTTTGAGCACAAACGAGTGAGATCATATGATATTTATCTTTCTCCAACAGACTTATTTTGCTTAGCCTAATGTTATCCAAATCCATCAATGCTCTTGCAAATAGTAACACTTCCTTCTTTTTTACAGAAGTGTACTATTCCATTGTGTAGATCTTTCACAGTTTTTTAGAAATATATTTTATTGACTTTAGAGAAGAAGAGAGAGGGAGGGAGAGATAGAAACATTAATGATGAGAGAGAATTGTTTATCACCTACCTCCTGCATGCCCCCTACTGGGGGTGGAGCTCACAACCTGGCATGTGCTGTTGGCCAGAATTGAACCTGGGTCCCTTCAGTGTGCAGGTCGATGCTTTGTCAACTGAACCAAACAGGCTAGGGTTCTTTAGTAATTTTTTGATGAAGGCTTTTGGGTTTTCTTTTTCGTTCTTTTTTAATTTAATCTTTATTGTTGAGGTTATTACAATTGTTCCTCTTTCCCCACCCCATAACTGCCCATCACCTGGCTCCCACCCCACCCTCTGCCCTTACCTCTCCCACCCACTATCCTCATCCATATGTGTACGATATGTGTCCAGTCTCTTCCCCTACCCCTCAAACCCTTACCCCCCAAAGAATTATCAGTCTACTCTCTTTCCATGCCCCTGATTCTGTAATATTCATCAGTTTATTCTGTTCACCAGGTTTTTTATTCACTGGATTTTTAGATTTACTTGTTTTTAGATATATATTTGTTGTTCATAATTTTTATCTTTACATTTTTCTTCTTCCTCTTCCTAAAGAATACCTTTCAGCATTTCATATAATATTGGTTTGGTGGTGATGAACTCATTTAGCTTTTTCTTATCTGTGCAGCTCTTTATGTGCTCTTCAATTCTGAATGATAGGTTTGCTGGGTAGAGTAATCTTGGTTGTAGGTTCTTGCTATTCGTCACTTTGAATATTTCTTGCCACTCCTATCTGGCCTGCATAGTTTCTGTTGAGAAATCAGCTGACAATTGTATGGGTGCTCCCTTGTAGGTAACTAACTGTTTTTCTCTTGATGCTTTTAATATTCTCTTTGTCTTTTCCTGTTGGCATTTTAATTATGATGTGTCTTGGTATGGCTCTCTTTGGATTCCTTTCTGTGGGGTTCTGTTCGCTTCCTGGACTTTCAAGTCTATTTCATTCATCAGGTAGTGGAAGTTTTCTGTCATTATTTCTTCAAATAGATTTTCAGCATTTTGCCCTGTCTCTTGTTCTGGCCGCCTGTAATTCGAATGTTGGTATGCTAGAAGTAGTCCCAGAGACTCTTTACACTATCTTTATATTTTTTTATTCTTTTTGTTTTTCTAGTTGGGTATTTTTTGCTTCTTTGTATTTCTTTGATCCTTGTAATCCACTAGTCTGCTGTTGGATCTTTGTATATTATTTTTTTATTTTAGTCAGTGTATGCTTAATTTCTAGTTGGTCCTTTTTCATATCTTCAAGGGTCTCGCTGAATTTATCTGCATTTTCTATAAAATTCTTTAAAAACCTTATAACTGTGGTTTTGAACCCAATATCCAGTTATTTGCTTCCCTCCATTTCTTTCATTTTTGATCTGTTTCATAATGTCTGAATTTTGCCTGCATTCCTGAGTTGATAGAGTGGCTTTGTAGGTGATGTGTCCTATAGGGACCAGTGGCTTAGCCTCCCCAGTTTTCTGATGTCGACACTCTTGGTGCACCCCTTTTTGGGTTATGTGCACAGTAAACCTGCCAATCTCAGGGAGCCTGGCATGGAATAGCCAATCTTGTAAGCTCAGAGGTTAAAAGTAACCATATAAGACGCTTTGAAGTTAAAACTTTACAGGTAAAAGGTAGGCACAGCGGCATTTATGTCCTAGCCTGTGCTTTTTTAAATTTGTTTTTGCAAAGGGGAAATTTTACCTTATTGAACCTCTCTGATATCCTTTTGAATCTGGGATAACATACCATTGAATTTGATTTTCAGGGACATTTTTGATTCACAGACTCTTTAGAGAACAATCTCCCAACACAGAAGATCACAGAGCCCCAGTTATCATTGTTCATGGGTTAAACATTAACTGTTACTTATTCCATAAGCTTTTAAAAATAAATTTCTGTCTATTTAAAAAAATGTATTTTATTGATTTTTTACAGAGAGGAAAGGATAGAGATAGTTAGAAACATCTATCAACTGCTTCCTGCACACCACCTACTGGGGATGTGCCTGCAACCAAGGTGTATGCATTGATAGGAATTGAACCTGGGGTCTTTCAGTCCAAAGGCTGATGCTCTATCCACTAAGCATAACCGGTTAGGGCATGTGTCTATTTTTTTTTTTTAATTTTTTATCCAATCCCAGAGATTTCCTTCCTTAGCTCTCTCCCCTAATTTATCACCAGTTAATTTTATTTAACAACTTTATATCTACTACTTTGAGTCTGATGTGTGAAAAAGGTAAAAACTGCCATTCTCAGGGGCATTGTTCAACCTGTTATTATTTTCCTTTGTTGCAATGTCACTGACTTGGGTCAAATAAACTTAGAAAAATTCTCCACAGCTTTGAACATTTCTTACAACATCAAAAGTTATTGTCTCATGTGAACCATGAGAAACCTTACATGGAGGGGTGTGAACATTATCAGGGACTCAACTAACTGAAGACAGTTTCATAAACACAAATATAGACCAGGCTCAGAGCACAGTATGCTTGAGTTTTCCCGTTGCTTTCACAGAACGGAAGGAAATGCTCAAGTATCAGGTGACTTTGTTTTTATTGTTTGTGTCCATGTGTGTTTACTCCTCATCTAGAGATTTTTTTTTAACCTCCCCCACTTACCCTCTGAGATTCCACCCTCAGTTCCATAATTCTATGTCTCTGAATTTACTCCATTTATCAGGTGTTTTTTTTTTTGTTATATCCCATATATGAGTGAGATGAAGTGATACTTGTTTTTCTCTGACTGACTTATTTCACTTAGCATGATGCTCTCCAGGTTCCTCCATGCTGGATGAAAGGGTAAGAGAGTCTTCATTTTTACTGCTGCATACTATTCCAAGGTATAAATGTACCACAGTTCTCTATCCACCCATCTATTGATGGGCATTTGATCTGTTTCCGGCCCTTTGCTATTGTAAATTGTACTTCTATGAACATAGTGGTGCATATATTCTATCTGATAGTTTCAGGTGTGTTAGGATATGTTCCTGGATGTGGAATCACTGGATCAAATGGCAGTTCCATGTTAAATTTTTAATGAAAGTTCATGCTGATTTCCATATGGGCTACACCACTTTACATTCCCACCAGCAGTGTACTCGGATTCCCTTTTTTCCACATCCTCACCAGCAATTGTCCGTTGTTGATTTGCTGATGGCAGCCATTCCTACAGGGGCTTGGTGATTCCTCATTGTTGCTTTAACTTACATCTCTCTGATCATCAGTCACTTTGAGCATTTTTTCACATGTCTCTTGGCCATCTTACCCACACTGCAGCTCAGGCAGAGCTGACAATTTGGATAGCATCAGAAGCAGATGCTCCTCAGTATAAGTGTCTTTTTTGTAACATTAACTTTGTTTGTTAGATCGAGTTAAACAAGAGTTAGACAATTGAGCAATCTCTGAAAGCTACATTTGGCCTGAAGGAGAGACATGCCAAAGGTCCTGAATGAAGAAATATGCCATTGAAAAGAGCAGGTCTTGAAGAAAGATATGCAAAACCTGCAGCTAAGGGAAGCCAGCATGTGCAGGAGAACCAAACTTTCCCTGGAAATCACCTCCCGTGAAGACACTAGAGGACACTTAGTTTACTTAGTGTGTTCTTGGGCTTTACGGCCATAAATCTACTCATAAGAGATTCTGGTGTTGGAGCCTAGGAACTACATTACCCAGAAGGACGCGCACGGATTGCCACCGGGCTGTGCCAATGGGAGCTCAGAGAATTCATTTCCGTTTGGCCGCTTCTGAGGGGCGGGACCGGTAATCCTCCGGAACTGGTAAACTTTTCTCAGATTTCTGTCTGGTGGACAGCTTTTCCTAGTGTCAGCGTCATGTGAAGAAGGTGGGGAGTGGTGTCCCCGCCTCACAGCCAATGGTCGGAGCCTCCATACGTGCTCACAGCTCAAACCTGGGATTGAAGCTCGGAGTCACCTCCCGGCCGCACGCCAGCGCCGGGACAGGGACCGCCATTCTTGCGGTGGCTTCTACTCCAGCCGCTCCCGCCCCGCTCAGCCCACAGAGAGCAATGGCGGCGCCCGCGCTGGGGAGCTTCTCTGAGGTGAGTTCAGTCCCCCGGGCCCTCACCGCCTCCTCACAGGGAACACCTGTGAGTATCTGTCAGTTCCTCCACTTCCGTTTTGCCCGGAGGACCGTGAGGAAGGTGGAGGGGAGAGAGGAGTGTTGTTTCTTCCGAGGACACAGCAAGGGCAGGGCCAGGGTGTGTTACAAAAAAACTGGAGAAGAACTAAGTGACACTTTAGAGAGATGGGTTTCATTTGTTATTACTACGCGTAGGCCTAGAGGAAAATGTGCCTCAAATTCTGAACCCCAACCTGGAGGAATTTTGCCTATTTGGGGTGTTTCCCGACCCGTTTGCAAGTTCTTAAAGAGCCCTCTGTGCTGGGGACTTAAGACCGCAACCAAAGGCCTGGCCTGGTGCCAGCTCTGATAACTTCGTTCATGAACGGGTTAACACCCTCTCTGAAGTAGGAGTAGTCTTCCTTTCCTTATTATTTTAGCAAGGAAGCATTTACAGTAGTCAAATAGCAGGGTTAAAATTTCAAGCAGCAGATTTTTATAAGATGGATGGTTCAAGTGGACAGGGGTGACTTGCATCTGAGGTTCCCCTGAGGATGGAGGCTGTGAGGATTGACGGACAGATCAGAGGCTGCAGGGAGGACATACCAGACTCATTCGGGATTTTCCGGGCTGTGGGATCCATCAGAGGCCTGGGGTGGTCCTGGACCCGCTGGAAGACAAGCTCTCTACATGCCATGCGCCAAGTTCGTGGATGAGTCCATCGAGATCCAGTGGCTTTGGAGCAGGAAGGGGCAGAGCTGAGGGAGTGAACCTGGGACTGAAGATGGGAAGGGGTTAAAGATTACACAGTGGTGGGCACATCTGGAGGAAGTGCGAGCTCATGGTCCCTGGGATCTGGTGTGGGGACTTAAAGGCAAAGCATAAACCCAGCTTGGCTTTGTTTGGAGACATGATCTAGGACAGTGGTCGGCAAAGTCATTAGTCAACAGAGTCAAATATGAACAGTATAACTACTGAGATTTCTTTTGAGAGCCCAATGTTTTAAACTTAAACTTCTTCTAATGCCAGTTATTCAAAATAGACTCCCCCAGCCCGTGGTATTTTGTGGAAGAGCCACACTCAAGGGGGCAAAGAGCCGCATGAGGCTCACCAGCCAGTTTGCTGAACACGGATCTAGGAGACTGCAATGGTAATGCTTGGCAGGAAGAGTGGGGCTCTGGAGGCATCACCCAGACCTTAAATGGCATTGCTCCCTCCCCTCTTCTGCCCCAGTTGTTTCCACCCAACCCAGCTGCTCTGCTGAGGGCAATCCCAGTGAGTAAGGGGACTGTGATGAGAGAGCAGCCTGCACTGGCATTAGGGCCTGGTGTGCACACTAACCGGGTGCCCTGGAGGAGGTTGAGGGTGCGGAAGATGTGTAAGGAGTAGAATTACTGGTTCTCAGAGACAACTCTGGTTTCAATTGTCTCCATTCTGACAGGTTGGCGTGACCTTTGAGGACATTGCCCTGTACTTCTCCAGGGAGGAATGGAGCCTCCTTGATGAGGGTCAGAGACAGCTGTACCTGACTGTGATGCTGGAGAACTTTGAACTTGTATCCTCGCTGGGTAAGACCCTCACTGTCACCGATGACTTGGACTTGGAATTGCCATTTCCCAGGCCCCACCCCCCAGAGTGTCCTATGTCCTGCCATATAAACTGTGGTTCTGCTTGGTTTTTTCGGTTTCCTGGGTAGTTGCTGTCCAGGGGAGGGCTGATCTGTTTCTGCTGCTTCCTTTTATTCCTGAAGTCCCAATTCTCCCCGCTGTACTACATTCACAGGGAAGGACTTTTTGTTCTTAGTATCATAGGACGACTAAGGGATTCCACCTTGATCAGTGAGGAAATCATTTTCTATATTCCTGTTGGTCATTTTTACCTATTTTTGAATAATTTCCCCTAAATCCTTGTCCTAGTTAGTAACTATTTTTTGGCTAAATATTCTTTTTTTTTAATTTTTAACATATTTTATTGATTCTTTACAGGGAGGAAGGGAGAGGTATAGAAAGTTAGAATCATCGATGAGAGTGAAACATTGATCAGCTGCATTCTGCACTCCCCTTACTGGGGATGTGCCCACAACCAAGATACATGCCCTTGCCCGCAGTCAAACCTGGAACCTCTTTAGTCCTCAGGCCAACGCTCTATCCACTGAACCAAACCAATTTCTTCTAGTTAAAGATTCTTTTGACTACCTTGTGTATTTTATATATTAATAGTTATGACATACAGGAACACTTATTGTTGCATGTGCTTAATTGTCCTTTGCAGATATTGTTCCCCAGCACCCGCTTTTTTACGAAGACCATGGTTCTGGCAACCCTGAGTTCCGGTCTAGTGCCACCATGATTCTTAGAAACTCAGATGGTTGTTACTAGTGCTTTGCAATAAAATGTTTTGTTTAAAAAAAAAAAAAATATATATATATATATATATATATATATATTTAATATACTTTATTGATTTTTTTTTACAGAGAGGAAGGGAGAGGGACAGAAAGCCAGAAACTTCAATGAGAGAGAAACGTCGATTAGCTGCCTCTTGCACACCCCCTGCTGGGGATGTGCCCGCAGCCAAGGTACATGCCCTTGACCGGAATCGAACCTGGGACCCTTCAGTTCACAGGCCGATGCTCTATCCACTGAGCCAAACCGGTTTCGGCTTCAATAAAGTGTTTTTAATGAAATTCTATGGAGTTTGCTTTTCAGACAGTCATTGCATTGATATTAGCCTGCAGTATAGTATTAACATACCTTTATTATTCCCTGGGAACTCTATTTGTGTTCATTTCTGTATCTCAGTATTGTCTTTATTGTGCTGATCAGAAGTGAATCGACAATATCTCCAGGCTATTCTGTCATATGATTTGCATATATTTTCTTCCATCCTTTAGATTTACTTTTCTTTCATTTTGTTTATTGCAGTTGTGGTGGGAAAAAGCTGTTTTTCTTTCTTTGTTGCCATCTGGACTGTTTGTTTTCTCCATTTTGTCTGGTGTTTGGCGTCACATTCAGAAAATCCTGTCTGAGCCCTACCCAGTTTGGCTCAGTGGATAGAGCCTCAGCCTAAGGACCCAAGGGTCCCAGGTTTGATTCCGGTCAAGAGCATGTACCTTGGTTGTGGGCACATCCTCAGTAGGGGGTGTCCAGGAGGCAGCTGTTCCATGTTTCCCTCTCATCGATGTTTCTAATGATCCCTCCCTCTCCCTTCCTTTCTGTAAATACTGAATAATATATATATATTTTTTAAATTTTTTTTAATAAGAAACAAAATTTTTTCCATAACAAATCTCCAAAACTTTTTCAGTAGATTGTCCTGAGGAGTGTTATGTTTTAGCGCTGACATTTAATGTAGATTGAGTTAAATTTTATCAGCAGTGTCCAGTATTCTTGTTTTACATGGGAGTATTGAGTTTTAGCAGCACCGTTCTTTGAAGAAATTATCTTTCCTTTCTTCTGTGTCTTGCAGGTTTGTCAGAGATTACTTGAAAGTATGTGCCTGCTTTCATATCTGTGTGTTCTATTCTGTCCTGTTGATGTATCTGTCTTTGTTTCTCCAGCAACACAGTTTCTTTGTTTTCTCTCTATAAGAAATTGAAGTCGGAAAGTGTGATGTCATGCCCTTTGTTTACATTCAAGATTTCTTTTCCTGTTCGGGTTTTTTAATTTCATACATTTCAAGTTTCTCTTTTCATTTCTTTGTAAAATACCATAGTTATTATTCCTAGGATTGCATTTAATCTGTAGATTGCATTGTGTATTTTGGATATTTCTACCATATTTCTTACTTTTAAAATATATTTTATTGTTTTTTGTTTTTTTGGGTTTTCTTTGCAGAGAGGAATGGAGAGGGATAGAGACTTAGAAACATGGATGAGAGAGAAATGTTGATGAGCTAACTCCTGCACACCCACTAGTGGGTATGTGCCTGCAACCAAGGTACATGCCCTTGTCCAGAATCGAACCTGGAAGGGACCCTTGAGTCCACAGGCCGATTTTCTACCAACTGAGCCAAACCAGTGAGGACTAAACATATATATATATATTTTTTTTTTTAATTCTTTATTTTAAAAATATTACATATTGTATTACATATATTTTCTTTTTCCCACATTGCCCACAAATGAGTGAGATTCTGTGGTATTTGTTTTTCTCTATGATGTTGCAAATGGTAAGAGTCCCATCTTTTTTACAGTAGCATAATATTCCACTGTGTAGATCAATGGTTCTCAACCTGTGGGTCACGACCCCTTTTGGGGGTGGAATGACCCTTGTAAAAGGGTCACGTAAGAAATTCTGCATATCAGATATTTACATTACAATTCATAACAGTAGCAAAATTATAGTTATGAAGTAGCACCAAAAATAATTCTATGGTTGGGGGTCATTACAACCTGAGGAACTGTATTAAAGGGTCTCGGCATTAGAAAGGTTGGGAACCGCTGGTGTCGATGTACCACAGCTTTTTAATCCACTCATCTGTTGATGGTCGCTTAGGCTGTTTCCAATCTTAGCTATCATAAATTGTGCTGCTGTGAACATAGAGGTGTTTATGTTTTTTGAAACCAGTGTTTCTGCTTTCTTCAGATATATTCCTAGAAGTGGGATTACTGGGTCAACTTGGAGTTCATTTTTAATTTTTTGAGGAAACTCCATGCTATTTTCCACAGTGTCTGCACCAGTCTTCATTCCCACCTGCCATGCACACGGGTCCCTTTTTCTCCACATCATCGCAAGCACTTGTTGTTTGTTGATTTGTTGATGATAGCCATCCTGACAGGTGTGATATAATATCTCATTGTCGTTTTGATTTGCATGTCTCAGATGACTAGTGACTTTGAGCATGTTTTCATATGTCTCCTTTGATGTTTACGTCCTCTTTTAAAAATGGGCAAAGTCCTTTGCCCATTTTTTTTAAAAAATATATTTTATTGATTTTTCACAGAGAGGAAGGAAGAGGGATAGAAAGTCAGAAACATCGATGGGAGAGAAACATCGATCAGCTGCCTCCTGCACACCACCAACTGGGGATGTGCCCGCAGCCAAGGTACATGCCCTTGACCGGAATTGAACCTGGGACCTTTCAGTCCCCAGGCCCACGCTCTATCCACTGAGCCAAACCGGTTCGGCTCCTTTGCCCATTTTTAACATATAATAGTTTTTCTTCTTATTTAAAGTTCAACATATGTCAACTTTTTCTCTGCTTCACCCACTCCCAACCCCACACAGCCATTCCCACCGCAGGTAAGCCCCCAACGCCCTAGTGTCTGTGTCCATTGATTACGCTAATATGCACGCATACAAGTCCTTTCCTTGCTCTCTAACCCCTCCTCTCCTACCATTTATATCTGGATCTATTCTTGTGCATTAAATTACATTTATCATTATATCCAACCTATGGTTGAGATCAAATGATATTTATCTTTCTCCGACTGACATATTTCCCTTGGCACAGTGCTCTCCAGATCCATCAATGTTGTTGCTTAAGGTAAAGCTCCTTCTTCTTTATAGCAGTGCAGTATTCCATTGTGTAGATGTACTTCAGTTTTCTAATCCACTCTTCTGCTGATGGGCACTTATGCTGGTTCCAAGTCTCAGCTGTTGTAAAGTTTGCTGCTATGAACATAGGAGTGCATATATCCTTTCTGATTGGTGTTATTGGTTTCTTGGGATATAGTCCTAGTAGTAGGATGACTGGGTTATATGTGAGTTCCATTTTTAACTTTTTGAGGAAATTTCATACTCTCTTCCAAGTGGATGCACCAGTCTGCATTCCCACCAGCAGTGCACGAGATTTCCTTTTTCTGAACATCCTTGCCAGCCCTTCCCTTTTGTTGATATTTTGATGTTAGTCATTCTGAAATGTGTGAGATGATTCCGCATTGTCCATTTTATGTACATCTCCCGGATGATTAGTGACTTTGAGCATGTTTTCATATTTCTCTCAGCCATCTGTATGTCCTCTTTGGAAAAGTGTCTATTTAGGTCCTTTTTCCATTTTTTGATTGGATTATTTATCTTCCGTTTGTTAAGGTATATGAGTTCTCCTTAAATGTTGGAGATTAAACCCTTATCTGAAATGTAACTGGCAAATATGTTCTCCCATGCAGTGGTCCTTGTTGTTTTGGTGATGTTTTCTTTTGCTCTGCAGAGGCTTATTATTTTGATGTAGTACCATTTGTTTTGTCTGTACTTTCTATTCCCCTTGGAGCTATATCAATAAAGATATTGCTAGGACACATGTGTAATGTTTTGCTGTCTGTGGATTCTTCTAAGATGTTTTGCTGTCTGTGGATTCTTCTAAGATTTTTATGGTATCACAGCTTACATTTAAGTCCTTTATCCATTTTGAGTTTATTTTTGTGTATGGTGTAAGTTGGTGGTCTAGTTTCATTCTTTTTATCTGTCCAATTTTCCCAACACCACTTATTGAAGAGGCTGTCTTGACTCCATTGTATACTGTTGCCTTCTTTGTCAAATATTGAGCATAATGGCTTGGGCCGATTTCTGGGTTGTGTGTTCTGTTGCATCGTTCCGAACATCTGTAATTGTGGCAATACTAGGCATTTTTATACTATTGGTTGGTATCTGGTATTGTGATCCCTCTAACTTTGTTCTTCTTTCACAATATTGCTTCGGCTCTTCTGTTTTTCCTTTTTTGTATATTCCATATGAATTTTTGGTGAGTCTGTGAAAAAGGCCCTTGGTATCTTTGCTGGGATTGCATTGAATCTATAGATTGCTTTGGGTAGTATGGAGATTTTAATGATGTTAATTCTACCAATCCATGAACATGGTATAGTGTTTTATTTGTTTATGTCTTCTTCGATGTCTTTTTCAACTTCCTGTTGTTTTTGGAGTACAGGTCTTTTACTTCCTTAGGTAAGTTTATCCCTCGGTATCCTAATTATTTTCTTGCACTGGTACATAGGATTGTTTGTTTCTTTCTTTCTCTGAGTGGATCATACTATCTAATAAAAGAGCAACATCCAAATTAACCATCACGCCACCACACCCATGAAGTCACGCCCACCAGCCAGTCATGAGTGAGTATGCAAATTAACCCAAACACAATAGCTGGTGCCACGGAGCAAGCAGGAGGCTTGGGTTTTCCCAACAATGAAGGAAGCCAAGTTTTCTGCACACCCTGGCTGGCTGAGGCCTTCACTTAAGGCGTCACAGTTTCAATTATAGAAGATAAGTAAATCCCAGATACCAGGACCTCCCCTTGGATCACCAAGTGGGGGGAGGGGGGGAAGTGGCATGACTGGCCTATAAACCAATACAGGCCGCTCACCCAGGCTGCCCCTTGCCACAAGAGAACCCTGATCCCCACCCATGCACCAGGCCTCTATCCTATCTAATAAAAGAGTAATATGCAAATTGACCATCATTCCATAACAATATTGCTGCCCCAGTGTGGTCAAAGATGGTTGCCCCCATGTGGACAAAAGATGGCCACCACAAGATAGCCAGCAGGGGAGGGCTGTTTTGAGGGACCAGCCTGCAAGGGGGGGCAGTTGGGAGTGATCAAGAGTTCAGGGGAGGGCAGTTAGGGGTGACCAGTCCAGCTGGGGAGGGCAGTTGGGGGATACCCTGCCTACAGTGGAGGGCAGTTAGGGGCAAACATGCTGGCAGGGGAGCAGTTAGGCATCATTCAGTCTGGCAGGGGAGTGTTTAGGGGGTAATCACTCTGGCAGGCAGAAGCAGTTAGGGGAAATCAGGAAGGCAGGCACGCGAGCAGTTAGGAGCTAATAGTCCTAGATTGTGAGAGAGCAGTCAGACATCCTTCTAGGGGTCCCAAATTGGAGAGGATGCAGGTTGGGCAAGGGACATCTTTGCCCCCCCTCCCTATGCATGAATGTCTTGCACCAGCCCTCTAGTTGGTGTATAAAAAGCCATATAATTCTGGTTGTTAAATTTGTATCCTGCTACATTGTTGAATGTGTTTATTATATTCAGTAGTTTTTTGATGGAGTCTTTAGGATTTTCTTTGTACAATATCATGTCATCTGTGAATAATGACACTTTTACATCTTCTTTTCCAATCCTGTTGCCTTTCATTTCTTCTTCTTGTCTGATGACTATGACTAACACTTCCTGTCCTATGTCGAACAGAAGTGGTGAAAGTGGGCATCCTTGTCTTGTTCCTGTTCTTAGGGAAAATGTTTTAGTTTTTGCCCATTGAGTACGATGTTGGCTGTAGGTTTGTCATATTGTTAAGTCCGGGACGCCCGCCGCTCTCACAAAGGCACCAAGAGACGTTCTCATCCAAACAGCAAAGGGTTTATTCACCAAGCATGCTGGGGCTCACAACATACCCTGAAGTCAGAGTAGAGGCTGAGAGCCCCGAGACAGTGCAGAGCCAGGGCTTAAATACCCTGAAACAAACAACAGGGTCACACAGATGTCGTCAGGGGGGCTTGTTACAGTTTATTTTTCCCAAAACCGTTGACATTTACATTAATCTGTTTCACATTCTTGGTCAAGCATTCTGTTTTCCTGTTCCCTTATCATTACCCCTGGGCTCTCCCACTCTGCAAGAGGGGCAGGATGTGTTTCCTGTTCCCTTATCATTACCCCTGGGCTCTCCCACTCTGCAAGAGGGGCAGGATGTAATTTACTGGTTAATGTTCCTGTAATCTTTGCTACTAATCTAGTCGCCCTACAGGGTGCACCTTACCGGCCACTGCTTCCAATTCTGCTGCCTTACAATATAAGGCTTTTATTATGTTGAGGTATGATCCCTATACCCCCACATTGCTGAGAGTTTTTATCAAGAAAAGGTGCTGGTGTTTGTTAAATGCTTTCTCTGCATTTGGTGATATGATTATGTGATTTGTTTATGTGATGTATCATGTTTATTGATTTTCGATATTATCCTTGCATCCCTGTATTAATAGCACTTGTCACAGTGTATGATCTTTCTGATGCCATTCTGGAATCGATTTGCCAGAATTTTATTGTGGATTTTAGCATCTGTCGGGGCCATTGCAGCTTAGTGGGAGAGCTGCTGTGTAGGAGACACCACTTTGGAGCAGGACTTGCTTCAGTGGGACTTTGTTGCTCAGTGAGTCTGGTCCTTGGCTGTGCCACTTAATGGATGTGAAGAGTTGTAAGCTGATGTGGTATGACATTGACCACTGGGTACCTGGGCTTGTGGGTTCAGGCTGATCGGCCTGGAACCACCCAGCAGCATCTCAGAGAGATGTGCACATTTTCCTTTTTGTGTCGGGTTTGGGAATGCCCTGATGAGGCCCTGCTTGTAAAGCAGGGAAGGGTAGTGCTGGTGCCACTTCTTGGTCCTTTTATTGACCGGTTTGTGGCTCCCTGACCCAACTGCAACTTGTTTGACAGGCTTTCTCCTGAGGAAAGGCAGGCTATTCATATACAAACGCTGCTACATAGAGCTTGGGTGGGCTTTTAAATTGAATGGGGCCCTAGCTGGGTTGGCTCAATGGATAAGAGTGTTGGCCTGTAGATTGGAGGGTCCCAGGTTTTATTACTGCTAAGGGCGCATGTCTGGGTTACCGGCTCGCTCCCCAGTGGGGGGCATGCAGAAAGCAGCCAATCAGTGATTCTCTCTCATCATTGTTTCTAGCTCTCCCTCTCCTTTCTAAAATCAAGAAAATAAATTTAAAAAATAAAATAAATTGGATAGGGTGAGCTCTCAGGGAATCACTAGGGTGGAGTAAACAGAAATGGCTGCCAATCAGCCCTGCAACCCAAAGGTCTCAGCATAGGTACAGTGTTCCCTGAGAGCACCAATATCTGGAAGAAAGCTTCTGTTGCGTTCCTACCCTGATGGCAGTCAGTCCCGGTTTTCCTCATATGTGTCTTGGTATTCCTCTCGCGCCCTGACCTCCTGAGACTCTCCTGGTACTGGAGCTCCTCTGATACTGGAGCTCCGAGAAAGGGGGATCTTGTAACTTCAGTTGGTAGTGCTGGCAATGTAAGAAGAGCAGCTTGATCTTCTCTAGTCTTTGTCACTCAGCCCCAGTCTCCATTGGTTTTTACAGACTGAAGTTTTAATGCTAGTAGGGACTTTTTTCCCCAGCTCTGGGACCCTGATCTGGACATCTGGTGTTGTACTAGGACCTCTTTCTCCTCCACGTGACCTCTGCAGAGACGACCTCCCTCCCAATTAAAAAGTGGCCCCCACATGAGTAAAGACCAGCACCTTCTGTGCCTTAGTACCTCCTACCAGTCTCAGTGTGCTTTCTTCTTTACTTCTCTAGTCATAATACTTCATTGTAGCTAGCTTTCCAGCAGTTCTGTCTGATGGTTGCTCAGTATTTTATTTTTTAAAAATTTAATAAATCTTTATTGTTCAGGTTTTTAATTACAGTGTTCATCTTTCCTCCCCCTTCCCCACTGCCATAGCTCCCCTACACCCTGTACCCATCCCACCCTCTGCCCTTACCATCCCCCCACACACACTGTCCTCATCCATAGGTGTATGATTTTTGTCCAGTCTCTTCCTGCACCCCCCACAACCTTTCCCCCCCAAGAATTGTCAGTCCATTTCCTTTCTATACCCCTGATTCTGTTATATTCTATTATAGTTTATTCTGTTTACCAGATTTTTAATTCACTTGATTTTTAGATTCACTTGTTGATAGATGTGTATTCGTTGTTCATAATTTTTATTTTTACCTTTTTCTTCTTCTTCCTCTTAAAGAATACCTTTCACCATTTCATATAATACTAGTTTGGTGGTGATGAACTCCTTTAGCTTTTTCTTATCTGCAAAGCACTTCCTCTGACCTTCGATTCTGAATGATAGCTTTGCTGGGTAGACTAATCTTGGTTGTAGGTTCTTGTTATTCATCACTTTGAATATTTCTTGCCATTCTTGTCTGGCCTGCATAGTTTCTGTTGAGAAATCCGCTGTCAATCGTATTGGTGCTCCCTTATAGGTAACTAACTGTTTTTCTTTTGCTGCTTTTAGTATTCCCTTTTTGTCTTTTGCTGTTGGCATTTTAATTACAATATGTCTTTGTGTGGTTCCCTTTGGATTCCTTTTGTTTGGGGTTCTGTGTGCCTCCTGGACTTGTAAGTCTATTTCCTTCACCAGGTGGGGGAAGTTTTTGGTCATTATTTCTTCAAGTAAGTTTTCGGTATCTTGTTCTCTCTCTTCTTCTGGAACCTCCATAATTCGGATATTGATATGCTTGAAGTTGTCCCAGAGCCTCCTTACACTATCTTCAATTTTTTGGATTCTTTTTCTTCTTATCTGGCTGAGTGGATTTTGCTTCTTTGTATTTCAAATCTTTGACTTGATTCTTGCGGTCCTCTAGACTGCTTTTAGGTCTCTTTATAATATTTTTTATTTCAGTCAGTGTATGCTTAATTTCTAGTTGGTCCTTTTTCATATCCTTGAGGGTCTTGTTAAATTTATTGGCCTTTTCTAGGAGCCTCTTGAAAAACCTTATAACCGTGGTTTTGAACTCTATGTCCAGTAGATTTTTTTCCTCCATTTCATTCAAATGTGATTTGCTTCCTTGTCTTTGCGTTTTGGCTGCTTCCCTGATTTGGTCACGTACCTTTGTTTGGTAGGTGTCCTCTACAGGACAGTGGCTCAGTCTCCCCAGTTACCTGAGGTGGATACTCTTGGTGCACCCTTCTGTGGGTTTCACAGTCTTGCTGTTGTTAAGCCTAGATTGTTGTTGGTATCACTGGGAGGGATTGACCTCCAGTCCAATTGGCTGTGAGGATCAGCTGTGTTTACGCTGGGAGAGCCGCTGTGTTCAGCTTGGATGGGGCGGAGTGTGCAGGCTGAGCAGACAGCCTTGGTTTCCCATCAGTCCCGCCCTAAGTTCACCGGGTCTCTGTGCCCCACGGCAACGGCTGCACGCACCTCAGAGAGAAAGCGGCCTCTGAGCTCTGCCCACTTCCAGATAGTTCAGTTTCTCCAAATTCTCACTCAGATCTAGTTTCCTGCTGAACAGGAAAGCCAGCTACACGTCCTCTTTGCGAGCTGGTGCACCTCTGCTCTCCGCCAGCGAGCTTGCCTTTGCAGCTCCCGTGTCCACACGCCCTTTCCACGAGCTCGCTCACCTCTGCAGTGAAGTCTGGGTTCCCCGAGACTCGCCTGGGGGATCAGTGCAGTTCGATGCCTTTGTCTCCCTTCCCGTTAGAGAAAACCAGCTGGGTATTTAGCCACCAGCCCCTTCTGCTTGGGTGCGGATCCGCACCTCTTTCTCCGCCCATCTCTGCAACTCTGCCCTCCACGGCCCCTCTGACTCACAGTGTCCTCCTATCTTTCCTTCTGTTTGTGTTCTGGATATTGTCAATTTTGTCATTTAGTTGTAGTTTTGAAATTGTTTAGGGCTGCAATATAGGTCTTCACCTATGCCGCCATCTTGCTTTCTTCACGGTTGTTCAGTATTTTACTTATAATTTTGATGTGGTTGTGGGAAGCAGCGAGTATAAGCCTTTGCCTAGACTGCCATCTTGGATCTCCTCTCCTGTAACTTTTCTTTATTCCATTTTTTTTCCCCCAAGCCAAACTGTATCCAGCTTTATTAAAGATACTTTTCATAAACAATCATGGTATTTCAGGCAGGACATGGGCAGACAATCGTTAACAGTATACAACAATTTTCAAACTCCCTTCTTCAATGAACTACCAAAATCAGAAAGCCACTATAAAAACCAATGAAGTCTTCATCTGACGCTCTGAACAGGGGACGTTTAGAGTGAGGGCTGACATTTCACATTAAGCATGTTGTTTAACAACTTTTCACAAGCCGACCCTGACTTTCAGGAAATGAAGTGAAAACAGCAGAGAGTATCAATCTGTAGATCCACAGCCTAAAAAGGAACTGCTGCTCTTTTGAGGAATGCCATCTCAATGGTGACACTGGAAAATCCAGATTGCCCAACATACTGGAAATCAACTTTTTTGGGTCAGGTCCCAATAGGTCTCTGGGCTTAAGACAGCCAAAGTCTATGCTTAAAGTGGAGAGGGAGAAAAGGACATAAAAACGAATTTTAGTTTTCCCACACAACAAGGTGTTTGTGCCAAGATGGCTAATGTGTGTCAACATCAAGAGATCCCTCTTCCCAGGAACCGAGAGGAAATTTCTCAAAACTAGAAGGGAAAGGTATTTCCCCCCATGTCAGTCCAGCTTTGGAGACATTCTATTAGTACTATATGTCCTTCCCCCTAAAAATAACAATGAAGTGTTCTGTGTGCTAACAACATAGCTTTAAAAAAAAAAAAAAAAGTAAAACAAAATTCTGCATTTTTATAAAACTTGATAAAAAATAGTATTTCAAACTGTACAGTCACCAGGAATACACAGTTATCAGAAATGCACACACTTCACTTGGCATCTCCAGCACCTTCAGCTTTCTGTGTCTGGTCTGTTTTGGCACTTCCATTTTCTGCAGGATTATTCCCATCTTTGTCAGCATCAGCTTTCCCCTTTCCCCCTTTCGGTACCTTCTCTCCCTTCTTTGCAGGGGCCTTTTTAGGCTTGGGCTCTGGCTTTGGAGGAGCAGGTTTAGCTGCTACCTGGCGGATCTTCTCTGTGGTTCGTCCTTCACCTTGGCTTTGTCTCCTTTAGCATCCCCTTCAGCCTTTCTCTTGGGCACGATGGCCATGGTGGCGGGACGCAAGGATGCAGCAGTGCGCGGGCCTTGCTCTGTCCGGGGGTCGATCTCGTCTCCTCACACTGCTAGGGCTCCGGGGGGTTTATAAAGTTTTTTTTTCTTTATTCCATTTTTTATTCTTCTTTTATCTTCACCTGAATAGTGAAAAATAATTTTTCCATTGATGATTTTTTTATTAGAGAGATAAAGAGAAAATGGAGATAGAGTAGAGACAGAGAGAGAGAGATACATCAATTGATTGCCTCCCACATGTGCCTACTCTAACACTTGGGATCATGTGAAGCCATGTACCTGCCCTTTACAGGGAATCGAAAGCATGACCTTCCTGTGTATAGACAGGCACTCTCAGCACTTAGTGACATGAGCCAGGGCTATTTACTTATTCTCTAAATTATTTAGTTTTAAAATATATTTTATTGATTTCAGAGTGGAAAAGGAGAGTTGGAAACATGAATAGGAGAGAGACTGTTGTGGGAAGAGAGGGAGGAAGAGAGGGAAAGAAACGTCAGTGTGAGGAAGAAACAAATATAGGCTGCTTTCTGCACACCAGCTAATTGGAAATGGAACCCACATACTGATATGTGCCTTGACTGAGAATTGAGTTCTCGACCCTTTGCTACGCAGGATAATGTTCCAGCCAACTGAGTCATATTGCACAAGGCATTTGGCTATCTTTAAATACAAAAATTTCCAATGTTTTTTGAAGAACAGACCACTAGGGCAATGATATTAGAAGCAAGGTGGGTGTTGAAGGGAACTCTGACCCTTGTTATTGACTGTAAGTATTTTCAGACATGGTTATTCATCTAGTCTTTTGCAGTCATCCTTTCTGTAGAGTTTTCCTTTATTTGTGTTCTGTAATGCTGTTTTTCTTACAGGGAGTCTTATTCCCATTCTTATGGGGTTTTTCTTCATGAGTAGCTGTCTACTTACACTGGCGTGGGGAAAGATGCTCATATCGCTGATCCTACCACCTTGCTGGTGTTACCCACATAGGTCTTTTGTCTGTGATCTCATTATACTTTGCTGTTCCACCACAGTGTTGACCATTCATCTTTTCTCTTTTACTTTGAAGATTTACATCATTTATCCCATGCAATGGCTCTAATGGAATTTATTTAATTTTAATTTTTTAAAAATACATTTTATTGATTTTTTTTACAGAGAGGAAGGGTGAGAGATACAAAGTTAGAAACATCGATGAGAGAGAAACATCGGTCAGCTGCCTCCTGCACACCCCCTACTGGGGATGTGCCTGCAACCGAGGTACATGCCCTTGACCGGAATCGAACCTGGGACCCTTGAGTCTGCAGGCCGATGCTCTATCCACTGAGCCAAACCAGTTTCGGCTCTAATGGAATTTAAATAGAAGAATCATTTGTGCATCAAAGAAGAAACATGACTTTATAAATGACAGTGGACCCATAGGCTGCATTGCCTTGGTCATTAGGGAGGAATTCTCTCCTGGCCTTTGTTGCATTCATAGCTAGAAAACCAGTGTTTGGTTACAGTTGCCCATTCCTCACCCAGTTATACTTGTTTGTGCTCATGTTGATACTTTCCCTACTATTCAGTTCTAATAGTGATCATTTCTCCTTGGTTTCTCACATCAAATATAACTTTAACCGCTCTGGGCTGTGTACCTCTGCCTTGTTCACAGGTCGCTCTTTACTGCACCTCAATGTTGGTCCATTCCTGCAGCACCTTGGAGTGCAGATGTGTTATTATATTGACATTAAACATCATGTGCTCAAATACAATTAATATTTATGGCTTTGAGCAGTTTTAAGTTATTCTAAACTGACTCACATGGCCAGCATGTAAGGTACTAAAGGAAGCCGTTGGTGCAAGAACAGTGAGTAGAGCCTTCCTCTCTTCTTTGTGTCCCATCCTGTGTTTCCATCCTTTCTTGGTGAGCTTTTCATCATCAACTGCCTTGTGGAGCCACATTATGTATTTCCTCAGAGTATACCTCATTTGTCTTGAAAGTTCTTTTATGTGATCAGGCTTACTCATGACATAAGCATTTGTGGTGAATATGTTCTGTTTTCATAAGATCAACATGAACCTCACCAGCTTTTCCTTTTGTGCAGGTTGCTGCTGTGGAGCAGAGAACGTGGAGGCACCCACTAAAGAGGATGTTTCTGTAAGAGGGTCACAGGCCAGGAACCCGCTGGAGGCCTTGTCTTCCCAGAAGAGCCACCCCTGTGAGAGTTGTAGGCTAGTCTTAGGAAACATTTTCCACTTGACTGAGCTGCAGGGAAAAGAATATGAACAGATACTGTTGAGATGTGGTGCATGTACAAAATGGTTTTTCTTCAGTGTAAAAGTTCAAGAACAGCATGTGAGAGAGAAGATTTTCATTAAAACTGTGGACAGGATCTCACTTGCAAACAACATCAATTTCAGTGTATCTCAGAATCATTTCACATGCGTGGATGTTCGGCAAGGTGTCCTTAATGGGTCAGGACATCTCTACCTAAAGGCTACTCACATAAGGGACAGTCCGAATGCTGTTTCGAAGTGTGGTATGACGTTTCAAAGGAAAGAAGATTATTACACCAGAAAAGAATATAAGGAAGACATATGTTGCAACCATAATTTTATTCCGGAAAAGCATGTCCATGCAGGAAATCAGAGTTTTGTGTGCTCTCACTGTGGAAAATATTTAACCAAATTTTCATGCTTTCATGATCAACAGCAAGGTTACACTGTAGAAAGACCTTATGAATGGAATGACTATGGGAAAGCTTTTAGCAGTAGTAACTGCCTAGGTGATCACGAAGGTTTGCCCACTGGCGAAAGGCCATTTCACTGCAGTGAATGTGGAAAGTCTTTTATCACTAGCACTGAACTTCATTGTCGTCAGAGACTTCACACTGGAGAAAGGCCCTATGAGTGCAGTGAATGTGGAAAAGCTTTTACAGCTAACTCTCACCTATATAATCATCAGAGAGTTCATACTGGAGAAAATCCATATCAATGCATTGAATGTGGAAAGTCTCTTAAAAGTAGCACTGGTTTTCAATATCATCAGAGAATTCACACAGGAGAAAAGCCTTATCAATGCAGTGAATGTGGGAAACGTTTTGCCACTAATACCAACCTTCGTAGACATCAGAGACTTCACGTAGGAGAAAAGCCTTATAAATGCAGTGCGTGTGAGAAATCTTTTACCACTGGAAGTTACCTTCGTAGTCATCAGAGAGTTCATACAGTAGAAAAACCTTATAAATGCAGTGAATGTGGGAAATCTTTCACCACTCGCAGTGACCTTCATCGTCATCAGAGAGTTCATACAGGAGAAAAGCCTTATAAATGCAATATATGTGGGAAATCTTTCACTAGGAGTGGTTTCCAATATCATCAGAGAGTTCACACTGGGGAAAGCCATTATGAGTGCAGTGAATGTGGAAAAGCTTTTACAACTAACTCTGACCTACATAATCATCAAAGAGTTCATACTGGAGAAAATCCGTATCAATGCATTGAATGTGGAAAGTCTTTTAAAAGTATCAATGGTTTTCAATATCATCAGAGAATTCACACAGGAGAAAAGCCTTATCAATGCAGTGAATGTGGGAAACGTTTTGCCACTAATACCAACCTTCGTAGACATCAGAGACTTCACACAGGAGAAAAACCTTATAAATGCAGTGAGTGTGAGAAATCTTTTACCACTGGAAGTTACCTTCGTAGTCATCAGAGAGTTCATACAGTAGAAAAACCTTATAAATGCACTGAATGGGCGATGTCTAACTAGCAGTGGTTTCCAATATCATCAGAGAGTTCACACTGCAGAAATCCATTATGAGTGCAGTTAATGTGAGGTATCTCTGAGGCATATTTCTAAATTCTCTCTCCACATAAGACTCCCAAGGTGAGAAATTTCTTAGATGTGTAGGAAATAAATTTCTTAGATAGGACTTAACAGTGGTACAAGGAAATTTGTGAATCCTCATTTTTCTGAATTGTATCTCATACATGTACTCACCTATATTATATAAACTTCCCATAAGTGTTTTTGCTGTATGTGTTTGCTTATGTTGGAACACTATGTAATTATGTTGCACTTACTATCATACAGAAAAGTCCTTCCAGATCTATATCACTGCATATTTGTGTTGCTGAAGTATTTCACCTGAATCACCTATAAGGTCCATACAGATGGCATCAATCTCCATGCTCATGTGCCTAGCGAAGCTAACTCTGTTTAATTTGTTTAAGGAAATGAGGAATACTTGAGTTCTTAACTCTTACTTGTTTTCCTGTCATGAGTTGCCACATAGGACTGATTATTGTTGGCCCCAGTAAACATAATGTAACAGGAACACACGTTCCCTAGATGCCAGTGATGAATGTATTGAGTGCCTAAGTCATCAACTGCCAGTCTCAGGTCTCTTTCTTTGCAAAATAATGAAGGCCCTTTCCTAACCCTTCTTTAATTTCGGTGTTCTATTTACTTTCTATGTTAGTTTATAAGGAGACTCGGACTATCCAAATAAGGTAATGTGAAAAAATTTAATGTAGTCTCCAACATTTTTTTCATATGTTACAGAAATTAGCTCAATAGGTTTTGCCAAATTTACAATGTTTCCCATAATTTTCCTAGAAAACACTGTGGACTCTAGTCCTCATGTGAAGATGGATGCTTTCAGACACAGAGATCATTTGAAAAAGGGGGTAGCTGTGAGAACCTCAGTTATGTCTGGGAGCGGCCGTGGGCAGCTGGGGACAGGGGCTAAGGGCAATTGGCTGCTGCAGTGTGCCTCATAGCCAACAGTCGTTCTGGTTATTCTGCTGTTTGCTTGGCTTTTATATATATACATTTTTGCTTAATATTTGAAGAAAAACCATCTTATATATGTTACATGCAATAAACAATCAAAATAAATGAGCGCTGGTCCTTTGTTGATTTATAGAGGCAATTTTTTTTTTTTTTAACAAAAAGACAGTGGAGTGCTTGCTTCAGCAGCACATCAAAAATGGAACGATACAGAGATTAGCATGGCCCCTGTGCAAAGATGACACACAAATTCGTGAAGCATTCCATATTTTTTATATGAAAATATTTTGAAAAAGACATTGGAGAAACAAGGATATTGGAATTTTACTCATTTTGTACCTTTTTTGCTTCAGGAAATAAATTTTTCATTGAAATAATATGTTTTAATATTTTTTCCTTTTAACAAATATTTTAGTTGATTTTTATATTATTTTTATTGGTTTCATTGAGCAAGGGAGTGAGGGAGGGAGTTAGAAACATGAACAATAATAGCCCAGCCCACATGGCTCAGTGGTTCCACATGGACCTATGATCCAGGAGTTCACAGTTCCATTCCCAGTCAGGGCACATCTGCACCCCAGAGTGACTCCCCAGTATGGGGAATGCAGGAGGCAGGTGATCAGTGATTATTTCTTACTATTGATGGTTCTCTCTCCCTTTCCTGGTATCCCAGACTCTGCCTGCAGACATTCCCAGGCCAGGCACTTCTCACCTCCTCCTTCCCCCATGCGCACAATTACCTTTGTCTTTGGGTGCATTTTAGTGAGAAATGGGACCTGAAGAAGCCACTGACACTGCTGTAGGAGGCAGGTGCTGTGGGAACTCGGGTCTCATTGTGGTGCGCCCCACCTGGGGATCTCCGGCAGACTCAAGTGAGCTCCCTGAATCTCATTTGAATCAATGTGACATACAGGTGATTGATGACCCTTACTTTGTTGCCAGGATTCCAGAATTAGATTTCTGAGCATTTTTTCTTAATTCTCACAACTGGGAACGAAGGAGAAAATTACATGATTATTAGCATTTCCAGGGACACATGAAACTGAAGACAGATTTATAAAAACAATTTAGAGCAAACCCATTGCTTTCAGAGAAGAAAAGAAAATGCTCAATGCTTAGGTAACTTGGTTTTAACTGTGTGTGTGTGTGTGAGTGTGTGCTTAATCCTGACCCCAGGAAGTTTTTTCTTTTTACTTTACCCTCCCCTGCCTTCCCTTCTGACATTCCTCACTCCATTCCATGCTTCCAAGTCTCTTAATTCTTTTCATTTTCCAGGTGTTTATTTGTTTTGTTAGATTCCATATGTGAGTGAGATGAAATGATACTGTCTTTCTTTGACTTATTTCACTTAGCATGATGCTCTCCAGGTCCCTCCATGCTGGGTGAAAGGGTAAAATTTCTGCATTTTTAGTGCTGCATACTATTCCATGGTATAAGTGTACCACAGTTTTCTATCTTCTCATCTATTGATGGGCACTTGGGCGGTTTCCAGATCTTTGCTATTGTAAATTGTGCTGCTATGAACAGAGGGGTGCATACATTCAATCTGGTTTTAGGTTTCTTCAGATGTATTTCCAGAAGTAGAATCAATGGGTCAAATGTCAGTTCCATATTAAATTTCTTTTATGCAAGTTCATAATGCTCTACATAATGGCTACACCAGTTTGTATTCCCAGCTGCAGTGTACGCAGGATCCCTTTTTTTCACATCCTCACCAGCACTTTTTCTTTGCTGATAGCAGTCATTCTGACAGTGTTGGGGGGGGGGAGCTTTCCCATTGCTTTCAAAAAAAGAAAATGCTCAAGGCTCAGGTGACTTTGTTTTACTGTTTAGGTGCGTGTACTTAATCCTCATAAGAGGATCTTGTTTCTTTTCTCTCCCCTGTCTTCCCTTCTGAGATTTCACACTCCATTTCATGGTCCTATGTCTCTGAATTTACTCCATTCATCAGATTTTTTGTTAGATTCCATATATGAGTGAGGTCAAGTGATACTGTCTTTCTGTGACTGACTTATTTCACTTATCTTGATACTCTCCAGGTCCCTCTATACTGTGTGAAAGTGTAAGAGATTCTTCATTTCTACTGCTGCATAGTATTCTGTAGTATTAATGTACCATAATTTTAAAAATATATTGCCAAAACCGGTTTGGCTCAGTGGATAGAGCGTCGGACTGTGGACTGAAGGGTCCCGGGTTCGATTCCGGTCAAGGGCATGTACCGTGGCTGCGGGCACATCCCCAGTAGGGGGCGTGCAAGAGGCAGCTGATCGATGTTTCTCTCTCATCGATGTTTCTGACTTTCTATCCCTCTCCCTTCCACTCTGTAAAAAATCAATAAAATATATTAAAAAAAATAAAATAAAAATATATTGATTTTTTTACAGGCAGGAAGGAAGAGGGATAGAAAGTCAGAAACATTGCTGAAAGAGAAATATCCATCAGCTGCCTCTTGTACTCCCCCTACTAGGGCTGTGTCCGCAGCCAAGATACCTGCCCTTGACAGTAATCAAAACGGGGGGCAAAGGGGAACCTTTCAGTCCGCAGGCCGAAGCTCTGTCCACTGAGTCAAACCGGTTTGGCAAACCCTATGGTCTTTTTGGTCCTAAACCTGCCCTTGATCCTGCTGATGAAGAGCAGTCTCTCCATCAGCAACTACTTGACTGTCCCAATTCCTGCACAGTTCAAGTTTATCTCAAGGTTCGCCTTAGATCCTTTCCTAGGATCTACTTGGGACAAGGATCACTGGATCAAATGCAGTTCCGTATTAATTTTTTCTGTGAAAACACAAACTGATTGCCATCATGGCTGTACTGGTTTGCATTCCCACCAGCAGTATACTAGGGTTGCCTTTTTTCCACATCCTCCCCAGCACTTGTCCTCTGTAGATTTGTTGATGGCAGTCATTCTGACAGTGTTGGGGTGATATCTAATTGTTGCTTTAATTTGCATCTCTCTGGTGACCAGTGACTTTGAGCATTTTTCACATGTGTCTTGACCTTGTTATCCACACTGCAGCCCAGGCAGAGCTGACAATTTAGGTGCTCTTAAGTATGAGCGTCAGTTTTGTGTCATTGACTCTGTTTAATGGAGTCAATGGAGGCAGGTAAAAATCAAGACAGAGACTTGAGCAACCTCTGCACGCTACATTTGGCCTGAAGGAGAGACATGCCAAAAGTCTGGAATGAAGAAACAGTGCCTGGCATTCAGAAAGAGAGGGTCCTGAAGAAAGATAGGCAAACCAGCGACACAGGGGCACCAGACATCACCTCCCCTGAAGGCGCTAGAGGACCCTTAGTGTACTTGGTGTGTTCTTGGGCTATAAGCCCCTTAGTGCAGTCCTTGAGTCCACTGAGAAATTCCTGACCCTGGCCTTGGAGTGGAGAAACTACATTACCCACAAGATCACACATCAAAAGCCACCACGGTCAGCCAATGCGGGCTCAGATAAGGCATTTCCATTTGGCTGCTTCTGTAGGGCGGGACCAGCAATCCTCTTGGCAGTATTTGTTCTCAAGTTATTGTCTGAGGAGGTCAGGTTTTCCTAGTTGGAGCTTCCTGTGGAGAAAGCTGGAGAGTGGTGTTCCCCGCCTCACAGCCAATGCCCAGATTTCAAGATCCTCAAACACGACCAGGGAGCCAAGTCTGATGGAAAAGCAAAGAGCCTTTATTCAAGCTAGCTTGGTTCTCTGCCTCCACTGACGCAGTGGCAGGATGCAAAAAGAGAGCTAGTTTCAAAAGCACAATGATCTTATAAGGCTAGAGGTTGGGAAGTGGGGGCATATTCGGACCGCTGAGTTGGCCAATTCTGATTGGTTGGGTGAGGGCTGGGCCTGGTGATGCAAAGGCAGGGTGCGGCTAGGGTCTGGTTATACAAAGACAGGATGTGATCAGCATACTTTTGGCCTTAGGTTAGTTCCCCTTGTATTCCCATTGGCTGAATTAAGGGCAGCCTGAGTGACTGACACATCCTGTGGTTTTTCTTGGAAGAGGGGACCCAGTTACACAAGATGGAGGACCCGGTACAAAGTGGAGTCAGTCCCGCTCTGCCCTTTCAGACCAGAGCCTCCGGCGGTGCTCACAGCTCACACGTGGGATTGAAACTCAGAGTCAACACCCAGACCCACGCCAGGGCCTCGACAGGGACCACCATTCCTGTAGCAGCTTCTACTACAGCCGCTTCCGCCCCCACTCAGCCCACAGAGAGCAATGGGGGCGCCCGCGCTGGGGAGCTTCGCTGAAGTGAGTTCCTGTCTCCCAACCCCTCACTGCCTCCTCACACCGAACTTCACAGCCTGGGCAGGCTGCCTGTCACGTCGCCCAACTCAGTGCACCTGGAGGACCATGAGGAAGGTGGAGGGGAGAGAAGAGTGTTGTGGCTTCTGAGGACACGGCAATTATTTTATCTTGGCAATGTCAATGCCCTCATCTTTCCCTGTCACTCCCCTTAACTCCTTAGAAGAAAGTAATTGGCCTGTGATGCTGGCTGTGAAAGATTTCACACCTAGAACAAGCCATTCAGATGGGAAGTTTATTTTACTTTCCAAGAGAAGAAAGGGCCAAATATTGGTAGTCACTACAGGGCAAGGAAGGAAGTGTGGCTTCTGATTTTCTGCAGTGGCTGTTGCTTAGGGACACGGAATGGAGGGGACTTGGGTCGTGCTGAAGTTGTGTAGACTTAAGGGGCTATCTTTGAAAGTTACAGTTTGTTTTCTAGGAGACTGTATTCCAAATGTGTTGGGAGGTGTCTTATCAGTATTTTTCCCAAGCCTATAAAATATGTCTAAAGCAAAACCTACAAAGAAGTCAAAAGAGGCTTGTTAGAAGGGGTGGAGGGCAGGAAACTTTCTACTAACTAAAGACCCCTTGATCCAAAATATCCTGGAGGTGGAATCACAGCAGGAAGGAGGAGTAAGTAAGACTGGAGCATTGAGAGTAGCTTATCTTGTTCAGAGGTTTGAACAGAGGAGCTGTTTGAATTAGAGGAGCCAACAATCTTGAGGTTTAATTAGCAGGTGCTTCTTATAAATTGTGGAAGTCCACATCAACAAAAAAGAAAGACATTTTTCTTGTCCTTACAAATACCTCCACCACATTTAGAACCTAGGGCTTTATTGACCGGAAGAGTGACTCCTTCTACTGGAGACCAAATCAAGGGACATTATGTTCAGGAGGACGTCAGCAATGGGTCCCAGAGCTAATAAACCACTAATTGAATTTTCTCCTAAACCCACAGGCTCTAACTCCCCAGTATGGGCAAAATGATGGCACATAGTAAACCTAACAATTTCGGTGAGCCTGGCATGGCATATCTAATCTTGCAAACTCATAGGCTAAAAATAACCATATTAAGATGCTTTGAAATAAAACCTAGTCACTTTGGTAGTCATGTCCTAGCCTGTGGTTGTCTTTTTGTTTGCTTTGTTTGTTTGCTTTTTGCAAAGGACATATTTTACCATATTGAGCCTGCTTGTTGTCTTTTTGCATCTGGGATAACATACCTTTGGATTTTCAACAACATCTCTGTTTCACAGACTGCTAACAGCACAATCTGCCAACACAGAAGACCACAGAGTCCCAATTATTATTATTAGGTTAAATACTAGCTTTTAAGTAATCAATAAACTTAAAAAGAAGTTATGTCTGTGTTCTCTCCTTTTTTTATCCAGTCTCAGAGATTTCCCTCCTTAGCGCTCCCCACAATTTATCACCAGTGAATGTCATTTAACCCCCTTGTGTCTTCTCCTTTGAGTCTAATGTATAAAAAAGTTCCAAAATTGCCATTCTCCTGAGCATTACTCAACCTGCTGTTATTTTCTTTCCTGGGAAATGTCACTGACTTGAGTCAAATAAACTAAAGAAAACTTCTTCACAGTTTTGGACATTTCTTACAACAACACCAAAAGCTATTGTCTCATGTTGAGCGGGAGAACGTTACATAGAGGGGTATCAGCATTTCAGGGACTCACCTGACTGAAGACAGATTTATAAACACAAATTTAGAGCACTCTGAGAACCCAGTAAGCTAGAGCTTTCCCGTTGCTTTCAGAGAATAGAAGGAAATGCTCAAAGGTCAGGTGACTTTGTGTTTTGTGTATGTGTGTGTGTGTGTGTGTGTGTGTGTTTAATACTCACCTGAGGCTGTTTTTCTTTTTGTTTTACCCTCTCATTCCTTCCTTTGAAATTCTGCCCTGGGTTCCATGCTTCCATGTCTCTGATTTCACTCCATTCAACACTTTATTTTGTTAGATTCCATATATGAGTGAGATCAAGTGATACTTGTCTTTCTCTGACTGACTTATTTCATTTGTTATGATGCTTTCCGGGTCCCTCCTGGCTATCTGAAGGGGTAAAGATTCTTTTTCACTGCTTCATAGTATTCCATGCTATAAATGTTCCAGAGATTAATATATATATATATATATATATATATATATATATATATATATTATTGATTTCAGAGAAGAATGAAAGAGAAGAGAGAGAAACATCAATGATGAGAGAGAATCATTGAACAACTGCTTCCTGTTCACTCCCTACTGGGAATAAAGCCAGCAACTTGGGCATGTGCTGTTGGCTTGAATCAAACCTGGGACCCTTCAGAGTGCAGGGTGACCCTTTAACCACTGAGCCAAACTGGCTAAGGCTGTTTCACAGCATTTACATCCATTCATCTATTGATGGACACTGGGGCTGTTTCCAGACATTTACTATTGAAAATTGTGCTGCTATGAAGTATACATTCTTTCTCATTGTTTGAGTTTTCTTACACTATATTCCTAGAAGTGGAGTCAATGGATCAAATGTCAGTTCCATGCAAAATTTCTTGAGGAAAGGCCATACTGATTTCCATAATGGCTATATCAGTTTGCATTCCCACCAGCAATGTACTAGGCTTCCCTTTTTTCCACAGCCTCCTCAGCATTTGTCTTATGTTGATTTGTTTCAGGCAGCCATTCTGACAATGGTGGTGTGATACCTAATTGTTGCTTTAATTGGCACTCCTCTGGTGATCAGCCACTGAGCATTTTTCACATGTTTCTTGGCCATTTTATGCACACTGGAGCCCAGGCAGAGCCGACATTTCAGGTGGCTTCAGAAACAGATGCTCTTAAGGATGAGAGTCTGTTTTGCGAGATTAACTTTGTATAATGGATTCATGGAGGCAGGTTAGATCGAGTTAGAGACTTGAACAACCTCACCCAGCTACATATAGACCGAAGGAGACACGTGCCTAATGTCCTGAGTGAAGAAACAATGGCTGCCATTCAGGAAGAGCAGGTCCTGAAGAAAGATATGCAACAGCAGCCACACAGGTGCCTCATACACAAACTTGTCCCAGACATCCCCTCCCTTGAAGGCGCTGGAGGGCCTGAGTACACTTGTGTTCTTGGGGTATTTGCCCTCAAAACCAATCCGGAATCAGCTCTGAGGAAAGGCAGAATGCCGGACTTCGAGCCGAGGAACTACATTACCCAGAAGGCCTTGTACAGAATGCCACCAGGCTGAGCCAATAGGGGCCGATAAAAGGAAGTTTCCTTTGTCCAGTTCTGTGGGCGGGACGAGTCCTCCTCGCGGGTTTTCTCTTCTCTCAGGTTTGTCTCAGGCGGTAAGGAATTCCTGGTCGCAGGGTCCCGAGGAGAAGGGAAGAGAGTGGTGTTTCCGCCCCACAGCCCCTGGTGGGAGCCGGCAGGGGTGCTCGCCGCTCATATGTGGGATTGAAGCTCCCAGTCGCCACCGGACCGCGTCAGGCGGCTGCTTCTATTCCTGCTCCCGCCCCGCTCGGCCCTCGGAGAGCAATGGCGGCGCCTCCGCTGAGGAGCTTTGCTGAGGTGAGTTCCTGTCCCCCGGGCCCTCACCGCCTCCCCACACCGAGCACCACAGCCCGGGGAGGGCACCAGTCACGTCCTACAGCTCAGTCCCTCAGGGTGGACCGTGAGGAAGGCGGAGGGGAGAGAGGAGTGTTGTGGCTTCTGAGGACACAGCAAGTGCAGGGAAGAGAGACAGGGGTGACCTGCATCTGAAGTTCCCCTGAGGATGGGGGCTGTGAGGATTGGCGGAAAGATCAGAGGCTGCAGGGAGGACGGCACAGCTCCATTCCAGGCTTTTCGGGCTGTGGGATCCATCAGAGGCCTGGGGTGGTCCTGGATCCGGCTGGAAGACAAGCTTCTCCACATGTCTCCATTCTGACAGGTTGGCGTGACCTTTGCGGACATTGCCCTGTACTTCTCCAGGGAGGAATGGAGCCTCCTTGATGAGGGTCAGAGACAGCTGTACCTGACTGTGATGCTGGAGAACTTTGAACTTCTATCCTCACAGGGTAAGACCCTCACTCTCACCAGTGACCTGGACTTGGCATTGGGATTTTCCAGGCCCCTTTTCCCAGGATGTGCTGTGTCCTTCCATGTAGACTGTGGTTCTGCTTGATTTTTCCAGTTTCCTGGGTAGTTGCTGTCCTGGGGAGGGTTGGTCTGTTTCCACTGCTCCCTTCTCTTCCTGAAGTCCCAATTCTCCCCGCTGTACCACATTCACAGGGAGGGACCTGTGGTTGGTAGTGTTGCAGGAAGCCTAAGGGATTTCATCTTGTTTAGTGAGGAAAACATTTTTTTAAAAATATTTTTTATTGATTTTTTACAGAGCAGAAGGGAGAGGGATAGAAAGTCAGAAACATCGACGAGAGAGAGACATCGATCAGCTGCCTCTGGCATGCCCCCCACTGGGAATGTGCCTGCAACCAAGGTACATGCCCTTGCCGGAATCGAACCTGGGACCCTTCAGTCCACAGTCCGACGCTCTATCCACTGAGCCAAACCGGTCTCGGCAGGAAAACATTTTTTATGTATATATTTTTTTGCTTTTGTACTTATATATATATATTTAATTATCTCTACATCTTTATCCTGTTTATTAACTGTATTTTTTGTTGAAGAGCCTTTGGAATACCTTGTATGTTTAATATATTAATTGCTTATGACATAGGGGAACACATATTTTTGCATGCGCTTAATTGCTCTTTGCAGATATTGTGCCCCTACACTCACTTTTCTACAAAGTCCATGTTTTTGAGAACTCTGGGTTCAGCTAGTCTAGTGCCATCATTTTTCTAGGCAGCTGTGATGTTTGTTACTAGTGCTTAGCAATTACATATTGTTAATGAAGTTATATTGAGTTTGCTTTTGAGACAGAATCGTTGCATTGTTATTAGTCTACAGTATAGTATTTTTAAAAATATATATTTTATTGATTTTTTATGGGAAGGAAGGGAGAGGGATAGGAAGTCAGAAACATCGATGAGAGAGAAACATTGATCAGCTGCCTCCTGCACACCCTCTATCTTGAATGTGCCTGCAGCCCAGGTGCATGCCCTTGACGGCAATTGAACCTGGGATCCTTCAGTCCACAGGCCGATACTCGGTCCACTGAGCCAACTGGTTAGGGATGTTTTTTTCTATTCAGTCTGGTGGGTAGTATCACACCGAGAAACTCCGGTCCAAAACATATCTCCAATACTTTTGCACTCATTTGTCCTGAGGAGGATTAAGTTTTACCTCTGATATTTAATTCTGTTGTGCAGGTTGAGTTATATTTTATCACGTTGTTTTTACATGTGAGTATTGATTTTCAGCAGCACCATTCATTGAAGAAACTTATTTTTCCTTCCCTCTGTGTTTAGTAACTTTGTGTAAGATTACTTGAAAGTATGTGCCTGGATTTATTTTTGTGTTTTCTGTTCTGTTGATATATGTGTCTGTGTTTCTCCAGCCACACACTGTTTCTTGGTTTCTCTTTGTAATAAATAGAAGTCACGAAGTTTATGTCATCAGCTTTGTTTTCATTCAAGATTGCTTTTGCTGTTCGAGTTTTTTAATTTCATATATCTGAAGATTCTCTTTTCATTTTCTTTGTAAAATATCAAAGGAATTATCCTCAGGATTGCATTTAATCGATAAATTATATTGTGTACTATGGATATTTTCAACATATATATTTTTTAAATTCTTTATTGTTTCAAGTATTGCATATTGTATTATATACGTCTCCTTCCCCCCCCCCCCCCATTGACCACAAATGACTGATCTATCCATGCTGTTGGAAATGGTAAGAGTTCCTTCTTTTTTAAAGCAGCATAGTATTCCATTGTATAGATATACCACAGTTTTTTAATCCACTCATCTGCTGATGGGCACTTAGGTTGTTTCCAGATCTTAGCTATGGTAAATTGTGCTGCTCTGAGCATAGGGGTGCATGTGTCCTTTCTGATTGGTGTTTCTGATTTCTTGGGATATTCTCCTAGAAGTGGGATCACTGGGTCAAATGGGAATTCCATTTTTAATTTTTTGAGGAAACTTTATACTATTTCTTACAGTTGCTGAACCTGTCTGCATTCCCCCCTGCCATGCATAAGGGTCGCTTTTTCTCCACATTCTCACCAGCACTTGTCATTTGTGGATTTGTTTCTGACAAGTGTGAAATGGTACCGCATTGTCATTTGATTTGCATCTCTCAGATGATTAGTGACTGTGAGCATGTTTTCATATGTTTCTTGGCCTTCCTTATGTCATCTTTCAAAAAGTGTCTATTTAAGTCCTTTGACCATGTTTTGATTGCATTGTTTTTCTTTTTATTAAGATGTGTGAGTTCCCTGTAAATTTTGGAGAGTGAACCCTTATCAGATATAAGGTTAGCAAATATGTTCTCCCATGCTGTGGGCTTTTGTTGATGGTTTCTTTGCCTATGCAGAAGCCTTTTATATTGGTATAATGTGCCATTTGTTTATTTTTTCCTTAGTTTGCATTGCCTTAGATGCTGCCTCGGTAAAGACTTGCCAAAGATGTATGTCTGATATTTTGCTGCCTGTGCATTCTTCTAAGATTTTTATGGCATCATATCTTACGTTACATCCTTTATCCATTTTGAGTTTACTTATGTATATGTTGTAAGTTGGTGGTCTGGTTTCTTCTTTTTTTTTTTTTTTTTTTTTGCATGTATCTGTCCAATTTTCTCAACACTGTTCATTGAAGAGACTGTCTTTCTGTTTTTTTTAATTTCTTTATTGATTAAGGTATTACATATATGCCCTTATTGCTCCATTGCCCCCCATCCTGCCTCTCATGCCCTAACCTCCCTGTTGTCTGTGTCCATTGATTATGCTTATATGTATGCATACAAGGTGTTTGGTTGATCTCTTCCCCTTACCTCCACCCTCCCCTACCTTCCCTCTGACGTATGATGGTCTAATCAACATTTCTCTGTCTCTGGATCTGTTTTTGTTCATAAGTTTATGTTGTTCATTATATTCCACAAATGAGTGAGATCATGTGATATTTATCTTTCTCTGACTGACTTATTTCACTTAGCATACTGCTCTCCAGTTCCATCGATGCTGTTGCAAATGGTAAGAATTTCTTTTCTACCGCAGTGTAATATTCGATTGTGTAGATGTACCACGGTTTTTCAATACACATCTGCTGATGGGCACTTAGGTTGTTTGCAAATCTTAGCTATTCTAAATTGTGCTGTTATGAATATAGGGGTGCATATATCCTTTAGTGTTTTTAGTTTCTTGGGATATATTCGTAGATGCGGGATCACTGGATCAAATAGTTCCTTTTTCACTTTTTTGAAGAAACTTCATACTGTTTTCCACCAGTCTGCATTCCCACCAGCAGTGCACTAGGGTTCCTTTTTCGCTGTATCCTTGCCAGCACTTGTCCTTTTGTTGATTTGTTGATAGCCATTCTGACAGGTGTGAGATGGTGCTGCATTGTGGTTTTGATTTGCATCTCTCCGATGATTATGTTTTCATATGCCTCTTGACCTTTTTCTGTCTTCTTTCAAAAGTATCTATTTAGATCCCTTGCTTAATTTTAGATTGGATTGTTTATCTTCTTTTTATTAAGTTGTATGAGTTCCCTGTAAATGTTATCAGTGATAACATTGGCAAATATGTTTTCCCATGCAGTGGGCTTTCTTGTTGTTTTGTAGGTGGTTTCTTCTGCTGTGAAAAACCTTCTTTTTTTTTTTTTTATGTAATACCATTTTTAAATTTTTTCTTTAGTTTCCATTGTCTAGGCAGTATCAATGAAGAAATTGCTGTGGCATATTTCGCTGAAATTTCACTGCCTGTAGATTCCTCTAGTATTTTTATGGTTTCCCATCTTATGTTTAAGTCCTTTATCTGTTTTGAGTTTGTTTTGTGTATGGTGTAAGTTGGTGGTCTACTTGCTTTTTTTTTTTTTTTTTTGCATGTATCTATCCCAATTTTCCCAACACCATTTATTGAAGTAACTGTCTTAACTCCATCGTATGCTTTGTCAAATATTGAGCATAATGGCTTGTGTCAATTTCTGGGTTCTCTGTTCTGTTGCATTATTCTATATGTCTGTTATTGTGCCAGTACCAGGCATTTTTGTAATATTGCTTGGTATCTGGTATTGTGATTACTCCAAGTTTGCTCTTATTTCTCAAGATTGCTGCAGCTATTCGATTTGTTGTTGTTGTTGTTGTTGTTGTTGTTTTATTCCATACGAATTTTTGGCAAGTTTGTTCTAGGTCTGTGAAATAGGCCCTTGGTATCTTAATGGGGATTGCATTGAATGTGTAGATTGCTTTGGGTTGTGTGGACATTTTAATGATGTTGATTCTACCAATTCATGAACATGTTATATTTTTCCATTTTTTAATGTTTTCTATCTCTTTTTTTCAACTTCCTGTAGTTTTCAGAGTACAGGTCTTTTACCTCCTTGGTTAAGTTTATTCCTAGGTATCCTAATTTTTTTTTTTTTTTGCAATGATAAATACGATTGTGGGTTTTCTGCTGTTGTTTTTTCTCGTTCTGTGTGTTGATTACTAGTATATAAAAGAGCCCTGGATTTCTGGGTATTAGTTTTGTATCCTGCGACATTGCTGAATCCATTTATTATATTTAGTAGTTTATTGATGGAGTCTTTAGGGTTTTCTTTGCACAGTATCGTCATCTGTGAATAATGGCAGTTTTACTTCTTTCCAATCTGGTTGCCTCATTTCTTGTCTGATCACTATGGCTAGCACTTCCTGTACTATGTCGAACAGGAGTGGTGAAAGTGGGCATCCCTATCTTGTTCCTGTTATTAGGGAAAATGGTTTTAGGTTTTGCCATTGAGTCTGATGTTGGCTATATGTTTGTCATATAAGGATTTTATTATGTTGAGGTATGATCCTTTTGCTCCCACTTTGCTGAGAGTTTTTGTCAAGAAAGGGTGTTGGGCCAAAACAAGTTTGGCTCAGTGGATAGAGCGTTGGCCTGTGGAAGGAAAGGTCCCCGGTTCGAGTCCAGTCAAGGGCATGTACCTTGGTTGCAGGCACATCCCCAGTGGGGAGTGTGCAGGAGGCAGCTGATGGATGTTTCTCTCCCATCAATGTTTCTAACTCTATCTCTCTTCCTCTCTGTAAAAAATCAATAAAATTTATTTTAGAAAAAAAGAAAGGGTGTTGGGTTTTGTCAAATGCTTTTTCTGCATTAACTGATATGATTATGTGATTTTTGCTTTCAATTTGTTTATGTTGTATCATGTTTATTGATTTGTAGTATTATACCATCCTTGCATCCCCAGAATAAATCCCATTTGGTTATGGTGTATAACCTTTCTAATGTAATGCTGGAATTGATTTGCCAGAATTTTATTGAGGATTTTAGCATCTATCCAGGCCATTGTGACCTAGTAGGAGAGGTGCTGTGTAGGTCTTTCTTCTGTGGGGCTTTGGTGCTAGTGAGTCTGTCGCTTATGGATGTGAAGTGTTGTAAGCTGCAATGGTATGACATTCAGCACTAGGTACACTGGCTCTAGGGTCTCTAGGGAGATATAGTGAGCCCCTACATGGAACCACCCAGCAGGATCCACAGAGAGATCTGCAGATTCTCCTCTCTGTACTGGGTTTGGAAGTGCCCCATAAGGCCTAACTGTGAAACAAGGAAGGCTTATTCCTGTGTCAGGTGTTGGACGTTTTATTGATAGTTGGGGCTCCCTGACCAACTGCAACCTGTTTGACAGGTTTACCTGAGCAAGGAAGGCCATGCATATAAAAATGCTGCTGCACACAGCTTGAGTGGGGTTGTAGTAAAATGAGTGAGGTGTCAGGGAATCACTAGCGCGGAGCAAACAGAAATGACTGTGATTCAGGCCTGGGACTCTTGAGGTTTCAGCACAGGACCAATGATCTGTGAGAGCACCTCCATCTGGGAGAAAGCCGCCCTCGAGTTCCTGCCCCAATTCCAGTTAATGTAGTTTCTCCTTGTATGTATCTGTGACTGTTGACCGTAGCCTAGCACTGGAGCTTGAAGGAAGTGGGAGCTTTTAAGTTCAGTTCCTGGTGCTGGCATTATAAGAGAAGCAGCTGGATCTCCTGTAGCCTCTGTGTTACTGAGCCCCAGTCCGCATTGGTTTTTACAGCCCTTAGTTCTTACTGTCAGTAGGGACTTCTTCCCTGCTCTGAGACCCTGGGATGGACTTCTGGTGTTGTACTGGGACCCCTTGCTCCTACAGGTGACCTCTGCTGAGACTGCCTCCCTCCCAATTAAAAGGTGGTCCACATGGGTACAGGACCAGCATCTCCCATGCCTCTCTACCTCCTACCAGTCTCAGTGTGCTTTCTTCTTTACTTCTCTAGTCGTAATACTTCCATTCATCCAGCTGTCTAGCAATTTGGGATGATAGTTGTTCTGTATTTTAGTTGTAATTTTCATGTGGTTGTGTGAGGGAAGAATATAGGCCTTTGTCTACACCGCCATCTTGGATCTATACTCCTATAACTTTCTTTTTTTTTTTTTTAATATATTTTTATTGATTTTTTTACAGAGCGGAAGGGAGAGGGATAGAAAGTCAGAAACATCGATCAGCTGCCTCTTGCACGCCCCCTACTGGAGATGTGCCTGCAGCCAAGGTACATGCCCTTGACCGGAATCGAACCTGGGACCTTTCAGTCCGCAGTCCGACGCTCTGTCCACTGAGCCAAACCGGTTTCGGCTATACTCCTATAACTTTCTGAATTTAATTCTTTATTCTTTGTAAAAAATATATTTTATTGATTTTTTACAGAGAGGGAAAGCGATATAGATAGTTAGAAACATCGATGAGAGAAAAACAGCGATAAGCTGCCTCCAGGACACCTCCTACTGTGGATGTGCCCGCAACCAAGGTACATGTCCTTGACTGGAATCAAACGTGGGACCCTTCCATCCACAGGCTGATGCTCTATCTAATGAGCCAAACTGGTTAGGGCTCTTTATTCTTCTTTTATCTTCACCTGAATTGTGAGAACATTTTTTCCATTGAATTATTTTTTGTCTTAGATAGAAAAAGGGAGAGGGAAAGAGGGGGATGGGGGAGAGAGAGAGAGATATCAATTGGTTGCCTCCCACATGTGCCTCTGCTGGAGGAGGTGTGGAACCTGAAACCCACATACCTGCCCCTGACTGGGAAAGGGACCCATGAGTTTCCAGTGTACAGATAGGCACTCTCAGTAGTGATTGACACAGGCCACGGCAATTTATTTATTCTTTAAATTATTTATTTAAAAGTGTTTTTTACTGGAGTACAGTAAAGAGAAGGAGAGATAGAAACATGAATAATGAGGGTTATTTATCAGCTGCTTCCTGCATGTCCCCTAGTGGATATTGGGTCGGAAACCCTTGCATGTCCCCTGACAAGGAATGGAATTGTGATCTCCTAAGTCATGGGCCAATGCTCAATCACTGAGCCATACTGGGCAGCTTTTATTTATTTATTTTAGAGACAGGAAGGGGAGACAGGGAAAGAGAGGGAAACATTGATCTGCTGTTCTACCTATGTAAGCATTTATTGGCTGTGCCCTATGTGTGCCTTGATGGAGAATCAAACCCATAACGTGGTGCATCAGTACCACACACTCAACATGATAGTTATCTGGCCAGGGCTCCGAATTTGTTTATTAATTTCAGAAACTCATATCGGATCTTGACAAAGTTCTCTATCGAGGGTCATCTCCTGACATCAGCATCTCTTATGATGGCTTCTGGTTCATAGTGTCAGGTGTAATATCTTATGTTTCATTTCTTTTTTCATTTCTTTGAGGTTTGTTTGGTTGGTTTTGTGACTGAGAATTGAATCCTCGACCCTTTGTTACACAGGACAATGTTCCAACCAACGGAGCCATACTAGACAAGCCATGCTGTGGTCTTTAAACACAGAATTTTTCAATATTTTGTGAAGAACAGTGTTGACTATATGTATTTCCAATATGTTTATTCACCCGGTCTATTCCATTCATCCTTTCTGTAGAGTTCTCCTTTATTTGTGTTCTGTAATACTGTTTGTCTTCCAGGGACTCGTATTCCCATTTCTTATGGGATTTTTGTTCATTAATAGCTGTCTACTTACACTGGCATGGGGAAAGATGCTCACATCTCTGATCCTGCCTTCTTGCTGGTGTCACACACATAGGTCTCATTTACGCTTTGTTATTCTACCATGTGTTGACCATCCATTTTTTCTTTTCTTTTTTTTTTTAAGATTTGCATCATTTATCCCATGCAATGGCTCTAATAGAATTTAATTAGAAGAATCATTTGTGTATCAAAGAAGAAACACGACTTTATGAATGACACAGTGGACCCAATCAGAGTCTTGCCTAGTCAACGGTCATTAGGGAGGAATTCCTGGCCGCCTGTCTTACATTCATAGCTAGAAACCCCGTGTTTGGTTACAGTTGCCCATTCCTCACTCAGTTACGCTTGTTTGTGCTTATGTTGATACTTTTCCTAGTATTCAGTTCTAATAGTGATCATTTCTACTTTGTTTCCCACCTCAAGTATAACCTTAACCACTCTGGGCTTTGCAAATATACATCTTTCACGGGTTGCTCAATGTTGGTCCATGCCTGCAGCACCTTGGAGTGCACATGTATTATTGTATTAACGTTGAACATCATGTGCTCTAATACAATGAATTCTTTTGGCTTTGAGCAGCTTTAAATTATTCTATACAGACTCACATGGCCAGCATGTAAGGTACTAAAGAAAACCATTTGTGAAAGAATCATGAGTAGAGCCTTCCTCTCTTCTTTGTGTCCCTTCCTGTGTTTCTGTCCTTTGTTGGTGAGCTTTTCATCATCGACTGACTTGTGGGGCCACGTTATGTATTTCCTTACAGTGTACCTCATATGTCGTGAAAATTGTTCTATGCAATCAGGCCTAATCATGACAAATAAACATTTGTGGTGAATATATTCGGTTTTCATAAGATCAACATGTACTTCACCAGCATTTCCTTTTGTTCAGGTTGCTGCTGTGGTCCAGAGAATGTGAAGACACCCACGACAGAGAAGGTTTCTGTAAGAGGGTCACAGGCAAGGAATCCGAAGGCAGCCCTGTCCTCTCAGAAGAGCCACCCCTGTGAGAGTTGTGCTCTTGTCTTCGGAAACATTTTCAATTTCACTGAGCTGCATGGAACAGAATATGGACAAATACTGTTGCGGTGTGGGGCATGTAGAAAACGGTTTTTCTTCAGTATAAAAGTTCAACAACAGCAAATGAGAAAGAAGACTTTCCTTATAGGTGTGGACAGGATCTCAGTTGCAGTCAGCTGCGATTTCAGTGTGTCCCAGAATCATTTCACATGCGGGGATGTTGTGCAGGGTGTCCTTACTGGGTCCGGACATTTTGACGTAAGGGCTACCCAGACCGGGGACAGTCCAAGTGCTGTTTCACAGTGTGGGGTGTTGTTTCCAAGGAGAAAAAATTATTACACCAGAAAAGAATATAAGAAAGACATTAGTTGCAACCACAAATTTATTCCGCAAAAGGATGTCCATGCAGGTAGTCAGTGTTTTGTGTGTTCTGAGTGTGGAAAATATGTAACCACATTTTCTAGCTTTCATGATCAACAGCAAGGTCACCCTGGAGAAAGACCTTATGAAAGGAATAAATATGAGAAAGCTTTTAGCAGTAGTAACTGCCTAGGTGATCATGAAGCTATGCCTTATGAGAGCAGTGAATGTGGAAAAGCTTTTACCAGTAGCAGGGCTCTCCATTATGATCAGAGAGTTCACACAATGGACAGGCCATATGAGAACAATGAGTGTAGTAAATCTTTTACCAGTAGTAGTAACCATTATAATCATGGAATTCACACTGGCGAAAAGCCTTCTAAATGTAGTAAATATGGAAACGCTTACTCCAGTAGTGCTGAAGATTCTTGTCATCAGAGAGTGCACAGTGGAGAAAGGTCTTACCACTGCAGTGAATGTGGAAAATCGTTTATGACTAGCAGTGAACTTCACTGTCATCAGAGTGTTCACACTGCAGAAAGTTCCTATGAGTGCAGTGAATGTGGAAAAGCTTTTACAACTAAGTCTCACCTACAGAATCATGAAAGAGTTCATACTGGAAAAAATCCGTATAAATGCATTAAATGTGGAAAGTCTTTTAAAAGTAGCACTGGTTTTCAATATCATCAGAGAATTCACACAGGAGAAAAGCCTTATCAGTGCAGTGAATGTGGGAAATCTTTTGCCATTCGCACTAACCTTCGCAGACATCAGAGAGTTCACACTGGAGAAAAGCCTTATAAATGCAGTGACTGTGGGAAATCTTTTACAAGTACGACTGCCCTGTATTGTCATCAAAGAGTTCATACTGGAGAAAATCCGTATAAATGCATTAAATGTGGAAAGTCTTTTAAAAGTAGCAATGGTTTTCAATATCATCAGAGACTTCACACAGGAGAAAAGCCTTATCAATGCAGTGAATGTGGGAAATCTTTCACCCGTAACACAAACCTTTTTAGTCATCAGAGAGTTCATACGGGAGAAAAGCCTTATAAATGCAATGACTGTGGGACATCTTTTAGATGGAGGACTGCCCTTCATTGTCATCAAAGAGTTCATACTGGAGAAAATCCGTATAAATGCATTGAATGTGGGAAGTCTTTTACAAGTACCAATGGTTTTCAATATCATCAGAGAATTCACAAAGGAGAAAAGCCTTATCAATGCAGTGAGTGTGAGAAATATTTTACTAGTAGCAGTGAACTTCATCGTCATCAGAGAGTTCATACAGGAGAAAAGCCTTATAAATGTAGTGAATGTGGGAAATCTTTTGCTATTTGCACTCACCTTCGCAGTCATCAGAGAGTTCATACCGGAGAAAAGCCTTATAAATGCAGTGACTGTGGGAAATCTTTTACAAGTACGACTGCCCTGCATTGTCATCAAAGAGTACATACTGGAGAAAATCTGTACAAATGCATTGAATGTGGAAAGGCTTTTGCAAGTAGCATTGGTTTTCAATATCATCAGAGAATTCACAAGGGAGAAAAGCCTTATAAATGCAGTGAGTGTGAGAAATCTTTTACCAGTAGCAGTCATCTTCGTAGTCATCAGAGAGTTCATACAGGAGAAAAGCCTTATAAATGCAGTAAATGTGGGAAGTCTTTTACTAGGAGTGGTTTCCAATATCATCAGAGAGTTCACACTGGAGAAAGCCATTATGAGTGCAATTAACGTGAGGTATCTCTGAGGCATATTTCTAAATTCCCTCTCCACATAAGAATCCAAATGTGAGAAATTTCTTAAATGTGTGGGAAATGAAGTTTCTTAGATAGAACTTAACAATAGTACAAGAAAATCTGTGAATCCTCCTTTATCCGAATTGTATCTCATACATGTATTCACCTGTATTACATAAAATTCCTATAAGTGTTTTTGCTGTTGTGTGTGTTTGCTTATTTTGGAACACTACGTAATTATGTTGCACTTTTAACATACAGAGATGTCCTTCCAGATCTATGTCACTGCAATTTTCTGTTGCTTAAAGTATTTCACCTGAACCACCCATAAAGTCCCTACAGATGGCATCAATCATCATCCTCATGTGCCCAGGGGAAGCTAAGTCTGTTGTCTAATTTATTTATTTATTTTAAAATATATTTTACTGATTTTTTACAGAGAAGAAGGGAGAGGGAAAGTCAGAAACATCGATGAGAGAGAAACATCGATCAGCTGCCTCTTGTACACCCCCTACTGGAGATCTGCCCGAAGCCCAGGTACATGCCCTTGACCGGAATCGAATCCAGGACCTTTCAGTCTGCAAGCCGACACTCTATCCACTGAGCCAAACTGGTCACGGCTGTTGTCTAATTTATTGAAGGAAATGAGGAATACCTGCAACCTTAGTTCTTACTTGTTTCCCTGTCATGAGTTGCCACATAGGACTGATTACTGTTGGCCCCATAATATTGTAGAGGGACTGCCATTTTCAGGAGCACACTTTCCCTAGATGCCAGTGATGAATGTATTGAGTGCCTAAGTTGTCAACTGCCAGTCTCAGGTCTCTTTTTTTGCAAAATAATGAGGGTCTTTTCCTAAACAGTATTTTAATGTTGGTGTTCTGTTTACAGTGTGTGCTAGTTTGTAAGGTGATCTGGGCTCTCCAAGTACGGTGATGTGAAAAACTTTTTATGTGCTCTCCAACATTTTTGTTTTTTGGGGAAGACTATGGTGCAGAAATTACCTCAGCAGTTTTTTCCAAATTTACATTGCTGTCCATAATTTTCGTGGGAAACACTGTCAACTCTAGTCCTCATGTGAAGGTGGATGCTTTGAGACACAGAGATCTTTCAAAAGGGCGGGTAGCTATGAGAACCCAAGTATGTCTGCGAGCTGCGTGAATTTTTTTCTTGTTTTCAGGGGGATGATAAGACATTTGAAAGGAACCTCCTGCCCTGAGGGCAGTTTGCCCTAATGGCTTCAATTCCTTGGGTGATGGTCAGTGGTTGGAGGACCATTGCAGTGAGGAGAAAATTTTTCTGTGCAAAAACACTGAACTACTTGTTGTTTGATCAGACTGCAGCCTGTTGGTTGGAATGTTCTTCCATATAATTTCTGCACCCAGAAACTTTTTTAAGGAAAAGACCACAGGAGCAGTGTGTACACAGATCTGAGGAACTCCTGGCATGTTTATATTCTGTACAGCAGTTATTTTCATTGATTATAATCAAGAAGTTTTGGGCTTCTTGTTGCTTCTCAGATGTTCCCATCAGAGCAATTGGTGCTCTGGCAGCAAAACTGAGAGGAAAAGAAAGGGTGTCTTTAGGCCAGAGATGTGGCTTTTGAGACCCAGTAAGCATTCCAGTGGGTTCGGGTGAAAGTTCTTCATTATTACATTTTCTGCCACTAACATGCAACTTGCCCACAGGGCATAAGTATGTGAATTTGAATATAGAGTTGCCAAACCTATTCCAAAATACGTGAAAGTATATTTCTTTTATCTTGAATCATTCTTTTAACAGCTATAATGAGTAAATTGCATGTGTTGTGTAGTCTTTCATAAATATTTTTTAAATATATTTTATTAATTTTTCACAGAGAGGAAGGGAGAGGGACAGAAAGTCAGAAACATCGATGGGAGAGAAACATTGATCAGCTGCCTCTTACACACCTCCAACTGGGGATGCGCCTGCAGCCAAGGTACATGCCCTTGACCGGAATCAAACCTGGGACCTTTCAGTCCGTAGGCCGACGCTCTATTCACTGAGCCAAACCGGTTCGGCGAGTCTTTCATAAATCTTGACATGTGCATGAAACTGAAACCATCATTATAGTCAATATTGATCATATCTGTGACTGTGTAGTTGCTTCATGGCCTCGTTTAATCTGTTTGCTGTTCTTAATAAAGAACTCAGCTTTTTAAAGTATTTTCATGCTTTAATTATTATTTTATAAATTCCTGGATAATTTTTAAAATATATTTTATTGATTTTTTTGCAGAGAGGAAGGGAGAGGGAGAGCTAGAAACATCGATGCGAGAGAAACATCGATCAGCTGCTCTTGCATACCACCTACTGGGGATGTGCCTGTAACCAAGGTACATGCCCTTTACCGGAATGGAAACTGGGACCCTTTAGTCCACAGGCCAAAGCTTTATCCAGTGAGCCAAACCGGTTTCAGCAAATTCTTGGATATTTTTAAAAGATATATTAGTCATCTTTTTTAAATAGATATTCTTTTTAAAAATATATATTTTATTGACTTTTTACAGAGAGGAAAGGAGAAGGATAGAGAGTTAGACACATCGATGAGCTGCCTCCTGCATACCCCCTACTGGGATGTGCCTGCAACCAAGGTACATTCCCTTGACTGGAATCGAACCTGGGACCCTTCAGTCCGCAATCTGACACTCTATCCACTGAACCAACCCAGTTAGTGCGATAGATATTCTTTTTGTTGTTGTTGTTAATCCTTACCAGAGGATATTGTTCCATTGACTTTCAGGTAGACTGAAAGAGAAAGGGAAAGACAGAAACTTTGATGTACAGGAAACACATTGATTGGTTGCCTCCTGCATCAGCTTTGATCATGGTTCGGGCTGGGAAGGAGTCTTCAACTTGAATACGTGCTGGAATGGGTCCCAGGACCCTTTGGTTTGCAGGCCGATGCTCTATCCAGAGCCAAACTATCTCGGGCTTTGGTGGCTGTTCATAGCTTTGAAAATAACACCATCATGTCCATTTTACTAAATATTTGGTTATTGCTCATAAAGCTGGCACAACCTTTTTTGTATAATTCTTTATGTGGATGTAAGTGTTATTTACCTTTGTGATTCAGATATTACCAGAGGGAACTCAGACTGCAAGAGGAGGACACTGCCCTGACTGAGGGGTCCTCATGAGTACATGTGTTATGTTCACTAAGCCTCTAGTTTATACATATAAACTAGGAATTCATGATTCCATTCACAGACAGGGAGGATGCCTGTGGCCCGGCTAGATCCACAGTGTGGAGCATACAGGAGGCAACTGACACATGATTCTCTCTCAGCATTTGCTTTGTTTTTCTATCTCCTTTGAACTCCAGCCTCTCCCTGCAGAGATATTTAACCAGGCCAGACACTTATTCTCCAATGCCCACAAGCACTGTTGTCTTTGGGTCCATTTTAATAGGGAAACCCATCTAATAAAAGAAAAACATGTAAATTGACTGCACCCATTCTACATCCACCAGCCAATCAGAGAGAGTATGCAAATTAACCAAACTAAGATGACGGTGGCCAGGGAGCTAGAAAGAACAGGTGGCTTAGGTTGCCCCCGGCTATGGAGGAAGCAGAGCTTCCTGCCCACTCTGGCCTGCCCTGGTTTCCGCACAAGGCTGTAAGTTTTCAATTCTAAAAGATAAGTCCCAGATACCTGCTTCCAGCTGGCCCTGGCTGCTGCTCAAGTAGGCTCTGAAAATTAAAAAGAAAGAAAAGTAGGGGCTGGGATCTTGGGGCATCTGGGTGTGATCAGGCCAGAATGGTACTTCAGTTGTGGGTGATAAGGCTTGTGGGGGGTCCAGGCGTTGGGGGAAAGCAGATCAGCTCAGGGAACAGTTGAGGGCTAGTAGGTTGTCAGTGGGGGTCAGTTGGTGGTGGTCAGGAAAGTGGGGTGGGAAGTTTGGAGTGAGCAGGCCAACAGGGAGCAGTTGGGGAAAATCAGGCCCGAGGGAAGAGAAGGTGGGGGTGAGCAGACCAGCACGGGGACAGTTGGGGGTGACCAGGCTCCGGGGGTGGGGGGTTTTGGGGGGTGAACAGGCCTTGGGCGATGGGCAATTGGGGGCAAGTAGGCCAGCAGAAAGAGTGGTTAGGGGCAATGAAGCAGGTGTACAGTCATGTGAGCGGCTGGAGCCAGATTGCGAGGGGAATGTCCAACTGCCAATTTAGGCCCTACTGTAAACCAGCAGTGGGACATTCTTTGAGTGGTCCCAGATTGGTGACGGTGCAAGCCGGGCTGGTTCTCAGAGAGACAACACTTGTCTCCAATCTGACAGGTTGGCGTGACCTTTGAGGACATTGCCCTGTACTTCTCCAGGGAGGAATGAAGCCTCCTTGATGAGGGTCAGAGACAGCTGTACCTGACTGTGATGCTGGAGAACTTTGAACTTGTATCCTCGCTGGGTAAGACCCTCCCTCACCAGTGACCTGGGTTTGGCTTTGCAATTTCCATGGACCCATTTTCCAGGTAGTGCTCTGCCCTCCCTTGTAGACTGTAGTAGAGCTTATTTTTCCAATTTCCTGCGTATTTTCTGTCCCAGGGAGGGTTGGTCTGTTTCCGCTGCTTCCTTTTATTCCTGCTGTCCCAATTCTCCCCGCTGTACTAAGTTCACAGGGAAGGATTGTGGTGGGTAGTGTTGCAGGAAGCCTGAGGGATTCCACCTTGATCAGTGAGAGGAAAGCATTTTCTATATTCCTGTTGGTCATGTGTATGTATTTTTTGAAGAATTGTCTCTACATCCTTATCCTGTTTATTTACTGTTTGTTGTTTTTTTGTTAAAGATTATTTTGATTACCATGTAGTTTTTATATATTAATTGCTTATTACATACAGAACACATATTTTTGCAAGTGCTTAATTGTGCTTCTCGGATACTGCTTGCCCAGGCCAGCTTTTCTTTTCTTTTCTTTTTAAAATATATTTTATTGATTTTTTACAGAGTGGAAAGGGGAGGGATAGAAAGTCAGAAACATGGATGAGAGAGAGACATTGATCAGCTGCCTCCTGCACGCCCCCCACTGGGGATGTGCCCGCAGCCAAGGTACATGTCCTTGACCATAATCAAACCCGGGACCGACCCTTCAGTCCACAGTCCAACGCTCTATCCACTGAGCCAAACCGGTTTCGGCAGGCCAGCTTTTCTATGAAGTCCATCTTTTTTACAACAGTGCAGTCAGCAGGTTTACTGGCACCATTTTTCTAGTAAGCTCCGATGCTTGTTGTTGCTGCTTAGCAATTAAGTACTTTTTAAAAATATATATATTTTATTCATTTTTCACAGAGAGGAAGGGAGAGGGATAGAAAGTCAGAAACATCGAAGAGAGAGAAACATCGATCAGCTGCCTCTTGCACACCCTCTGCTGGGGATGTGCATGCAGCCAGCGTACATGCCCTTGACTGGAATCGAACCCGGGACCTTTCAGTCCACAGGCCGACGCTCTATCCGTTGAGCCAAACCGGCTTCAGCAACAATTAAGTACTTTTAATGAAGTTATATAGCGTTTGCTCTTGAGGCAGGATCATTGCATTATTTGCCTGAAGTAAAGTATTTACATACCTTTAATATTCCCTGGAAATTCCAACTATCTAGGTGGGGTTTTGTGTATATTGCGATATTCTCATTGTTCCTAACAGAGCCTAATTCATAATCTCTCCAAGCGGTTCCCTCATGTGATTTGGGAGTATTTTATCCCATTCTCTAGATTTCCTTTCCTTTCATTTTGTTTACTGTGGTTTTGCTGTGGAGAATCTTTTTCTCTTTGCTTGTTGCAATTGGACTGTTTGTGTTTTCTATTTTGTCCAGTGGTTGGTGTCACATTCACAATATCCTGTCCAAAACAGACCTCCAAAAATGTTCTCTAGGTTGTCCTGAGGAGTTTTAAATTTTAGCATGGACATTTAATTCTGTCATGCAGGTTGAGTTAAATTGTATCAGCAGTGTCTAATAGTGGTGTTTTTACATGTGAGCATTGATTTTCAGCAGCACCATTTATTGAATTATAGCCATAGTACACAATACAATCTACAGATTAAATGCAATCGTGAGCCTTCGTTTGCTTTCAAGGGGAAGCCTGTAGAGCAAGATTTGGGTGGAAATAACAGAAGGTAGTAGCTAAGTGCACCAATTTGGAGCCAGACTGCCTGTGTTGCAAAACCAGACTCACTGCAAACCAACTCCATGACAGGGAACACCAAGATGGTGGCATAGGTAAACACCTATTGTTCTGCCCCAAGCAACGATTTAAGAAGTACAACATAACAGCAGAACAGACAGCACCCAGAATCGCCAGAAAGCTGGCTGAATGAAAACTCCACTAATAGGAGTAGAGGTGGGACACTGAGACTCAGAGGAGCGGCGGGAGCGCAGCCTTTCAGATGGAAACAGGTTAGGAGCCTTCCTGGTTGCACGCGCGGGCTGGGGCTGGAGCAGCCGGATTTCGCCAGCGGGGAGGGCGGAGACGTCCCACTGCACAGATTCCCCAGTGCCAGGTGAGGTCCGGGGGACGCACCCTGGAAGCGGGGTGCGGCAGAGGCTCCTAGTCTGCGAGAAACCCGGAGGCGGCGAAAAGAAGTTTCTGTGCAAGGGTCGCGCAAACCCGCGACTTGCCCCCTGGAAACTTGTCTCCTGGTCCCGGAAACCATCTATTTTACAACCCTGAGCTAGACTTTTGGTGTGCAGACACATTTGGGGAAAGGCAGAGTTGTCTGGCAAGGGGAAGAGACTAGCGGCTTTCTCTTGGAGGTGTCTGCAGCCATCCCCATCCAACACAGACCTGAGCACGGGAGCGCCGCATAGGACGCAGCTGACACAGGCTGCCTGCGCAGCTCAGAGACTCCGCCCATCCAACCTGAACACAGTCTCCCTTCACAGCCAATTGGCCTGGAGGTCAAACCCTCCTAGGGCTAACAACAACAAGCTGGGTTTAAATTCAAAAATACTGAATACAACCCAGTAAGAGTACCCACCTCGGGTAACTGGGGAGGCTGAGCCACTGTCCCTTTGAGGATATCTACCACATAAAGCAGCCACCATGCAGAGATATGGAAAGAAATCAGGTGTGAAAGAAATGGAGGAGAAAAGACGACAAGACATAGAGTTCAAAACCACGCTTATAAGGCTTTTCAAGAGGCTCCTACAAAAGGCCGATCAACTTAATGAGAATTACCAGGAAATAAACAAGACCAACCAGGAAATGAGTGAGAATTACAAGGAAATGAATGAGAACCTCAAGGAAATGAATGAGACCCTCAAGGAAATGAACAAGACCTCTGAGGATATGAATCAGACCCTCACGGATAAAAAAAAGGACCAACTAGAAATCAAGCATACACTGACTGAAATAAAAAATATTATACAAAGTCCTAAAAGCAGTCCACAGGGCCGCAAGAACCAAGTCAAAGATTTGAAATACAAAGAAGCAAAATCCACGCGGCTGGAAATGCAAGAAACAAAAAGAATTCAGATAATTGAAGATAGCGTAAGGGGCCTCTGGGACAACCTCAAGCATGCCAGCATCCGAATTATTGGGGTGCCAGAAAAAGAGAGAGAGCAAGTTAATGAAAACCTACTTGAAGAAGTAGTGACTGAAAACTTCCCCCACCTAGTGAAAGAAACTGACTTAAAAGCCCAAGAAGTACACAGAACCCCAAAATATAGGAATCTAAAGAGGACCACACCAAGACATATCATAATTAAAATGCCAAGAGCAAAAGACAAAGAGAGAATATTAAAAGCAGCAAGAGAAAAACAGTTGGTTACCTACAGGGGAGCACCCATACGATTGTCAGCAGATTTCTCAACAGAAACGATGCAGGCCAGACACGAGTGGCAAGAAATATGCAAAATAATGAATAGCAAGAATCTACAACCAAGATTACTCTATCCAGCAAAGCTATCATTCAGAATTGAAGATCAGATAAAGTGCTTCGCAGATAAGAAAAAGCTAAAGGAGTTCATCACCACCAAACCAGTATTATATGAAATGCTGAAAGATATTCTTTAAGAAGAGGAAGAAGAAAAAGGTAAAAATATAAATTATGAACAACAAATACACATCTATCAACAAATGAACATAAAAATCAAGTGAATTGATAGGCTAATGAACAAGATAAACTGGTGACTATAACAGAAACATGGACATAGAGAGGGAATGGACTGACAATTCTTGGGGAGAAAGGGTTGTGGGAAGTACAGCAAGAGATTGGACAAAAATATTGCAACAATGGGAGAGGACATTGGGGAGGGGGAGGTGAGGGTCGGGGGTAGGATAGGTACAGGGTGGAGGGGAGATATAGGGGGATAAAAAAGGGGAAACAATGTAATTAATAAACTGAACAATAAAGAAAAAAAAGGCAGAAAAAAATGCAATCGTGAGGATAATTTTTATGGTATATTACGAAGAAATGAAAAGAGAATCTTGAGATGTATGGAAGTAGCCAAAACTGGTTTGGCTCAGTAGATATAGTGTTGGCCTGCGGACTGAAGGGTCCTGGGTTCGATTCCGATCAAGGGCATGTACCTTGGTTGTGGGCACATTCCCAGAAGGAGGTGTGCAGGAGACAGCTGATGGATGTTTCTCTCTCATCGATGTTTCTGACTCTCTATCCCTCTCCCTTCCTCTCTGTAAAAAATCAGTGAAATATATTTTTAAAAAATGTATGGAAGTAAAAAACTCAAACAGCAAAACAAACTTGAGAAATAACAAAGCTGGTGACATCACACTTCCTGACTTCAATTTATTACAAAGTGAAAGCAAGCAAACAGTGTGTTGTTGGAGAAACACAGACACATACATCAATAGAACAAAACAAAAAAACAAAGAAAATAACCAAGGCACATAAATTTAAGTAATCTCCCACAAAGCTGCAAGACACCAAAGTCTTTATGGTGTAAAGTATTACAAATTGTATTACATATGTCTCTGCTTTCCCCCATTGACCACAAATGAGTGACATCATGTGATATTTATCTTTCTCCGACTGGCTTATTTCGCTTAGCATAATGCTCCCTGTTCCATCCATGCTGTTGGAAATGGTAAGAGTTCCTTCTTTTTTACAACAGGTAATATTTGATTGTGTAGATGTACCACAGTTTTTACTTCAGTGATCTTCTAATGGGCACTTAGAGTATTTCCAAATTTTAGCTATTGTAAATTGTTCTGCTATGAACATAGGGATACATATATCCTTTCAGATTGGTATTTCTGGTTTCTTGGGATACAGTCTTAGAAGTGCAATATGATGATATACTTACTGCATCGGGACATCTCCACCTACAGGCTACTCAGACCAAGGACAGTCCAAATGCTATTGGGGCACATGGGATGACATTTCAAACGAGAAGATATTCTTATACCAGTAAAGCATGAAAGAAAGACATTCGTTGCAACCACTCCTTTATTCAGGAAAAGAATGTCTATGTTAGAAGTCAGTGTTTTGTGTGCTCTGAATGTGGAAACTATTTTACCAAATTTTCTAGCTTTCGTTATCAACAGCGAGGTCACACTGGAGAAAGGCCTTATCAGTGCAGTGAATATGGGAAAGATTTCAGCAGTAGTAACAGCCTAGGTGATCAAGATTTGCACACTGGAGAAAGGCCTTATGAGTACAATGAGTGTGGGAAATCTTTTACCGATAGCAGCAACCTTCATTGTCATCAGAAAGCACACACTGGAGGAAAGCCTTATGAATGCAGTGAGTGTGAGAAAGCTTACACCAGTAAGCACTAAGCTTTGTCCACTTCTGAGAGTGCACACTGGAGAAAGGCCTTATCACGGCAGTGAATGTGCGAAGTCTTTTATCACTAGCACTGAATTTCATTGTCATCAGAGAGTTCAAACTAGGGAAAGGTCTTTTGAATGCATTGAAAGTGTAAAATCTTTTACAACTCTTACCTACATAATCATTAGAGAGTTCATACAGGAGAAAAGGCTTATAAATGCAGTGAATGTGGGGAAACTTACATATACCAATGCTCTCCAATATCATCAGAGAGTTCACACTGAAGAAAATCTTATAAATGCATTGAATGCGGGAAATGTTTTACTAGTATCACTGTGCTTCATTGTCATCAGAGAATTCACACGGAAGAAAGCCTTTTACATGGGGTGAATGTGGGAAATATTTACCTGGAGCACTGCACTCCCTTCATCATCAGAAAGTTCATACTGGAGAAAAATCTTTTTTTTTAAATATATTTTGTTGATTTTTTAAAAAAGCAGAAGTAAGAGGGATAGAAAGTCAGAAACATCGATGAGAGAGAAACATCAATCAGCTGCCTCTTGCACACCTCCAACTGGGGATGTGCCCACAGCCAAGGTACATGCCCTTGCCCGGAATCGAACCCGGGACCCTTCGGTCCGCAGTCCGACACTCTATCCACTGAGCCAAACCGGTCTCGGCCTGGAGAAAAATCTTATAAATGCAGTTACTTTGGGAAACCTCTTAAAAGTAGCAATGGTCTCCAATATCATCAGAGTCTTCACATAGAAAACGAATATGAGTGAAATTAATATTAGCTATCTCTCAGCCAAATTTCTAAATTTGTTCTCTACATATGGGTCCAAATGTGAGAAATTTCTTAGATGTATAGGAAATGTAGCTTTTTAGTTAGGACTTAACAATAATATAAGAAATTTTCTGGCCGAGACCGGTTTGGCTCAGTGGATAGAGCGTCGAACTGCGCACTGAAGGGTCCCGGGTTCGATTCCGGCAAGGGCATGTACCTTGGCTGCGGGCACATCCCTAGTAGGGGGCGTGCAAGAGGCAGCTGATCGATGTCTCTCTCTCATCGATGTTTCTGACTTTCTATTCCTCTCCCTTCCGCTCTGTAAAAAATCAATAAAATATATTTTTTTTTAAAAAAAGAAATTTTCTGAAGGCCCTTTTGTCTATAATAGAAGTGTCAGAGATGAAAGAAAATGTTTAAAGTGTACATGAAAATAATATAAAAATTGATTAATAAACAGTAACATAATATAGCAACAAAGGATATGTAAAGAATAATAACATGATATAAAAGCAAAAACATGATATAAAGACAATATTGATTGAAAAAACAATGACTGATAAATTGATTAAACTTATTCTACACTGACACTGGTGTCAGATGGGAACAAATAAATTCCACTAGTCAGAAAAGCCTCTCCTCTGCAGTTCCTGTTAGTACTTCAGCTTTGATTATGTTAGGTCACAATCTTTCAATAATAAATATAGTATCCTTACAAATACCCTGTTTACTATTGAGATTCTCAGTAGCACCATGATTGCATCTTCTTTCAATTCTAATTTATGACACAGAATTGTGGAGTAATACTTTTTAAAGAAATTCGACAGGAAAGCTTCCTTTTCAGCATTTTGCATTGAATTTAATACTTTTGTCCTTTACACTGTTGTCTCAGAGTCCTAATGCAATATTTGTTCCCCAGCCTTTTTCACCTTGTGGGAAAAGAATAGGAGACGTCATTGCATCTAATGTAGGAAACAGGATTCTGATTTTTGTCATGTTATTGTCATTCGGATTACTGCGATCTGGTTCATCATGAATAAGTAAGTCCCTTTCAAAAGGAGATCCTCCATCTTCGTGTCTGAATATGACGGCAATTATGGTTACATGGGAATAATTATATCTACCCGGGTCACTATTATCGGATTTAATCGCTATTCTTACTTCCCTGCGTTGCCGCTGCTTTCTTTCATCTTCAGAATGTCAACAAAAACAACCAAATTCAAGATCCACACTGACAAGTTGAAACACACGTCTGCGATGGGCACCAGCGAGAGCTTTATGTGTATCTCGCATGGGCAAGTCAGCTTAGCCTTTTATACATACAAAATACATTTGCTTAATTAGACCTGGTTTGTGATGGAGGTCAACTTTTTCCAGCCCAGAGAAGAACCCCAACTTCTCTTTCAGGTAATTGATAGAAACACAGCAGTAGCCAAAGCTGGTTTGGCTCAGTGGATAGAGCATCAGTCTGCGGACTGAAAGGTCCCAGGTTCGATTCCGGTCAACGGCATGTACCTTGGCTGTGGGCACATCCCCAGTAGGGAGTGTGCAAGAGGCAGCTGATCGATGTTTCTGACTTTCTATCCCTCTCTCTTCCTCTCTATGAAAAATCAATAAAATATATTTAAAAAAAAGAAAAGAAACACAGCAGTAAACATCAACACGGAGCACATTATTATTTGATCTCACAGGGAGAACAAAGGGTAAAATACTTAAGTGCAGCAGTGCTTGACTATATTCTGTGCAGTGAAAAAACCTGAAGACATTTTCAAAGTCCACCCATTTTTCTTCTTTTTAGTCCGGTCAATTTTCTAAGCTTTTTAAAATCTCAGTTTTCCGGCTAATTAAAAGAAATTGTGATTCCACTGAGTGTGCTATCTATCTACTCCAGGACTCTCAGGATCAAATGAGATGAGGCACAGAAAACGCTTCACAGACACTTTCGTATAGTGTAAAGTATTTCCACCTATGGCTAGTCCTTGCTAGGGAGAGGAAACCAGGTGTTACTACTGGACATCATTACCCAGTTAGTTGGACACTTAGCATATTGACATGTCATATAGGTAGATATAGAAATAGATATTCCACAATTTTGTCATTCTATCTCAATGTTGTTTGTTTGTATTTTATGGAGGAATTTATGGGGAGCTATTTCTCAGAAGTGCATTTCTTGAATCTATGTTAAAATATCTACATGTTTTGCCTAATGTACTATGAGTTTTGACAGTTTTCTTTCATACACACACACACACACACACACACACACACACACACACACACACACTCTAGAGGTCTGGTGCATGAATTCATGCATGGGTTGGGTCTAGCTCTATGCCCCCAATCAGGATAGGTGGCAGTGATAGGGGAGGGGCCCCGGGCAGTTCCTCAGTCAGCCCTGCCCCCAATTGGAGAGGGGGGCTTCCAGTGAGACACACAGGGGTGGGTTAGGCCAGGGTGAGTTATTAGCATTAAAGATCTTTTCACGGTGTATACACAATTGTTGTTGGCTTTCAGATTACTTAAATCTTCAAAGGCTCTTTAGTGTCAGGAACACTTAGAGCTTCTGTTTCTAAGCCTTTCCTGCGATAGGTGATAGGATTTAGTTCCATGCAGACAAAACCTCTAAAAGAGGCTGTGGTTTGATGTGGCTGCCCTCTTTGTTAGTAAGCAGTGGAAAGAGAATACTGGAAATGGTGGTTGTGCTGGGCACCCCTCCTGGACACCTGATTGACGGTCCAGACCAGGAGCAGTTTTCCTCCTGTTCACTCGTCATTCAGGTTCCTGGTCTATGACCACAGGAGAGTGTTTAGTTACTTAGAGTTACTGAAGGTCACACTTCAGTTATCATGGAGGGGGGAAGTTATGGGGGGGGTGAGGGCTGCCAAGGGACGGGGCTGAGGGCAGTTGGCTGCGGCACAGTGTTTCAGAGTCACTGGTCATTCTTATCATTCTGTTTGTTCGCTTGGCTTTTATATGTCTAGATTTTTGTTTAAGATTTCAAGAAAAGCAATCTTATATATGTTACATGCAATAAAGATTAATATCTCAAGAAAATTGAGTACGGGTCCTTTGTTGATTTATAGAGACAATTTTCTTTAACAAAAAGACAGTGGGGTGCTTGCTTCAGCAGCACATACACTAAAATTGGAACGATACAGAGATGATTAGCATGGCCCCTGTGCAAGGATGACACAATTTAATGAAGCATTCCATATATTTTATATGGAAATATTTTTTAAAGTCTTTGGAAAAACAAAAATGGATATTGGAATTTTACTCATTTTGTGCCTTTTTTTGCTTTAGGAAATAAAGGTTTTCTTGTATTGAAATAATATGTTTTAATATTTTTTACTTTTCAATAAGTATTTTAGTTATTTTTTTCAATCATTTTCATTGATTTCATAGAGCAAGGGAGAGGGAGGGAGAGTTACAAACGTGAATGAAGATAGCCGAGCCAGCATGGCTCAGGGGTCCGACATGGACCTATGATCCAGGCGTTCACAGTTCCATTGCCAGTCAGGGCACACACCTGCACCCCAGGGTGTATTGCCCAGCATGGGGAATGCAGGAGGCAGCCGATCAATGATTCTTCCTCATAATTGATGTGTCCCTCTCTCCCCGTCCTGGTACCCCAGCCTCTGCCTGCAGAGACATTCCCAGGCCAGGCACTTCTCACTCTCCCAATTCTCACAAGCACCGTTGTCTGTGGGTGCATTTTAGTGAGAAATGGGACCTATAAGAAGCCGCTGACTCTGTTGCAGGGAGGCAGGTGCTGTGGGCACTCAGGTCTCATTGTGGGGCGCCCCACCTGGGGATCTCCAGCTGAATCAAGTGAGCTCCCTGAATCTTATTTCAATCAATGTGACATGCAGGTGATTGATTGAGGACCCTTACTTTGTTGCCAGGATTGTAGGGTTAGATTTTTGAGCATTTTCTCTTTTAATTCTCAGAACAACTGGGAAAGAAATAGAAAATTACATGGAGGATTATCAGCACTGAAGATAGATTTATAAAACACAATTTAGAGCAGATCCAGAACACGGCAAGCTAGAGTTTTCTCATTGCTTTCAGAGAAGAGAAGAAAATGCTCAATGCTTAGGTAATTTGGTTTTAAGTGTGTGTGTGTGTGCTTAATTGTGATCTGAGGATGTTTTTTCTTTTTATTTTACCCTCCCCCACATTCCCTTCTGACAATCCACACTCCATTCCATGCATCCATGTCTCTGAATTCATCCCCATTTACCAGTGGTTTAGTATTTTGTTGTTGTTGTTAGATTCCATGTATGAATGAGATGAAGTGATACTGTCTTTCTCTGCCTGGCTTATTTCTCTTAGAATGCTCTGCAGGTCGCTCCATGCTGGGTGAAAAGGTAAACGTTTCTGCTTTTTTATTGCTGCATACTATTCCATGGTATAAGTGTACCACTGTTTTCTATCCACTCATTTACTGATGGGTACCTGGGGAGTTGCCAGATCTTTGCTATTGTAAATTGTGCTGCTATGAACAGAGGGGTACATGCATTCAACCTAATTATTTCAGGTTTCTTCAGATATATTTCCAGAAATAGAATTAATGGGTCAAATGTCAGTTCCATATTAAATTTGTTTTATGATAGTTCATAATGATTTGCATAATGGCTGCACCAGTTTGCATTCTCAGCAGCTGTGTAATTGGGTTCCCTTTTTTTCCACATTCTCAGTAGCACTGATCCTTTGGTTATTGGCTGTAAGGCAATCATAGTGAGAGTGTTGGGGTGATACCTAATTGCTGCTTTAATTTGCATCTCTCTGATAACTTGTGTCTTGGCCATTGTATCCATACTGCAGCCTAGGCAGAGGTGACGCTTTGTTGATTTTTTTGTGTGTTTTTTTTTTACAGAGAGGAAGGAAGAGGGATAGAAGGAAACATCAATGAGGGAGAAACATTGATCAGCTGCCTCCTGCACACCTTTCACGGGGGATATGCCCACAGCAAAGGTACATGCCCTTGACCAGAATCGAACCCAGGACCTTTCAGTCAGCAGGCAGACGCTCTATCCACTGAGCCAAACAGGTTTGGGCCCAGAGGTGACACTTTGGATGGCATCCAAAAGCAGATGTTCTAAGTATGAGTGTCTGTTTTGTGACATTAACTTTGTTAAATGGATTAAGTGGAAGCAGGTTAGATCGAGTTCGAGACTTGAGCAATAAGCTACAGTTGTCCTGAAGGAGACACAAGCCAAACATCATGATTGAAGAAAAAATGCCTGCAATTCAGAAAGACCAGGTCCTCGAGAAACATATGCAAAACCAGCAACTAAGGGAAGCCAGAAAGGGTCACCGGCAACAAACTTTCCCCAGAAATCTCCTCCCTTGAAGGCGCTACAGGACGCTTGGTATACTTGGTGTGTTCTTGGGCAATATGGCCCCAAATCCATTCCCAGATCCAGATGCCTAAATACAGGATCATGGCCTTGTAGCCTGTGAACTACATTACCCAGAAGGCCGGGCGGGGAATGCCAGCAGGCTGAGCCAATGGAGTCTCAGAAAAGGCGTTTCCGCTTGGTTATTTCCGTAGGGCGGGACCGATAGCCTGTTTCCGGGGTTGTGTTCTCAGATTTTTGTCTGAGGCGGTCCCGTTTTTCCAGTCTGCGCTTCCGTGGGGAAGGTGAAGAGTCGCGTTCCCCGTCTCACAGCCACGGGTGGGAGCCTAGAGTGGTGCTCACAGCTCACACCTGAGATTGAAGTTCGCTCGTAGTCACTCCGAAACCCACGCCACGGCCGGGACAGGGACCGCCATTCCTTCAGCCGCTTTTACTCCAGCCGCTTCCCGCCCGCTGGGCCCTCAGAGAGCAATGGCGGCGGCCAGGCTGAGGAAACGTGCCGAGGTGAGTTCAGTCCCCCAGGCCTCACTTCTTCCTCACAGGGGTCACCACAGACTGAGGGGCATTTGTCACGTCCACCGGCTCAGTCCTCCGTGGAGGACCGTGAGGGAGATGGAGGGAGAGAGGAGTGTTGTGGTTTCTGACACAGCAAGTGCAGCACAGAGAGAACAGGGGTTGTTGTGGGGCGACTTCTACCACGAGTTGCAAACGACCACGGAGGCGGTTAGGTTGGTAATAAGCAGGCAAGGATTTATTGAAAAACTGGCCAGGACGGTCGCGGGGGCACCATGCAAACACCCACGGCCTAAGGGGTCTGAACCATGAATGTTATTGCCCAGCGTTTGGCCAACAGCTCTCAAGGCCGCATTTGGGGAAGAGTTGAAAATAGACTATGAATGATCCTATTGCTCACTCTTTATCTTCTAACTATGTTTTCTGCTAGACATGGGAAAGTGGTCCTCTCTTTGTAAAAACAGGTGGTGTGTTGCCGAAACCGGTTTGGCTCAGTCAGTGGATAGAGCGTCAGCCTGCGGACTGAAAGGTCCCGAGTTCGATTCCGGTCAAGGCATATACCTTGGCTGCGGGCACATCCCCAGTGAGGGGTGTGCAAGAAGCAGCTGATCGATGTTTCTTGCTCATTGATGTTTCTGACTTTCTATCCCTCTCCTTTTCTCTCTGTAATAAATCAATAAAATATATATTTAAAAAAACAGGTGGTGTGGCTACATAACTGGCGTCAGAACGTTACTCCTCTGGTTCTAGTGTTCAAGGTCACAAGCCGGAAACTAAAGCAATAATTCCTTTGTTTTAAGCAAGCAGGGGTGAACAGTGGCCAAAGTTTCAAATGGCAGTTTTACTCTAGTAAATGTTCTTATGACCTTATTTCAGGGTGACATGCATCTAAAATTCCCCTGAGGATGAGGGCTGTGAGTACAGATCAGAGGCAGGCAGGGAAGACCTTATAGAGTCAATAGGCCTTTTCCGGGTTTTGGGGTCCATCAGGGAACTGGGGTGATCCTGGATTCCCCCTTGTACATAAGCTGTCTGGGGATGCCATTTGTCAAGTTCATGGGCGACTCCAGCGAGATCCAGTGCCATTGGAGCAGGAAGGAGGCAGAGCTAAGGGCGTGAAACAGGAAAGTGAAGATGGGAACAGGTTGAAGATTACGCAGTGGTGTGCACATCTGGAGGAAGTGTGAGCTGATGGTGCCTGGGACTTAAAGGCAAAGCATAAATGCAAGCTTGACTTTGTCTTGGAGGCATGACCTAGGAGACTGCAGTGGTATTGCTTGGCAGGAAGCCTGGGGCCTTGCAGGCATCACTCAAAGCTTAAATGGCATTTCTCTCAACTCTCCCCTCTTCGAGTTCTTCCCACCCAACCCAGCTGCTCTGCTGAGGGCAATCCCAGTGAGTAATGGGACTGTGATGGGAGAGCAGCCTGCACTGGCATTAGGGCCTGGTGTCCACGCTAACTGGGTGCCCTGGAGGAGGTTGAGGGGGAGAAGACGTGTAAGAAGTGGAAGTGGGGGTTCTCAAGGAGGCAGCTCTGGGTTCAATTGTCTCCATTCTGACAGGTTGGCGTGACCTTTGAGGACATTGCCCTGTACTTCTCCAGGGAGGAATGGAGCCTCCTTGATGAGGGTCAGAGACAGCTGTACCTGACTGTGATGCTGGAGAACTTTGAACTTGTATCCTCTCAGGGTAAGATCCTCACTCTCACCATGACTGGACTTGGCTTTGCAATTTTCCAGGCCCCATCCCTGGTAGACTGAGGAACTGCTTGATCTTTCTAGTTTCCTGGGTAATTGCTGTCCTGGGGAGGGTTGGTCTTTTCCCACTTCTCCCTTCTATTCCTGAAGTCCCAATACTCCCCGCTGTACTACATTCACAGGGAAGGACTTGTAGTTGGTAATGTTGCAGGAAGACTGAGGGATTCCACCTTGATCTATATTCCTGTTGGTCTTTTGTACATAGTTTTTGAAGAATTGTTTATGTCCTTATAATTGTTAATAATTACATTTTTTGGTCAAACATTCTTTTGATTACCTTGTATATTTTAAATACTAAATGCTTATCACATACAGGAACACGTATTTTTGCATGGGCGTAATTGAGCTTTGCAGATATTGCTCCCTCACCTCTGCTTTTCTACAAAGTTCATGTTGTTGACAACCCTGCCTTCAGCAGGTATAGTGCCACCAAGTTTCTAGCAAGCTCAGATGCGTGTTACTAGTGCTCAGGTTAAAGTATTTAATGATTTGTTCATGATAGCCATTATGACTGGTGTGAGATGAAGCAAGTCCTGCTCCAGAGGGTTGTGTCGTATGGTTTGTATTGTCGTTTTGCAATGAAGTGTCTGATGCAGTCCTTTGCCTATTTCTTGACTGGATCATTTATCGTCTTTTTGTTAAAGTTGTATGAGTTCTCTGCAAATTTTGGAGATGAAACCCTTATCTGAAATGTAATTGGCAGATATGTTCTCCCATGCAGGGGTTTTTCTTGTTTTGTTGATGGTTTCTTTTGTTGTGCAGAATCTTTTTATTTTGATGTAGTGCCATTTGTTTATTTTTTCATTACTTTGTATTTCCCTCAGAGCTGTCTTGATAAAGATATTGTTAGGACATATGTCATATTTTGCTGCCTGTGGATTCTTCTAGGATTTTTATGGTTTCCACTGTTATGTTTAAGTCCTTTATCTATTTTGAGTTTATATTTATATATGATATAATTTGTTGATCTGGTTTCATTTTATGCATGTATCTGTCCATTTATCGCAACAGCATGCCTGTCTTGTTCCTATTTTTACGGATAATGGTTTAAGTTTTTGCCTGTTGAGTCTGATGTTGGCTGTAGGTTTGTCATGTAAGGCTTTTATTATGTTGAGGCGTGATCCTTGTAGTTCCTCTTTGCTGAAAGTTTTTTATCAATAAAAGGTACTTGAGTTTGTTAAATGCTTTTTCTGAATTTGTTCATAATGACTGTGAATTTTATCTTTGAATTTGTTGATGGGATGTATCATGTGTGTTGATTATCAGATATTGTGTCATCCTTTCATTTCCGGATTATTCCTACTTGGTCACGGTGTATTATCTCTCTAAAGTAATGCAGGAATTGTTTTGCCAGAATTTTGTTGCCCATTTCAGCATCTATCGGGGGCATTGCCACGTAGTGGAGAGCTGCCATATAGGAGACACCCCTCTGGAGCAGGACTTGCTTCAGTGGGGCATTCTTGCTCAGTGAATCTACCCCTTGAGTGTGTTGCTTTTGGATGTGAAGAGTTGTAGGTTGAGGTGATATGACACTGACCACTGGGGACACTTTCTCTTGGGTTCAGGGAGGGGCAAAGTAAGCCTCTGCCTGGAGCCCCACCCATCAGCATCTCAGAGAGATCTGCAAATTCTCCTCTGTGTAACGGGTCTCAAATTGCCCAAATTAGGCCCTGCTGTAAAGCAAAGAATGCTAGTGCTGGTGTTGCTTCTTGATTCTTTTGCTGATAGATTTGGAGCTCCCTGACCCAAATGCAACGGGTTTGACAGGTTTATTCTGACGAAAGGTAGGTCATTTGTATACAAACACTGCTGCACATAGCCTGACTGGGGTTTCAAATTAAATATGTTTCTCTCTCAAGAAATGACTAGGGCATAGGAAAAGAAATGGCTGCCAGTCAGCCCTGCAACCGGGAGGTCTCAGCATAGGAACAATGCTCCCTGCGAGCACCTATGCTGAAAGAAAGCCTCTCTTGAGTTCCTGCCCCTATGCTAATCAGTCCAGTTTTTCCTTATATGTATCTTTGTATCCCCCACACACCATTCCCGATCCTCGCCTAGTATTGGAGCTCCAAGGAAGGGGGATCTTGTAAGTTCAGTTGGGAGTGTTGAATTGTCTGAAGTGGGGCATGTTCTTTTCTAGCCTTGGTCAATCAGCACCAATCAGCACTGGTTTTTTAAAAAATAATATATTTTATTGATTTTTTACAAAGAGGAAAGGAGTAGGATTGAAATTTAGAAATATCCATGAGAAAGAAACATTGATCAGCTGGCTCCTCCAAAACCCCTACTGGGGAAGTGCCTGCAACCAAGATACAGGCCCTTGACCAGAAGCAAAACCAGGACCTTTCAGTCCACAGATTGATGCTCTATTCACTGAACCAAATCAGTTTCAGCTGCACTGGCTTTTACAGAGCAAAGTTCTTACTGCCAGTATAGACTCTTTTTCCCAGCTCCTGTACCCTGGGATGCACATCTGGTGTTCTACTGGGACCTCTTGCTCCTCCTGGTGACCTCTGCAGAGACAACCCCCCTCCCAATTAAAAAAGTGGCCGTCGGGTACAGGACCAGGACCTTCCGTGCCCTAGTACCTGCTACGCATCTCACTGTGCTTTCTTCTTCACTTCTCTGGTTGTAAGACTTCATAGCTTGCTTTCCCGCAGTTCTGGTTGATGGTTGTTCAGGATTCTAGTTGTAATTTTCATGTGGTTGTGGGAAGGAGCAAGTATAAGCCTATGCATACACCCCCATGTTGGATCTCCTCTCTCATAACTTTTCTAAATTCAATACTTTCTTCTTCTTTTTAAAATACATATTGTATTGATTTTTTTTACAGAGAGAAAGGGATATGAATAGAACATTAGAAAAATTGATGAGAGAGAAACAATGATCAACCTCCTCCTGCACACCCACCACTGGGGACGTGCCCTCAACCAAGGTACATGCCCTTGATGGAAATCGAACCTGGGACCCTTCAGTCTGCAGGCCGATGCTTGTCCACTGAGCCAAACCAGTCAGGGCACGTTATTCTTCTTCTACTTAAATATATATATATATATATATATATATATATATATATATATATATGTAGTGGATTTTCCACAGAGAGGAAGGGAAAGGGACAGAAAGTCAGAAACATCGATGAGAGATAAATACTGATCAGCCAGCTTCCTCCTGCACACCTCCCACTGGGGACGTGCCCGCAACTTTGGCACATGCCCTTGACCGGAATCGAACCCGGGACCCTTTAGTCCCCAGGCCGATGCTCTATCCACTGAGCCAAGCCGGTCTCAGCGCACTTTATTCTTCTTTTATCTTCACATGAATATTGAAAATATTTTTTCCATAGATTGTTTTTTATTCTTAGAGCGAGTAAGGCAAAGGCAGATAGAGGAGAGGCAGAGAGAGAAAGAAAGGAACATGAATTGATCACCTCCCACATGTGCCTACTCTAAAGAGTAGGGATTAGACCTGAAAGCCATGTACATGCCCTTTACTAGGAATCGAAAGCAGCACCTTCCTGTGTTCAGACAGGCACTCTCAGCACTTAGTGACACAAGGCAGGACTATTTATTTATTCTTTAAATTATTTACTTTTATTTTTTTAATATATATTTTATTGATTTATTTTTTATTTTAATTATTTATTTATTTATTTTTACAGACAGGAAGGGAGAGGTATAGAAAGTCAGAAACACTGATGAGAAAGAAACATCGATCAGCTGCCTTTTGCACACCTCCTACTGGGTATGTGCCCACAACCCTTGATCGAATTGAACCTGGGACCCTACAGTTTGCAGGCCGACGCTCTATCTACTTAGCCAAACTGGTTTTGGCCAAATTATTTACTTTTAATAGGTATTTTATTGATTTCAGAGTGAAAGAGAAGGAGACAGATAGAATAATGAATAATAAGAGAGAATGTGTTTGGGGGCGGAAGAGTGTTTAGGGAAGAGAGAGGGAGGGAGGGAGAGAAAGAAACATCAGTGTGGGGGATAAACATATATAGGCTGCTTTCTGCACACAAACTCCCTGGAAATGGAGCCCATATGCTGATATATGCCTCGACTGGGAATTAATCCTCCACCCTTTGGTACACAGTGTTCCAGGCCTCTGAGCCATTGTGAACAGGAGCATTCTGTTCCTTTTAAATACAAAACTTTCCAATATTTTTTGAAGAACAGTCCACTAATGTCAATGATATCGAAGGCAGGGTGGCTGCTGGAGGTAACTCTGACCCTTCTTTTTGACTGTGAGTATTTTCAAGTATGTTTATTCACCCAGACTTTTCCAGTCTTCCTTTCTGTAGAGTTTCATTTGCGTTCTGTAATACTGTTTGTCGTCCAGGTACTCTTATTACCTTTTCTTACAGGGTTTTTGTTCATGAAGAGCTGTCTACTTACACTGGCGTGGGGAAAGATGCTCATATTTCTGATCCTGTCATCTTGCTAGTGTCACACTCATAGATTTTTTGTCTTTGACCTCAATTATACTTTGTTGTTCTACTACATTGTTGATCAACCACCTTTTCTGTTTTTCTTTGAAGATTTGCCTCATTTATGTAATGCAATTGCTCTAATAGAATTTAAGTAGAAGAATCATTTGTGCATCAAAAAGAAAAATGGCGAGGAGGGAACCCAGATGGCGGCATAGGTAAACACCTATCTTGCCGCCATATACAGCAATTTCTTTTTTTAAAATATATTTTATTGATTTTTCACAGAGAGGAATGGAGAGGGATAGAAAGTCAGAAACATCGATGAGAGAGCAACATCGATCAGCTGCCTCCTGCACTCCCCCTACCGGGGATGTGCCCGCAGCCAAGGTACATGCCCTTGCCCGGAATCGAACCTGGGACATTTCAGTCTGCAGGCTGATGCTCTATCCACTGAGCCAAACCGGTTTCGGCCATACACAGCAATTTCAAAACTACAACTTAACAAAAGAACAAACACAATCCAGATTCACCAGAAAGCTGGCTCAGTGAAAATTCCACACAAAAAAGTGAAGATAGGACACTGTGACTCAGAGGAGCGGCGGCAGACAGCGTTGAAGATACTGACGGACAGAGGTTTGGAGGAGTGTGCGCGCCAGCGGATAGGATGGGTGGCTGAAAACGTGGCCTGTTTTCTCAAACGGGAGAAAACCAGCTCCGGGCGAAGTCTAGGGAACCCACAATCATACCGGGTAAATACTGGACAGTGAGAGGGCACGCCGAAGCTTGGGTGCTGCAAGGGTCTGTGGGCTTGTGGTGAGGGCGAGCGTGTGCGGAGTGCACGTGAACTTGGGAACAGCGCAGCTGCGTGACCGCACAAAGAGCACTCGTGATTTGTTCTCTTGTTCAGGAAACCATGAGACTGCATTGTTTTGCAACCCTGGGTGAGACATTGAGTGAGCAGACTACTTTGGGGAGAGGCTGAATTCTCTGGCAGCTGGTGGAGCTCAGCAGTGGCTCCCTCTCAGAGGTGCTGGTGGCTGTTGCCACCCGGCATAGAGACCCTGGGGCCGCATAGGGTGGGGCTGACACTACCTGCTTGGCCTGGAGACTCCGCCCATCCAACCTGAGCACATGTGAACTTCACAGACAATTGGCCTGGAGGTTAACCCCTCCAAGTGCTAACAATGATTTATCTAGGCTTAACTTCAACAAGACTGTGCAACCCATAACCACCTCAGGTAACTGGGGAGGCTGAGCCACTGTCCCTTAGAGGACATCTACCACACAAAGCTAATCGACCAACTCAGGAAAGCAGCCACCATGCAGGGACATGGAAAGAAATCAGACATGAAAGAAATGGAGGGAAAAAATGACTATACATAGAATTCAAAATGCCGATTATAAGGCTTTTCAGGAGGCTCCTAGAAAAGGCCAAGACCTACAAGGAAATAAACCAGACCTACGAGGAAATGAACAAGAACTGCAAGAAAATGAATGAGGCCTATGAGGAAATGAATGAGACCCTCAAGGATATGAAAAAGGATCAACCAGAAATTAAGCATACACTGAAATAAAAAATATTATACAAAGACCTAAAAGTGCTCTGGAGCACCCCAAGAACCAAGTTAAAGATTTGAAATACAAGGAGGTAAAATCCACTCAGCTAGAAAAGCAAGAAACTAAAAGAATACAAAAAAATTGAAGATAGTGTAAGGGTCCTCTGGGACAACCTCAAGCATACCAACATCCAAATTATAGGGGTGCCAGAAAAAGAGAGACAGCAAGACAATGAAAACCTATTTGAAGAAATAGCGACCAAAAACTTCCCACACCTGGTGAAAGAAAAGGACTTAGGAATCCAAGAAGTGCACCGAACCCCAATATATAGCAACCCTAAGAGGACCACACCAAGGCACATTATAATTAAAATGCCAAGAGCAAAAGACAAAGAGAGACTATTAAAAGCAGCAAGAGAAAAACAGTTATGTATAAGGGAGCACACATGGGATTGTCAGCGGATTTCTCAAAAGAAATGATACAGGCCAGACGGGAGTGGCAAGAAATACTCAAAGTGATGAATAACAAGAATCTATAACCAAGATTACTCTATCCAGCAAAGCTATCATTCAGAATTGAAGGTCAGATAAAGTGCTTCACAGATAAGAAAAAGCTAAAGGAGTTCATTACCACCAAACCAATACTATATGAAATGCTGAAAGATATTCTTTAAGAAGAGGTAGAAGAAAAAGATAAAAATTTAAATTATGAATGACAAATACACATCTATAAACAAATGAATCTAAAAAGTGAATTAATAACCTGATGAACAGGATAAACTAGTGAATATAACAGAATCATGGGCATCGAGAGGGAATGGAGTGACAATTCTTGGGAAGAAAAGGGTGTGGGAAGTGCAGCAAGAGACTGGACAAAAATCATGCAACTATGGGAGAGAACGGGGGGCGGTGAGGGCGGAGGGTGCAATGGGTACCAGGTGGGGGGGAGCTATAGGGGGAAAAAAGGGGAGGAACAATGTAATTAATAAATTGAACAATAAAGATAAAATAAAACATGTCGCCGAGACTGGTTTGGCTCAGTGGATAGAGCGTCGGACTGCGGACTGAAGGGTCCCGGGTTCGATTCCGGAAAGGGCATGTACTTTGGCTGCGGGCACATCCCCAGTAGGGGGCGTGCAAGAGGCAGCTGATCGATGTCTCTCTCTCATCGATGTTTCTGACTTTCTATCCCTCTCCCTTCTGCTCTGTAAAAAATCAATAAAAATATATTTTAAATAAATAAATAAATAAAACATGTCATTATGAATGACACAGTGAACTCTTTGTCAACTGTCATTGGGGAGGAATTCCTGGTTGTCTTACATTCATAGTTAGAAACCCAGTGTTTGGTTACAGTTGCCCATTCCTGACCCAATTATGTTTGTTTGTGGTTATGTTGATACTTTGCCTACTATTCAGTTCTAATAGTGATCATTTCTCCTTGGTTCCACCTCACGTATAACCTTAACTACATTGTACTTTGCAAATATGCCTCTTTCACAGGTTGCTCTTTGGTGCGCTCCAGTGTTGGTCCATGCCTGCAGCACCTCGGAGTGCACATGTAATTGTATTTATGTTGAATATCATGTGCTCTAATACCATTAATTTTTATGTCTTTGAGCAGCTTTAAATTATTCTACACAGACTCACATGGCCAGGATGTAAGGTAAAAATAAAGCCATTCGTGAAAAAACCATGAATAGACTCTTCCTCTCCTTTTTTTGTCTCTTCCTGTACTTCTGTCCTTCCTTGGTGAGCTTTTTATCACCATCTGACTTGTTGGGCCACGTTATGTATTTCTCCAGAGTGTACCTCATTTGTCTTGAAAATTGTTGTATGGAATCAGGCCTAGTCATGAGAAATAAACATTTGTGGTGAATCTATTCTGTTTTCGTTAGATCAACTTGTACTTCACCAGCATTTCCTTTTCTTCAGGTTGTTGCTGTGGACCAGAGAATGCGGAGGCCCCCACGACAGAGAAGGTTTCTGAAAGAGGGTCACAGGCAAGGAATCAGAAAGTAGCCTTGTCTTCTCAGAAGAGCCACCCCTGTGAAAATTGTGGACTGGTCTTCAGAAACATTTTCCATTTGACTGACCTGTATGGAACAGAATATGGACAGATACTGTTAAGGTGTGGGGGATGTACAAAATGGTTTTTCTTCAGTGTAAAAGTTCAACAACAGCATGTGAGAGAGAATACATTCATTACAGGTGTGGACAGGACTTCCCTTGCAAACAGCTGGGATTTCAATGTGTCCCAGAATCATTTCTCACCTGAGAATGTTATGCATGGTGTCCTTACTGGCTCCGGACATCTCCACCTAAAGGTTACTCAGACCAGGGACAGTCCAAATGCTGTTTCCAAGTTTGGGATGACATTTCAAAGGAGAAAAAATAATTACACCAGAAAAGAATATAAGAAAGACATTAGTTGCAACCACAATTTTATTCTGCAAAAGGATGTCCATGCAGGAAGTCAGTGTTTTGTGTGCTCTGAATGTGGAAAATATTTAACCAAATTTTCTAGCTTTCATGATCAACCGCAAGGTCACAATGTAGGAAGACCTTATGAATGGAATGAATATAGGAAAGCTATTAGCAGTAGTAACTGCCTAGGTGATCATGAAGCTTTGACGACTAGGGAAAGACCTTATGTGAGCAGTGCAAGTGGAAACGCTTTTACCAGTAGCAGTGCTCTCCTTTATGATCAGAGAGTTCACACAATGAACAGGCTTGATGAGAACAATGAGTATGTGAAATCTTTTACCTTTAGCAGTAACCTTCATTATCACCATGTAATTTACTTGGGAGAAAAGCCCTATAAATGTAATAAATGTGGAAATACGTATACCAGTAGCACTGAAGATTCTTGTCATCAGAGAGTGCACAGTGGAGAAAGGCCTTATCACTGCAGTGAATGTGGGAAATCTTTTATGACTAGCACTGAACTTCAGTGTCATCAGAGATTTGACACTGGAGAAAGTTCCTATGAGTGCAATGAATGTGCAAATGCTTTTGCAACTAACTCTCACGTACAGAATCATCAAAGAGTTCATATTGGAGAAAATCCCTATAAATGCATTAAAAGTGAAAAGTCTTTTAAAAGTAGTAATTATCAGTATCATCAGAGAATTCACAGAGGAAATAAGCCTCATCAATGCAGTGAATGTGGGAAATCTTTTTCCAGTAACACTACCCTTCGCAGACATGAGAGACTTCACATAGGAGAAAAGCCTTACAAATGCAGTGACTGTGGGAAATCTTTTACATGGCGGAATTCCCTTCATTGTCATCAAAGAGTTCATACTGGAGAAAATCGGAATCAATGTATTGAATGTGGAAAGTCTTTTAAAAGTATCAATGGTTTTCAAAATCATCAGAAACTTCACACAGGAGAAAAGCCTTATCAATGCAGTGAATGTGGGAAAAGTTTTACCAATAACAACAGCCTTCGTAGACATCAGAGACTTCACACAGGAGAAAAGCCATATAAATGCAGTGACTGTGGGAAATCTTTTACATGGCAGAATGTCCTTCGTTCTCATCAAAGAATTCATACTGGAGAAAAGCTGTACAAATGCATTGAATGTGGAAAGTCTTTTGCAACTAGGAAAGGTTTTCAATATCATCAGAGAATTCACACAAGGGAAAAGCCTTATCAATGCAGTGAATGTGGGAAATCTTTTGCCATTTCCAGTCACCTTCGCAGTCATCAGAGAGTTCATACCAGAGAAAAGCCTTATCAATGCAGTGAATGTAGGAAACGTGTTACCAATAACACCAGCCTTCGTAAACATCAGAGACTTCACACAGGAGAAAAACCATATAAATGCAGTGACTGTGGGAAATCTTTTACATGGCAGAATGCCCTTCATTGTAATCAAAGAATTCATACTGGAGAAAAGCTGTACGAATGCATTGAATGTGGGAAGTGTTTTACAAGTAGGAATGGTTTTCAATATCATCAGAGAATTCACACAGGAGAAAGATCTTAATAAATGCACTATGTGTGAGAAATATTTTACCCATAGCAGTTATCTTCATAGTCATCAGAGAGTTCATATAGGAGAAAAGCCTTACAAATGCCTTGACTGTGGAATATCTTTTACCAGGACCAGTGATCTTCATCGTCATTAGAGAGTTCATACAGAATAAAATATTTATAAATGTAGTGAATGTCAAAAGTCTTTTCGAAGTAGCACTCATGTCAAATATCAGAGAATTCACACTGGCAAAAAGTCCTATAAATACAGTGAATGTGTGGAATATTTTACCTGGAACAGTGATCTTTGTCGTCATTAGAAAGTTCATACTGGAGAAAATTCTTATAAATGTGGTGAATGTGGGAAATCTTTCAAAAGAAGTGGTGATCTCCAATATCTTCAGAGAGTTCACAAAGTAGAAAGGCATTATGAGTGCAATTAACATGAGATAATACAGCCAAAAATCAAAATTTGCTCTGCACATATGAGTTCAAATGTGAGAAATTTCTTAGATGCATAGGAAATGTAGTTTTTAGTTAGGACTTAATAGTATAATAGCCAAAGGCGGTTTGGCTCAGTGGATGGATCGTCGGCATGCAGACTGAAGGGTCCCGGGTTCAATCCCAGGGGGGTTGTGCAGGAGGCAGCGGTCGATGTTTCATCGATGTTTCTGTTTATCCCTCTCCCTTACTTTGTGTAAAAAATCAACAAAATATATTTTTTAAAAAACAATATTATAAGAAATTTTGTGAAGGCCTTTTGTCTGAATTGTATCTCATACATTTAATCACCCACAATCTAAACTCCCCATTAGTGTTTCTGCTGTTCTGTTTGTTTTTATGTAACCAAATGTATCTATGTTGAATTCTTCAATATACAGAGATTTGTAGCCGAATTTGCAAGATCTATGTCACTGCATATTTGTGTTGCTAAAAGTGTTTAACTTGAAATAAGGTCCATACATATGGCATCAATTACCATCCTCATGTTCCCAGCGAAGCTAATTCTGTTGTTTTATATGTTGAAGAAAATTAGGAATACCTGAGCCCTTGGTTCTTAGTTGTTTTCCCTTTCACCAGTTGGCATATAGGTCTTTAATGTTGGCCCAGAAAACATAGTATTGCAGAGGGACTGCCATTCTGAAGGTCACATTTTCCCTAAATGCCAGTGATGGATATGTTGAGTGTAGAAGTCATCAATGCCAGAATTGCCAATCTCAGGTCTTTTTCCTTTGTAAAATAACACAAGTTTTTTCCTAAGACTTCTTAATCTTGGGTGGTCTATTTATTCTGTTGGTTATAAGATGTGGTCTCTCCATGCATGATGAGGTGAACAACTTTTATGGGGTCTCAAACATTCTTTGATTTTCAGGGAACAGCATAGTGCAGAAATTAGTTCAGCAGTGTTTGCCAAATTTACATTGCTGCCTATAATTTGGCTTGTGTAAATCAGCCAGCATTCTTGTTGGTTTGGGTGAAAGTTCTTCATTGCTTATTACATTTTTCTGTCACCGAGGAAAATGTCTCGCCAAGAGGACATAAGAAGTTGGATTGAATATAGATTTGTCAAATGTACTTTTTCAATATATTTGAATTTATATATTTTAAATCTTGAACCATTTTTAAAAGTTATAATGAGTAAAGCGTGTTTAGTATAATATTTAATAAATTTTTCTATGCACAAAAGTGAAACCATTATAGTTATAATGCTGTGTATATCTGTCATTGTGTAATTGCTTCATGATTTCTTATAATCTATCCTATTCTTTACAGCTTTCCTATATCCATGAATTTCCATTTCATTTGAATAAAGTACTTTGCTTTTTCTAAGTATTTTACTGCTTTAACTTAGCTTTTATGAATACTTGAAGTTTTAATAAAGATATGTTAGTAATTCATGTTTTCTTCTGATTAATATTCTTACCTTTGAGTATATCACAATAGGTTATCCACTTAAACAACATTTAATTGATTTTTACAGACAGGAAGAAAGAGGGATAGAAAGTCAGAAACAATGAGAGAAACATCGATCAGCTGCCTGCTGCACACCCACCACTGGAGATGTGCCCACAACCAAGGTACATGCCCTTGACCGGAACCGACCCTGGGACTTTTCAGTCCGCAGACCGACGCTCTATCCACTGAGCCAAACCGGTTTCGACTAGATTATCCACTATTATGAATATTAGGTTATTTATGACAAAGCTGGGTAAACATTTCTGTATAATTCTTTTTTTTTTTTTTTGCTCTCTTTTTTTAGTTCAGTTTATTAATTATATTGTTCCCCCTCTTTCATCCCCCTATAGCTCCCCTCCACCCTGTACCCATCCAACTCTCCGCCCTCACTCCCCCCCCCCCCCACCGTCCTCTCCCATTGTTGCAAGATTTTTGTCCAGTCTCTTTCCGCACTTCCCACACCCCTTTTCTCCCCAAGAATTGTCAGTCCATTCCCTCTCTATGCCCATGATTCTGTTATATTCACCAGGTTATCCTGTTCATCAAGTTATTCACTTGATTTTCAGATTCATTTGTTGATAGATGTGTATTTGTTGTTCATAATTTATATTTTTATCTTAATATTTTTCAGCATTTCATATAATATTGGTTTGGTGGTGATGAACCCCTTTAGCTTTTTCTTATCTGCGAAGTACTTTATCTGACCTTCAATTCTGCATAATAGCTTTGCTGGATAGAGTAATCTTGGTTGTAGATTCTTGCTACTCATCACTCTGAATATTTCTTGCCACTCCCGTCTGGCCTGTATCGTTTCTTTTGAGAAATCCTCTGACAATCTTATGGGTGCTCTCTTATAGGTAACAGTTTTTCTCTTGCTGCTTTTAATATTCTCTCTTTATCTTTTGCTCTTGGCATTTTAATTACGATGTGTCTTGGTGTGGTCCTCTTTAGATTCCTATATTTTGGGGTTCTGTGTACTTCTTGGGCTTTTAAGTCAGTTTCTTTCACCAGGTGGGGGACGTTTTCGGTCAGTATTTCAAGTAGGTTTTCATTACCTTGCTTTCTGGCACACCCATATTTCGGATGTTGGCATGCTTGAGGTTGTCCCAGAGGCCCCTTACACTATCTTCAATTTTCTGGATTCTTTTTGTTTCTTGCTTTTCTAGCCGAGTGGATTTTGCTTCTTCGTATTTCATCTTCTCTCTCTCTTTTTTTAATCTTTATTTTTCAGTTTATTAATTACATTGTTTCCCCTTTTTTATCCCCCTATATCTCCCCTCCACCCTGTACCTATCTCACCCTCCACCCTCCCCTCCCCCTCCCCACTGTCCTCTCCCATTGTTGCATAATTTTTGTCCAGTCTCTTGCTGTACTTCCCACAACCCTTTTCTCCCCAAGAATTGTCAGTCCATTCCCTCTCTATGTCCATGTCTCTGTTATATTCACCAGTTTATCCTGTTCATCAGCCTATCAATTCACTTGATTTTTATGTTCATTTGTTGATAGATGTGTATTTGTTGTTCATAATTTATATTTTTACCTTTTTCTTCTTCCTCTTCTTAAAGAATATCTTTCAGCATTTCATATAATACTGGTTTGGTGGTGATGAACTCCTTTAGCTTTTTCTTATCTGCGAAGCACTTTATCTGATCTTCAATTCTGAATGATAGCTTTGCTGGATAGAGTAATCTTGGTTGTAGATTCTTGCTATTCATTATTTTGAATATTTCTTGCCACTCGCGTCTGGCCTGCATCGTTTCTGTTGAGAAATCCGCTGACAGTCGTATGGGTGCTCCCCTGTAGGTAACCAACTGTTTTTCTCTTGCTGCTTTTAATATTCTCTCTTTATCTTTTGCTCTTGGCATTTTAATTATGATATGTCTTGGTGTGGTCCTCTTTAGATTCCTATATTTTGGGGTTCTGTGTACTTCTTGGGCTTTTAAGTCAGTTTCTTTCACTAGGTGGGGGAAGTTTTCAGTCACTACTTCTTCAAGTAGGTTTTCATTAACTTGCTCTCTCTCTTTTTCTGGCACGCCAATAATTTGGATGTTGGCATGCTTGAGGTTGTCCCAGAGGCCCCTTACACTATCTTCAGTTTTCTGAATTCTTTTTGTTTCTTGCATTTCCAGCCGCGTGGATTTTGCTTCTTTGTATTTCAAATCTTTGACTTGGTTCTTGCGGCCCTGTGGACTGCTTTTAAGACTTTGTGTAATATTTTTTATTTCAGTCAGTGTATGCTTGATTTCTAGTTGGTCCTTTTTCATATCCTTGAAGGTCTTGTTCATATCCTCGAGGGTCTCGTTCATTTCCTCGTAGCTCTTGTTCATTTTATTGTAGGTTTCATTAAGTTCATCGGCCTTTTCTATGAGCCTCTTGAAAAACCTTATAACCGTGGTTTTGAACTATGTCTGGTCGTTTTTTTTGTGCGTTTTTTTTTCGTGCATTTCTTTCACATCTGATTTCTTTCCATTTCTTTGCATTGTGGCTGCTTTCCTGAGTTGGTCTATTAGGTGTGTGTGGTAGATGTCCTCTAAGGGACAGTGGCTCAGCCTCCCCAGTTACCTGAGGTGGATACTCTTTATTTATTTATTTATTTATTTTTAAAAAAATGTTAACATTTATTAATACTTACCATCACATGGTTAATGCAATTATTTTTTTTATTGTACCTGACAACACCTTCAATGGACTAGAGTGCTCGAGGATTTGAGATGATCCACGATTCGGCACATTCCAGTCCAAGATTGAGATTCCCTGTGTTTACATCAGGCAGAGCAGTATCAGCAAGAAACTGACACCCAGTTGTGGGAACACAAACATTCAAAATGCACTTGGCAGTGTTCCTTTTTGGGAACCTACCACACATCATTCATAGCCACACACAGCTCAACCTTTGAAAAATGGAGCAATTTCCTAGAATAATCCTATCGGTCAACTTTAAAAGTTAAAATTCATCTCTATTTCTTGGGCATCCTTTACTGACACACAAATCTCGACACTGTTCTCAATACACAACTGATAAATGTGCAAGAATTGGATGCTGTTGCAACTTGTCTCTTCCCTCTTTCTTCCTTGACCGTTGTGTCCAGGTCAGTAGTATCGCAAGGCCATTCGTCCTTAATAATTCAGTATTCAGGCTCAGTGTGTGTGGGCATCCTATTTTAGGAATGAAGTGGGAGTAAGGACCCAGAATTTACTTCACTTCTGGGGATTATGGTGTGAAAGGTTTTACACTGCTCCCTTCACCCCCCAGCAATGTGGAATAAACACTGTGTATAAAAACACGCTCATTTCGAAACATTTACAAACCCAATCTCCAAATTGCTGTCCCCGAGGCTTCATTCCTTTGTTAATTTCATTATTTTGGTTTGTTATCAATGGTCAGGCACAATTTTTTTTTTATGTTTTTGGTGGCTTCTCTTGCCTTGTTAGAGAGCATGCCTTAAGAATAAGGTCTACACTGAAACCAGTTTGGCTCAGTGGATAGAGCGTCGGCCTGCGGACTGGAAGGTTTCAAGTTCGGTTCCGGTCGGGGGCATGTACCTGGGCTGTGGGCGCAGTCCCAGGTGGGGAGGCAGCTGATCGAAGTTTCTTTCTCATCGATGTTTCTGACTTTCTATCCCTCTCCCTTCCTCTGTAAAAAATCAATATATATATATTATATATTATATATATATATATATATATATATATATATATATTTTTTTTTTTTTTTTCTTCTAAAGAATAAAGGTCCTAAGCAATGAGTCCGAGTCCTTTGGTTAACATCCAGGTAATACTGCCCCAGGAAAGTTCCTACAGAGCAGCTAGGGCTGTGGTTTCAAACCACAGGCCCAGCTTCCTTCACTCTCTCCCTTGCTTTCCACATTCCAGAGTCCGCAGGAAAGGGGGAACCGGGAGGATGGGGATGGATACTCTTGCTGCAGCCCTTTATGGGTTGCACAATCTTGTTGAAGTTAAGCCTAGATTATTATTGTTAGCACTAGGTGGGTTTGACCTCCAGGCCAATCTGCTGTGAGAGTCAGCTATGCTCAGGCTGGATGGGCGGAGTCTCTGGGCTGAGCAGGCATCCTTAATTTCCATCAGCTCTGCCCTATGCAGCACCTGGGTCTCTGCTGGGTGGTAATGGCTGCAAGCACCTCTGAGAGAAAGCTGCCGCTGAGCTCTTTCCGCTGCCAGTCAATTCAGCCTCTCCCCAAATGAGTCTGCGCACCCAAAGTCTCACCCAGGGTTGTAAAACAATGCAGCCTGATGGTTTCCCTAATGATAGAGCAAGTCTCGAGTCCTCTCTGTACTCTCGCGCACCTCTGCTGTTTCCAAGTTTATGCGCCCTCTCTAGAAGCTCGCCCTCTTCACAAGCTCGCAGACCTCTGCAGCCCCCGAGGTTCAGCGTGCTTCCCTACTCTCCAGTTTCACCCAGTATGAGTGTGGGTTCTCCGGACCTTGCCTGGAACTGGGGGAATCAGTGCAGTGGGACAGCTTTGTCTTTGCAGCCACCCGCCCTCTCCGCTCGCTCGCGCATGCGCATGGCTTCAAACCTCTGATTCCGCAGGTATCCTCCACGCTGTCCGCCGCCGCTCCTCTGAGTCACAGTGTCCTATCTTTACTTTTATTTGTGGAATTTTCACTCAGCCAGCTTTCTGGTGATTCTGGATGGTGTTTGTTCTGTTGTTAAGTTGTAGTTTTGAAATTGCTGTGTGGGGCAGCAAGATCGGTGTTTACTTATGCCGCCATCTTGGTTCCTCCGTGTTGGATGATTTGTAGGCTTCCCAAAGAGCCCTATGTAGATCTTTTGTAAAAGAAGCTTCTAATCTTGAGTATAGCACAACTCAGTAGCCTTGAGTACGGTGTATTTTAGATAAGTAACAGACACCTGGCATGGGAGTAGGTAGGGATGGCAGCAGAGCTGTTTGCAAGGCCAGATCAAGCAAGCGTGTTTACAGAAGCTAAAAATAGCAGGATTAATGCACTGAACAAAGGACTATCTATGCTTAGTGGAAAATTCAAACAGCAGTCTTTACACAACATGGAATGCCTATGTTTCATTTCCAAATCTTAGATATTGTAAATTGTGCTACTGTGAACATAGGGGTGCATATGTCTTTTCTGTTTGGTGTTGCTGATCTCTTGGGATATTCATAGAAGTGGGATCATTGGGTCAAATGGGATTTCCATTTTTAACTTTTTGAGGAAACTCCATACTGTTTTCCACGGGTGTTTGCTCTAGTCTGCATTCCTACCAGCAGGTACCAGGGTTCTTTTATCTCCACATCCTCACCAGCACTTTTCTTTTGTTGATTTGTTGAGCCAATGTTACTTAACAAAAAGTCAGTGGAGTACTTGATTTGGCAAGGCATATACTAAAATGTGAATGATACAGAGAAGATTTTTTTTAAAATATTTTATTGATTTTTTACAGAGCGGAAGGGAGAGGGATAGAAAGTCAGAAACATCGATGAGAGAGAGAGACATCGATCAGCTGCCTCTTGCACGCCCCCCACTGGGGACGCGCCTGCAGCCACGGTACATGCCCTCGCCGGAATCAAACCCGGGACCCTTCAGTCCGCAGTCAGACGCTCTATCCACTGAGCCAAAGCGGTCTTGGCAAATGAAAATATATATTAAAAAAAATAAGCCAGTGGAACAATAAAAATGGATGTTGGAATTTCACTCATGTTGTACCTTTTTTTTGCTTTAGGAAATAGAGATATGTTTTAACATTTTTAATTTCTAGTAAATGTTTTAGTTGATTTTTAAAACATTTTTACTTATTTCATAGAGCAAGGCAGAGGGGGAGAGAGAGAGAGAGAAACAAGAATGATGACAGCCCAGCCAGCATGGCTCTGTGGATCCACATGGACTTAGGATCCAGGAGATCACAGTTCGATTCCCGATCAGGGAACATGCCTGCATGCTGGGGCAGATTCCCCAGCATGGGGCATGGAGGACGCACCTGATCAATGATTCTCTCTCATTATTGGTATTTCTGTCTCTCTCCCTCTTCTGTCCCCCAGGCTCTGCCTGCAGAGACAGTCCCAGGCCACTCATTTCTCACTCCCCAGATGCCCACAAGCACTGTTGTCTTTGGGTGAATTTTAGTAAAAAAAAAAAGGGGGGGGACCTATAAGAAGCCACTGACTCTGGTGCAGGGAGGCAAGTGGTGTGGGCACTCAGCTCTCACTGTGGTGCTCCCCACCTGGGACTCTCCAGCAGACAGGCTACAGCTCCCTGAATCTCAGTTGGCTGCATGTGACATGCAGATGATTGATGACGCTTACGCTGGCCTTCCAAGATCAATAAAAGAAACAACCTGAGTTCTTGTTGCCAGAATTACTGGGTTTGATATTTACACATTTTCTTTTTTAATTTTCAAAACAACCTGGACAAGTGGAAACACATCAAATTGCTGAAAAGAAATTCAGTGTCAGAGAAATAAAGTAAGGTTTCCAAGTTTACACCACAGACAAGTGTCAGATTCAAGGGGCTGCATTTTAACCATTATTTTCTCTAGCATCAGACACAGTCTCTACCACCGATGAGCAGACCTCCCTGGAGCAGGTACAGGATGAGGACCAGAGGGGACTCAGCTGCAGCTCCTGTTTCCATGGTTGCAGTTATGCGTTTCCTCCCATTCTCTTTAAATCTCAGACCCCTTTCTCTTGGCCTCCCCATCTTCAGAGGAATGTCATCATTTCTCAGCTACAGTGGTTTCTCCAGGGGGACCTTCTTTCAGAGTGAGCTGCTGTTTGTCTGCCTCCCCTTAGACTCCAGCACAGAGTTTGACCCTCAGGAGACCTCCGTAATGTGGACTGGATCTCTGTACCTTCGCCCACATGTTGGGTGTCATGCTGTGATCCCATCCACTGTGATGAATTTCTTTCCTCAGTTTGACCCTTCACATGATGTTCCGATGGGGCACTGAAATTCACCCTGCGGGAGTGGACACAATCGGAAATGAATTCTGGGACCTAATATTAGGAAGTGATGCTGAAATCCTACCTGATCTTGGACGAGGGCTCACCTCTTGTTCATGCATAGAACCTTTGGCCATGTGATTATGTCCTGTATTTCCCTACTGGTTGAATGAGACAATGGCTCTCACCATGTTTTCCCTGCAGCCTGGGTCATCTTCTGGACTCAAATCCTCCTTCCCAGTCTCTTGTGTCTACACCTGGGTCTTTGTGTTGTAACAGTGTCCTTTCGAGTACCAGCCCTCACCGCAGTGCACAGCACACTGGGCCACAACTGAGTTCTGTTACTGAGCTTTTCCTGACAATCTACCCTAACTGACTCTCCCCACACCACAGCTTTTTTTTTTAATATACATGAAGGTTTTTCTGGTGAAGGTGTTTGCCAGATATTCTGTTTTTCTGAGTCGTTTCCATGTATATGGAGGTATATATACTAATAACTCCTTGGTTGTTTTCGCCCTGTTAACCTACACTCAATCAATTTAATAAGTAGGCCAACCCAAGAAACTAGAAAAGAAGAAGAAAATATTCTTTTGGCTCTACAAAGTCATTTTCCTCGTTTTGACTCACATAACTCAGAATACAGAAATATTGTTCAGTTATGCCCAGAGGTGAAGGCTGCGAAAGAATTCAGAGCTAAAATAAGACATGTAGAGAGGGAGTTTATATTACTTTCCAATACAGGAAAGGGCCAAGTATCGCTAGCCAATACAGGGCAGGGATAAAGGGTGGCTTCTACTTTTCAGCAGTGCCAGTTTTTAAGGGACAAAGAACGGAAGGTCCTTGGGTCTGCTGAAGTGGAGTAGACATGAGGAACTGTCTTTAAAAGTTAATTTGTTTGCTGAGACCGGTTTGGCTCAGTGGATAGAGCACCGGACTGCGGACTGAAGGGTCCCGGGTTCGATTCCGGCAAGGGCATGTACCTTGGCTGTGGGCTCATCCCCAGTAGGGGGCGTGCAAGAGGCAGCTGATCGATGTTTCTCTCTCATCAATGTTTCTGACTTTCCCTCTTCTTTCTGCTCTGTAAAAAATCAATAAAATATATATTTTAAAAAAAAGTTAGTTTGTTTGCTTTCCCGGAGACAGTCTTGAAGATGTAGAGGTAAGTGACTTATCAGTACTTTTCCCAAACGTATGAAATATGAATAAAGAAAAAAGTTATGAAGATTCCAAAAGAGGCTTGTTTGTGGAGTGTTGGAGTCTCCCCGTGGTCTTCACTATCAGAGAAGTGTAGACAAGAAGCCTGGAACGCTGGTGGTCCATGAGCCTGGCCAAGGGCCATACTATGCACTGATAGTTCAGTGGTGACAATGTTAGCTCAAGCAATCTCCTGACCAAATAGTCTCAGGTAAATCTTTACGAATACTTACTGACCTTTAAGATAGTCTGTCTGGTCCTAACCAGTTTGGCTCAGTGGATAGAGCATCGGCTTGCGGATCAAGGGTCCAAGTTTTGGTTACTGTCAAGGGCTTGTACCTTGGTTGTGGGCACATCCCTTGTAGGGGTTGTGCAGGAGGCAGCTGGTGGATGTTTCTCTCTCATTGATGTTTCTAACTCTCCCTCTCTTTCTCTGTAAAAAATCATTAAAATATATTTTTGAAAGTGTACCTAAAAAAAAAAAAAAGATAGTCTCTCTGACTAAGGGCAATATGTGCATCCAAAATTGAATAAAAGGTTGGCAAGGCCTGGGCACCAGTGGAAGACCTCCTTGTGTTGGGCTTACCGCCTGGGGCCCAATATTTCCAAATTATTGTTTCTTGTCACATCTCTGTCATTTGCATGCTGCCTTTCTCCAGATCCTGAACCCTGAACCATAGACTCCTTGGTGCAAATTATCTCTGAGGTGTGGCAACAGCAGGGAGGAGCGGTAGTAAGGAAGTAGTCTTGAAAGTAACTAATCTTGTTCAGTGGGTTGAACAGAGGAGTTGTTTGAATCGAAGGAGCTAACAACCTTGGGGTTCAATTAGTGGGTGCTTCTCATAAATTGTGGAAGGCCATAGCAAATAAAAAGGAAGTTCCTTTTCTGGTTCTTACAAATACCTCCAAAACATAGAACCTAAGGGTTTATTGACCTGTAGTGTAACTATTTCTGGGAGACTAAATAAAAGGGTACCAGCAATACTGGGAGTATTGTGTTCAGGAGGAAGTCTTCAATGGGTCTTGGAGTTAATAAACCACTCATTGAATTTGCTCCTGTTATGCCCAGATTTTAAGATTCCCCAAAGACCACCAGGGAGCCGAGTCTGATGCAAAAGCAAAGAGCCTTTATTCAAGTTCAAGCTTGGCTCTCTGCCTCCACTGACGCAGTGGCAGGATGCAAAAAGAGAGCGAGTTTCAAAATCACAATGATCTTATAGGGTTAGGATTCTGGAAATGGGGGCATACTCGGACTGCTGAGTTGGCCGATTCTGATTGGTTGGGTGAGGGCTGGGGCTCTGACCCAAAGGCAGGGTGCAGCTAGGGTCTGGTTACACAAAGACAGGATGTGATCAGCATACTTTTGGCCTCAGGTTAGTTCCCCTTATATTCCCATTGGCTGAATTAAGGGCAGCCTGAGTAACTGACACATCCTGTGGTTTTTCTCAGAAGAGGGGACGCAGTTACACAAGATGGAGGACTCGGTACAAAGTGGAGTCAGTCCCGCTCTGCCCTTTCACTCCTCAATTCACAGATCATAACTTCCCAGTATGGACAAACATGATGACACATACTACACCTAGTAACCTCAGGGATCCTGGAATGGCATGGAGAATCTTACAAACTCAGAGGCCAAAAGTAACAATATAGGATGGTTTGAAGTTAAAACTTTATAAGTAAAAGGGAGTTACAGTGGTAGTTATGTCCTACCCTTGTTTTTGATTTTTGTTTAGTTTTGTTTTGCAAAGATAAATTTTTTATCTTACTGAGCCCAGTCTATTCTCTTTTTTCACATGGGATAACACACCTTTGGATTTTCAGGGAAATTTCTATTTTACAGACTCTTAAGTATAGAGAGTGTGGGGGAAGGCACATGGGCATTCTTCCTTAATAATTGTCAGCTGAACCCAAGCCTACAGGCAAAGCCATTTCTTTGTTACACATCTTACCAGAAGGCAGATTCTTTCTCAGCATTGATTCTTATCTTTCCCAGGTGTAGGGAAGTGAGTTTTGATGTATAAATCCAGTCAATCACCTGGAATGAATTAAGACTAAGCACTACTCAAGATTTCATATAATCTCCTTTGCCTACCAGGTGAAAACTTCCTGATATTTGGGGGTATAAAATAAACATCCAGCCGAGACCGGTTTGGCTCAGTGGATAGAGCATCAGACTGCGGACTGAAGGGTCCCGGGTTTGATTCCGGTCAAGGGCATGTACCTTGGCTGCGGGCACATCCCCAGTAGGGGGTGTGCAAGAGGCAGCTGATCGATGTTTCTCTCTCATCAATGTTTCTCACTTTCTATCCCTCTCCCTTCCGCTCTGTAAAAAATCAATAAAATAAAAAATAAAATAAAATAAAATAAACATTCAGCATTGGCTCTGGGTCACTCTCTCTCCATCAGAAGAGGGCAGCAGTCCACCCTGTCCCAGCTTTTTCCTTCTATCTCTGTCTCTTATCTCTTTCTTTTGTTCCCCAATCCCCAGCCGCCCCTACTCAGGAACTGGACCCTCTCTCTAGCCAAGCTGGATGAGGGAAAGAGAGAATATTTACACCTAATGGCATAAAATCCCAGCACAGAAGACCACAGAGCCCCAATTATTATTGTTATTGTCTTTAATATTAAGTGTTATTATTTTTTAAAAATATACTTTATTGATTGTTTTACAGAGAGGAAGGTAGAGGGTTAGAAAGTCAGAAACATTGATCAGCTGTCTCTTGCACACCCCCTCCTGGGGATGTGCCCGCAGCCAAGGTACATCCCCTTGACCAGAATCGAACCTGGGACCTTTTAGTTCGCAGGCTGATGCTCTATCCAATGAGTCAAACCCATTTTGGCTGTACTATAGTTTTGTTTTGTTTTTTTCAAATATATATATTTCATTGATTTTTTTTTACAGAGAGGTGGGAGAGGGATAGAAAGTCAGAAACACTGATGAGAGAGAAATATCTATCAGCTGCCTTTTGCGTGCCCTCCACTGGGGATGTGCCCGCAACCAAGATACAAGCCCTTGACTGGAATCAAACCGGGGACCTTTCAGTCCGCAGGCCAACGCTCTATCCACTGAGCCAAACCGGGTTTGGCTGTACCATAGTTTTTTATCCCCCATCTACTGATGGGTACGTGGGCAGTTTCCACATCTTTGCTGTTGTAAACTGTGCTGCTATGAACAGAGTGGTGCATCCTTTCTATCTGATGGTTTCAGGTCTCTTAGGATTGGTGTAGTAAAACATAGGAATGCTTAAATATGCTTACAGAATGTTAGAAAAGTTAAAACAATGTTTGAGTTACTTCCCTTACATCCTAAAGTGTGATATTAAAGATACATTCCCCACTACCCTGAAGCGTGTGTGCCCCAGAGATAAGGATTGGAACTGACACAGAGCGACTTGTGTCAAGATAGACACTTGTGTGAGTGATGTACTCTGCTTAGCCCCCTCGCTGTGTTTAAGGTTAACACATCGGCATGGAGGTAAATCATTAATAGCCACCTGAGCTATTTGTTTGAACAAATTTAAATATGGACCCCTGCCAGGGAATGGTGCTTCTCTTTTCAAGTCATTACAATGGCCCTTCCCTTTGTATTTCTGACAAGTGATGCTTCTACATATGCCTTTTCCTGCCAGATAACAGGAAAATCGACAGTAATCCCCAATTGTGATGCAACCGAGCTCTTGGGAGAAAAACACCGGCCCCCTTGCACCTGGGTCAGACCAGCCCAGCTGCCGGACCACAGAGGACAATGTTCTGGCACAAGGACACTGCCAGGACAGACCCTGGCCATGAAAAGCTGGGCCCCACAGGTGGCTCACAGCCAGAGGTGTGGTTTGATACACTTCAGCCAAGCATAACTCCTACCCTTCTTAAGATAATTCTGTTACAATGACACCTTTAGCACATTCTGCCTAAGGTAATTGCAAGGCTGCACAAACAGAATTGCTTCAGGCTAACTTTAGGTGCCCATCTTTGATTTTGTAACCTATTGTTTAACTGAAATTTTCCATAGCTGCAAGTAATGTAATTGAGTTTTTGTTAAGAGCTCGCTCAATCACAAACTGCCTGCCAAGTCCCCCTGTGTTGGGGATAAAAAGTGCTTGCTGTAAGGGCTCGGGGCTCTTGTTGCTCGCTGCTGTGTCAGTGGAGACTTGAGCCTGGACTCGAGTTCACAATAAAGGCTTCCTAAATTTCCAATTGGACTGTCTGGTGGTTGTCATTCGTGGGTTGCCCCACAACAACAACACCTTGGGGATTCCTAAATAAGCTTCTACCCGCAGCCGCTCAAGATTTCTGTGAGTAATAAAAAGCTGCATGACTTGCAACTGCATATGTTCCATGTGGTATAATTCCTCCGGTAATTAACTGAATTAATTTTTGTATGCTTCAACTTAAAATTAAACCCTATGGTCTTCTTGGTCCTAAGCCTGCCCTGGGTCCTGCTGATGCAGAGCAATCTCTCCATCAGCAACTGCTTGACTGTCCCAATTCCTGCATGGTTAAAGTTTTCCTCAAGGTTTGCCTTAGATGAATGCCCCAGATCCTTTCCTGAAGTCTACTTGGGACAAGGATATATTCCTAGAAGTGAATCACTGCATCAAATGCAGTTCCTTATTAATTTTTTTTGTGAAAAACAAACTGATTTCCATAATGGTTGTACTGGTTTGCATGCCCACCAGCAGTATACTAGGGTTTTTTCCACATCCTCCCCAGAACTTGTCCTTTGTTGATTTGTTGACAGTAGCCATTCTAACATAGGTGGGGTGATACCTAATCGTTGCTTTAATTTGCATCTCTCTGGTGATCAGCGCCTTTGAGCATTTTTCACATGTCTCTTGGCCATGTTATCCACACTGCAGACCAGGCAGAGCTGAAGCTTTGGATGGTATCAAAGCAGATGCTCTTAAGTATGAGTGTCTGTTTTGTGTCCTTAACTCTGTTTAATTGATTCAATGAAGGCAGGTGAAATCAAGACAGAGACTTGAGCAACCTCTGCACGCTACATTTGACCTTAAGGAGCCATGTGCCAAAAGCCTGGAATTGAAGAAACAATGCCTTGCATTCATAAAGAGCGAGTCCTGAAGAAAGATATGCAAAACCAGCGACCCACTGCACCAGTAATCACCTTCCCTGAAGGCGCTAGAGGACCCTGAGTATACTTGATGTGTTCTTGGGCTGTTTGACCCTAAATCCTGTCCTTGAGTCCGCTGAGAAATACCTGTCCCTGGCCTGGGAGGGTAGAAACTACATTACCCACAAGGCCATGCATGGAATGCCACCAGGCTCAGCCAATGAGGGCTCAGATAAGGCATTTCCGTTTGGCCGCTTCTGTAGGGCGGGACCCGTAGTCAGTCCTCTTGGTATTTTGTCTTTTGATATTTTTGTCTGAGGAGTTCCCGCGATCAGAGTCCCGTGGAGGAGTGAAGAGTGGTGTTCCCCGCCTCACAGCCAATGGACGGAGCCTCCGGCGGTGCTCACAGCTCACACGTGGGATTGAAACTCGGAGTCCCCGCCGGGACCCTCGCCAGGGCCGCGACCGAAACCGCCATTCCTGTAGCGGCTTCTACTCCAGCCGCTCCCGCCCCGCGCAGCCCACAGAGAGCAATGGCGGCGCCCGCGCTGGGGAGCCTCGCTGCGGTGAGTTCGAGTCTTTCAGGCCCTCACCGCCTCCCCACACCAAACTCCACCACAGCCTGTGGAGGGCGCCTGTCCCGTCCGCCAGCTTAATCCTCGTGGAGGACCGTGAGGAAGGCGGAGGGGAGAGAGGGGTTGCTGCTTCTGAGAACACAGCAAGTGCAGGGCAGCGTGGAAAGGGGTGATTTTTATCTGAGGTTCCTCTGAGCATGTGGGCTGTGAGGACTGGTTGAAAGATCAGAGGCTGCAGGGAGGATGTCAAAGGCTCATTCGGGGCTTTCCCGGTTGTGGGATCCATCGGAGGACTGGGAAGCTCAGGGACCCGGGTGGAAGACAAGCTCTCTGTGGGTGCCAAATGCCAAGTTCATGGGTGAGTCCAGCAAGAACCAGTGGCATTGGAGCAGGAGGTGGTAGAGCTGAGGGAGTTTACCTGGTGTCTAAACGTGGGAAGGGGTTAAAGATTACACAGTGGTGTGCACGCCTGGAGGAAGTGTCAGCTGATGGTGCCCGGAACCTGATGTGGGGACTTAAACGTGAAAGCTTAAACCCAGCCTTGGCTTTGTCTTGGAGGCATGACCTAGGAGACTGCAGTGGTATTGCTGAGGGGAAGGCTGGGCCCTGCAGGAATGGCCCAGATATTAAATGGCATTGCCGTCTACCTTCCCCCTCCCCAATTCTTCCCACCCAACCCAGCTGCTCTGCTGAGGGCAATCCCAGTGAGTAACGGGACTGTGATGAGGGAGCAGCCTACAGTGGCATTAGGGCCTGGTGTCCACACTAACCGGGTGCCCTGGAGGAGGAGGTTGGGGGGGGGGGGGGGAGGTGTGTAAGGAGTACAAATTACTGATTTTCAGAGAGGCAGCTCTGGTTTCAATTGTCTCCATTCTGACAGGTTGGAGTGACCTTTGCGGACATTGCCCTGTACTTCTCCAGGGAGGAATGGAGCCTCCTTGATGAGGGTCAGAGACAGCTGTACCTGACTGTGATGCTGGAGAACTTTGAACTTCTATCCTCACAGGGTAAGACTCTCACCAGTGACCTGGACTTGGCTTTACAACTTCCCATTCCCCATCTCCCAGGGTGTGCTGTGTCCTCCCATGTAGACTGTGGAACTGCCTGGTTGTTCCAGTTTCCTGGGTAGTTGCTGTCCTGGGGAGGGTTGGTCTGTTTCTGCTGCTCCCTTCTATTCCTGAAGTCCCAATTCTCCCCGCTGTACTAAGTTCACAGGGAAGGACTTGTGGTTGGTAGTGTTGCAGAAATCCTGAGGGATTCCACCTTGATCAGTGAGGAAAGCATTTTCTATATTCCTGTTGGTCACTTGTACCTATTTTTTGAAGAGTTGTTTTTATACCTTTATCCTGGTTAATAACTACTTTTTGCTTAAACATTCTTTTGACTACCTTGTATATATTATATATTAATTGCTTAGGACATACAGGAACACAAATTTTTGCATGTGCTTAATTGTGCTTTACAGATATTGCTCCCCCATACCCACTTTTCTACAAAATCCACGTTTTCTGCAACCCTGTGTTCCACAAGTCTAGTGCCAACATGTTTCTAGCAAGCTCAGATGCTTGTTGGTAGTGCTTAGAATAAAGTATTTTTCATGAAGTTCTATCGAGTTTGCTTTTGAGACAGTAATTTCATTGTTATTAGCCTGCGCTGTGGTATTAACATACTTTTATTATTCCCTGGGAACTCCACTTATTTGTGTGAATTTCTGTCTATATCGCAACATTCACTTTTTTTGTGATGATCAGAACTGAATCCACATCTGTAAGCGATTTCTTCATATAATTTGCAAGTATTTTCTTCTGTTCTCTAGATTTCCTTTCCTTTCATTTTGTTTATTGCCGTTGTGCTCTGAGGAAGCTTGACTGAAAGGTCCCAGGTTCGATTTGATCAAGGGCATGTACCTTGGCTGCGGGCACATCCCCAGTAGGGGGTGTGCAAGAGGCACCTGATCAATTTTTCTCTCTCATCGATGTTTCTGACTTTCTATTAATGGATTCTATTATATTCACCATATTATTCTGTTCATCAGATTTTTAATTCCTTTGATTTTTAGATTCATTTGTTAATAGATATGTATTTGTTGTTCATAATTTTTATCTTTACCTTTTTCTTCTTCCTCTTCTTAAAGAATACCTTTCAGCATTTCATATAATACTGGCTTGGTGGTGATGAACTCCTTTAGCTTTTTCTTATCTGTGAAGCTCTTTATTTGCTCTTCAATTCTGAATGATAGGTTTGCTGGGTAGAGTTATCTTAGTTGTAGGTTCTTGCTATTCATCACTTTTAATATTTTTTGCCACTCTATTCTTGCCTGCATAGTTTCTATTGAGAAATCACTGCCAATCATATGGGTGCTCCCTTGTAGGTAACTGTTTTTCTCTTGCTAATTTTAATATGCTCTCTTTGTCTTTTGCTCTTGTCATTTTAATTATGATGTGTCTTCTTGTGGTCCTCTTTGGGTTCCTTTTGTTTGTGGTTCTGTGCAATTCATGGACTTATAAGTCTATTTCTTTCACCAGGTGGGGGAAGTTTTCAGTCACTATTTCTTGAACTAGGTTTTCAGTGTCTCACTCTCTTCCTTCTTCAGCACCCCCATAATTCTGATGTTGGTACTTTTGAAGTTGTCCCAGAGGCTTCTTACACTATCCTCAAATTTTTGGATTCTTTTTTTCTTTTTGCTTTTCCGATTGAGTGTGTTTTGGCCTCTTGGTATTTCAAATCTTTGACTTGATTCTTGCGTTCCTCTAGTCTGCTGACGGGTCTCTTTAAAATATTTTTTATTTCAGTAAGTGTATGTTTAATTTCTAGTTGGTCCTTTTTCATATCCTCGAGGGTCTCACTAAATTTATCAGTCTTTTCTAGGAAGTTTTTTAAAATATCTTTTTGTTGATTTCAGAGAGGGAAGGAGAGGGATACAGAGATAGAAACATTAATGATGAGAGAGAATCATTGACTGGCTGCCTCCCGGATTGTGCCCGCAACCCCAGCGCGTGGCCTTGGCCAGCACCGAACCCGGGACCCTTCAGTCCACAGGCCAACACTCCATCCACTAAGCCAAACCAGCCATGGCTCGTAGGAAATTCTTGAAAAATCTTATAAGCGTGGTTTTGCACTCTTCCTCCATTTCTTTCTTTTGTGATCTGTTTCTTTGTTGCTGCATTTTCACTGCTTCCTTGCATTGGTAGTGTAGCTCTGTGTGCGAGGTGTCCTATAGGGTCAAGTGAGTCGGCCTCCCCAGTTACCTGAGGTGAACACTCTTGGTGCACTTCTTTGTGGACTATGTTTATAGCTTCGTAGTTAAGTCTTTATTGTTGTTGGTATTAGTGGGAGGAATTGAACCCCAGGCCAGTTGGCTGTGAGGATTAGCTATGTCTGTCCTGGGATAACCTCTGTGCTGGAGACAGCATTATGAGAGAAGGCTTAGCAAAATTGCAAAAGACTCTGTGCTCAGCTCGGATGGGGAGGAATCTCAGGGTTGAGCAGATAGTCTTGGCTTCCTATCAGCTCTGCTATATGAGGCCCCTTGGTCTCAGTGTCTCTCAGTAATCACTTCTAGCGCCCTTGAGTTGCGCCCACTGCCAGACCAGTTTCTCCCCCAATGGATCTGGATTCCCAGATTCTCACCCAGAACTGGAGTTCAGCGCACTCGGGAGTTTTCGGTTTCCTCCAGCTAGAGAGTCAGTGGCACACAATCAGCAATCAGTCCTCTTTGTGAGCCTACAGAACTCTACCTTTCGCAACTCCCCTGAGTTTTGTCTGACAATCCAGATTCCCCGGATGAGCCTGGGTGCCCAAGGGCTCGCCTAGAACTGAGGTTTAGTGCTGTCAGAACTGGGCATGAATGCAGTCGGGAGCTTCTGACTCCCTGCCACTAGGAAAAGCCAGCGGCAACCTCAGCAGTCAGTCCTCTCTGAGCATCCCTCCAGACCCCTGCCTTCCGTGGCTTCCCTGAGTTTCCGTGCACCTTTCTCTCTACCTGACAGTCCAGACTTCCCTGTATGGGCCGAGTACCCAGGATCTTACCCGCAACTGGTCTTCAGTGCAGTGGGGAGCTTCTTTCTCCCTCGCACCAGAGGAAGCCATCCAGGCACTCAGCCATCCTTCCCATCTGATTTTAGCATCTATGGGTACCACTGGACTACAGTGGGAGAACTGCTGTGCAGGAGACACCCCTATGCAGCGGGTCTTGCTTCATTTGGGCTTTGGTGCTCAGTACGTCTGCCCCAAGTGAGTGTGTTGCTCATGGATGTGAAGAATTGTAAGCTAGTATGTTATTATTTTTTTAAAATATATTTTATTGATTTTTCACAGAGAGGAAGGGAGAGGGATAGAAAGTCAGACACATCGATGAGAGAGAAACATCGATCAGCTGCCTCTTGCATGCCCCCTACTGGGGATGTGCCCGCAGCCAAGGTGCATACCCTTGCCAGAATCGAACCTGGGACCCTTCAGTCTGCAGTCTGACGCTCTATCCACTGAGCCAAGCCAGTCTCGGCTGTAAGCTAGTATGTCATGACACCACTCGGTACACTGGCTCTTGGGTTTCCTGGGAGTTGTAAAGTCAACCTCTGTCGGGAGCCACCCAGCAGGATCTACAGAGAGATCTGCAGATTGTCCTCTCTGTATCGGGTATGGAAGTGCCCTGATGAGACCCAGCTGTGGAGCAAGGCAGGCTAGTTCTGGTGCCTCCTGTTGGCCCTTTATTGATAGGCTTGGGGCTCCCTGACCCAACTACAACTTGTTTGACAGGTTTTAGCCTGATCAAGGACAGGCCATACATATACAAAAGCTGCTGCACACAGCTTGGGTGGGCTTGTGAATTGGATGGCGTGAGATCTTAGGGAATCACAAGGGCGGGCAAAGAGAAATCCTTGTCAGTCAGGCCTGAGAGCACCTCCATTTGGGAGAAAGCCACAACTGTGTTCCTACCCCGATGCCAGTCAGTCCAGAGTCTCCTGATCTGTCTGTTGATCCGCCCGCCCCCCCAAGGCTGGCCTTGCCTGGCCCTGGAGGTCAGAGGAAGCTGGAGCTTGTAAGTTCAGTTTGTGCTCCTGACAATGTAAGAGGAGCAGCTGTGTCTCCTGTATCCACTGTGTCACTCAGCCCCAGTCTCCACTGGTTTTTACAGACTGAAGTTCTTACCGCCAAGTAGGGACTTTTTCCCCAGCTCTAGGACCCTGGACTGGGCATCTTATCTGGTAGGGAATCCCGTGATCCTCCGGATGACGTCTGTAGAGATGACCACCCTTCCCATTAAAAAGTGGCCCAAATGGGTAACGGACCAGCACCTTCTGTGCCTCCTCACCTCCTACCAGTCTCAGTGTGCCGTCTTCCTTATTTCTCTAGTCGTAAGACTTCCGTTAATCCACATTTCCAGTGGTTCTGGCTTATGGTTGTTCTGCATTTTAGTTGTAATTTTGATGTGATTGTTTATGTTCACCTGAATAGTGGGAATATTTTTTCCATTGACTTTTTTTCTTAGAGAGAGAGAGAGAGAGAGAGAGAGAGAGGGAGAGAGAGAAAGGGAGAGGCAGAGAGAGAGAAACATCAATTGTTTGCCTTCCACATGGGTCTCCACTAAGGGGGGATTGAACCTGAAACCCACACACCTTACTGGGAATCTAACTCATGACCTTCCAGTGTACACGCTGGCACTCTCAGCACTGAATGATATGGGCCAGGGCTCTTTATTTATTATTCAAATTATATATTTATTTTTAAAATACATTTTATTGATTTCAAAGAGGAAAAGAAGGAGAGAGAGAAACATGAGTAATGACAGTCATTGACCAGCTGCTTCCTGCACAGCCCTCACTGGAGACTGAGCCGACCACCTGTGCACGTCTCCTGACGAGGAATCGAATAGTGATCTGCTAGGTCTTGGGTCGATGGTCAATCCCTGAGCCATACGGGGCAGCCTTTATTTACTGATTTTAGAGACAAGAAGAGAAACAGAGAAAGAAGGAAGCATTGGTCTGCTCTTCTATCCATCTAAGCATTTACTGGCTGTCCCCTACATGTGCCCCGAAAGGGGATCAGATCCACAACTGTGGTGCATCGGGACCACACACTCAACAAGTGAGCTTCCTGGCCAGGGCTCTGCATTTGTTTATTAATTTCAGAAGCTCAGATGGGATCTTATAAAAATTCCCTATGGAGGGTCATGTCGTCTCCTACCATCAACATCTTTCCTGATGCTTTGTGGTTCATAGTGTTCGGTGTAATGTCTTATCTTTCATTTCTTCTTTCATTTATTTGAGGCTTTTAAAAAGATAAATATTTTTTGACTTTTTAAAAAATATATTTTATTGATTTTTTACAGAGGAAGGGAGAGGGATAGAGTTAGAAACATCGATGAGAGAGAAACTTCCATCAGCTGCCTCCTGCACACCTCCTATTGGGGATATGCCTTCAACCAAGGTACATGCCCTTGACTGGAATCGAATCCGGGACCCTTCAGTCCACAGTCCGACGCTCTATCCACTGAGCCACACCAGTCTTGGCTATGCATGATTTTTTTATAGGTTGTCTTTTTATTTATTTTGTCTCTAGACTTTCTAAATTCTGTTTTGTGTTTAGATACCTTGAAATTCTTATTAATTCATTAATTGATATATTTATTATTGTTTTCAGCTAGAGAGGAAGAGAGATGGAAAGAGAAAGGCAGAGAGAGAAACATTAGTGTGGGGGAGAAACCTCAGTTGGTTGCCTTCAGAACACAAGCTAACTGGGAATGGAGCCCACATACTGATATGTGCCTTTTCTGGGAATTGAATGCTCCACCTCTTGGCACACAGGACAATACTCTAGCCAGCTGAGGTATAATGGCTTTGCCATTTCCTGTTTTCTTTTTTTGTTTGTTTTTTAAATATTTGAAAATACATGTTTATTCATTTTAGAGAAAAAGGAGAGAGAGAGATAGAAACATCCATGTTGAGAATGAATCATTGATCAGCTGCCTCCTGCAAGCCCCTCACTGGGGACCGAGCCCAGACATGTGCACTTAACCGAAATCAAACCTGGGACCCTACAGTTCACAGGCCAACGCTCTATCCAATGAGCCAAACCGGCCAGGGCCATTCCGTGGTTTCTAAACACAAAAGTTTCCAGTATATTTTGAAGAACAGACCCCTAAGGTCTATGATAGAAGAAGCACAGTGGCTGCTGGTGATAACTCTGCCACTTTTATTTGACTGTAGGTATCTGCAAATATGTTTGTTCCACCAGTCTTTTCCGGTCATCCTTTCTGAACAGTTCCCCTTTATTTGTGCTCTGCAATGTTGTTTGTCTTCCTGGTACTCTTATTCCCATTTCCTATGGGGTTATTGTTCATGAATAGCTGTCTACTTACACTGGGAAGGGGGAAGATGCTCAGATATCTAATTCTGCCGTCTTGCTGATGTCACTCACATAGGGATTTTGTCTGTGATCTTATTTACACTTTGTTGTTCTGTCACAGTGTCAACCATCCAACTTTTCTGTTTTTCCTTGACGATCTGTATCATTTATCCCATGCAATGGCTCAAATGGGATTTAAGGGGAAGAATTATTTTTGCATCACAGGAGAAACACAACTTTGTGAATGACACAGTGGTCTCACAGCCATTCTTGCCTTGGTGAAGGGTCATTGGGGAAGAATTCTCAGCTGGCATTTGTTACTTTCATAGCCCGAAACCCTGTGTTTTCTTACAGTTGCCAAATCCTCACCCAATTATGCTTGACTGTACTTATTGTTGATACTTTGCCAACTACTGAGTTCCAATAGTGATAATTTCTACTGTGATTCCCAGTCCACTGATAACCTTAACTGCTTTGGAGTTTGCACCTGTCTCTTTCACAGTTCTCTCTTACTGAATTCCAACATTCATCCATACCTGTAGCACCTTGGAGAGCACACATGTTATTATATTGACTTTGTATATCCTGTGCTCTACTACAATTAATTTCTATAACTTTGAGCAGCTTTAAATTATTCCACACAAACTCAAATCATCAGTATGTAAGGTCTTAAAGGAAGCTGTTTGTGCAAGAACAATTAGAGTCTTCCTCTCTTTTCTGTGTTCAATCCTGTGCTTCTCTCCCTATCTTGGTGAGATTTTCATCATCGACTGACTTTTGGGGCCACGTTATTTATAACAGCAATTTTCTCAGTGTCTAACTCACTCATCTTGAAAATCTTTCTGTGGAATCCTGATAGTTAATGAATCGTGGTGAAGATATTCTGTTTTCATAAGTTCAGTATGCTCTTCAACTTCCTTTCCTTTTGTTCAGGTTGCTGCTGTGGAGCAGAGAATGTGGAGGCACCAACGGAACAGAAGGTTTCTGTAGGAGTGTCACAGGAAAGGAATCTCGAGGTAGCCTTGTCTTCCCAGAAGAACCACCCCTGTGAGAGTTGTGGGCTCGTCTTGGGAAACATTTTCCATGTGATGGAGCTGCAGGGAGCACAACATGGACAGATACTGTTGAGGTGCGGGGCATGTGCAAAACGGTTTTACTTCCGTGTAAAATTTCACCAGCAACATGTGAGAGAGAAGACTTTCAATGGAGGTGTGGACAGGATCTTACATGCAAACAGCTGCAATTTCAATGTGTCCCAGAATCATTTTAGATGCAGGGACGTTGGGCAGGGTGTCCTTACTGGGTCAGGACATCTCCACCAGGCCATGGACGGTCCAAATGCTGTTTCGACACATGGGGTGATGTGTCAAAGGAGAAAAGATTGTTACACCGGAAAAGAATGTAAGAAAGACATTAGTTACACCCACATGTTTGTTCAGGAAAAGGGTGCCCATATTGAAAGTCAATGTTTTATGTGCCCTGAATGTGGAAAATATTTTAAAAGTAACTCTAGCCTTCATTATCATCAGAGAGTTCATACAGGAGAAAAGCCTTATAAATGCAGTGAGTGTGGAAAATGTTTTACCAGTAAGAGCAACCTTCATAGTCATCAGAGAGTTCACTCAGGAGAAAAGCCTTATCAGTGCATTGAATGTGGAAAATCTTTTGCCAGGAACAGCAACCTTCATAGTCATCAGAGAGTTCACACAGGAGAAAAGCCTTATCAATGCAGTGAATGTGGGAAAACTTTTACCAATAGCAGCAATCTTCATATTCATCAGAGAGTTCACACTGGAGAAAATCCTTATAAATGCAGTGAATGTGGAAAGTCTTTTATAAGTAGCTCTGGTCTCAAATATCATCAGAGAGTTCACACAGGAGAAAAGCCTCATCAGTGCAGTGAATGTGGGAAATATTTTGCCAGTCGTACTAGCCTACATATTCATCAGAGAGTTCACACAGCAGAGAAGCCTTATAAATGCAGTCAGTGTGGGAAATCTTTTAGCTGGCGCACTAACCTTCGAACTCATCAGAGAGTTCACACTGGAGAAAAGCCTTATCACTGCAGTGAATGTGGAAAGTCTTTTCCAAGTAGCAGTCGTCTCAAATGTCATCAGAGAGTTCACATACGAGAAAGGTGTTATCAATGCAGTCAGTGTGGGAAATCTTTTACCTGTAGTACGTACCTTCATTCCCATCAGAGAGTTCACACTGCAGAGAAGCCTTATAAATGCAGTGTATGTGGGAAATCTTTTGCCTGTCGTACTAGCCTTCATACTCATCAGAGCGTTCACACTGCAGAGAAGCCTTATAAATGCAGTGTATGTGGGAAATCTTTTGTCTGTAGTACTAGCCTTCATACTCATCAGAAAGTTCATACTGCAAAGAAGCCTTATATATGTAGTGAATGTGGGAAATCTTTTAGCTGCAGCTCTAACCTTCATTATCATAAGAGAGTTCACACGGGAGAAAAGCCTTGTCAATGCATTGAATGTGGAAAGTCTTTTAAAAGTAGCACTCATCTCAAATATCATCAGACAGTTCATACGGGAGAAAAGCCTTATCAATGTAGTGAATGTGGGAAATCTTTTTCCCGTAGAACTTACCTTCATTCTCATCTAAGAGTTCACACTGCAGAGAAGCCTTATAAATGCTGTGTATGTGGGAAATCTTTTAGCTGCCGCACTAACCTTCGTACTCATCAGAGAGTTCACACTGAAGAAAAGCCTTTTCAATGCAGTGAATGTGGGAAATCTTTTAGAAGTAGAAATGGTCTTCAGTATCATCAGGGAGCTCACACGGGATAAAGCTGTTATGAATGCAATTAATGTGTGATATCTCTCCGTCTAATTTTAAATGACATCTTCACGAAAGAATCTTGATCTGAAACGATTCTTAGATGTGTAGGAAATGTAGTTTGTTAGTTAAATGTAGTTTCACAATTGTATAAGAACATAGGTGAAGTCTCAGTAGTCTGAATTATTATCTCGTACATTTAATCACCTACATTATGTAACGACCCCCAACTATTTCTGCCAGCTGTATGTTTGTTTTTTGTTGGAAGTATGTGTATCTGTATTGCACTTTCTAACATACATTCATGTCCTGCAAGACCTATGTCACTGCTTATTGCTTTTGCTGAAGTTATTTTGCCTGAACCACCTATAAGGTCCCTACCGATGGCATCAATCACCATCCTCATGGGCACAGGGAAGCTCATTCTATTGTCTGATTTGTTGAAGAAAATTAGGAATATCTGAGCCCTAAGTTCTTACTTGTTTCCCTGTCATGAGTCTCGACATAGGACTGATTACTGTTGGCCCCAGTAAACATAAGGTTGCAGAAGAACTGCCATTTTCAGGGACACGCTTTCACAAGATGCTAATGATGAGGTTATTTACTGAGTGCCTAAGTCATCGATGGGTGACCTGCCAGTCTCAGGTCTCTTTTTTACAAAATAATGAAGAGTTTTTCCTAAAACTTCTTTTATCTTGGGTATTCTATTAATTCTGTGGCTTTGTTTCCAAGAAGATCTAGGCACTCCAAGCATGATGATGTGAAAAACTTGTATCCGATCTCAAACATTTTCGCCCCAGGGGGAGACTCTGGTGCAGCAATTAGCTCAGCCATTTTTTGTCAGATTTACACTGCTGCTCATAATTTTGCAGGCAACACTGTGGACTCTCGTCCTCATGTGCAGATGGATGCTTTGAGACACAGAGATCACCCCAAAGAGGAGTAGCCGTGACAGCTTCAAGTATGTCTGGGAGCAGCGTGAATTTTTTTCTTGTTTGCAAGGGAGGCTAAGACAGTTGAAGGGAATGTTTTCCTTAGTTGTTGCAGAAGGCCATGTGCTTTAATGACTTCAGTTCCATGAGTTATGGACACTGGTTGGAGGACCACCGCAGTGATGGGAAACCCTTTACTGACCTAACTCCATTAGAAAGGATCGTCTTCATCTAAATTGGCACCCAGACATTTTTTTGAGGAAAAGACTACGGGAGCGGTGTGTACACAGATCTGAAGAACTCCAGGCATATTTATCTTCTGTGCAGCATTATTGTCATTGATTATAATCAAGAGGTTTTGTGGCTTCCTGTACCTTCTCAGTTGTTCCCCTTAGGATCATGGGTGCTCTGGCTGCAAAACTAAGAGGGGAAAAAAAGATGTCTTTAGGCCAGAAATGTGGCTTTTGTGACCCAGTAAGCATTCCAGTGGGTTTGGGTGAAAGTTCTTCATTGTTACATTTTCTGTCACTGAGATGAGACTTGCCCAAAGAGCATAAGAAGAACATGGATTGAATATAGAGTTGAAAAACCTATTGTTCCAAAATAGATGAATATACACTTGTTTTATTTTGAACCATTTTTAGCAGCTATAATGAGTATATTGCATGTGTTAAGTATAGTGTTTCATAAATGTTGACATTTGCTTGAAACGGAAACAATCAATCTATCCAAGAAAATAGTAATATCCAAATTCACTGTACCTCTGCTACACCCACAAGCCACACCCACCAGCCAATCAGGAGCAGATATGTAAATAAACTCCAACCAAGATACCTGCAGCCACTGAGAGCAGGAGCCAGTCTTGGGTTTCCCTGACAATGTAGGAAGCCACGTTTTCCACCTGCCCTTCCTGGACTGTGCCTCCACTCAATGCCATAAAGGTTCAACTATAGAAGATACATAAATCCCAACAGAAATGGTGGCAGCCAGGGAGCTAGAGAGAGCAGAGGCTAGGGTTGCCCCTGAGATGGAGGAAGCCAAGCTTTAGTCCTGGACAGCCTAGGCCTCCACTCCAGGTTACAAAGTTTCAATTGTAGAAGATAAATATATTCCAGATACCAGGGCCTCTGCTTGGATCAATGGGGGGTATGGCCAGCCTGCAAACCACCACATGGCCTTCGCCCAGGCCGCCCCACCACCAACCACATTGATCCCACGACCAGTGGGAGAAAATCGTGATGTGTAAGTAGGTGGGAACATCTTTTTCTTCCAGGCTAATGGGGCAAAATTACGTTATAAAGTAAACTCTGTCATACCCTTTTTGGTTTGATACTTAAGGAATTAAAAGTTTCAGGAGGTGCTGAGACCCGTTCGGCTCAGTGGGTAGAGCGTCAGACTACGGACTGAAGGGTCCTGGGTTCGATTCTGCTCAAGGGCATGTACCTTGGCTGCGGGCACATCCCCAGTAGGGGGCGTGCAAGAGGCAGCTGATCGATATTTCTCTCTCATGGATGTTTCTGACTTTCTATCCCTCTCCCGGTCTGTAAAAAATCAGTAAGATATATATATTTTTTAAGTTTCAGGAAGTATTTTATTTATAGTCTTTGTTTGGTGTTATAGAACATAATAACCCTTGGTTTCCTGAAGTAGGTACATTAGATCTTGATTGTTTGGCAAAAAGTAGGTCAAAATTTGAAGGAAGCTCAGAAGCAGGAAAAAAAACTAAAAAAAAACTTTCTCCACGGTCGAACAAAATATAGTTTTTGATAGAACCTTTTAGAGAGGTTGAGGAGGCACTTCCACCCTGGTTCCCTCTGCTCCTAGAGAGGAGCAGGAAGAAAAATTGAAGGAATGGCCTTTAGGGCCCCCTTCTCCTCCATGTCCTAATTCCGAAACTTTTATTTCGCTGACAATAGACTCTCCTACACAGAGAGCCATCAGAGAAGGAATGAAGGAGATGACAGTGGAAGAAAGACTTGTTTTTCCTGTTATACAAGTAGGCTCCCAAAGGCTCCCAAATCATATAATAAGACACCATGAAAAAATTGATTTTAAAATGATAAAAGCTTTGCGAGAAAGCGTTGTTCAAAAAACGGTCCAATGACACCTTTTACAGGAGAAATTATGAATAATATTTCTGAAGGATTCTTAGCTCCTTATGATTGGTATTCTCTGGCTCGTGCAACTCTGGATGGAAATTGTTTACTATTGAATGGATTATATTTGGAGAAAAGTCAAGAGCAAGTCCACACAAACAGAGGGCCAAATGTTTAAATAACTTATGAAATGCTGGCAGGACTGGGACAGTTTATGGATGTACAGAATCAGCTGCTTTATGTGCAACAGGTATATGAGCAAGTTTGACTTTGTGGAAGGAAAGCTTGGAGGGCTTTACCAGCAAAAGGGGATCCTGAGGGAGCTTTTAGTAAATGTATGCAGGGACCTACAGTCATTTTCTCATTTTGTAGCTCGTCTCGCTGAAATATTGGGACAACAGATTCAACAGGAGACAGTAGGGGATATTTTAATTCAGCAGTTGGCTTATGAAAATGCCAGTGCCGACTGTAAGAAATGCCTGACACCACTGGGAAGAAATAGTACCATTACAGAGATGGTTCTAGGGTGTCGGAGTGTGGGATCAGGCACTTTTCAAGCAAATTTACTGACTTCTATAGTAAAAGTGGAAATAAGAGGTGTTATAAGTGTGGAAAAGCAGGACATTTCCAAAAGGAATGTAGGCAACAGAGAAGGACACGAGCTAGCGATCTAGGGAGAGGTGTAAACACTCAGACTCCAGATTTAATCTCTTGGTGTCCTAGCTGTTAAAAACGAAACCATTGGCCAGTTTGTGTAGATCGAAATTTCATAGAAACGGGCAGCTGCTAGATCAAGATAGAGGGCATGGTCAACTGCCCAGATATGGCCAGAGGGGCGTCCCTCAGCCCCTTCGTCAATAAGGGAAATCTGTCCTGCAAGGCCCAGAGTGGATTCCCTCATCTGAGCAACTCCAGGAAGAGCAAGCCTGGATCTTAACAGAAGTATAGCGGTCACTTTGACCCCCGATATTGCTCGGGAAGCAATTCCTTACAGGAATTTGGGAAACAGTGCCATTGAGAACTGTAGGATTAATCTTAGGGAGGCGTGGAAACTCTCTAAGAGGACAATGGGGCTGTTTCCAGACCTTTGCTATTGGAAATTGTGCTGCTATGAACATAACAGCCTGTATATTCTTTCTTGTTCTTTCTCAATATATTCCTAGAAGTGGAATCAATGGATCAAATGGCAGTTCCATACTAAATTTCTCCAGGAAAGGCCATGCTGATTTCCATAATGGCTGCACCAGTTTGCATTCCCACCAGCAGCATACTAGGGTTCACTTTTTTTCCACATCCTCCCCAGCACTTGTCCTTTGTTGATTTGTTTCAGGCAGCCATTCTCACAGTGGTAGGGTGATACCATAATTGTTTCTTTTTTTAGCACCTCTCTGGTGATCAGCCACTGAGCATTTTTCACATGTCTCTTGGCCATTTTATCCACACTGCAGCCCAGGGAGTGCGGACACTTCAGGTGGCTTCAGCAAGATATGCTCTTAAGGATGAGAGTCTGTTTTGCGAGATTAACTTTGTATAATGGATTCATGGAGGCAGGTTAGATTGAGTTAGAGACTTGAACAACCTCACCCAGCTACATATAGACCGAAGGAGACACGTGCCTAATGTCCTGAGTGAAGAAAGATATGCAACACCAGCAATGCAGGTGCCTCATACACAAACTTGCCCAGACATCCCCTCCCTTGAAGGCGCTGGAGGGCCTGAGTACACTTGTGTTCTTGGGGTATTTGCCCTCAAAACCAATCCGGAATCGGCTCTGAGGAAAGGCAAAATGCCGGACTTCGAGCCCAGAAACTACATTACCCAGAAGGCCTTGTACAGAATGCCACCAGGCTGAGCCAATGGGGGCCGAGAAAAGGCAGTTTCCTTTGTCCAGTTCTGTGGGCGGGACTTGCCCTCCTGGCGAGTTTTGTCTTCTCTCAGGTCTGTCTCGGGCGGACAGGACTTCCCGGTCACAGGGTCCCGTGGGGAAGGCGGGAGAGCGGTGTTCCCCGCCCCACAGCCCCTGGTGGGAGCCGCAGGGGTGCTCACCGCTCACATGTGGGATTGAAGCTTCCAGTTACTCCCTGGACCACGCCGGGCCTCGGACAGGGACCGCCATTCCCTGGACGGCTGCTTCTCCCGCCCCGCTCGGCCCTCAGAGAGCCATGGCTGCCCCTCCGCTGAGGAGCTTCGCTGAGGTGAGTTCCTGTCCCCCGGGCCCTCACCGCCTCCCCACACCGAACACCACAGCCCGGGTGCGGGCGGCTGTCACATCCGCTGGTTTAGCCCCGCATGGAGGCCCGTGAGGAAGGCGGAGGGGAGAGAGGGGTTTTTGGCTTCTGAGGACACAGCAAGTGCAGGGCAGAGAGGACAGGGGTGACCTGCACCTGAGGTTCCCCTGAGGATGGGGCTGTGAGGACTGGCGGACAGATCAGAGGTTGTTGGAGGACATATCAGACTCATTGGGGTTTTCCGGGCTGTGGGGTCCATCAGAGGCCTGGGGTGGTCCTGGACCCGCTGGAAGACAAGCTCTTTACATGCCATGTGCCAAGTTCATGGGTGAATCCAGCGAGATCCAGTGGCTTTGGAGCAGGAAGGGGCAGAGCTGAGGGAGTGAACATGGGACTGAAGATGGGAAGGGGTTAAAGATTACACAGTGGTGTGCACATCTGGAGGAAGTGTGAGCTGATGGTCCCCGGGACCTGTTGTGGGGACTTAAAGGCGAAACATAAACTCAGGCTTTGTCTTGGAGGCGTGATCTCCAAGGAGACCCCAGTGGTATTGCTGGCGGGAAGTCTGGGGTCCTGCAGGCATGGCCCAGATCTTAAATGACTTTGCTCTCTCCTCTCCCCTTCCCTCCCCCAATCCTTCCCACCCAACCCAGTGCTCTGCTGAGGGCAATCCCAGTGAGTAACGGGACTGTGATGAGAGAGCAGCCTGCACTGGCATTAGGGCCTGGTGTCCACACTAACCGTGTGTCCTTGGCGGGTCCTCCTGGCGGGTTTTGTCTTCTCTCAGGTCTGTCTCAGGCGGTCAGGAGTTTCTGGTGGCACGGTCCCGTGGAGAAGGCGGGAGAGCCGTGTTCCCCGCTCCACAGCCCCTGGTGGGAGCCGGCAGGGGTGCTTGCAGGGAGGGGTGCTCACAGGGAGGAGGTTGAAGGAGGGTGTTGTGTAAGGAGTAGAATTACTGGTTCTCAGAGAGACAGTGCTGGTTTCAATGATCTCAATTCCGACAGGTTGGAGTGACCTTTGAGGACATTGCCCTGTACTTCTCCAGGGAGGAATGGAGCCTCCTTGATGAGGGTCAGAGACAGCTGTACCTGAATGTGATGCTGGAGAACTTTGAACTTGTATCCTCGCTGGGTAAGACCCCCACTCTCACCAGTGACCTGGACTTGGCTTTGGGATTTTCCAGACCCATTTTCCCAGGGTGTGCTGTGTCCTCCCATGTAGACTGTGGTTCTGCTTGATTTTCCAGTTTCTTGGGTAGTTGCTGTTCTGGGGAGGGTTGGTCTGTTTCCACTGCTCCCTCCTCTTCCCGAAATCCCAATTCTCTCTGCTGTACCACATTCACAGGGAGGGACCTGTGGTTGGTAGTGTTGCAGGAAGCCTAAGGGATTTAATCTTGTTTAGTGAGGAAAGCATGTTTTATGTTTTTTGTTTTTTGCTTTTGTACTTATTTTTGAAAGAATTTTCTCTACATATTTATCCTGTGTGTTAACTATTTTTTGGTTGACGAGCCTTTGGAATACCTTGTATATTTAATATATTAATTGCTTATGACATAGGGCAACACATATTTTTGCATGCGCTTAATTGCTCTTTGCAGATATTGCGCCTCTACACTCACTTTTCTACAAAGTCCATGTTTTTTAGAGAACCCTGGGTTCAGCAGGTCTAGTGCCATCATTTTTCTAGGCAGCTGTGATGTTTGTTACTAGAGCTTAGCAATTACATATTGTTAATTAAGTTATATCCAGTTGGCTTTTGAGACAGAATCATAGCATTGTTATTAGTCTGCACTATAGTGTTTTTTTAAAAATATATTTTATTGATTTTTTTACAGAGAGGAAGGGAGAGAGATAGAAAGTCAGAAACATCGATGGGAGAGAAACGTCAATCAGCTGCCTCCTGCACCCCCCCCCCCCCCCACCTTGGATGGACCTGAAACCAAGGTACATACCTTTGACTGGAATCGAATCCCAGAACCCTCAGTCCTCAAGCCCATGCACTATCCACTGAGCCAAAATGGTTTCGTCAGTATTAACATACCTTTATTAATCCCCCAGAACTCCCAACTAGTTGTGTGAATTTCTGTCTATATCTCGTTCTGTGAGTTGATTACTAGTATGTAAAAAACCATGGATTTCTGGGTATTAGTTTTGTATCCTGCTACATTGCTGAATGCATTTATTATATTTAGTAGTTTATTGATGGGGAGTCTTAAGGGTTTTCTTTGCACAGTACCGTCATCTGTGAATAATGGCAGTTTTACTTCTTTCCAATCTGGTTGCCTCATTTCTTCTTCTTGTCTGATCACTATGGCTAGCACTTCCTGTACTATGTCGAACAGGAGTGGTGAAAGTGGGCATCCCTATCTTGTTCCTGTTATTAGGGAAAATGGTTTTAGGTTTTGCCATTGAGTCTGATGTTGGCTATATGTTTGTCATATAAGGATTTTATTATGTTGAGGTATGATCCTTTTGCTCCCACTTTGCTGAGAGTTTTTGTCAAGAAAGGGTGTTGGGCCAAAACAAGTTTGGCTCAGTGGATAGAGCCTCGGCCTGTGGAAGGAAAGGTCCCCAGTTCGAGTCCAGTCAAGGGCATGTACCTTGGTTGCAGGCACATCCCCAGTGGGGCGTGTGCAACAGGCAGCTGATTGAAGTTTCTCTCCTATCGATGTTTCTAACTCTCTCTCTCTCTCTTCCTCTCTGTAAAAAATCAATAAAATTTATTTAAAAAAAAAAGAAAGGGTGTTGGGTTTTGTCTAATGCTTTTTCTGCATCAATTGATATGATTATGTGATTTTTGCTTTCAATTTGTTTATGTCAAGTATCATGTTTATTTATTTGTGGTATTATACCATCCTTGCATCCCCAGAATAAATCCCAGTTGGTCCTTCCTACTGTAATGCTGGAATTGATTTGCCAGAATTTTATTAAGGATTTCAGCATCTGTCCGGGCCATTGTGACTTAGTAGGAGATCTGCTGTGTAGGACTTTCTTCTTTGGGCCTTTGGAGCCCAGTGAGTCTGTCGCTTATGGATGTGAAGTGTTGTAAGCTGCAATGGTATGACATTCAGCACTGGGTACATTGCCTCCAGGGTCTCTAGGGAGATATAGTGAGCCCCTACAGGGAACCACCCAGCGGGATCCACAGAGAGATCTGCAGATTCTCCTCTCTGTACTGGGTTTGGAAGTGCCCCTATAAGGCCCAACTGTGAAGCAAGGAAGGCTTATTCCTGTGTCAGGTGTTGGACGTTTTATTGATAGTTGGGGCTCCCTGACCCAACTGCAACTTGTTTGACAGGTTTACCTGAGCAAGGAAGGCCATGCATATAAAAAAGCTGCTGCACACAGCTTGGGTGGGGTTGTAGTAAAATGAGTGAGGTGTCAGGGAATCACTAGCGCGGAGCAAACAGAAATGACTGTGATTCAGGCCTGGGACTCTTGAGGTTTCAGCACAGGACCAATGATCTGTGAGAGCACCTCCATCTGGGAGAAAGCCGCCCTCGAGTTCCTGCCCCAATTCCAGTTAATGTAGTTTCTCCTTGTATGTATCTGTGACTCCGCTGACCTTAGCCTGGCACTGGAGCTTGGAGGAAGCGGGAGCTTGTAAAATTGCATTTTCTCAATGATTTTTGCTAGGTTGTCTTTTTATTGACTTTGTCTCTAGACTTTTATGTTCTGTTTTGTGTTTGGCTACCAGGATATTCTTATCTATTTATTATTGGTCTCAGATAGAGTGGATGAGAGATGGAGAGAAACAGTGAGAGAGAGATAGAGAGAAACATCAATGTGAGGGAGAAACATCAATTGGCTGCCTTCTGCACACAAGCTAACTGGAAATGGAACCCACATACTGATATGTGCCTTGACTGGGAATTGAATCTTCGACCCTTTGTTACATGGGACGATGCTCCTATACCAACTGAGCCATACTGGCCAAGGCAATTTTCTAAACACAAAAATTTCCCATATTTTTGGAAGGACAGTCTACTATGGTCAATGACAGCAGAAGCACAATGGTTGCTGGACGTCACTCTGACCCTGGTTTTTAATTGCAGGTATCTTCGAATATGTTTGCTCACCCAGTCTTTCCAGTCATCCTTTCTGTACGGTTCTCTTTTATTTGTGTCTGTAATACTCTTTCTCTTCAAGGTACTCTTATTCCCATTTCCTATGGCGTTTTTGTTCATGCATAGCTGTCTACTTAGACTGGGATGGGGAAGGTGCTCACATCTCTGTTCCTGCCATCTTGCTGATGTCACTCACATAGGTCTTTTGTCTGATCTCATTTGTCCTTTGCTGTTCCACCACAGTGTTGACCATCCATATTTTCTTTAAAGATTTGCATCATTTATCCCATGTAATGGCTCAAATGGGATTAAAGGGAAAGAATCATTTGTGCATCATAGAAGAAACACAACTTTATGAATTGCACTGTGGACCCACGGGCGGTCTTGCCTTGGTGAAGGGTCATTGGGGATAGGAATTCATGGCTGGCCTTTGTTACATTCATAGCTAGAAACCCAGTGTTATGTTATAGTTGCCCACTCCTCCCCCAATTATGCTTTTTTGTGCTTATTGTTGTTACTTTGACAGCTACTCAGTTCTAATAGTGATCATATCTCCTTGATTTCACATCCCACAGAACACCTTACCCTCTCTAGACTTTGTACCTCTGCCTCTTGCACAGATCTCTCTTTACTACATTCCAACGTTCGTACATACCTGCAGCATCTTGGAGTGCACTCGTATTATTATATTGACATTGAACTTCATGTGCTTTAATACAATTACTTTTATGGCTTTGAACAACTTTAAATTATTCTACACAGACTCACATGGTCAGCATGTAAGGTCCTAAAGGAATCCGTTCGTGCAGGAACAATGTGAGTAGAGCATTCATCTCTTCTTTGTGTCCCATCCTGTGCTTCTGTCCTTCTCTTAGTGAGATTTTCCTCATCGACTGACCTTTGGGGCTATGTTATGTAGAACATCATTTCCTCAGTTTACTTCACTTGTCTTGAAAATCTTTGTGTGGAATCAGGCCTAGTCAGGACAGATAAACATTTGTTAAGAAGATAATCTCTTTTCATAAGGTCAACATGTCCTTCATCAGTGTTTCCTTTTGTTCAGGTTGCTTTTGTGGAACAGAGACAGTGGAGGCACCGATGGAAGAGAAGGTTTCTGTAAGAGTGCCACAGGCAAGGAATCCCAAGTTAGCATTGTCCTCCCAGAAGAGCCACCCCTGTGAGAGTTGTGGGCCAGTCTTGGGAAACCTTCTCCACTTGATGGAGGAGCAGGGAATCCAACATGGACAGATACTGGTGAGGTGTGGGGCATGTGCAAAATGGTCTTATTTCAGTCCAAAATTTCACCAGCAGCATGAGAAAGAGACACTCACTAGAAGTGTAAAAAGAATCTCACTTGCAAATGGCTGCAGTCTCTATATGTCCCAGAATCATTTCACATGTGGGAAGGTTGGGCAGAGTCTCCTTACTGGGCCAGGACATGTCCACCTAAAGGCTACTCAGACCAGGGACAGTCCTCATCCTATTTTGAGACGTGGGATGATGTTTCAAAGGCGAAGAAATTGTTACACCAGAAAAGCATGTAAGAAAGACATTAGTTGCCACTATGCATTTATTCAGGAAAAAGATATCTATGTTGGAAGTCAATGTTTTGTGTACTCTGGGTATGGGAAGTATTTTACCAAATTTTCTAGCTTTCATAATCAACAGGGACGTGAAAGACCATATCAGTGCAGTGACTATGGGAAATCTTTTTGCTGTAGTAACAGCCTAGATGATCACCAAGCTTTGCACACTGGCGAAAGGCCTTATGAGCACAGTGAATATGGAGAAGCTTTAACCAGTATCAGTGCCCTCCATTGTGATCAGAGAGTTCACATAGGAGAAAGGCCTTATGAGTACAATGGCTTTGGGGGGAAATCTTTACCTGATAGCAGTAAGCTTCACTGTAATGAGAAGGTTCATACTGGAGGGAAGCCTTATAAACATGGTGAGTGTGGGAAAGGTTACGGCAATAGCACTAAACTTTGTGGTTATCAGAGAGTGGACAATGGAGAAAGGCCTTATCACCTCAGTGACTGTGGGAAATTCTTTACCACCAAGACCAACTTTCATACTCTTCAGAGAGTCCAGACAGGAGAAAATACTTATAAATGCAGTGAATGTGGAAAGTCCTTTACAAGGAGTACTGGTCTCCAATATCATCAGAGAGTTCACACAGGAGAAAAGCCTTATCAATGCAGTGAATGTGGGAAAACTTTTACAGGTACAAGCGGTCTTCTATATCATCAGAGAGTTCACACTGGAGAAAAGCCTTATCAATGCAGTGAGTGTGGGAAATCCTTTATCACTAAGACCCACCTTCATAGACATCAGAGAGTTCATACGGGAGAAAAGGCTTATAAATGCAGTGATTGTGGGAAATCTTTTACCACATTCACTGACCTTTGTCATCATCAGAGAGTTCACACTGGAGAAAAGCCTTATAAATGTACTGAATGTGGGAAAGCTTACACCAGTAGCACTAAACTTTTTCGTCATCAGAGAGTGCACACTGGAGAAAGGCTTTATCACTGCAGTGAATGTGGGAAATCTTTTATCACTACCACTAAACTTTGTCATCATCAGAGAGTTCATACAGGAGAAAAGCCTTATAAATGCAGTGAATGTGGGAAATCTTTTACCACTAATACCAATCTTCGTAGTCATCAGAGAGTTCATACAGGAGAAAAGCCTTATAAATGCAGTGACTGTGGAATATCTTTTACCTGGAGCAGTGATCTTCGTCGTCATCAGAGATTTCATACAGGAGAAAATCCATATAAATGCAGTGAATGTGGAAAGTCTTTTACAAGTAGCACTCGTCTCAAATATCATCAGAGAGTTCACACAGGAGAAAAGCCTTATCAATGCAGTGAATGTGGGAAATCTTTTACCTGTAGTACTAACCTTCATACTCATCAGAGAGTTCACACTGCAGAAAAGCCTTATAAATGCAGTGAATGTGGGAAATCTTTTACCTGGAGCACTAACCTTCGTACTCATCAGAGAATTCACACTGGAGAACACCCTTATAAATGCAGTGAATGTGGGAAAGCTTTTACAAGTAGCAACAGTCTTCAGTATCATCAGAAAGCTCACACTGGAAAAAGATCTAATGAATGCAATTAATATGAGATATCTCTCAATCTAATTTGTAAAGTGCCTCTGCACAGGAGTCCGGATGTGAAAAGCTTCTTAGATGTGTAGAAAATGTATTTTATTACATTTAACAATTGTATAAGGTAATCAGTGAAGTCTCATTAGTCTGAATTATATCTCATACATTTAATCACCTACATAATGTAACGTCCGTGCAACTACTTTTGCTGTGCTGTGTGTTTTAATTTTGGAACACTATGTATCTATGTTGCACTTTCTAACATAAAAGAGATGTCCTGTCAGATCTATGTCACTGCATATTTCTGTTGCTGAAGGTATTTCCCCTGGTCTACCTATAAGGGCCCAACAGATGGCATCAATCAACATCCTCATGTGCCCAGGGAAGCTAACTAACTCTGTTGTCTAATTTGTTGAAGAAAATTAGGAATACTAGAGCCCTTAGTTCTTACTTGTTTTCTTGTCATAATTTGTCACATGGGACTGAATACTATTGGTGCCAGTAAACATAATCTTGGAGAGTAATTGCCATTTTGAGGGACATACTTTCCCTAGTTGCTAATGATTAATTTATTTATTGATTGCCTAAGGCTTCAATGGGAGAACTATCAGTCTCAGATCGCCTTCTTTGCAAAATAATGAAGGCTTTTTCCTAAGACTTCTTTAATGTTGGGTGCTCTACAGACTCTTTGGGTTGGTTTGAAGATCTGGACTCTCCAAGCATGATGAGGTAAAAAACATTTATGGGGTCGCAAAAATTTTTCCCTTGGGGGAAGACTATAGTGCAGAAATTAGCTCAGCGATATTTTGCCAAATTTATACTCTTCTCATAATTTTCTTGAAAACACTGTGGACTCTAGTCCTCATTTCTGGATGCTTTGAGACAGAAAAGTCATTCCAAAGAGGGGGTAGCTGTGACAACCTCGAATATGTTTTCAACAAGCATGAATTTTTTTCTTGTTTTCAAGGGATGGTAAGCCATTTGAAGGGAACCTCCTGCCTAGATGTTGCAGAGGGCCATGTGCCCTAATGGCTTTAATTCCATGGGTGATGGTCACTGGTTGGAGGACCATGACAGTGAGAGGAACCTCTTTCACTGCAGAAACACTGACCTGATTGTTGCGGGACCAGACTGTAGCCCATTAGATGGAATGGTCCTGATCTAAACCTGCACCCAGAGATTTTTTTGATGAGAAGACTACAGGAGAGGTGTATACACAGATCTGAGGGACTCCAGGCATGTTTATCTTCTGTGGAGCGGTCATTGTCATTGAATATATTGAAAAGGTTTTGTGGCTTTCTGTAGCTTCTCAGACGTTCCATCCGAGCCATTGGTGCTCTGGCAGCAAAACAATGATGAAGACAAAGGCTGTCTTTTAACCAGGGATGTGGCTTTTGTGACCCAGTCAGCAATCCAGTGGGTTTGGGTGAAGTTCTTCATTGTTGCATTTTCTGTCACTAAGATGAGACTCGCCCCGTGAGCATAAGAATGTGGTTTGAATATAGGGTTGCCAAACCTGTTGTTCTGAAATAGGTGAATGTACATTTCTTTTATCTTGAGCCATTTTTAACAGCTGTGATGAGAAAATTTCATGTGTTCATTATAGGGTTTCATAAATAATCAAACGGTCATGAAACTGAAACCATCATTATACTTGCAGTACTGACCATATCTGTCAATGTGTAATTGCTTTATGACCATTTAATCTGTTTCTGTTCTTCACAGCTTTCCTAGTAACCATGGATTTACATTCCATTTTAATAGAGAACTTTGCTTTTTCTAAGTATTTTTATGCTTAAATTTATATTGCATAAATTCTTGTATATTTATTAAAAATATATTAGTAACTCATCTTTTATTTTATTTTTTTATAGATATTCTTTTTGTTGTTGTTAATCCTCACCCGATGATAACTTTCCATTGATTTTTGTTTTTGTTTTTTTTTTTGAGAGTAGAAGAGAGGGGGAAAGAGAAACATCGATGTGAGTGAAAAACATTGGTTGCCTTCTGCATGAGCCATTATCGGGGCCCGGGCAAGGAAAGAGTCTTTAACCAAGGTATGTGCCTTTGACCGGAATCGAATCTGGAACCCTTTGGTCTGCAGGCCTATGCTCTATCCAAGCCAAAAAGACTGGATATTCTTATCTTTGAATACATTACCTTCATGTCTGTTTTAATAAATATTTGGTTATTTCTAATAAAACTGGTATAAGCATTCCTGTATAATTCTTTATATGAATGTAAATGTTATTTACCTTTGTCAAAATTTCAGGACATAATCTGAACTTTTCGATAGATGAATGCTTAAATTTACCGAGATTTGCAAATTGTGATGTAAACAGAATATACCAGCAGGGTTGGTATGACTCAGTACCTGGGCGTCATCTCGTACAGGACAGGGTTCTGGATTTGATTGCTGGTGCAGATATGTACCTGACGTGTGGGCTAGGCCCACAGATTTGGGTGTGCACTAGATGGCTGGCTAATATGCTACTCTTCTATCATTGTTTCTCTCCCTCTTTTTCTCTCCCTAAAAATTAGTAAAGTATCCTTTAAAAATAAAATATAAAGCTTAACTGATTGTGCTTTTTTTTTTTTTTTTTGCATTTTTCCAGCATTGTATGAAGGATTCACATTCTCCATATCCTAAAGAATATTTTATTTGGGCAATCATCACTTATTTAAACATTTTTGGGGGAGTAAGTTTATCAGTATACCTTGCTGTTTGATTGTGTTTTTTCTAGAAATTTATGGTGAGTCGTTTTTCAGATGTATATATGCTGTGTCTGTATCTTTGTTAAAATTGCTGATCATGTCGAAACCGGCTTGGCTCAGTGGATAGAGCGTCAGCCTGCGGACTGGAAGATCCCAGGTTCGATTTTGGTCAAGGGCATGTACCTTGGCTGCGGGCACAATCCCGGTAGGGAGTGTGTAAGAGGCAGCTGATTGATGTTTCTCTCTCATCGATGTTTCTGACTTTCTAGCCCTCTCCCTTCCTCTCTGTAAAAATATCAATAAAATATTTTTTTAAAAAACACACACAAAACTGCTGATCATATGTTCTACCTAATGCTATGAGTTTTGGCAATTTTATTTAACAAGAATATGGAATAACAAAGATTGTTGTTGGAATTTCACTCATTTTGAGCCTTTTTTTTAATTTAGGGAATACATATTTTTGGATTGGAGTAATGTGTTTTAATATTTTATATCTTTAAAATATGTATTTTTAGAGATTTTCAAAAGATAAAAGATTTATGCAATCTGTAGAGAAACTAGAGTATGAGAAATTAAAAAAAATTTTTTTTTTATTAATTTCAGAGAGGAAGGGAGAGAGAGAGAGAGAGAAACATTAATAGGCTATCTCCTGCATGCTGCTACTGGGAATGGATCCCTCAATCCAGGCATGTGCCCTGACAAGAAGTCAAATGGCAGACCTTTTTGTGCATGTGCTGAGGCTTAACCACTGAGCCCACTAGCTGGGAATTCTTTAGTTTTTAAACGCTATGCCCAATGCAGTGAACAGTTTTAAATTTAACCCACACTGCTAACATTTCCCACCACCTTCCGAAGAGCAACCTTAGGAAACATTCTCAGGGCAGGAACCCTTCACTACCCCGGTGCCAACACGCACCTTTGTTTTCAAGGGCTTTTGAGAAAGAACTGGGGCCTTTCTGAACCCGCTGACCCACCTGCAGGGAGGCAGACTGTGGGCACTAAGGTCTCCGTGTTGGGTCTCCAACCTGGAATGGCCAGGAGACTCATTACAGCTCCCTGCACCTCAGTTGGTTAATGAGATCACCATACTTCCCTAGGGCTCCGAGGATCAATAAAAGTGGGAAACAGTACTTGCCTGTGGTAGCATTCCAGGGTTTCTTTAGAGCATTTTATTTTCTATTTCTCACAAAACCCTGCAAAATCTAAACTAATATCAAACTGTTGGGAACAACCTCGATTACAGAAATGAAGAGGATTTTCCGAATTTACTTAACAATGCCGGAGCAGAACTGCAGAACCTTAGCAACAGGTGATTGATCACTCTGACACATATTTCTGTGAAAGAGAGGGCTAAGGGGCTGCCTGGCTATAGAAGGTAAACAGCCCCATTCGCCTGCCTCCTTAAGTTTTTTTTGTAACAACAGCTTGAATTAAAATTAACTATTAAGGGAGGAACCAATATGGTGGCATAGGTAAACACCCATACTGCTGCCTCGTACAGTAATTTCAAAACTACAACTTGGTTGCAGGCACATCCCCAGTGGGAAGAGTGTAGGATGCAGCTGATTGATGTTTCTAACTCTCTATCCCTCTTCCTCTCTGTAAAAAAATCAATAAAATATATTTTTTTTTAAAAAGAGGAACAGTTGATCATATATGCTAATATACACTGAGTGGCTAGATTATTATGATCTCTGAATGGTAATAATCTGGGCACTCAGTGTATATCCTGTATAATAAAAGACTAATATGCAAATTGTCCCCTCAACCAGGAGTTCAACCAGCAGGCAGACTGGCTAACCGCCCATGTCCCCTCCCCCTGGCCAGGCTGGCAGGACCCCCCACCCATGTATGAATTCATGCACTGGGCCTCGTGTGTGTGTGTGTGTGCTCGCGCGCGCGTGCATATATGTATATGCGTGTCTAGTGGCCATATTATTATATATATACCATATGTGCATTGCTTGAATATTTTGAGAAAGATTACTCACAGTAGTGATGGAGAATGTTAGTGCAGGTTAAATTTAAAAGTGTTCACTACATTGTGCACAGCATTCAGAAACTTAAAATTTTCTGTGGTGGGCTCAGTGGTTAAGCATTGGTGCAGCCACAAAGTGGTCCCCCATTTGATTTCTGGTCATGGCACATGCCTGGGTTGAGGGGTCCAGTCCCCGTAACAGCATCTAGGAGGCAGCCAATCAATGATTCTATCTCATCATTGATGCTTCTATCTCTCACTCTTCTCTCGCTTCTCTGAAATCAATAGAAATATAATATCAATAGTGGGGAAGGTGGAGAAGCCCTGAGGGCGACTGGGCCCTGGGCTGGGCAACAGCAGCAGGTATGAGCTGTGCCTCTGGCACCAGCAGCAGTTGTGAGCAGGGCCCGCAGTAGCGGTGGGTGTGAGCAGCCACTCCTGTGCTGGCAGGGAGTGCCAGTGGGGCCTTCGCCAACATCAGGTGAGAGATGGGGTTGCCAGTCCCAATCACCTCTCATGAGCAAGGGAGTTGGAGAAGCCCTGAGGGGCGATGTGGGATGGCAGTTTGTTTGTTTTCCTGGAGAGGTGTATAGAGAGGTGACTCATCAGTACTTTTCCCAAGCCTATCTACACTAGTAAAAGAGAAACATGTCAATTGACCATCCCTCTGCTATGCCCACCAGCCAATCAGGAGCAAGTATGTAAATTTACCCAAGAGAGATGTTGGTGAATTTGCATACCTAGGCTCCTAGTGAACACTGAAGACAGCCTAGAAGGAATCCAAGCACTGCAGGAGAGAACAAGACAGTGGAGAAGGGAGGGAAGCCTGCCAAGGAAGCCCTATTCTTGCAGGAATCTTTCTGCCACGGGCCGCTAGTATAATATGAATAGATAAAAACTTAGGAAGCTTCAAAACGGTCTCGTTTGATTGGGCAAAGGGAAGGAAACTACTAACTAGAGACTCCTTGGTGCGAATTATCTCTGAGCTACGACAATAGCGGGAAGGGGGAGAAGTAGGAAGAATATAGCCCTGAAAGTGACTAATCTTGTTCAGTGGTTTGAACAGAGGAGCTGTTTGAATTAGAGGATCCAACAATCTTGGGGTTTAATTAGCAGGTGCTCCTGAAAAATTGTGGAAGGCCACAGCAAAGGAAAACAAAGACCTTTTTCTTTTCCTTAAAAATACCTCCACCACATTTAGAACCTAATGCTTTGTAGACTGACCAGTGACTATTCCAAGAGACCAAATAAAGGGACACCCACAATACGGGATCATTCTGTTAAGGAAGATGTGAACAGTGGGTCTGGTAGAATAAACCACTCATTGAATTTTCTCCACAACATACAGGTTCAAACTCCCAAGTATACATAAAAATGATGGCAAATACTAACCTTAGCAAGCTCAGGTGGCCTGGCATGGCATGGTGAATCTTACAAACTCAGAGGCCTAAAATAACCATATAAGATAGTTTGAAGTTAGAATTTTCTTTCTTTTTAAAAAAAAAAATGTACTTTGTTAATATTTTTTAGAGAGAGGAAGGGAGAGAGATAGTTAGAATCATCGAAGAGAGAGAAACATCAATCAGCTGCCTCCTGCACACTCCCCACTGTGGATGTGCCCGCAACCAAGGAATATGCCCTTGACCGGAATCGAACCCTTCAGGCCTCAAAGGCTGACACTCTATCCACTGAGACAAACCGGTTAAACCGGTTGTGGCTGAAGTTAGAATTTTCTAAGTAAAAGTGAGTCAGAGGAAAAAAAAAAAAAAAGTGAGTCAGAGGTGTAGCTTTATCTTAGCCTGTTTTTTGGATTTTTTTCCCCCAAAAGTCAAATTTGACCTTATTGAGCCTGTCTATTGTCTTTTTGCATCTGGGATGACATAGCTTTGGATTTTCAGGGAAAATTCCGTTTTACAGACTCCTAAGGGCACAATCTCGAAGCACAGAAGACCACAGTGCTCGAATTATTACTGTTATTGTGTTAAATATTAAGTGTTAACTATTCTATAACATTTAAAAAGAAGTTTGTGTTCATTTTTTTTTACTTCTTATCCAATCCCAGAGATTTCCCTTCTTACCTCTACCCCTTAGTTTATCACCATGTCATGTAACCCCCTTATGTCTTCTCCTTTGAGTCTAATGTATATTGAAGGTGTAAAACTGCTGTTCTCCCAACTCAATCTGTTATTTTGCTTCCTGGCAATGTTGCAGGATTGGGTCAAATAAACTGAGAAAAGTCCTCCACAGGTCTGGACATTTCCTACAACACCACCAAAAGCAATAGTCTTATGTGAAGCAGGAGGAAGTTACATGGAAGGGTGTCAGCATTTCCAGAGACACATCTGACTGACGACAGATTTATAAACTCAAACTTAGAGCAGATCCGGAACAGAGCAAGCTAGAGCTGTCCCATTGCTCTCAGAGAACAGAAGAAAAAGCTCAAGTCCCAGGTGACTTTGGTTTTATTCTTTATGTGTGTGTGCTTAATCCTCACCAAAGGATTTTTTTTTAAACCCTCTCACGCCTTCTGAGATTCTGCACTCTGAATTCTGCACTTTGAATTCACTCCATTTTTTAGGATTTTTTGTTAATTAGATTACATGTATGAGTGAAATGAAGTCATACTTCTCTTTCTCTGACTGACTTATTTCACTTAGCATGATGCTCTCCAGGTCCCTCCATGCTATGTGAAAGGGTAAGTCTTCAATTCTACTGCTGCATAGTATTCTATGGTATAAATGTACCACAGTTTTTTATCCACTGATCTATTCTTGGGCACTTGGGCAGTTCCAGATCTTTGCTATTGTAGATTGTGCTGCTATGAACATAGGGGTGCATACATTCTATCTGATTGTTTCAAGTGTCTGAGGATATATTCCTAGAAGTAAAATCACTGAAGTCAATGGCAGTTCCAAATTTAGTTTTTGGCAAAAAACCAACTGATTTCCATAATGGCTGTACCAGTTTCCATTCCCAGCAGCAATGTACCAGGGTTCCCTTTTTTCCACATCCTCCACAGCACTTGTCCTTTGTTGATTTGTTGACAGTAGCCATTCTAACTGAGGTGGGGTGATACCTAATTGTAGCTTTAATTTGCATCTCTCTGGTGATCAGTCCCTTTGAGAATTTTTTCACCTGTCTCTTGGCCATCTTACCCACACTGCAGCCCAGGCAGAGCTGAAGCAGATGCTCTTAAGTATATGAGTGTCTTTTGTGACATTAACTTTGTGTAATGGATTCACTAGATCCAGGTTAGATCGAGTTAGAGACGTGAGCAACCTCTGCAAATTTCAGTTGGTCTGAAGGAGACACATTTCAAAAGTCATGAATGGCCGAGACCGGTTTGGCTCAGTGGATAGAGTGTCGGACTGCGGACTGAAGGGTCCTGGGTTCGAATCCGGTCAAGGGCATGTACTTTGGCTGCGGGCACATCCCCAGTGGGGAGCGAGCAAGAGGCAGCTGATCGATGTTTCTCATCGATGTTTCTGACTTTCTATCCCTCTCCCTTCCGCTCTGTAAAAAATCAATAAAACATATATAAAAAAAAAATAAGTCATGAATGAAGAACCATTCAGGAAGAGCAGGTCCTGAAGAAAGATGTGCAAAACCAGCCACGCAGGTGAAGGAGAAACAAACTTGCTCCTGACATCACCTCCCCTGAAGGCTCTAGAGGACCCTTAGTATACTTGGTGTGTTGTTGGCCTATTTGACCCTGAATCCAGTCCTGGAGTCAACCAAGAAATACGGGATCCTGGCCTTGGAGAGTAGAAACTACATTACCCACAAGGCCACGGAAAGAATGCCACCAGTCTTGGCCAATGGAGGCTTAGATCAGTCATTTCCGTTGGGCCGCTTCTGTAGGGCGGGACCAGTAGTCCTCTTGGCGGGATTTTGTCTTCTGATAATTTCGTCTCAGGCGGTCAGGAGTTCTTGGGCTCAGAGTCCAGTGCAAAAGGCTGGAGAGCGGTGTTCCCCGCCTCACAGCCAATGGTCCCAGCCTGCCAGGGTGCTCACAGCTCACACATGGGATTGAAGCTCAGAATCACCACACGGACCCGCCCAGTGCCGGGACAGGGACCGCCATTCCTGCAGCTGCTTCTACTGCAGCCGCTCCCGCCCCGCCCAGCCCACAGAGAGCAATGGCGACGCCCGCGCTGGGGAGCTTCGCTGAGGTGAGTTCAAGTACCCCGGGCCCTCACCGCTTCCCCATACGGACACCACAGCCTGGGGAGGGCGCCTGTCAGTCCGCCTGGAGGGCTGTGAGGAAGGCGGAGGGAGAGAGGGGTGTTGTCTTCTGAGGACACAGCAAGTGCAGGGCAGACAGGACGGGGGTGACCTGCATCTGAGGTTCCCCTGAGGATGGTGGCTGTGAGGACTGGCGGAAAGATCAGAGGCTGCAGGGAGGACTTCACAGACTCATTCGGGGCTTTCCTGGATGTGGGATCCATCTGAGGACCGGGAATTCATGGACCCGGGTGGAAGACAAGTTGTTTGTGGATGCCATATGCCAAGTTCATGGTGTGTCCAGCAAGAACCAGTGGCAATGGAGAAGGAGGTGGAAGAATTTCGGGAGTTTATCTGGTGTCGAAACATGGGAGGGGGATATTACCCAGTGGTGTGCACATCTGGAGGAAGTGTGAGCTGATGGTCCCCGGGACCTGTTGTGGGGACATAAAGGTGAAGCATAATCCCAACCTTGGCTTTGTCTTGGAGGCATGGTCTAGGAGACCGAAGTGGTATTGCTTGGCAGGAAGGCTGGGGCCCTGCAGGCATAGCCCAGCCCTTAAATAGCCCTACTCTCTACTGTCACCTCCCCCAATCTCACCCCCACCCAGCTGCTCTGCTGAGGGCAATCCCAGTGAGTAACGGGACTGTGATGGGAGAGCAGCCTGCACTGGCATTAGGGCCTGGTGTCCACACTAACCGGGTGCCCTGGAGGGGGCTGAAGGTGAGGAAGATGTGTAAGGAGTAGAATTACTGGTTCTCAGGCAGCTCTGGGTTCAATTGTCTCCATTCTGACAGGTTGGCGTGACCTTTGAGGACATTGCCCTGTACTTCTCCAGGGAGGAATGGAGCCTCCTTGATGAGGGTCAGAGACAGCTGTACCTGACTGTGATGCTGGAGAACTTTGCACTTCTATCCTCGCTGGGTAAGACCCTCACTCTCACAGTGACCTGGACTTGAAATTGAAATTTCCCAGGCCCCATCCCCAAGGGTGTGCTGTGTCCTTCCGTATAGATTGTGGTTCTGCTTGATTTTTCCAGTTTCCTGGGTAGTTGCTGTTCTGGGGAGGGTTGGTCTGTTTTCACTGCTCCCTTCTTTCCTGAAGTCCCCATTCTCCCCGTTGTACTAAGTTCACAGGGAAGGACTTGTAGTGGGTAGTGTTGCAGGAAGCCTGAGGGATTCCACCTTGATCAGTGAGGAAAGTCTTTTCTATATTCCCGTTGATCATTTGTACATAGTTTTTGAAGAATTATCTCTACTTTCTTATCGTGCTTATTAACTGTATTTTTTGGTTAAAGATTCTTTTGACTACCTTATATATCCTATATATTAATTGCTTATTTTTAAAAATATACTTTATTGATTTATTACAGAGAAGAAGGGAGAGGGATAGAAAGTCAGAAACATCGATGAGAGAGAGATATCTATCAGCCGCCTCTTGCACACCCCCCACTGGGGATGTGACCACAACCAAGCACATGCCCTTGACCAGAATCGAATCCGGCATCTTTCAGTCCACAGGCCGACGTTCTATCCACTGAGCCAAACCAGTTTTGGCTATATTAATTGCTTATGACATACAGGAACGCATATTTTTGCATGTGCTTAATTGTCCTTTGCAGATATTAGTCCCCCACACCCGCTTTTCTACAAAGACTGTGTTTTTGGTCACCCTGCATTTTGTAAGTCTAGTGCCAACTTTTTTCTAAAAAGCTCAGATGCTTGTTACTAGTGCTTAGATATAAAGTATTTTTAATAAAATTATATAGAGTTTAGCCTAGCTGGTTTTGCTCAATGGATAGAGCGTTGCCTGCGGAGCAAAGGGTCCCAGGTTCGCTTCCAGTCCAGGGCACGTACCGTGGCTGCACGCTACCCCCCGGCCTGGGTCCTGTTCTGGGCGCGTGCAGGAGGCAACCAGTTGATAAGCTTCTCTCACATCGATGTTACTCTCTGTCTCTTCCTCTCTCTTCTACTCTCCCTAAAATTTAAGGAAGAATATCCTCAGGTGAGGATTTACAAAATTATATCGAGTTTGTTTTTCAGTGTCATTGCATTGTTATTAGCCTGCAGTGTAGTATTAACATAGGTTTATTATTCCCTGGGAACTCCAACTATTTATGTGAGTTTCTGCCTATGTCATAATATTCTTTTTGTTGTGCTGACCAGAATCAAATCCACTGTATCTCCATGTAGGTTGAGTTACATTTTATCAGTGGTGTCCAGGATTGTTGTTTTACATTTTAGTATTGATTTTGAGCAGCAATATTCATTGAAGAAACTATCTTTCCCTTCTTCTGCGACTTGCAGCTTTGTCAGAGGTTACTTGAAAGGTTGTGCCTGGGTTTATTTCTATGTCTTCTGTTCTCTTCTGTTGATGTATGTGTCTGTGTTTCTCCAGCAACACACTGTTTGCTTGCTTTCTCTTCATAATAATTGAAGTCAGAAAGTGTGATGGCACCAGTTTTGTTTTCATTCAAGATTTCTTTTGCTGTTCAAGTTTTTTAATGCCATACATTCTCTTTTCATTTATTTTTTTAAAAAATATATTTTATTGATTTTTTACAAAGAGGAAGGGAGAAGTATAGAAAATCAGAAACATCCATCAGCTGCCTCTTGCACACTCCCTAATGGGGATGTGCCCGCAACCAAAGTACATGCCCTTGACCAAATTGAACCTCGGACTCTTCCGTCTGCAGGCCGACGCTCTATCCACTGAGCCAAACCAGTTTCGGATCTTCTTATTTTTTTATAAAATATCATAGGAATTATACTCAGAATTGCCTTTATTCTGTAGAGTGTGTTGTGTACTATAGATATTTTCACCATATTTCTTTTTTAAAAAGTCTTTATTGTTTAAAGTATTACATATGTGTCCTTTTTCCCCATTGACCACAAGTGCATAAGATCCTGTGATAATCCTCTTTCTCCGACTAGCTTATTTCACTTAGCATAATGCTCTGCAGGTCAATCCATGCTATGCCAGTTGGTAAGCATTCCTTCTTTTTTTTCAGCAGCATAGTATTCCATTTTGTAGATATGCCACAGGTTTTTTTTAGTCCACTAATCTGATGGGCACTTAGGCTGTTTCCAAATCTTAGTTATCGTAATTTGTGCTGCTATGAACATAGGGGCGCATATGTCCTTTCTGATTGGTATTTCTGATTTCTTGAGATATATTCCTAGAAGTGGGATTACTATGTCAAATGGCAATTCTATTTTTATTTTTTGAGGAAACTCCATACTATTTTTCACAGTATCTGCACCAGTCTTCATTGCCACCTGCCATGCACAAGAGTCCCTTTTTCTCCACATCATCACAAGCACTTGGGCCATGATAGCCATCCTGATAGTTGTGAGATGGTATATCATTGTCATTTTGATTTGCATCCCTCAGATGATTAGTGACTTTGATATGTTTTCATTTGTCTCTTGGCCTTCTACATGTACTCTTTCAAAAAGTGTCTGTTTAAGTCATTTGCCCATTTTTTGATTTAATTGTTTATTTTCTTATTTATTTATTTATTTATTTATTGTCTAAAGTTCTACATATGCCAACTTTTTCCCTGCTTCATATCACACCCCCCAGCCCTTCTCACCCCAGGCATATCCCCTCCACCGTTAATAGCATGCATACAAGTCCTTTCCTTGCTCTCAAATCCTCCCTCCCCTGCTATTTGTCTCTGGATCTATTGTTATGCATCAAATTATGTTGATCATTATATCCCATGTATGAGTGACATCATGTGATATTTATCTTTCTCCAGCTGACTTATTTCGCTTAGCATAATGTTCTCCAGTTCCATCCATGCAGTTGTTAATGGTAAAAATTCCTTATTTTTTACAGTGGCCTCATATTCCATTGTATAGGTGTACCACAGTTTTCTAATCCACTCATCTACTGATGGGCACTTAGGCTGCTTCCAAATCTCAGCTACTGTAAATTTTCAGGCTATGAACATAGTGGTGTATGTATCCTTTCTGATTGGTGTTTCTGGTTTCTTGGGATATAGTCCTAGATGTGGAATTATTGGGTCATATGGGAGTTCCATTTTTAATTTTTGAAGAAACTTCTTTCTTCCAAGTGGCTGTGTTCCCACCAGCAATGTACAAGGGTTTCTTTTTCTCAGCATTCTCAACAGCACTTGCTCTTTGTTGATGTGTTGATGATAGCCATTCTGACAGATGTGAGCTGGTACCGCATTGGCGTTTTGATTTTCATCTCTCGGAGGATTACTGACTTTGAGCATGTTTTCATATTTTTCTTGGCCTTCTGTATGTCCTCTTTTGAAAAGTGTCTATTTAGGCCATTTGCCTATTTTTTTTTATTGGATCATTTATCTTTCTTTTGTGAAATTGTATGAGTTCTCTGTAAAATTTGGAAATTAAACCCTTATCTGTAACGTAATTGGCAAATATGTTCTCCCAGGCACTGGGCTTTCTTGTTGTTTTGTTGATGGTTTCTTTTGCTGTGCAGAAAGTTTTTATTTTGATGGAGTGCCATTTGTATATTTTTTCCTTTCTATTCCCCTTAAAGCTGTATCGATAAAGTTATTGCAGGACATGTGTGTGATGTTTTGCTGTCTGTGGATTCTTCTAAGATTATAATGGTTTCCTATCTTACATGTTAGTCCTTTATCAATTTTGAGTTTATTTTTTGTGTATGACATAAGTTTGGTCTAGTTTCATTGTGTGCATATATCTCTCCAATTTTCTCAACACCATTTATTGAAAAGACTGTCTTGACTGTATTGTATGCTGTTGCCTTCTTTGTCAAATATTGAGCATAATGGCTTGTTGCCCATTTCTGGGTTGTGTGTCCTGTTGCATCGTTCTGTTATCTGTTGTTGTGCCAGCACCAGGCATTTTTGTACTATCGGTTCATATCTGGTGTTGTGATCCCTCCAAATTTGTTCTTTGTCAAGATTCCTACACTTTTTTTATTTATTCCATATGAATTTTTCTAGATTTTTGAAATATGTCCATCATATCTTCATGGGGATTGCATTAAATTTATAGATTGCATTGGGTATTGTGGTCATTTTAATGATGTTGATTCTACCAATCCATGAACACAGTATATTCTTCCTTTTCTTTATATCTTCTTCTATCTCTTTTCTCAACTTCCTGTACTTCTGGAATACAGGTCTTTTATCTCCTTAGTTACGTTTATTCCTAGTATCCTAATATTTTTGTTGCAGTTGTGGATAGGATTGTTTGTTGGTTTCTTTTTCTGTGAGTTCATTATTGGTGTATAAAAAAGCCATAGATTTTTGGGTGTTAATTTTCTATCCTGCTATATTGTTGAAAGCATTTATTATATTTAGTAGTTTTTTGATGGAGTCTTTAGGGTTTTCTATGTATAATATCATGTCATCTGCGAATAAAGGTAGTTTTACTTTTTCTTTTACAATTTGATGCCTTTCATTTCTTATTCTTATCTGATCGCTCTGGCTAGCACTTCCAGTATTATACCAAACAGAAGTGATGAAAATTGGCATCCCTGTCTTTTTCCTGTTCTTAGGGAAAATGTTTTTGTTTCCCCACATTGAGTATGGTATCGGCTGTAGGTTTGTCATATAAGGCTGGGTTTTTTTTTTTTTTTTTTTTTTTTTTTTTTTTTTTTTTTTTAGGTATGATCCCTGTACTCTCACTTTGCTGAGAATGTTTATCAAGAAAGGGTGTTGGGTTTTGTCAAATGCTTTTTCTACATCAATTGATATGATTATGTGATTTTTAAAAAATACTTTTTTATTGATTTCAGAGAGGAAGGGAGAGAGAGAGATAGAAACATCAGTGATGAGAGAGAATCATTGATTGGTTGCCTCCTGCATGTCCCATACTGGGGCAGTGGGGGGAATCGAGCCCACAACCCAGGCATGTGCCCTTGGCTGGAATCGAACCTGGGACCTTTTAGTCCACAGGCCAGTGCTCTATCCACTGAGCCAGACTGGGTAGGGCTGATTATGTGATTTTTGTCTTTCAGTTGTTTATGTGATGTATTGTGCTTATTGATTTGTGGATGTTGTACCATCCTTGCATCCCCGGAATAAGTCTTATTTGGTCACGGTGTATGACTTTTCTAATGGAGTACTGGATCCCATCTACCAGAATTTTGTTGAGCATTTTTGCATCTGTCGGGTCCATTGCAACCTAGTGGGAGAGCTGCTGTGCAGGAGACACCCCTGTGGAGCAGGACTTGCTTCAGTGGGGCTTTAAGGCTCAGTGAGTCTGCCCCTTGAATGTGTCATTTATGGATGTGAAGAGTTGTAAGCTGATATGGTATGACACTGACCACTGGGGAAACTGGCTCAGGGAGGTGTTAAATCAACCTCTGCCTACCCAGCAAGATCTACAGAGAGATCTGTTCATTCTCATCTTTGTATTGGGTTTGGAAGTGCCCCAATGAGGCCCAGCTGTGAAGCAAGGAAGGGTAGTGCTGGTGCCAGATCTTAGGCGTTTTGTTGATAGTCGGGCTCCCTGACAGGTTTTATAGCCAGAGCGAGTCCAGGCCATTCAAATACAAAAGCTGCTGCACACAGCTTGGGTGGGGTTGTAAATTGGATGGGAATCACCTGGGCAGAGCAAACGGAAATGGTTGTCAGTCAGCTTTCCAACCCTGGAGTTCCCAGCCTAGGTTTAATGAATGACCACTGCCTGCACCCCTGACTGGGAGAAAGTCGCCCTTGAGCTCCTGCCCCGGTGCCAGTCAATCCAGTTTTCCTCGTAGGTGTCTTGTTCCCCTCACTGCTCCTTGCTATCCCCTCAGCCTTGCCTGGCACTGAAGCTCTGAGGAAGTGGGAGCTTGGCAGTTCAGTTCCTGGTGCTGGCATTGTAAGAACGGCTGGGTCTACTGCGCTCTGTATCACTGAGCCCAATCCACACTGGGTTTTACAGCCCTTAGTTTTTACTCCCAATAGGGACTTCTTTTTCCAGCTCTGGGACCTGGGCTGCTCCTCTTCTGTGGGATGGGGACCCCTTACTCCTCCAGGTGACCTCTGTAGAGACGATCTGACTCCCAATTTAAAAAGTGCTCACATGGGTACAGGGCCAACGCCTTCCGTGCATCTGCAACTTCTATCAGTCTGTGTGCTTTCTTTACTTCTCTAGTCATAACACTTCCATTTAGCCAGCTGTCTAGCGGCTCTGGCTGATGGTGGTTCTGTATTTAAGCTGTAGTTTGATGTGGTTGTGGGAGGCAGCGAGTCCAGGCTTTTGCCTAAACCGCCATCTTGTATCTCCTCTTCTGTAACTTTTCAAAATTTAATTTTTAATTTTTGTTTTTTCTTCACTCCAATGGTGAGAATTTTTTCCCAACTGATTTATTTTTCTCATTAGAGGGAGAGAAAGGGAGAGGAATAGAGAGGAGGAGGAGAGAGAGAGAAGGGAAGGGAAGGGAAGGGAAGGGAAGGGAAGGGAAGGGAAGGGAAGGGAAGGGAAGGGAAGGGAAGGGAAAAAACATCAACTGGTTGCTCAAACATGTGCCCTCTCTAATAGGGGAAGGGACCTGGCCTGTACTGGAAATCGGCCCCAGGGCCTTCCAGTGTACAGACAAGCACTCTCAGCACTGAGTGACACAGGCCAGGACTATTTTTTTTTAAATATTATTTAATTTTAACATATACTTTTATTGATTTCAGAGAGGAAAAGGAGAAAGAGATAGAAACATGAATAATGAGAGACAGTCGTTGAGTAAATGCTTCCTGCACGCCCCCCACTGGAGATTGGGCTGACTACCTGTGCATGTCCCCTGACAAGGAATGGATTTATGATCTGCTAGGTCGTGGGTCGATGCTCAATCACTGAGCCGTACTGGACAGCCTTTATTTATTGATTTTAGAGACAGGGAAAGAGAGGGAAACGTTGATCTTCTATTCTACCCATCTAAGGATTTATTAACTGTCCCCTACATGTACCCTGATGGGGGATCAAACCCATAAACACGCTGCACCAGGCCCACACACTCAGCAGCTGAGCTGCCTAACCAGGACTCTGAATTTGTTTATTAATTTCAGAAGCTCATATGGGATCTTGACAAATTTCTCTATGGAGGATCATGTCATCTCCTAAGATCAACATCTCTTATGATGCCTTCTTGTTCATAGTGTCCGGTATAATATCTTATGTTTCATTTCTCTTTTCATATTTTTTTTGAGGCTTGTTTTTGTTTATTTGTTTTTTGTTTGTTTTGTTTTTTGCTTCAGTCTAGCTCAAAGTTTGCCAATTTTTGTATCTTATAGGAAAGTACCTGTTAGGTATTCTATTATTTTGTCTTATCTCCCTTTTAGTGATGCTTGTTCAAATATTTATTGTTTCATTCCTTTGCCACTTTTGGGTTTATTTTCTTGTTTTGTTTCTACATTTCTGAGATGTCAGGTTAGGTTTTTTTAGATATTTTTTCATAATGCAAGCTTTTTTTAAAAAATATATTTTATTGATTTTTCACAGAGAGGAAGGGAGAGGGATAGAAAGTCAGAAACATGGATAAGAGAGAAACATCGATCAGCTGCCTCTTGCACGCCCCCTGCTGGGGATGTGCCCTCAGCCAAAGTACATGCCCTTGACCGGAATTGAACCTCTGGGACCTTTCAGTCCACAGGCGGGTGCTCTATCCACTGAGCCAAACCGGTTTCGGCCATAGTGCATGCTTTTATCCCTATAAAATTTCCTCTTAAAATTGCCTTTTCTCAGTTATATACATGATTTTTGATAGGTTGTCTTTTTATTGACTTTGTCTCTAGACTTTTTTCCGTTCTCTTTTGTGTTTGGCTACCATGATATTCTTATCTATTTATTATTGGTCTCAGATAGAGTGGATGAGAGATGGAGAGAGACAGTGAGAGAGAGAGAGAGAAACATCAGTGTGAGGGAGAAACATCAATAGGCTGCCTTCTGCACACAAACTAACTGGAAATGGAACCTACATACTGATATGTGCCTTGACTGGGAATTAAATCCTCAACCCCGCTGGGACCGGTTTGGCTCAGTGGATAGAGCGTCGGATTGCGGACTGAAGGGTCCCAGGTTCGATTCTGGCAGGGGCATGTGCCTTGGCTGCGGGCACATCCCCGGTAGGGGGCGTGCAAAAGACAGCTGATCGATGTCTCTCTCTCATCGATGTTTCTGACTTTCTATCCCTCTCCCTTCCACTCTGTAAAAAATCAATAAAATATATTTTAAAAAAAATAAATCCTCAACCCTTCGTTACACAGGATACTGCTCTAGCCAACTGAGCCATACTGGCCAAGGAATTCCGTAGTTTTTAAACACAAAAATTTCCATTGTTGTTTTTTTGTTTGTTTGTTTGTTTTTAAGAACAGGCCACTATGGTCAATGATAGCAGGAGTACAGTGGCTGCTGGAGGTAACTCTGACCCTTGTTTTTTTTGTTGTAGGTATCTTCAAATATATTTTTTCACCCAGTCTTCCAGTCATTCATCCCATACAGTTCTTTATTTGTGTTCTGTTATAGTGTTTGTCTTCCTGGTACTCTTATTCCCATTTTCTATGGGGTTTTGTTCATGAATAGCTGTCTACTTACACTGGGGTGGGAAGGTGCTCATATCTCTGATCCTGCCATCTTGCTGATGTCACTCCATAGGTTTTGTCTGTGATCTCATTTGTCCTTTGTTGTCCTACCATAGTATGGACCATCCATCTTTTCTGTCTTTCTTTGAAGGTTTGAATCATTTATCCCTAGCAATGGCTAAAATTGAATTTAAATCGAAGAATCCTTTGTGTATTACAGAAGAAACATGAATTTCTGAATGACAGAGTGGACCCACAGGTGGTCTTGCCTTGATGAAGGATCATTGGGGAGGAATTCACATTAGGCCTTTGTTACATTCATAGCTAGAAACCCAGTGTTTTGTTACAGTTACTCATTCCTCACCTAATTATGCTTGTTTGTGCTTATGTTGATGCTTTGCCAACTACTCAGTTCTAATTGTGATAATTTTTTTACTAAGATTCCCAGCTCACAGATAACTTTAATCTCTCTGGACTTCGCACCTCTGCCTCTCTCACAAGTCTTTCTTTCCTGCAAACCAACATTGGTCCATGTTTCCAGTGCCTTGGAGTACAAACGTGTTATTATATTCACATTGAACATCGTGTGGTCTAATACAATTGATTTTTATGGCTTTGAGCAGGTTTAAGTTATTCTACACAGACTCACATGGCCAGCGTGTAAGGTCCTAAAGGAAGCTCTTTGTGCAGGAACCATCAGTAAAGGCTTCCTCTCCCTTGTATCAAATCCTGTGCTTCTGACCCTTTCTTGGTGAAATTTTCATCATTGATGGACTTTTGGGGTCACATCATGTATAATAGCAATTTCCTCAGAGTCTAACTCAGTCATCTTGAAAATCTTTCTTTGTAATCAGGCCTCGTCATAACAGATAAACATTTATGGGAAAATATTCTCTTTTCATAAGGACAACATGTACTTCATCAGTGTTTCCTTTTGTTCAGGTTGCTGCTGTGGAGCAGAGATTGTGGAGGCATCCACTGAAGAGAATGCTTCTGTAAGAGAGTCACAGGCAAGGAATCCGAAGGTAGCCTTGTCTTCCCAGAAGAGCCACCCCTGTGAGAGTTGTGGGCTCGTCTTGGGAAACATTTTCCACTTGACTGAGCTGCAGGGAACACAACACGAACAGATACTGTTGAGGTGTGGGGCATGTGCAGAATGGTTTTACTTCAGTGTAAACGTTCACCAGAAGCATATGAGAGAGAAAACTTTCATGAGAGGTGTGGAAAGGAACTCACTTGGAAACAGCTGCAATTTCAATGTGTCCCAGAATTGTTTCCCACGTGAAGGGGTTGGGCAGAGTGTCCTTACCAAATCAGGACATCTCCACCTAAAGGCTACTAACACCAGGGACAGTCCGAATGCTATTTCGACACGTGGAATGACGTTTCAAAGGAGAAAAAATCATTGCACCAGAGAAGAATGTAAGGAAGAAAGTTGCACCCACGTGTTTATTCAGGAAAAGGGTGTACGTGTTGGAAGTCAGTGTTTTGTATGCACTCAGTGTGGGAAATATTTTACAACTAACTCTTGCCTTCAATATCATCAGAGAATTCATACAGCAGAAAAGCCTTATAAATGCTGTGAATGTGCAAAATCTTTTACCAGTAGCACTGGTCTCCAATATCATCAGAGAGTTCACACTGGAGCAAGACCTTATCACTGCAGTGAGTGTGGGAAGTCTTTTATCACTAGCACTGAACTTCATTGTCATCAGAGAGTTCACACTGGAGAAAGGCCTTATGAGTGCAGTGAATGTGGAAAATCTTTTACAACTAAATCTCACCTTCATAACCATCACAGAATTCATACAGGAGAAAAGCCTTTTCACTGCAGTGAATGTGGGAAATCTTTTACCACTAATGTCAACCTTCGTAGTCATCAGAGTGTTCACACTGATGAAAAGCCTTATTGGTGCAGTGAATGTGGAAAGTCTTTTATAAGTGGTACTCGTCTCCAAATTCATCAGAGAGTTCACACAGGAGAAAAGCCTTATCAATGCAGTGAATGTGGCAAATGTTTTACCAGTGGCACTAGTTTCCAATATCATCAGAGAGTTCACACTGGAGAAAAGCCTTATCAATGCAGTGAATGTGGGAAAGCTTTTACTACTAAGTCCTACCTTCATAGTCATCAGGGAGTTCATACAGGAGAAAAGGCTTATAAATGCAGTAAATGTGGGAAACCTTTTACCTGGAGTACTTACCTTTGTAGTCATCAGAGAGTTCACACTGGAGAAAAGCCTTATAAATGCAGTGAATGTGGGAAATCTTTTACAAGTAACTCTAACCTTCATAAACATCAGAGAATTCACACCGGAGAAAAGCCTCACGAATGCAGTGAATGTGGAAAATCTTTTACCACTAGCACTAACCTTCAATATCATCAGAGAATTCACACTGGAGAAAGCTGTTATGAGAGCAATTAATGTGAGATATCTCTCAGCCAAATTTGTAAATTCGCTCTGCACAGAAGAGTCCAAATGTGAAAAACTTCTTAGATGTGTAGAAAATGTATTTTCTTAGTTAGAACTTAAGAATAGTATGAGAAAATTTCTGTAGTGTCATTAGTCTGAATTATATCTCATACATTTAATCACCTATATTATGTAACATCCCCCCCAACTGTTTTTTTGTTTTGTTTTGTTTTGTTTGTTACTGTGTTATGTTGGAGCCATATGTTTCACTGTCCAACATACAGAGATGTCTTGCCACGTCTATGTCCCTGCATATTTCTGTTGTTGAAGGTATTTCACCTGAACCACCCATAAGGCCCCTACAGATGGCATCAATCATCATCCTCATGGGCCCAGGGAAGCTAACTTTGTTGTTTAACTCGTTGAAGCAAATTCAAATACTTGACCCCTTGGTTCCTCCTTGTCTCCCTGTCATGAGTTGCCACATAGGACTGATTACTGCTAACCCCACTAAACATAATGTTGCTGAGGAACTGCCATTTGCAGAGACAAAGCTTCCCCTAGATGCCAGTGATAAATTTATTGAGTGCCTAAGTCATCAATGGGAGAACTGCCAATCTTAGGTCTCTCTTTGCGAAATAATGAAGGCTTTTGTAAGTCTTTAATGTTGGGTGTTCTGTTGATTCTCTTGATTAGTTCATAAGGAGATCTAGGCTCTCCAAGCAAGATGATGTGAAAAACTTTTATGCGGTCTCAAATATTTTTGCCCTTGGGGGAAGACTGTGGTGCAGAAATTAACTCAGCAGTTTTTGCCGAATTTACATTGCTGCACATAATTTCCCAGAAAACACTGTGGACTCTCTAGTCCTCATGTGAACTTGGATTCTTTGACCCAAAGAGATGACTTCAAAGGGAATAGTTGAGACAACCTCAAGTATGTCTAGGAGCAGCATGAATTTTTTTTTCTCGTTTTCAGGGGATGCTAAGACATTTGAAGGTGTTGCAAAGGGCTTTGTGCCCTGATGCCTTCAATTCCATGGGTAAAGGTCACTGGTTGGAGGACAAATTAGGGAACCCCCTTCAATGCAGAAACACTGATCTAATTGTTGTGGGATCAGACTGCCGCCCATTAGATGGAATTGGTCTTCGTCTTGACTTACACCCAGGAATTTTTTTGAGGAAAAAACTCCAGGAACAGCATGTTCACAGATCTGAGGGACTCCACTCTTGTTTATCTTCTGTGGAGCGGTCGTTGTCATTGGTTATAATCAAGAGGTTTTTCTGGCTTTCTGTAGCTTCTCTGAGGTTCTCATCAGAGCCATTGGTGCTCTGCCAGCAAAAGAAGATGAAGACAAAGGCTGTGTTTAGTCCAGGGATGTGACTTTTGTGACAGTCAGCATTCTAGTGGGTTTGGGTGAAAGTCCTTTTGTTACATTTCCTGTCACTGAGATGAGACTCACCCAGAGGGCATAAGAATGTGGATTGAATACAGAGTTGCCAAACATTTGTTTCAAAATAGGCGAATGTACACTTGTTTTATATTGAACCATTTTTTAACAGCTGTAATGAGTAAATTGCATATGTTAAGTATAGTGTTTCTTAATTATCTGACCATATCTGTCATGTGTAGTTGCTTCCTGACTTCATTCAATCTGTCCCTGTTCTTCACAGCTTTCCTAATAACCATGGATTTATTTTTCATTTTAATAAAAAAACTTTGCCTTTGGAAAACATGTGCTACTATTAATTATAAGTTATACTGCAAAAAATCAATAAAAATATATTTAAAAAAATAAAAAAATAAATAAAAAACTGCCTTTTCTAAGTATTTTTCAGACTTAATTTATGTTTCCTAAATTCTTGAAAATTTATTAAATATGCATTAATCATACACATCTCTTTTTTGATAGACATTTTTGTTGTTGTTAATCCTGACCTGAGGGTATTTTTCTATTGATTTTTAGGGCAAGTGGAAAACACAGAGAGAAACATTGATGTGAGAGAAACACATCGGTTGGTTGCCTCCTCAATCAGCCATAACCAGGGACTGAGCTGGAAAGGAGTCTTCATCTAAGATTCATGCCTTTGACCAAAATCGAACCTGAGACTCTGGTTTGCAGGCCTGAGATCTGTCCAGAGCCAAACCAGCAAGGGCTCTGGTAGATATTCTTATCCTTGAATATATCACCACCATGTCCATTTTAATAACTATTTGGGTGTTTCTAATAAAGCTGGTACAAACATTTCTGTATAATTCTTTATGTGGATATAAGCGTTATTTACCTTTGTCAGTTGGACATCCCCTGAGGCCTACTGGAGTGGGAGAGGGCACAGGCCAAGCTGAGGGATTCCTTCTGAGTGCTTGAATTTTGTACACCGGGCTTCTAGTTTAAAGATATTCTGTAATTTTTTTTCATCCTACCTCACTGTTGTTTGATTGTATTTTTGCAAGAATTTATAGTGATCCTTTTCTCATAAGTCTTAAATGCTTTTTTTTTGTATTAGAATGCTATGTTTAATATTTTTTCCTTTACAATAAATATTTTAACTTATTTTTTAGAACATTTTCATTGATTTCATAAATGATGGGAGAGGGCGCAAGAGATAGGTACACGATCGCTGAGAGCACAGCCCCCGTGGCTCAGATGTTCCATGTGGACCCGTGAGCCGGGAGGCCACAGTTCCATTCAGACTCGGGTAAGACACCTGCACCTCAGCCAGACTCCCCGTGTGGGACATGCACGAAGCAGCTGAACAATGATCTCTCGCAGCATTAATTTCCCTCTCTCTCTCTCTCTCTCTCTCTCTTCTTTGAACTCCAGCTTCTCCCTGCAGAGACATTCCCAGGACAGGCACTTTCTCACTCTCATATGCACAAGCACCTTAGTGAGAAACGGGACCTGTAAGAAGCCACTCTGCTGCAGAGAGGCAGGTGCCGTGGGCACTCAGGTCTCATTGTGGTGCGCCCCTCTGTGAATCTTGCGGAATCACTGGAACTTCCTGAATCTCAGTTGGCTGAATGTGACATGCAGATGTTTGATGGCGCTTTTCCTGGCCTTCCCAGATCAATGGAAGTAACAAGCTGAGTACTTGTTCACAGGATTCCACCATTAGATTTTTGAGCATTTTCTCTCTTAATTCTCAACAACCTGGGCAAGTGGATACTCATATTGAATTGCTTAACAAATTCAGTGTCTAAGAAATGAAGTCACCTCCCCAGGTTTACACCACAGACAAGTGTCGGATTCAAGGGGCTGGATTTTAACCATTATTTTCTCCAGCACCAGACACAGTCTCTACCACTGATGTGCAGCCCTCACTGGAGCAGGTACAGGATGAGGACCAGATTCTGTTTCCATGGTTGCAGTTATGCGTTTCCTTCCATTCCATTCACATCTCAGAGCCCTTATACTTGGCCATCATTTCTTAGCTGGAGTGGTTTCTCTAGGTCAGTGGTTGGCAAATTCATTAGTCAACAGAGCTAAATATCAACAGAACAACAATTGAAATTTCTTCTGAGAGCAAATTTTTTAAACTTAAAATTCTAATGCCACTTATTCAAAATAGACTCAGGTTGTATTTTGTGGAAGAGCATACTCAATGGGCCAAGGAGCCGCAGTTTGCTGACCACGGCTCTAGGGGAACCTTCTTTCAGAGTGAGCTGCAGTTTGTCTGCCTCCCCTTCGGTCCCAGCACAGAATTTAACCCACAGGAGACCTTGGTAATTAGAACTTTGTCTCTACATCGGTATCGGTGCCCACATGTTGGGTATCATGCTATGATCCCATCCCCTGTGATGAATTTCTTGCATCGGTATGACCCTTCAAATGATGTTCCTATGTGGCAGTGACGTTCACCCTGCAGGAGTGGATACAATTGACATGAATTTGGGGACCTAATATTAGGAAGTGATGCTGGAGTCCTACATGATCCTGGTCTCATTGGACGGGAGCTCACCTCTTATTCATGCATAGAATCCAGTGCCCCTGTGATTCTGTCCTCCATATCCCTACTGGCTGCGTGAGACAATGGCTCTCACCATGTTTTCCTGCAGCCCGGGTCATGTTCTGAATTCACATCCTCCTCCTGTTCCTCCTGTGTCTGCACCCTGGGTCTTTGGGTTGGAACAGTGTCCTTTTGTGTATAAGCCCTACCACAGTGTACAGCTCACTGGGCCACAACTGAGGTCATTACTGTGCTTTTCCTGACAATCTACCCTAAATGACTGCACACACCACATTTTCTGACTGTAGGTGAAGGTGGCTTTCCAGATGATGGTGTTTGCCATTTTGTCCAGTTATTCTGTTTTTCTGAGTCATTTCCATATATATAGCAAGTTAATAACTTTTTTATAGTTTTCCCTGTTAACCTATATTGTATCAGTTTAATTATGAGGCCACCTAAAGAACCTAGAAAAGGAGGAAATATCATTTTGCCTTGACTATATCATTGCCCTCATCTTTCACAGTCACTCCCCTTAACTCCTTTGAAGAAAGGAATACCTTTAGGGTTTGGCCTGTGATGCTGGCTGATAAAGATTTCACTCCTACAAGAAGCCATGCAGAGAGGAAGTTTATTTCACTTTCCAAGAGAAGAAGGGGACTTGTATTGCTAGTCACTACAGGATTAGGGAGGAAGTGTGGTTTCTGATTTTCAGCACTGGCTTTTGCTAAGGGACAGGAATAGAGGGGCCTTGGGCTGCGCTGAAGTTGTGTAGCTATGAGGGACTGTCTTTAAAAGTTACAGTTTGTTTGGTTTCCAGGAGACCATATTCCAGATGTACTAGGGCAGTGGTCAGCAAACTCATTAGTCAACAGAGCCAAATATCAACAGTATAACAATTGAAATTTCTTTTGAGAGCCAAATTTATAACCTTAAACTTCTTCTAATGCCACTTCTTCAAAATAGACTCGCCCAGGCCATGGTATTTTGTGGAAGAGCCAATCTCAAAGAGCCAAAGAGCCACATGTTTGCCGACCACGGCCCTAGGGAGGTGTCTTACCAGTATTTTTCCCAAGCTTATAAAGTATGAATACAGCAACAGCTACGAAGAGGTCAAAAGAGGCTTATTTGAAGGGGCAGAGGGATGGAAACTTTCTACTAACTAGAGATCTGTTGGTCCAAATAATTCTAGTTTGAACAGAGGAGCTGTTTGAATTAGAGGAGCCAACAATCTTGGGGTTTAATTAGCAGGTGCTACTTTAAATTGTGGAAGGCCACATCAACGAAAAAGAAAGACATTTTTCTTGTCCTTACAAATACCTCCACCACATTTAGAACCTAAGGCTTTATTGACCTGGAGAGTGACTCCTTCTAGTGGAGACCAAATAAAGGGACACCAGCAATACCGGGGGCATTGTGTTCAGGAGGACGTCAGCGATGGGTCCCAGAGTAAATAAACCACTCATTGAATTTCCTCCTCAACCCACAGGTTCTAACTCCCCAGTATGGCAAAAAGGATGGCAAACAGTAAACCTAGAAATCTCAGGGAGCCTGGCATGGAATAGCCAATCTTGCAAACTCAGAGGCTAAAAGTAACCATATAGGATGCTTTGAAGTTAAAACTTTACAAGTAAAAGCTAGTCACAGGGGTAGTTGTGCCTGCCCTAACCTGTTTTTTTGTGGGGTTTTTTGTTTGTTTGTTTGTTTTGTTTTGATATTTTTGCAAAGGTTAAATTTTACCTTATGGAGCCTGTTGTCTTTTGCATCTGGAATAACATACTTTGGATTTTCAGGGACATGTCTGTTTCACAGACACCTAAGAAAACAATCTCCAAACATAGAAGACCACAGAGCCCCAATTATTATTATGTTAAATATTAACTGTTAACTAATCGATAAACTTAAAAATAAGTTGATGTCTATTGTTTTTTCTTCTTATTCAATTACGGAGTTTTCCGTCCTTAGCTCTCCCCCCTAATTTATCACCAGTGAATGTCATGTAACCCCCTTATGTCTTCTCCTTTGAGTCTAATATATAAAAAAGGTGCAAAATTGCCATTCTCCTGAGCATTACTCAACCTGTTGTTATTCTGCTTCCTGGCACTGTTGCCAGCTTGGGTCACATAAACTTAGAAAAATTCTCCACAAGTTTGGACATTTCTTACAACATCCCCAAATCAATTGTTTCATGTGAAGCAGGAAAAAGTTACGCGGAGAGGTATCAGCATTTCCAGAGACTCAACTGATTGAAGATAGATTTATAAACACAAAATTAGAGCAGACTCAGAACACAGCAAACTAGAGCTTTACCATTGCTTTCAGAGGACAGAAGAAAATACTCAAGGCTCAGCTGACTTTGTTTTTACCGTGTGTGTGTGTGTGTGTGTGTGTGTGTGTGTGTGTGTGTGTTTAATCCTAACCAGAGGCTATTTTTTTTTTACCCTCCCCTTCCTTCCATCTGAGATTCTGCACTCCATTCCATGGTTCCGTGTCTCTGAATCCACTCCATTCACCACTTTATTTTGTTAATTAGATTCAATGTATGAGTGAGACCAAGTGATACTTATCTTTCTCTGACTGACTTATTTCACTTGGTGTGATGCAGTCCAGGTACTTCTTTGCTGTCTGAAAAAGTAAAGATTCTTGTTTTTTACTGCTTCATAGTATTCCATGGTATAAATGTTCCATAGGTTTTTTTAATTTAAAAAAATTTTTTAAATTGATTTCAGAAAAGAAATGAAAGCAAGAGAGAGAGAACATTAAGGATGAGAGAGAATCATTGATTGGCTGCCTGCTCCCCAGCCCCTACTGGAATCAAGTCTGCAACCTGGGCATGTATCCTTTGCCTGAATTGAACCTGTACCCTTCAGAGTGCAGGGTGACACTGTGCCAAACCGGCTAGGGCTGTATCACAGCTTTTTAATCCACTCATTAATGGACACTTGGGCTGTTTCCACATCTGTGCTATTGTAAATTGTGGATACATTCTATCTGATTGTTTCAGGTGTTTTACCATATACTCCTAGAAGTGATTCTAGGAGTAGGATGAAATGGCAGTGACATATTAAATTTCTTGAGGAAATTCCAGACTAATTTCCATATGGCTGCACCAGTTTGCATTCTCACCAGCAGTGTACTAGGGTTCCCTTTTTTCCACATCCTCCCCAGCACTTGTCCTTTGTTGATTTGTTTCAGGCAGCCATTCTAACAACGGTGAGGTGATACCTAATTGTTGCTTTAATTGGCATCTCTCTGGTGATCTGTGACTTTAAGCATCTCTTCATATGTCTGTCATTTGGCCATCGATCTACACTGACGCCCGGGCAGAACTGACACTTCCCTTGGCATCAGAAGCAGATGCTCTTGAGTGTCTGTTTTGTGACATTCACTGTCTAAAAGATTCAGTGGAGGCAGGTTAGAGCCAGTTAGAGATTTGAGCAACAAGCTACAGTGGGCCTGAAGGAGACACATTCCAAATGCTCTGAATGAAGAAACACTGCCTGCCATTCAGAATGAGCTGGTCCTGAAGAAAGATGTGCAAAACCAGTCCCGCAGGTGCAGGAGAAAACATACTTGCTCCAGACATTACCTCCCCTGAAGGCGCTAGAAGACACTTTTAGTACACTTGGTGTGTTCTTGGGCTATTTGCCCCTAAAACCAGTCCTGGAGTCCACTGAGAAATACTGGATCCTGGACTTGTATCTTAGAAACTACATTACCCCGAAGGCCTTGCGTAGAATGCCACCCCGCTGAGCCAATAGAGGCTCACAGAACGCATTTCCGTTCTGGCGCTTCTGTAGGGCGGGACTGGTAGTTCTCCTGGCGGGATTTTATCAAATGAGATTTTAGTCTCAGGCGGTCTGGAGTTCCTGGGCTCAGAGTCCCTTGCAAAAGGCTGGAGAGCGATGTTCCCCGCCTCACAGCCAATGGCGGGAGCCTCCAGTGGTGCTCAGAGCTCACACGTGGGATTGAGGCTCGGTGTCGCGGCCCCCTCCTTTCACCTCCCCTTTGGTCCCCCCCACACACAACACAGCGCCCAGTTCGGGACCGCCATTCCTGCGGCGGCTTCTACTGCAGCCGCTCCCGCACCGCTCGGCCCACAGAGAGCAATGGCGGCGCCCGCACTGAGGAGCTTCGCTGAGGTGAGTTCCTGTCCCCCCGGCTCTCACGGCCTCCCCACATCGAACACCACAGCCGGGTGGGGCCTCTGTCACGTCCTGCCCCTCAGTCCCGCGTGGAGGACCGTGAGGAAGGCGGAGGGGAGAGAGGAGGGTTGTGGCTTCTGAGGACACAGCAAGCGCAGGGCAGAGAGGACGGGGGTGACTTGCATCTGAGGTTCCCCTGGGGATGTGGGCTGTGAGGACTGGCGGAAAGATCAGAGGCTGCAGGGAGGTCGTCACGAACTCATTTGGGGCTTTCCCGGCTGTGGGGTCCATCAGAGGCCTGGAGCCTTAGCATTAGGGCCTGGTGTCCACACTAACCGGGTGCCCTGGAGGAGGTTGAGGATGAGGAAGATGCACAAGGATTATAATTAACTGGTTCTTAGAAAGGCAGCTTTGGTTTTAATTGTCTCCATTCTGACAGGTTGGAGTGACCTTTGCGGACATTGCCCTGTACTTCTCCAGGGAGGAGTGGAGCCTCCTTGATGAGGGTCAGAGACAGCTGTACCTGACTGTGATGCTGGAGAACTTTGAACTTGTATCCTCCCTGGGTAAGACCGTCACTGTCACCAGTGACCTGGGCTTGGCTTTGCCATTTCCCAGATACCATCTCCCAGAGTGTGCTGTGTCCTCCCATGTGGACTGTGGTTCTGCTTGGTTTTCCAGTTTCCTGGGTAGTTACTATCCTGGGGAGGGTGGGTTTGTATCCACTGCTCCCTTCTGTTTCTGAAGTCCCAATTCTCCCCGATGAACTACATTCCCAGGGAGGGACTTGTGGTGGGTAGTGTTGCAGGAAGCCTGAGAGATTCCACCTTGAATAGTGAGGAAAGCATTTTCTATATTCCTGTTGGTCATTTGTACATAGTTTGGGTTTGTTTTTTTTTTAATGTATTTTATTGATTTTTACAGAGAGGAAGGGATAGAGAGCTAGAAACATGGATGAGAGAGAAACATCCATCAGCTTCCTCCCCCCACCCCCCTGCGGTTGTGCCCGCAGCCAAGGTACATGCCCTTGACCGGAATCGAACCCGGGACCCTTCAGTCCGCAGGCTGACGCTCTATCCACTGAGCCACACCGGTCAGGGCTGTACATAGTTTTTGAAGAATTTTCTGTACAACCTTATTCTGTTTATTAACTGCATTTTTTGGTTAGAGAGTCTTTTGACTACTTTGTATATTCTATATATTAATTGCTTTTCACATACAGAAACACATATTGTTGCATTTGCTTACTTGAGCTTTGCAGATATTACTCCCCCACACCCACTTTTCTACAAAGTCCATGTTTTTGACAACCCTGCATTCTGCAGGTCTAGTGCCACCGTGTTTCTAGCAAGCTCAAGTGCTTGTTCCTAATGCTTAGAGTAATGTATTTGTAATGAAGTTATATCAAGTTTGCTTTTCAGACAGCGTCATTGCATTGTTATTAGCCTGCACTATGGTATTAACCTATCTTTATTATTCCCTGAGAAATCCAACTATTTATGTGAATTCCTACCTGTATAACAATATTCTCTTTATTGCACTGATTAGAACAGAATCCAAGTCTCTCCAAGCGATTCCCTCATATGATTTGGGAGTATTTCCTTCCATGCTCTAGAGATCCTTTCATTTGATTTTGTGTATTGAAGAAGCCTTTTTTTATATTTGTTCCACTCTGGACTGTTTTTTCTATTTTGTCTGATGGTTGGTACACATACAGAAAATCCTGTCCAAAACAAATCTCCAAAATTTTCTCCAGGTTGTCCTGAGGAGTTTTAAGTTTTAGCGCTGATATTTAATTCTGTCATGCAGATTGAGTTAAGTTTTATCAGTGGTGTCCAGTATTGTGTTTCCATGAAAGTATTGATTTCAGCAGTACCATTCATTAAAGAAACTATCTCTTTTCTGTGTCTTGCAGCTTTGTCAGAGGTTACTTGAAAGTATGTGCCTGGGTTTATTTCTGTGTTTTCTGTTCTGTTCTGTTGATGTATGTGTCTGTGTTTCTCCAGCAACACACTGTTTGCTTGCTTTCTCTTTGTAATAAATTGAAGTCAGAAAGTGTGATGCCGCCGAAACCGGTTTGGCTCAGTGGATAGAGGGTCAGCCTGTGAACTGAAGGGTCCCAGGTACGATTCCGGTCAAGGCATGTACGTTGGCTCTGGGCACATCCCTAGTGGGGGGCGTGCAAGAGGCAGCTGATTGATGTTTCTGACTTTCTATCCCTTTCCCTTCCTCTCTGTAATAAATCAATAAAATATATATATAAAAAAAGAAAGTGTGATGCCACCAGCTTTGTTCTCCCTCGTTTGTTTTTGCTATTTGAGTTTTTAGTTCCAAACATTTCAAGGTTCTCTTTTTATTTATTTGTAAAATACCATAATAATTATCCTCAAGATTGCATTTAATCTGTAGATTAACCATTAAAAAAAAAAATTCTTTATTGCTGAAACCGGTTTGACTCAGTGGATAGAGCGTTGGCCTGCGGACTGAAAGGTCCTGGGTTCAATTCCTGTCAAGGGCATGTATCTTGGCTGTGGGCACATCCCCAGTAGTGGGTGTGCAAGAGGCAGCTGATCGATGTTTCTCTCTCATTGATGTTTCTGACTTTCTAGCCCTCTCCCTTCCTCTCTAAAAAATTCAATGAAATATATATTTAAAAAATAAAAAAAAATAAAAAAAAGAAAAAATTCTTTATTGTTTAAAGTATTACGTATTGTATTACATATGTCTCCTCTTTCCCCCATTGACCACAAATGAGTGAGCTCATGTGATATTTATCTTTCTCCCACCAGCTTATTTCGTTTAGCATAATGCTCTCTAGACCCATCCATGTTGCAAATGGTAACAGTTCCTTCTTTTTAACAACGGAGTAGTATTTCATTGTGTAGATGTTTTTTTAAAAATATATTTTATTGATATTTTACAGAGAGAAAGGAAGAAGGATAGAGAGTTAGAAACATTGATGAGAGGGAAACATCAATAGCTGCCTCCTGCACATCTCTGAGTGGGCATGTGCCTGCAACCAAAGTACATGCCCTTGATCGGAGTCGAACTTGGGACCCTTGAGTCCATAGGCCAAAGCTCTATCCACTGAGCCAAACCGGATAGGGCTGTACTGCAGTTTTTTTTAATCCACTGATCTGCTGATGGGCACTTAGGCTATTTGCAAATTTAGCTATTGTAAATTGTGCTGCTATGAACATTGGGGTGCATATGTCCTTTTAGATTGGTATTTCTAATTTCTTGGGATATATTCCTAGAAGTGTGATTACTGGTCTAATGGGAGTTCCAATTAAAATTTTTTGTGGAAACTCTATACTATTTTTCATAGTGTCTGCACCAGTCTGCATTCTCGCCTGCCATGCACAATGTCTCTTTTTGACCACATCCTCGCTAGCACTTGTCTTTTGTAGATTAGTTCATCTGACAGGTATCAAATGATATCTCATTGCCATTTTGATTTTAATCTCTTGGATGATTAGTGACTTTGAGCATGTTTTCATATGTCTCTTGGCCTTCTGTATATCTGCCTTTGAAAAGTGTCACTTGAGCCGAACCGGTTTGGCTCAGTGGATAGAGCGTCGGCCTGGGGACTGAAGGTGCCAGGTTCGATTCCGGTCAGGGGCATGTACCTTGGCTGCAGGCACATCCCTGGTTGGAGGTGTGCAAGAGGCAGCTGATCGATGTTTCTGACTTTCTCTTTTTTTTTCTTTATTGTTCAGTTTATTAATTATATTGTTTCCCCTTTTTTATCTCCCTATATCTCCCCTCCACCCTGCACCTATCCCACCCTCCACCCTCACCTCCCCCTCCCCAATGTCCTCTCCCATTGTTGCAAGATTTTTGTCCAATCTCTTGCTGTACTTCCCACAACCCTTTTCTCCCCAAGAATTGTCAGTCCATTCCCTCTCTATGTCCATGTTTCTGTTATATTAACCAGTTTATCTTGTTCATCAGCCTATCAATTCACTTGATTTTTATGTTCATTTGTTGATAGATGTGTATTTGTTGTTCATAATTTATATTTTTACCTTTTTCTTCTTCCTCTTCTTAAAGAATATCTTTCAGCATTTCATATAATACTGGTTTGGTGGTGATGAACTCCTTTAGCTTTTTCTTACCTGCGAAGCACTTTATCTGATCCTCAATTCTGAATGATAGCTTTGCTGGATAGAGTAATCTTGGTTGTAGATTCTTGCTCTTCATTATTTTGAATATTTCTTGCCTCTCCCGTCTGGCCTGCATCGTTTCTGTTGAGAAATCCGCTGACAATCGTATGGGTGCTCCCCTGTAGGTAACCAACTGTTTTTCTCTTGCTGCTTTTAATATTCTCTCTTTATCTTTTGCTCTTGGCATTTTAATTATGATATGTCTTGGTGTGGTCCTCTTTAGATTCCTATATTTTGGGTTTCTGTGTACTTCTTGGGCTTTTAAGTCAGTTTCTTTCACCAGGTGGGGGAAGTTTTCAGTCACTACTTCTTCAAGTAGGTTTTCATTACCTTGCTCTCTCTCTTTTTCTGGGACCCCAATAATTCGGATGTTGGCATGCTTGAGGTTGTCCCAGAGGCCCCTTATGCTATCTTCAATTATCTGAATTCTTTTTGTTTCTTGCGTTTCCAGCCGCTTGGATTTTGCTTCTTTGTATTTCAAATCTTTGACTTGGTTCTTGTGGCCCTCAGGATTGCTTTTAGGACTTTGTGTAATATTTTTTATTTCAGTCTGTGTATGCTTGATTTCTAGTTGGTCCTTTTTCATATACATGAGGGTCTGGTTCATATCCTCAGAGGTCTTGTTCATTTCCTTGAGGGTCTCATTCATTTCCTTGTAAGTCTCATTCATTTCCTTGTAAGTCTCATTCATTTCCTGGTTGGTCTTGTTTATTTCCTCGTAATTCTCATTAAGTTCATCGGCCTTTTCTAGGAGCCTCTTGAAAATCCTTATAACCGTGGTTTTGAACTCTATGTCTTGTCGTCTTTTCTCCTCCATTTCTTTCACACCTGATTTCTTTCCATATCTCTGCATGGTGGCTGCTTTATGTGGTGGATATCCTCAAAGGGACAGTGGCTCACCCTCCCCAGTTACCTGAGGTGGGTACTCTTACTGCAATCCTTTATGGGTTGTATTCAGTATTTTTTAACTTAAACCCAGCTTGTTGTTGTTAGCCCTAGGAGGGTTTGACCTCCAGGCCAATTGGCTGTGAAGGGAGACTGTGTTCAGGTTGGATGGGCGGAGTCTCTGAGCTGCGCAGGTAGCGTCAGCGTCAGCTGCGTCCTATGCGGCACTCGCGCGCGGGTCTCTGTTGGATGGGATGGCTGCAGACACCTCCAAGAGAAAGCTGCTAGTCTCTTCCCCTTGCCAATCAACTCTGCCTTTCCCCAAATGTGTCTGCACCCCCAAAGTCTAGCCCAGGGCTGTAAAATAGATGGTTTCCAGAACCAGGAGACTTTCTAGGGGGCAAGTCACGGGTTTGCGCGACCCTTGCACAGAAACTTCTTTTCCCCGCCTCCGGGTTTCTCGCAGACTAGGAGCCTCTGCCGGGCCCTGCTTCCAGGGTGCATCTCCCGGACCTCGGACCTCGCCTGGCACTGGGGAATCTGTGCAGTGGGACGTCTCCACGTACCCCGGATCTCGGACCTCGCCTGACGCTGGGGAAGTCGTGTAGTGGGACGTCTCCGCCCTCCCCGTTGGCGAAATCCAGCCGGGGTTGCTGCTCCAGCCCCAGCCCGCGCACAACTAGGACAGCTCCTAACCTGTTTCCGTCTGAAAGGCTGCGCTCCCGCCGCTCCTCTGAGTCTCAGTGTCCCACCTTTACTCTTATTAGTGGAGTTTTCATTCAGCCAGCTTTCTGGCGATTCTGGGTGCTGTCTGTTCTGCTGTTATGTTGTAGTTCTTAAATCATTGCGCGGGGCAGAACAATAGCTGTTTACCTATGCCGCCATCTTGGTGTTCTCCCGATGTTTCTGACTTTCCCTCTCCCTTCCTCTCTGTGAAAAATCAATAAAATATATTTTTAAAAAATGTCACTTTAAGTCCTTTGCCCTTTTTCAGATTGGATTGTTTATTTATTTATTTATTTTTTTGTTAAGATATATGAGTTCCTTGTAAATTTTCTAGTGTAAACCCTTATCGGGAATAACATTGGCAAATATGTTCTGCCATACAGTGGACTTTCTTATTGTTTTGTTGATGGTTTCTTTTGCTGTGCAGAAGCTTTTTATTTTGATGTAGTGTCATTTGTTTGTTTTATTCCTAAGTTTCCATTGCCCTCGCAGCTGTATTGGTAAAGATATTGCTAGGATATAGGTGTAATATTTTGCTGCTTCTGGATTCTTCTCAGATTTTTATAGATTCCCGTCATACCTTTAAGTCCTTTATCCATTTTGAGTTTATTTTTGTGTATGATATACGTTGGTGGTCTAGTTTCATTTTATGCATGTATCTGTCCAATTTTCCAAACATCATTTATTGAACAGATGGTCTTGACTCCATTGTATGCTGTTGCCTCCTTTGTCAAATATTGAACATAATGTCTTGGTTCGATTTCTGAGTTCTCTGTTCGGTTGCATTGGTATATGTGTCTGTTGTTGTGGCAGTACCAGGCATTTTTATAATATTTTTTGGTATCTGGTATTGTGATTCCTCCAACTTTGTTCTTCTTTTTCAAGATTGCTGTGGCTATTCATTTTTTTGTTTGTTTGTTTGTTTATTTTTGTTCCATATAAATTTTTGAAGAGTTTATTATAGATCTATTAAATATGCCCTTGGTATTTTAATGGGGGAGTGCATTGAATCTATAGATTGCTTTGGGTAATATGGACATTTTAATAATGTTTATTTTACCAATTCATGATCATGGTATATTCTTCGATTTGTTTATATCTTCTTCTATATGTTTTTTTTCAACTTCCTATAGTTTTCAGAGTACAGGTCTTTTACCTCCTTAGTTAAGTTTATTCCTAGGTATCCTAATATTTTTGTTGCAATGGTAGATAAAATTGTTCATTTCTCTTACTGTGAGTTCATTATTGGTGTATAAAAAAAGCCATAAATTCTGGGTGTTAATTTTGTACCCTGCTACATTGCCCAATTCATTTATTAAGTCTAATATTTTTTATGGAGTTTTTAGGGTTTTCTATGTACAACATCACATCATCTGCATATAATGACAGCTTTACTTGTTCTTTTCCAATTTGGATGGCTTTCATTTCTTCTTCTTGTCTGATCACTATGGCTAGCACTTCCAGTATTCTATCAAACAGGAGTGGTGAAGGTGGGCAACCTGTCTTGTTCCTGTTCTTAGGGAAAATGGTTTTAGTCTTTGCCTATTGAGTATGGTGTTGGTTGTAGGTTTGTCATATAAGGCTATTTTAGTATGTTGAGGTATGATCCTTGTACATCCACTTTGCTGAGAGTTTTTTATCAAGAAAGGGTGTAGGATTTTGTCAAATGCTTTTCTGCATCAGTTGATATGATTATGTGATTTTTGTGTGTCAGTTTATTATTTTTTTATTTTTTATTTTTTAAATATATTTTATTGATTTTTTACAGAGTGGAAGGGAGAGGGATAGAAAGTCAGAAACATCAATGAGAGAGAGACATCGATCAGCCGCCTCTTGCACGCCCCCTACTGGGGATGTGCCCGCAGCCAAGGTACATGCCCTTGCCGGAATCGAACCCGGGACCCCGCAGTCCGCAGTCCGACGCTCTATCCACTGAGCCAAACCGGTCTCAGCTGTGTGTCAGTTTATTTATATGATGTATCATGTTTACTGATTTGTGGATATTGTACCATCCTTGCATCTCTTAAATAAATCCCACTTGGTCACGGTGTAGGATCTTTCTAATGTAATGCTGGATTCGATTTGCTAGAGTTTTGTTGAGGTTTTTAGCATCCTTGGGGGACCACTGTGACTACAGTGAGAGAGCTGCTGTGCAGGAGACACCCCTGTGGAGCAGGACTTGCTTTAGTGTGGCTTTGTTGCTCAGTGAGTCTGCCCCTTGAGTGTGTTGCTTTTGGATGTAAAGAGTTGTAAGTTGTGGTGTGACATTGACCACTGGGTACACTGACTCTTGCGTTCAGGGAGGTGCAAAGTCAACCTCTGCCTGGAGCCACCCAGTAGGATCTACAGAGAGATCTGCAGATTTTCCTCTTTGTATTGGGTTTGGAAGTGCCCCCAAGAGGCCCTGCTGTAAAGCAGGAAAGGCTAGTGCTGGTATTGGATATTGGTCCTTTTATTGATTGGCTTGGGGCTTCCTGACCCAACTGCAACTTGTTCGACAGGTTTTAGTCCGAGCAAGGATAGGCCATGCATATACAAACACTGCTGCACACAGCTTGGGTGGGCTTTTAAATCGGATGGGGTGAGGTCTCAGGGAATCAGCAGGGCGGAGCAAACAGAAATGGTTGTCAGTCAGACCTGTGACCCGGGAATAGGTATAATGACCACTGGAAGCACCTGCATCTGCCAGAAAGCTGCCCCTAAGTTCCTGCCCCAATGCCAGCCAGTCCAATTTCTCCTCACAGTGTCTTGGTCCTGCCCTTTGTTTCCTGAGCCTCGCCGGGCACAGGGACTGAGAGGAAACAGAGCCTGTAAGTTCAGTTCCTGGTGCTGGCATTATGAGAGGAGCAGTTGTATCTCCTGCACCCTCTGTGTTACAGAGCCCCAATCCGCACTGGTTTTTACAGCCCGTAGTTCTTACGGCCAGTAGGGACTTTCCCCCAGTCTGAGACCCTATGCTGGGCATCTGCTGTGGGATTGGGACTCCTTGCCCCTCCAGGTGACCTCTGCAGAGACAGTCTCCACCCCAATTAAAAAAGTGGCCCAATGGGTACAGGAGCAGCACCTTCTGTGCCTCCACACCTCTGCCAGTCTCAGTGTGCCGTCTTCTTTACTTCTCTAGTCGTAACACTTCCATTTATCCAGCTTTCCAGAGGTTCTGCCTGTATTTTGTTGTAATTTTGATGTGGGAGGCAGCGAGTACAGGCAGGCTTTCGCCTATACCAACATCTTGGATCACTTCTCCCGTCTCTTCTCTGAATTCAATTATTTTTTTAAAAACATATTTTTATTGATTTTTTTTGCAGTATAACTTATATTTAATAGTATTACATATGTTTTCCTTTCCCCCCCCTCATTATCCTTCCCGTAGCGTCCCCTACCCCCCAGCACATATCCCCACCCACCCCCCTCCCCGCCCCAGTGTCTTTCATTCATTGGTTATGCTCATATGCATGCATACAAGTCCTTCAATTGATCTCCCCCAGCATCCGCCTCCCATCCACCCAAGCCTTCCCCCTGTAGCTTGACAGCCTGTTCAAGGCCACCCTGCCTCTATATCAATCACTCTCCCCTGTTTCTTTTCTTCAAAAATATCTTTCCTCTGCATACTAGAAATAAATGTATAAGAACAAAAAATGTTTCAGTCTCAGTTTCAATGTCCAACTGTTCTGAGTCCCAGTTTCAGTGTCAAATAATTCATTATGTGTACATGTCAGCAATGGTGTTCAGATGGTGGACACATCGTGGCAATGCAAGATCCATCCTCTCTGGTTTGGTCCTGGGCTGCCTGCAGACATGCATAGCTGCCGACTGATAGCATGGCAAGGTGTCGTCAGTGTCCCCCATCTCTGGACCATCCTTGTGACTGGAACAGATCCGTCAGTTCCTCACAGTCGCAGGAACCCACATAGTCTTGGAGTTGTTCTCTGAAAACACACAAACACATTCTCGACCAAAAGTTAACAAAGGGATCCTCTATGCAAAATAGACTTGGGATTCTTTTTAATTTTTGCCTAAATGATTTTCCTTTGACTTATTTTGACACCATGTGTGTTTTTTCATGGGTATCTTGCATTTGGTTTTACAAATGGAATTTACTTTACTGGAGTAAGAATTTTCTAGATGTATTTTACTTACTCGATATTTTTTTTCCTTACATGATATTACCCCACTGCCCCCTCTCCTTTTTTGATTAATGGGGGCTTTTGGAAATTTTATATTGCAGTCTTGGTAATTTTAAATTTTAATTTTTGCACATAAATATGACTGCTTTATGTTCTTTGGATGTTAGGCAATTTTACAGTGAGATGAACTACTAATAGATTTTTTAGTTAATGTTTTAGGAAAAGCTTTTTGTCCAGTACACTATAATTTTCTTGAGTATTCACTTATTTCACTTGGCCAATTTAAATTAATCTGAAAACTTGATTACTATTTTACTGTCCATTTTAATACTCAAGCAGAAATCTTAGTTTACCCAGTAAATACTTGTGTAAAGGAATATTTGCAATTTTGAGTAGGTCCTGAGCATTCCTGGTAATAGACTGAATTTAGATATAGAGCAGCTATTGCTGGCCGAATCTCTGTCTGCCACCTGGGTCCCGGTATGAGTTGTGCGTGGGAGGCGAAACAGCCGTGGGGGGTAGGAGACCTCTCTCAGGAGGGGTGAGAATTCAAGCCCCTGCAAGGTTTGTTGGTGAGGTTCTGTTCCCCACTTCTGTTGACCTTTTACCTCTCTCCTGTTGGCCCCTCTGCGGCTGCGCCTGTCCTAGGTTGTTCCTTCCCTGAGGAATCTTACCCGTCTCTGGCTAACCAGCCATCCTCCGGGGCCAAACGGTGATGTGAGGTTCAGTTCTGTCTCCTTTGTAGTCTATGCCCCCATGGCCTCCACGTCCAGTACTTGCCTTGGGGTCCCCTCACCTGCTGGCGGGGTCCCGGTACTGATCACATATCTCGGGGGACCCAGGTTTCTTCTCCAGAGAGGGCCCAGCTCACACCATTGGTCGAGATACAGATCCATGGTGCCAGCCGCCCAGAGGCTTCAGCCACAGCTTGAACTGAAAGCTCAGGCAACAGCTGTATGCACTTGGATTGTAAGAAGAGGGTCCCTCTTGGCAGAAAGGGCAAGAAGGGCCAATATGGAATGCTCAGATGCCTTCCCAGTGCCTTAATTCCTTCTGAAAGGGATTAATTTCTTTCCTATCCTTTTTTAAGTTACTGGCCAACATTCAAAGAATTAGTTTGTAAGTTTATTTGGGATAATTGTATAATATGCTGTTGTCAAATATCAAATATTATAATGACATTGTAGAATAATATCATGTAAGGGTATTATGGTGTCACGGGAGGTTAAGGAGGGCCTAGCCTAAGGACTGGTGTCCATAGGATATGACAAGCTCTAGGCCATGTCAATTCAATCTCAAACTAGCTGCCATTTTTTTTATAACTTTATATAAACTTTGTCAGGGATGTAAAAACACAAATCACTTACCTTAGTTCAAGAGTTCAAATATATTGACTTTTACACTTACTCCCACCACCTGCCACTTACCCTGAGGTTTGACATTCTGATGGACTTTTCTCAGTCTCTGGATCCATTCTTGTTCATCAGTCTGTGTCATTAATTGTATTCCTCAAATGAGTGAGATCATGTGATATTTATCTTTCTCTGCCTGGCTAATTTCACTTAGCATAATGCTCTCCAAATCCATCCATGTTGTTACAAATGGTAGGAGCTCCTTCTTTTTTTCCGCAGCGTAGTATTCCATTGTGTAAATGTACCATAGTTTTTTAATCCACTCATCTGCTGATGGGCACTTAGGCTGTTTCCAAATCTTAGCTATGGTAAATTATGCTGCTATGAACATAGGGGTACATATATCCTTTCTAATTCACGTTTCTAGTTTCTTGGGGTATATTCCTAGAAGTGGGATCACTGGGTCGAATAGGAGCTCCATTTTTAGTTTTTTGAGGAAACTCCATACTGTTCTCCACAGTGGCTGCACCAGTCTACAATCCCACCAGCAGTGCACGAGAGTTCCTTTTTCTCCACATCCTCGCCAGCACTTGGCGTTTGTTGATTTGTTGATGTAAGCCATTCTGACAGGTGTGAGATGGTACCGCATAGTCGTTTTGATTTGCATCTCTCGGATAATTAGTGACTTTGAGCAAGTTTTCATATGTCTCTGGGCCTTTTGTCTTCTTTCGTGAAGATTCTATTTAGGTCTGTTGCCCATTTTTTTATTGGATCATTTGTCCTCCATTTATTGAGTTGCGTGAGTTGCCTATAGATGCTTGAGATTAAACCTTTATCACTGATAACATTTGCAAATATGTTCTCCCATACAGTGGGTTTTCTTGTTGTTTTGTTGATGGTTTCTTTAGCTGTGCAAAAGCTTTTGATTTTGATGTAGTCCCATTTGTTTATTTTCTCTTTAGCTTCCATTGCCCTAGGAGCAGTATCATCAAAGAAGTTCTTTTGCATATGTCTGAGATTTTTCTTCCTGTAGATTCCTCTAATATTTTTATGGTTTCCTGTCTTACGTTTAAGTCCTGTATCCATTTTGAGTTTATTTTTGTGTATGGTGTAAGTTGGTGCTCTAGTTTCATTTTTTTGCATGTATCTGTCCAATTTTCCCAATACCATTTATTGAAGAGACTGTCTCGACTCCATTTTATGTTGATGCCCCCTTTGTCAAATATTAATTGAGCATAGTGGTTTGGGTTGATATCTGGATTCTCTATTCTATTCCATTGATCTGTATGTCTGTTCTTGTGCCAGTACCAGGCTGTTTTGAGAATAGTAGCTTTGTAGTACAGCTTGAAATCTGGTATGGAAATCCCACCGACTTTGTGCTTCTTTCTCAGGATTGCTGTGGCTATTCGGGGCCTTTTTTTGTTCCCGATGAATTTTTGGAGAGTTCTTTCTAGGTCTGTGAAATATGCCATTGGTATTTTAATGGGGAGTGCATTAAATTTATAGATTGCTTTGGGTAGTATGGACATCTTAATTATGTTGATTCTCCCAATCCATGAACATGGAATGTTCTTCCACCTGTTTACATCTTCCTCTATCTCTTTTTTCAGTATCCTGTAGTTTTCCACGAATAGGTCTTTTACCTCCTTAGTTAAGTTTATTCCTAGGTATCTTAATTTTTTTGGTGTGATGGTAAATGGGATTGCTTTTTTAGTCTCTCTTTCTGTAAGTTCACTATTAGTGTATAGAAATGCCATAGATTTCTTGGCATTGATTTTGTAGCCTGCTACGTTGCTGAACTCATTTATTAAGTCTACTAACTTGTTTATGGAGTCTTTCGGGTTTTTTATGTACAATATCATGTCATCTGCAAATAAGGATAGCTTAACTTCTTCTTTTCCAATTTGGATGCCTTTTATTTCTTCTTCTTGTCTAAATGCAATGGCTAATACTTCCAGTACTATGTTGAACAGGAGTGGTGAAAGTGGGCAACCCTGTCTTGTTCCTGTTCTTAGGGGAAATGGTTGTAGTTTTTGCCCATTGAGTATGATGTTTGCTGTGGGTTTATCATATATGGCTTTTATTATGTTGAGGTATGATCCTTCTATTCCTACCTTGTTGAGAGTTTTTATCAAGAAAGGATGCTGGATTTTGTCAAATGCTTTTTCTGCATCAATTGATATAACTATGTGATTTTTATCTCTCAATTTGTTTATGTCATGTATCACATTTATTGATTTGCGGATATTGTACCATCCTTGCATTCCTGGGATAAATCCTACTTGGTCATGGTGTATGATCTTTCTGATGTACTGCTGGATCCGATTTGCTAGAATTTTATTGAGGATTTTTGCATCTATATTCATGAGCGATATTGGCCTGTAATTCTCTTTCATTGTGTCATCTTTTTTTTTTTTAAATATATTTTATTGATTTTTCACAGAGAGGAAGGGAGAGGGATAGAAAGTCAGAAACATCGATGGGAGATAAACATCGATCAGCTGCCTCTTGCACACCTCCAACTGGGGATGTGCCCGCAGCCGAGGCACATGCCCTTGACCGGAAATGAACCTGGGACCCTTCAGTCTGCAGCCCAACGCTCCATCCACTGAGCCAAACCGGTTCGGCCATTGTGTCATTTTTATCTGGTTTTGGTATTAGGGTGATGCTAGCTTCATAGAAGGAGTTTGGAAGTGTTTCATCCTCTTGAATTTTCTGGAATAGTCTGAGGAGTATAGGTTTTAGTTCTTCCTTGAATGTTCGGTAAAACTCCGCTGTGAAGCCGTCTGGCCCTGGGCTTTTGTTTGCTGGAAGCTTTATGATGACTGCTTCAATTTCTTCCACAGTTATTGGTCTATTGAGTTGTTTAGATTCTTCTTGATTGAGTTTTGGGAGGTTATATTTTTCTAGAAACATCCATTTCCTCCAGGTTGTTCAGTTTGTTGGACTAGAGTTGTTCATAGTATTTTTTTTTTTACCAATCCTTTGTATTTCAATGGGGTCTGTTGTTATTTCACCTCTTTCATTTCTGATTTTATTTATTAGGGTCCTCTCTCTCTGCTTCTTGGTGAGTCTGGCTAGAGGTTCATCAATCTTGTTTATCCTTTCAAAGAACCAGCTCTTGGATTTGTTGATCTTCTGTATTGTTTCTTTGGTTTCTATGTCATTTATTTCTGCTCTGATCTTTACTATTTCCTTCCTTCTGCTTACACTGGGCTTTTCTTGTTGCTTTCTTTCTAACTCTTTAAGTTGTTGGGTTAGATAATTTATTGCCGCTGTTTCTAGTTTTTTGCGGTAGGATTGTAGAGCTATGAACTTCCCTCTCAGAACTGCTTTCATGTGTCCCATAGATTTTGGATTGTTGTGCTATCATTGTCATTTGTTTCCATGATGTTTTCTATCTCTTCCTTGATCTCTCTAGTAACGCAGTCATCGTTTAATAGCATGCTGTTTAGTCTCCATGTGTTTGATTTCTTTGGATTGTTTCTATTGTAGTTGATTTCCAGCTTTATGCCACTGTGATCTGAGAATATACTTGATATGATTTCTATCTTCTTGAATTTGGAGAGACTTTGCCTATGACCCAACACATGGTCTATCTTTGAGAATGACCCATGGGCACTTGAAAAGAATGTATATTCTGTGGCTTTGGGGTGAAATGATCTGAAGATGTCAATTAATTCCATCTGGTCCAGTGAGTCATTGAGGATTGATGTTTCTTTACTGATTTTTTGTTTAGAGGATCTGTCCAATGGTGATAGTGGGGTATTAAAGTCTCCTACTATGATTGTATTGCTGTCTATCTCTCCCTTGATGTCCTCTAGGAGTTTTTGTATATATTTGGGTGCTCCTGTATTGGGTGCGTATATGTTTACCAGAGTTATTTCTTCTTGTTGGATTGCTCCCTTTAGTATTATGAAGTGGCCTTCTTTATCTCTTGTTATGTCCTTCACTTTGAGATCTAATTTGTCGGATATAAGTATGGCTACCCCAGCTTTTTTTTCATTTCCATTTGCCTAAATAACTTTTTTCCAACCTTTCATCCTCAGTCTGTGTGCGTCTTTTTTTCGGAGGTGGGTTTCTTGTAGACAGCAGATACATGGGTTGTGTTTTCTTATCCAGTCTATTACCCTATGTCTTTTGATTGGAGCATTTAAACCATTTACATTTAAAGTTATTATTGATAGGTACTTATATGTTGCCATTTTTGTTCTTTACCCCTGTGTTCCTTCTTCGCTTCCTATTTCTTTTTACAGCAGATCCTTTAGCATTTCTTGCATTGCTAGTTTGGTGGTGACGAATTCCCTTAGTCCTTTTTTATCTGTGAAGCTCCTGATTTGACCTTAAATTTTTATTGAGAGCCTTGCTGGGTATATTATTCTAGGATTCAGACCCTTCCTTTGCATGACTTTGTAAATTTCATTCCACTGCCTTCTGGCCTGATAGGTTTCTGTTGAGAGATCACTTGTTAGTCTGATGGGGGTTCCTTTGTAGGTGACTTTCTGTCTCTCTCTGGCAGCTTTTAAGATTCTTACTTTGTCATTGGTGTTTGCCAATTTAATTATAATGTGCCTTGGCGTAGGTCTTTTGGGGTTTATTTTGCTTGGGACTCTGTGAGCTTCTTGGATTTGTGTGGGTTTTTTCTTTCCTATATCAGAGAAATTTTCTGTCATTATTTCTTCCAACAGATTTTCTATTCCTTGCTCAGTTTCCTGTCCTTCTGGAAGCCCAATTATACGGATGTTGTTTTGTTTCATGTTGTCCCAAAGTTCTCTTAGGCTCTCCTCCTGCTTTTTAATTTTTTTTTCTAGAAGCTGCTCTACTTGGTTATTTTTTTCTACCTGGTCTTCTAGCTCACTGATGTGATCCTCTGCTTCTTCTAGTCTACTCTTAATACTTTCAGTTGAGTTCTTTACTTCAGCAATATCACTTTTCATTTCTTCTTGGCTCTTCTTCATTTTTTCTTGGCTCTTCATCATTTCCTCTTGGTTCTTACTCATATTATCAAATTTGTCTTCCATTCTTTTCAGCCACCTTATGACCATTTCTCTGAATTCTTTCTCTGACAGGTTGTTAACTTCCATTTCATTTACCTCCTTTTCTGGTGAGCCTTGTTTTTCTTTCATATGTGGGCTGTTTCTTTGTCTTCCCTTGGTCTCTCTTCTCTGTGTATCTGGTTATGTAGTTCTCACTCTCCTGCGTTGATTTAAAGGCACAAAATACAACACAACCAGATGCAACGCACCAGGCACTGAACCGGAATGTAGTTATAGTAATGGTAATTCCAAATAAAGGTGACCGCCAGAGAAAGGCAAATTCGGTAATAGGTAAGAAAAAAGAAAGAGAACCTCCCCCAGACACACCCAGACACTCACACACCCACACTCACACAAAAAGAAAGAGACCCCCCCACACACACACACACTCACAAAAAAGAAAGACCGGAATGCCAAAACGATAATGGGAAAAGGGGAAGAAGAAGGGGAAAAAGGAGTAAATTATAAATGTGGGGTGAAAACTCCTATAGGACAGTCCCTAATCCGAACCAAAACCCGCAACAAGTACCTGGAGATTGATACAAATTATATACAACTACTAATATCAAGGGAGGTGAGGGAACACAGAAGCAAAAATCTATCTCAAAAAACAATGCAAATGAGGACAACAAAACAAGAAACAACACTAAAAATAAAAATAACCCTCCTACAAGACAAACCAAAATAAAAGAATAAGCAAATCAATCTCATAAACCTGCTTAAAAAATCGATATAATCAGCAGTCAAGTAAACAACAACAACAGGACAGGGATAAAAACATTTTAAGATAGTGAAGTCAGAGAAGCTAGAGGTATATATGGACTTGGAGTAGGTGGTTGGAGATTAGATATATCAGTGGGGTGAAATTTTAACAGGGGGTGAAAAGAAAGAATTAAGGTAAATCTAAAGCGGGAAACGTGTAAGGGAAACAAGGTACTAAATAGGGAAAGGTTAGCAAGAGAGTGGTGTTATAAAGGTGAAGTTGAGGTAGAGTAAAAGATACTAAAGAGTAGATGAAAATAGACTGTATTCCCAAGGTCGAAAAGAAAATATAATCAATTCCCTGTGTCACTCAAGTGTCAATTTGTGATTTGGCCCCTGGGTGGCAGTGTTTCTAGATTGACTTCTGGGTCTATTGGTCCTCTTTATCCTGAACTAAACAATACTGCCTCTCTAATGGTGACTGCTGTTTTAGCAGCCAGGACCCTCCCAAAATCTTCCGAGTCTCCCTCCTCTGTCAGGTCCAAATTGATTGCGCTCCAGGGATTAACTCTGCCACCAGCTCCAAGTGCTCTCTCCCACGTTTACCAGCTCCAACAGCCACAGATTTTATTTCAGGTGCAGATCTCCAGGCTTTGAGTTCCAAGGTGCAGATCTCCCAGTCTGCCAGCCCCCTAGGTTTCACGCCCAAAATACCCTCCGGGAAATCTGACCTTACCGTGCTGGAGTTTAGAGCTCCCTGGACTCTGCGCACGTCCGCGCCAACTGGGCACTGGTGTTCCGGGAGTCTCAGCCTTCCAGCCGGTACTGCAGCTGTATATTGTCAGGTCCTTCCCCTTCAAGATGTCGTGGTCTGCCTCCGCGCGCCTCCTCGCGCAGTTGGCTCAGGGAGAGAACCCAGCAGTACTGGGGCCTCTCAGGCTGGGGAGGCCAGCCCAGCAGTCCCCTATCTTCTCCCGGAGCACAGCTGTCCCCCTAGTCACCAACAAATGCTCCCTGCGCGACTTTCAACTGCTCCCTCCTTCTGCCCTGTGAGCAGATTCAGATCGCATCCCTCTGTTCCGCTGCCATTTTTTTCAAACTCCCTCTGAATTCAATTATTTTTAAATATATATATATTTTATTGATTTTTTACAGAGCAGAAGGGAGAGGGATAGAAAGTCAGAAACATGGATGAGAGAGAGACATCGATCAGCTGCCTCTTGCACGCCCCCTATTGGGGATGGGCCCGCAGCCAAGATACATGCCCTTGCTGGAATCGAACCGGGGACCCTTCAGTCCGCAGTCCAACGCTCTATCCACTGAGCCAAACCGGTCTCGGCTGAATTCAATTCTTTATTCTTTTTTTATCATCACCTTTTATAGTGAGAATATATTTTCCATTTTTTTTTTTTTCTTAGAGCGAGAGAGGGAGAGAGAAGACAGGCAAAGAGTGTGAGAGAAATATCAATTGCTTGCCTCCCACATGTGCCCCCACTAAGAGGGCGGATCAAACCTGAAACCCACTTACCTGCCCGCTACTGGGAATCAGACCCCTGAGCTTCCAGTGTACAGACAGGCACTCTCAGCACTGAGCGACATGGACCAGGGCTATTTATTTATTCTTACAATTATATCTTTATTTATTTTTATAATATATTTTATTGACTTCGGAGAGGAAGAGGAGAGAGATTAAGGAATAAAGAGAAGAGAGCATCATTGACCAGCTACTTCCTGCACACCCCCACTGGATATTGGGCCGGCAACCTATGCATGTTCCCTGATAAGGAATGGAATTGTAATGTCCTAGGTCATGGGTTGATGCTCAGTCACTGAGCCGTACTGGGCAGCCTTTATTTATTGATTTTAGAGACAGGAAGGGAGACAGAGAAAGAGGGGCAAACATTGATCTGCTGTTCTACCCCTCTAAGCATTTATTGGCTGTGCCCTACGTGTGCTGTGATAGGGGACCATACCCACAACCGTGGTGCATCGGGACCACACCCTTAGCAAGTGAGCTACCTGGTCAGGGCTCTGAATTTGTTTATTAATTTCAGAACCTCATATGGAATCTTGACAAATTTCTCTATGGAGGGTCATGTCATCTAACATCAACATCTCTTATGAGGCTTTGTGATTCATAGTGTCAGGTGTAATGTCTTATCTTTCATTAGTTTTTTCCTTTATTTGAGACTAGTATATTTGCTTTTTCCTTTAGTCTAGCTCATGGTTTGCCAATTTTTTATTTTTTAGAAAAATACCTGTTAGGTATTCTTTTATTTTGTCTCATCTCAATTTTTTTTTAAAAAAATGTATTTTATTGATTTTTTACAGAGCAGAAGGGAGAGGGATAGAAAGTCAGAAACATCGATGGGAGAGAAACATCGATCAGCTGCCTCTTGCACGCCCCCTACTGGGGATGTGCCCGCAGCCAAGGTACATGCCCTTGCCAGAATCGAACCCGGGACCCTTCAGTCCGCAGTCCGACGCTCTATCCACTGAGCCAAACCGGTCTCGGCCTCTCATCTCAATTTTATTGATGCTGATACTTGTTCAAATATTTCTTGTTTCATTCCTTTGCAACTTTTGTGTTTACTTTCTAGATTGTTTTGTTTCTAGATTCCTGAGATGGAGGTTATTTTTTTAATGTTGGCATTTATCCCTATAAAATTTCCTCTTAGCATTATATTTTCTCTATTTTATACATGATTGTTGGTAGGTTATCTTTGTATTGACTTTGTCTCTAGACTTTTTTGAGTTCTGTTTTGTGTTTGGCTACCTTGAAATTCTTTTTTTATTTTTTATTTATTTTATTTTTTTAAAAAATATATTTTATTAATTTTTTACAGAGAGGAAGGGAGAGGGATAAAGAGTTAGAAACATTGATCAGCTGCCTCCTGCACACCTCCTACTGGGGATGTGCCCGCAGCCAAGGTACATGCCCTTGACCGGAATCGAACCCAGGACCCTTGAGTCCACAGGCCGATGCTCTATCCACTGAGCCAGACCGGTTTCGGCTTTTTTTTTAATATATTTTATTGATTTTTCACAGAGAGGAAGGGAGAGAGATAGAAAGTCAAAAACATCCATGAGAGAGAAATATCGATCAGCTGCCTCTTACACAGCCACTACTGGGGATGTGCCCGTAGCCAAGGTACATGCCCTTGACCAGAATCGAATCTGGGACTCTTGAGTCTGCAGGCTGAGCTCTATCCACTGAGCAAAACTGACTTCAGCTATCTTGAAATTCTTATTTATTTATTACTGGGGGCCCGGTGCACGAAATTTGTGCACTGGGGGTGGGTGATCCCTCAGCCCAACCTGCCCCCTGACAAATACTGGAAGCCCTCAGGGGATGTCCTACTGACCGCTCACCTCCGGCCTGCCAAAGGCCTAAAGCCTCTGCCTCTGGCCCAGGCTTTAGGCCTTGGGTACCCAGCCATTGACCTGCTCTGCTCAGCTCCGGCCTTAGCCCCAACCACCCGGGGGCCATGCAGTCACCGCTTGGTACCTCAGTTCCAGTCCAGGCCTTAGTCCTGGCTGCCTGCAACTGCCCAGCCTCGGGGGCCGCACAGTCACCGCCCCCACCTTGGCTCTGCCCCTGGGGACCGCCTCGTCTCCACCATCCCGCTCCGGCCTTAGCAATGGCTGGCTCTGCCCCAGCTCCTGATTGGATGGTGGGCGTGGCCTGTGAGGGTAGGGGAGATACAGTCAATTTGCATATTGCTCTTTTATTAGATAGGACTGGTTTCAGATATAGAGGAAGAGAGATAGGGAGGGAGGGACAGAGGAAAGGAGAGAGAGAGAGGAGGCAGGGAGGAACATCAGTGTGAGGGAGAAACATCAATTGGCTGCCTTCTGCACATAAGCTAATCAAATGGAACCCACATACTGATATGTGCCTTGACTGGGAATTGAATCCTCAACCCTTTAGTACATAGGACGATGCTCTAACCTACCTAGCCAAAATGGTCCAGGCATTCTGTGGTTAAAATGTAACAATTTTTATTACTTTTTGAAAAACAAGCCACTAGGGTCGATGATAGCAGAAGCACAATGGAAGTAAATCTGACCCCTGTTTTTGACTCTAGGTACCTTCAAATATGATTGTTCCCCTAGTCTTTCCAGTCATCCTTTCTGTACAGTTCTCCTCTATTTGTGTTCTGCAATACTGTTTGTCTTCGTGGTACTCTAATTCCCATTTCCTATGGGATGTTTATTCTTGAATAGCTGTGTACTTACACTGGGGTGGAGGGAGATGTTCTTATCTCCGATTCTGCCATCTTGCTGATGTCATTCACATAAGTCTTTTGTCTGTGATCTCATTTGTCATTTGTTGGTCTACCCCAGTGATGACCATCCACCTTTGTTTTTCTTTGAAGATTTGCATCAATTATCCCATGCAATGGCCCCAATGGGATTTCAAGGGAAGAATCATTTGTGCATCACAGAAGAAACACTACTTTATGAATGACACAGTGGTCCCACAGGCGGTTTTGCCTTGCTGAAGGATCATTGGGGAGGAATTCACGGCTGGCCTTTGTTACATTCAGAGGTAGAAATACAGTGTTTTGTTATAATCGCTCATTCCTCACCCAGTAATGCTTGTTTTTGCTTATCGCTCATAATTTGTGTGCAGGGGAGGGGGGTTGTCCCTCAACCCAGCTTGCACTCTCTCTAATCTGGGACATCCCTCTCACAATTCAGGACTGCTGGCTGCAAACCACTCATCTGCCTCTGCCTGATTGCCCCAACCACTTCTGCCTGCCAGCCTGATTGATGCCTAACTGCTCCCCGGCCAGCCTGATTGCCCCTAACTGTCCTCCCCTGCAGGCCTGGTTGCCCCCAATTGCCCTCCCCTGATGGCCCAGATACCCTTAACTGCCCTCCTCTGATGGCCTGGTCACCCCTTATTGACCTCCCCTGCAGGCCTGGTCTCTCCCAATACCCTCTTTAGCTGTCCTGGTCCCCCTCCAACAATCCTCCCCTACAGGCCTGGTCTCCCCAACTGCCCTCCCCTGTAGGCCTGGTCCCCTCCCAACTGTCCTCCCCTATAGGCCTGGATCCCCACCCAATAGCCTTCCACTACAGGCCTGGTCCTCCCTCCAACTGCCCTCCCCTATAGTCCTGGGTCCTCCCCAATTATCCTCCCCTGCAGGCCTAGTACCCCCCAACTCCTCTCCCCTGCAGGCCCAGGTACCATCCCAAACTGTCCTCCCCTGCAGGCCTGGTCTCCCCCAACTGCCCTCCTCTGCTGGCCTATTTGCCCCCAACTGCCCTCCCCTGCAGTCCTGGTCTCCCCCCAACTGCCCTTTCCTGCAGGCCTGGTCCCCTAACTGCTCTCCCTTGCTGACCTGGTTTGCCCCAACTGCCCTCCTCTGTTGGCCTGCTCACCCCTGACTTCCCAGAACTGCCCTCTCCTGCAGGCCATCTTGTGATGGCCATCCACATGGGGGCAGCCATCTTGTGTCTTAGAGTAACAGGCAATTTGCATATTACTCTTTTATTAGATAGGATACTTTCCCAACTCCTCAGTTCTGATAGTGATCATTTCTACTCTGAATCCCAGCCCAGGGATTATCTTATATCTCTGGATTTTGTCCCTCTGCCTCTTTCACAAGTACCTCTTCAAACATTGGTTCATGCCTGCAGCACCTTGCAGTGTACACATCCTATATAATAAAAGAGAAACATGCAAATTTGTCTGTACCTTTGGTCCTGATTGGCTGTGCTACCAGCCAATCAGGAGTGGGGGCGGGACCAAGTGGCATGAGCGCGGGGCCCCAGGGGTGGAGATGAAACGGCAATGGCGGCGAGCACCCAGCCCCTAGGTGCTGTGTGGGGAAGCAGCGGCGGCAGCAGCGGTGGTGGCAGCAGCAGGGAGTGCCCAGCCCCCGGGGCCAGGTAGTCGCAGGCAGCCAGGGGTGAGCTGAGCAGGGTGATGCCTTGGGCAGGCTGGGGGTGAGCCATCAGTTGGACATCCCCTGAGGGCTCCCAGTATGTGAGAGGGGGCAGATTGGGTTGAGGGACCACCCACAACCAGTGCACAAATTTTGTGCACCGGGCACCTAGTGTTATTATATTGATGTTGAACATCCTGTGCTCTAATGTAATTCATTTGTATGGCTTTGAGCACCTTCAAATTATTCTACACAGACTGACTTGGCCAGCCTGTAAGGTCCTAAAGGAAGCCGTTTGTGTAGAAACAATGAGTAGAGCCTTCCTCTCTTCTTTGTATCCCATCCTGGCCTTCTGTTCCTCCGTTGTTGAGATTTTCCTCATCGACTGACCTTTGAGGCTACGTTATATATAACAGCAATTTACTCAGACTCTACCTCATTTGTCTCGAAAATCATTCTATGGAACCAGGCCTAGTTATGCCAGGTAAACATTTGTGGTGAAGATATTCTGTTTTCATGAGGTCAGCATATACTTCACCCAGCGTTTCCTTTTGTTTAGGTTGCTGCTGTGGAGCAAAGAATGTGGAGGCAAGCACGGAAGAGAATGTTTCTGTAAGAGTTTCACAAGCAATGAATCCCAAGTTAGCTTTCTCTTTCCAGAAGAGCCACCCCTGTGAGAGTTGTGCACCAGTCTTGGGAAACGTTTTCCACATGATGGGGCTACAGGGAACACAACATGGACAGATACTGGTGAGGTGTGGGGCATGTGAAAAATGGTTTTACTTCAGTGCAGAATTTCACCAACAGCATGTGAGAGAGAAGACTTTAATTAGAGGTGTGGACAGGAAATCACGGGCAAACAGCTGCAATTTCAATGTGTCCCAGAATCATTTTACATGTGGGGAGATTGGGCAGGGTGTCCTTACTGGAAATCTTCACATAAAGGCTACCCAGAACAGGGACAGTCCAAATGCTTTTTCTACATGTGGAATGTCCTTTCAAACAAAAAATTATTTCAGCAGAAAAGAATGTAAGGAAGACATTAGTTGCACTCACATGTTTATTCAGGAAAAGGATATCCATACTGGAAGTCAGTGTTTTGTGAGCTCTGAATGTGAAAAATATTTTACCAAATTTTCTAGCTTTCATGATCAACAGCGAGGTCACACTGGTAATAGGCCTTATGAGCATGGTGAATGTGGCAAAGCTTTTACCAGTAGTACTGCCCTCCATTATGATCAGAGAGTTCACACAGGAGAAAGGCCTTATGAGTACAATGAATGTGGGAAATCCTTTATCAATAGCAGTAACCCTCATTGTCATCAGAGAGTTCACACTGGAGAAAAGCTTTATAAATGTAGTGAATGTGGGAAAGCTTACAGCACTAGCACTAAACTTTGTCGCCATCAGAGAGTGCACACTGCAGAAAGGCCTTATCACTGCAGTGAATGTGGGAAGTCTTTTATCACTAGCACTGAACTTCAGTGTCATCAGAGAGTTCACACTGGAGAAAGGCCTTATGAGTGCAGTGACTGTGGGAAATCTTTTACAACTAAGTCTCAACTTCATAATCATCAGAGAGTTCATACAGGGGAAAAGCCTTATACATGCAGTGACTGTGGGAAATCTTTTACTTGGAGCACTGCCCTTCGTTGTCATCAGAGAGTTCACAAAGGAGAGAAGCCTTATGTGTGCAGTGAATGTGGGAAATCTTTTACTTGGAGGACTGCCCTTCGTTGTCATCACAGAGTTCATACAGGAGAAAAACCTTATAAATGCAGTGAATGTGGAAAGTCTTTTTCAAGTAGCATTGGTCTCCAGTATCATCAGAGAGTTCACACAGGAGAAAAGCCTTATCAATGCAGTGAATGTGGAAAATATTTTACCACTAATACTCACCTTCGTAGTCATGAGAGAGTTCACACTGGAGAAAAGCCTTATGAGTGCAGTGAATGTGGGAAATCTTTTACCACTAACACCCACCTTCGTAGTCATCAGAGAGTCCACACTGGAGAAAAGGCTTATAAATGCAGTGAATGTGGGAAATCTTTTACAACTAATACCTACCTTCATAGTCATCAGAGAATTCATACAGGGGAAAAGCCTTATAAATGCAGTGAATGTGGGAAATCTTTTACCTGGAGCACTGCCCTTCGTTGTCATCAGAGAGTTCATACTGGCGAAAATCCTTATAAGTGCAGTGAATGTGGAAAGTCATTTACACGTAGCATTGGTCTCCAATATCATCAGAGAGTTCACACAGGAGAAAAGCCTTATAAATGCAGTGAATGTGGGAAATCTTTTACCCGGAGCACTGCCCTTTGTTGTCATCAGAGACTTCATACAGGAGAAAATCCTTATAAATGCAATGAATGTGGAAAGTCTTTTACACGTAGCAGTGGTCTCCAATATCATCAGAGCATTCACAATGGAGAAAAGCCTTATAAATGCAGTGAATGTGGGAAATCTTTTTTGAGGAGGAAAGGTCTTCAATATCATCAGAGGTCACACTGGAGAAAGCTGTTATGAGTGCAATTATTGTGAGATATCTCAGCAAAATTTGTAAATTTTCTCTGTACAAAAGAGACCAAATGTGAGAGATTTCTTAGGTGTGTAGGAAATGTAGTTTCTTAGTTATGACTTAACAACTGTATAATAAAGTTTGTGAAGTCTCAGTCTGATTATATCTCATACATTTAATCACCTACATAATGTAACGTCTCCCCAACTATTTTTGTTGTGTTTGTTAGTATTTATATTGGAACCATATATATCAACATTTCACTTACCAACATACAGAGATGTCCTGCCAGATCTCTGTCACTGCATATTTATGTTGCTAAAGGTATTTCATCTGAACCACCTATAAGGTCCCTGCCGATGGCATCAGTCACCAACATGGGCCCAGGGAAGCTATCTCTGTTGTCTGTTTTGTTGAAGAAAATTAGGAATACCCGAGTCCTTAGTTCTTACTTGTTTCCCTGTCATGCATGAGTTGCCACATAGCACTGATTACTGTTGGTGCTATTAAACATAAGTTGCTAAGGGACTGGTATTTTCAGGGACATGCTTTCCTTTGATGCAAGTGATGAATTTATTGAGTGGCTAAGTCCACAATAGGAAAACTTCCAATCTCAAGTCTCTCTCTTTGCAAACTAATGAAGGCTTTTTCCTAAGATTTCTTTAATGGTGAGGGTTCTATTGTCTGGATTAGTTTATAAGCAGATCTGGGCTCTCCAAGCATGATGATTGAAAAATTTTTATGCGGTCTCAAACATTTTTGCCCTTGGGGGAAGACTGTGGTGCAGAAATTAGCTCAGCAGTTTTTGCCAAATTTACACTGCTTGCCTTAATTACCCAGGAAACACTGTGGGCTCTCTAGTCCTCATGTGAAGATGGATGCTTTGAGACAGAGATCACTCCAAAGAGGGGGGTAGCTGTGACAACCTCAAGTATGTCTGGGAGCAGCGTGAATTTTTTTTTCTTGTTTTCAAAGGGATGCTAAGACATTTGGAGGGATCCTCCTGCTCAGTTGTTATAGAGGGATGTGTGGCCTGATGTTTTCAATTTCACAGGTGATGGTCACTGGCTGGAATACCAGTGCAGTGAGGAGAAACCCTTTCACTGTAGAAACACTGACCTAATTGTTTGACCAGACTGCCGCCCATTAAACGGAATGGTTACATCTAAACCTGCATGGAGAAAAAAATTTTTTTTTAATGAAAATGTGTGTACACAGATCTGAGGGACTCCAGGCATGTTTATCTTGTCTGGAGCATCATTGTCATTGAATATAATGAAGAAGTTTTGTGGCTCCTATAGCTTCTTAGATGTTCTCATTAGAGCCATTGGTGCAGCAAAACAAAATGAAGACAAAGGCTGTCTTTTATCCAGCTGATGTGGCTTTTGAGACCCAGTCAGCATTCCATTGGGTTTGGGTGAAAGTTCCTCATTGTTGCATTTTCTGTCACTGAGATGAGACTCGCCCAGAGTTGACAAACCTGTAGTTCCAAAAGAGATGAATGTACATTTGTTTTATAGTGAAGTAGACTGCATGTGTCAAGTATAGTGTTTCATAAATCGACATGTGCATGAAACTGAAACCATCATTCCACTCATAATACTAACCATATAAGCAATTGACCATGTCAGTTGCCCATGTGTACTTGCTCCAAGACATCATTTAATCTGTCCCTGTTCTTCACTGCTTTCCTGGTAACCATGGATTTACTTTCCATTTGAATAGAAAACTTTGCTTTTTCTAAGTATCTTTTTGCTTTAATTTATATTTCATAAATTGTTGGAGAGTTAGTAAAGATATAGAAGTAACGCATCTTTTTTTTTATAGATATTCTTTTTGTTATTCATCTTCAACCAAGGATATTTTCCATTGATTTTTAGAGAGAGAGGGAAAGACATTTATTAATGATATATTAGTAACTCATCTCTCCTTTTTATAGATATTCTTTTTCTTGTTAATCCTCACACAAGGATATTTTTCCATTAATTTTTCAGGGAGAGTGGAAGAGACAGGGAAAGACAAGAGAGAAACATCAATGTAAGGGAAACATATCAATTGGTTGCCTCCTGCATCAGCCATGACCAGGGCCCAGGGGGAAGGAGTCTTCACCCAAGGTCCATGCCATTGACCAGAATCGAACCTGGGACTCTGGTCTGCAGACCTGTGCTCTGTCCAGAGCCAAACCTGCTAGGGCTCTGGTGGATATTCTTATCTTTGAATATATCACCATCATGTCCATTTTAATAAATATTTGATTATATCTAATAAAGCTGGCACAAACATTTCTGTAACATTTTTTATATGGATATAGTGTTATTTTCATTTGTCAGTCGGACATCCCTCGAGGGTTCCTGAAGTGCCGGAGGGATCCCCCTTGAGTGCAAGAATTTCATGCATCGGACCTGTAGTTTAAACATACTCTGTGTAGCCGAAACCAATTTGGCTCATTGAATAGAGCATCAGCCTGCGGACTGAAAGGTCCCAGGTTCGATTCCGGTCAAGGGCATGCACCTTGGTTGCGGGTACATCCCCAGTAGGGGCTGTGCAGGAGGCAGCTGATCAATGTTTCTCTCTCACTGATGTTTCTAATTCTCTATCCCTCTCCCTTCCTCTCTGTAAAAAATCAATAAAATATATTTAACAAATAAACATACTCTGTGATTTTGTCATACCACCTCACTGTTGTTTGATTGTATTTTTGTAAGAATTTATGTTGAGCCTTTTCTCAGAAGTCTTAAATGCTTTTTTAGGGTATTTGAATAATATGTTTTAATTTTTTTTCTTTATAATAAATATTTTAATTGATTTTTAAAAACCTTTTCATTGATTTCATAGAGCAAGGGAGAGGGAGAGAGAGATAGGAACAGAGGTAGGAACATGATTGTTGAGAGCACAGCCGGCATGGTCAGTGATTCCACCTGGACCAATGAACCAAGAGGTCAAGGTTCTATTCACAGAGAAGATGCCTGCACCCCAGCAAGATCCCCATTGTGGGGCATGCGGGAGGCAGCTGATCAATGATTCAGTCTCTGTATTGATTTTTTTTCTCTCTCTCTCTCTCTCTCTGTCTCCTGTCAATTCCAGCCTCTCCTGCATAGACATTCCCAGGCCAGGCACTTCCCACTCCCCCGATGCCCACAAGCACCTTTATCTTTGGGTGAATTTTAGTGAGAAACGGAACCTATCAGAAGCCACTGACTCTGCTGCAGGGAGGCAGGGGCTGTGGGCACTCAGGTCTCCTTCTGGTGCTTCCCTCCTGGGAATCCCCAGCAGACTCACTGGAGCTCCCTGAGTCTCAGTTGGCTGGATGTGACATGCAGGTGATTGATGGCGCTTACTTTGGCCTCCCAAGATCCATAAAAGTAACCAGCTGAGTTCTTGTCGCCAGGATTCCAGAGTTGGATTTTTGAGCATTTTCTCTTTTAATTCTCACAACCTGGGCAAGTAGAAACATCAGATTGCTGAAAAAAAATTCAGTGTCTAAGAAATGAAGTCAGCTCCCCAAGTTTACACCACAGACATGTGTCAGATTCAAGGAGTTGGATTTTAACCATTATTTTCTCCAGCACCAGACAGTCTCTACCACTGATGTGCAGCCCTCTGGAGCAGGTACAGGGTGAGGACCAGATTGGCTCGGCTGCAGCTCCTGTTTCCATGGTTGCAGTTATGTGTTTCCTCCCATTCCCTTTAATTCTCAGAGCACTTACCCTTGCCCTCCCTGTGTTCAGGGGAACCCCATCATTTCTCAGCTGCAGTGGTTTCTCCAGGGGAACCTTTCAGAGTGAGCTGCAGTCTACCTGCCTCCCCTTAGATCCCAACACAGAGTTTGACCCTCAGGAGACCTCGGTAATTGAGGGCTTTGTCTCTGCACCTTCACCCACATGTTGGGTGTCATGCTGTGATCCCATCCACTGTAATGAGTCTAATGCCTCAGTTTGACCCTTCACACGATGCTCCTATGTGGCACTGACATTCACCCTGCAGGAGTGGATACAATTGGACATGAATTCTGGGACCTAATATTTGGAAGTGATGCTGGATTCCTACATGATCCTGGTCTCATTGGAAGGGTCCTCACCTCTTATTCATGCATAGGACCCCCTGCCCGTGTGATTCTGTCCTCCATATCCCTACTGGCTGAATGAGACAATGGCTCTCGCCATGTTTTCCCTGCAGCCCGGGTCATGTTCTGGACTCAATTCCTCTTTTCCACTCCCCTGTGTCTGCACCTGGGTCTTTGGGTTAGAACAGTGTTCTTTTGAATACAAGCCCCACAACTCGGCCACAACTGAAGTCCTTACTGTGCTTTTATTGACAATCTACCTTAACTGACTCTCCACACACAGCACTTTCTGACTGACCTTGAGGGTGGCTTCACAGATGAAGGTGTTTGCCATTTGGTCAGTTACTCCGTTTTTCTGAGTCGTTTCCATGTACGTGGAGGAATACATGTTAATAACTTTTTGGCTGTTTTTCTCCTGTTAATCTGTATTATATCAGTTTACTTTTTAGGCCAACCAGAGAACCTAGAAAAGAAGAGAGAAATATTCTTTTGCTTCTACAATGTCATTTTCCTTTTTTTTGCCCCTCTTGACTCCTCAGAATAAAAAAAATACTGTTCAGCCGAAACCGGTTTGGCTCAGTGGATAGAGCGTCGGACTGTAGACTGAGGGGTCCCGGGTTCTATTCCGTCAGGAGCATGTGCCTTGGCTGTGTGTACATCCCCAGTGGGGGGTGTGCAGGGGGCGGCTGATCAATGTCTCTCTCTCATCGATGTTTCTGACTTTCTGTCCCTCTCCCTTCCACTCTGTGAAAAATCAATAAAATATATTTAAAAAAATACTATTCAGGTTTGGCCAGGGATGCAGGCTGTGAAGGAATTCAGAGCTAAAAGAAGGCACAAAGAGAGGATGTTTATGTTACTTTCCAAGAGAAAAAGTATTGCTAGCCAATACAGCAGCAGGGATAAAGGGTGGCTTATGCTTTTCAGCAGTGTCTTTTTAATGGACAAGGAATGGAAGGGCATTGAGTTGCTCTGAAGTTCATTAGATATGAGGGGTTGTTTTTCAAAGTTACAATTTGTTTTCCGAAACCGGTTTCACTCAGTGGATAGAGCATCAGCCTGCGGACTGAAAGGTCCCAGGTTCGATTCCGGTCAAGGACATGTACCTTGGTTGCGGGCACATCACTAGTAGGGGGAGTGCAGGAGGCAGTTGATTGATGTTTCTAACTCTGTTTCTCTCCCTACATTTCTGCAAAAAATCAGTAAAATATTTTTTAAAATATGACTAGAGAAAAAGTTATGCAGAGTTCAAATGCTTGTTTGAAGGGATAGAGGGAAGGAAACTTTCTACTAACTAGAGTAGTGATGGGCAACCTTTTGAGCTTGGTGTGTCAAAATTTGCCAAAAAACCGATCATAACTCAGGTGGTATGTCACTTTGAGAAAAAAAAAACATAATTTCTCAACATTTATAGCTTAAATAACAAAAATGTATAATTGTAATATATAACTTTATAATAAACCAAAAACTAATTATTTAACTTACCTGCTTAGTGACTTCTTTGTTCATCTGTCAGTCGGTTTGTTTTGTTGGTCTTGATATTATTTAACTTGTGTGGGGTGCCGTGAACTAAGATAAGTGAGGGGGCGGGGGAATTCTTTAACTAACCTGCCTACTAGTTGCTGAATTTCATTGACTAAACCTTCAATTGAAAGTTGGTATTTTGTAAACTTAAAGCCCAAGCAAGCGCTACTAACCTCATCTATCAGTCTGTTTCTTTTATTGGTTTTGAAGCCATTGCTATATTTTTCAGGGTGCTAAAAGTGTCTGGTAATCGGTTCCAGGCACTCCAAATTTCCTGTTCGTAGTGGCACTCCTCTTGATTCTCCAAGCAGCACCTTTCCAGATTCTCTAGCTTTGACCTCAAGTCGACAAACACCTGAGCCTACATGCTGTCTTGAAATTCTGTAAGTTGCATCTCCAAATCATCAATTTACATCCATTGGAAAACATTTAATTCCAAACTACTATAGACTACTACATCAGAATACTTAATTATTTTTATGGTCTGTTCTAGGCTTCTAAATTGATTAAACCTATCACTGAACTGGTCAAGTAACCAGTCTAAAACATGCTGGTACCTTATATGCAAGGGTTCCATTTCATTTTGTATAGCTGCACTGGCCTTCTCAAAATGCTTTGTTACTAGAGGAAAATACTTATAAATTTTAGTTTCTACATCTCCCTTGAAAATTTTAAGTTTACTTTCCAAAGCTTTTACGTATCCAAACATAATGTCAATACTTTTGTCAAAACCTTGTAACTTTAAGTTCAGTTCATTAATATGAACAGAGAGATCTGTTAAAAACATCAGGGTGTTGACCCACTTATCATCATTGAGTTGAGAAAAGTTTCCCAGATCCTTATCCTCAAGAAATACCTTAATTTCTTCAAAGCACTCCACAAAGCGCTTAAGAACTTTGCCTCGGCTCAGCCATCTGACATTATTGTACATCAGCAGTCCACTGCAGGTGGAATCAACCTCCAGTAAAAGTGCAGAAAATTCTCGCTTGTGAAGGGGGCGAGCAGCTATTAAATTATCGATTTTTGTAACAACTGACATTAAGTCCTTTAAGTCGGTGAATCCTGCCTTGGCACATAAAACCTCCTGATGGATAATACAATGAAAAGGCACAATCAAATGTCCAATAGCTTCCGTAAACAATTTGACAAATCTGACTTTTCCCCCACCATGTTTGGTACCCCATCTGTCGTCAGTGACACAACTTTAGAGATATCAATTGCAGTAGCTGAGGATGAAACGTCCTTCTGGGCATGTGTCACCATACTTCTCTGTATGCGACTGCATGTGGCTGCATGTCATTGAAAATGGCTACATGTGTCAGTGCTGACACGCGTGTCATAGGTTCGCCGTCACAGAATTAGAGACTCCTTGGTACAAATTATATCTGAGATGTGACAGCAGCAGGGAGGAGGGGCAGCAAGAATGTAGCCTTGAAATTAACTAATCTTGTTCAGCCATTTTAACAGTGGAGTAGTTTGAATTAGAGGAGCCAACAATTTTGGGGTTTAATTAGCAGGTGCTTCTCATAAATTGTGGAAGGCCACAGCAATAAAAAAGAAAGACCTTTTTCTTTTAAAAAAAATATATTTTATTGTTTGTTTTTTTTTACAGGGAGGAAGGGGGAGGGATAGAAAGTTGGAAACATCGATGAGAGAGAAACATCGATCAGCTGCCTCCTGCACACCCCTTACCGGGGATGTGCCCGCAACCAAGGCACATGCCCTTGACCAGAATCGAACCTGGGACTCCTCAGTCTACAGGCCGAAGTTCTACCCACTGAGCCAAACCGGTTTTGACAATACCTTTTTCTTGTCCTTTCAAATAACTCCACCGCATTTAGAACCTAAGGCTTTATTGACCTGAAGACTAACTACTTCTAAGATACCAAATAAATGGACATCAGCAATACGGGGTTCATTCTGTTAAGGAGGATGTGAACAATGGATCTGGCAGGAAATAAACCACTCATTACATTCTCCTCAACCCACAGGTTCTAACCCCAGTACAGACAAAAGTGATGGCACATACTAATCTTAGCAAGCTCAGGGAGCCTGGCATGGCATGGTGAATCTTGCAAACTCAGAGGCCAAAACTAACCATATAAGATAGTTTGTAGTTAAAACATTTTATGTAAAAGTGAGTCACGGGTAATTATTTTAGCCTTGTTTTTGGCTTTTGTTTTTGCAAAGGTCAGTTTTTACCTTATTGAGCCTCTCCATTGTCTTTTTGCATCTGGGATAATATACCTTTTGATTTTCAAGGGGAAATTTCCATTTTACAGACTCCTAAGGGCATAGTCTCCAAGCACAGATGACTACAGAGCCCCAATTATTATTGTCATTGTGTTAAATATTAAGTGTTAACTGTTCTATAACATTTATTATTTTTTTAAAAATATATTTTATTGATTTTTCACAGAGAGGAAGGAAGAAGGATATAAAGTCAGAAACATCGATGGAAGAGAAACATCGATCAGCTGCCTCTTGCACACCTTCAACTGGGGATGTGCCCGCAGCCAAGGTACATGCCCTTGACTGGAATCGAACCTGGGACCTTTCATTCCACAGGCTGACACTCTATACACTGAGCCAAACCGGTTCGGCTATTCTGTAACATTTAAAAAGAAGTATGTGTCTTTTTTTTTTTTTTTTTTTTTTTTACTTTTTATCCAATCCCACAGAATTCCCTCCTTAACTCTCCCCTCTAGTTTATCACCAGTGAATATCATGTTACCCATTTATGTCTTCTTCTTTGCCGTCTAATGTATAAAAAAGGTGCAAAACTGCCATTCTCCCAACTCAATCGATTGTTACGTTGGTTCTTGGCAATGTCGCAGGCTTCGGTCATATAAACTTAGAAAACTTCTCCAGAGCTTTGGACATTTCATATAACAACACCAAATCAGTTGACTCATATGAAGCTGGAGAACCTTACATGGAGGGGTATCAGCATTTCCAGGGACTCAACTGAAAGAGGACAGATTTATAAACACAAATTTAGCTGAGACCGGTGTCGCTCAGTGGATAGAGCGTCGGCCTGCGGACTGAAGGGTCCCGGGTTCGATTCCGGTCAAGGGCATGTACCTTGGCTGCGGGCACATCCCCAGTTGGGGGCGTACAAGAGGCAGCTGATCAATGTCTCTCTCTCATCCATGTTTCTGACTTTCTATCCCTCTCCCTTTCTCTCTGTAAAAAATCAATAAAATATATTAAAAAATAAAATAAAATAAATAAACACAAATTTAGAGCAGACCCAGAACCCAGTAAGCTAGAGCTTTCCCATTGCTTTCAGAGAACAGAAGAAAATGCTCAAGTCTCAGGTGACTTTGTTTTTAGTGTGTGTGTGTGTGTGTGTGTGTGTGTGTGTGTGTGTAAACGTGTGAGCTCTTAATTATCACTCAAGGATTTATTGTTTGTTTTCCACCCTCACCCATCTTCCCTTCTCAGATTCCGCACTCCATTCCATGCTTCCATATCTCTGAAATCACTCCATCAGTTTTTGTAAATTAGATTCCATGAGAGTGAGATGAGGTGATAGTTTTCTTTCTCTGACTGACTTATTTCACTTAGCATGATGCTCTCCAGGTCTCTCCATGTTGTATGAAAGGGTATAAGAGTCCTCATTTTTACTGCTGCATAGTATTCCATGGTATACATGTCCCACAGTTTTCTATCTACCCATCTAATGATGGACACTAGGGCTGTTTCCATGTCTTTGCTATTATAAATTATGCTACTATGGACATAGTGGTGCATACATTCTATATGATGGTTTCAGGTTTCTTAGGGTATATTCCCAGAAATAGAATCACTGAATCAAATGGCTGCTCCATATTAATTTTTTTTTTTGAGGTAAGTACATACTGATTTCCATTACGGCTGCTACAGTTTACATTCCCACCAGCAGTGAACTAGGGTTCCCTTTTTTCCACAGCACTTGCCTTTTATTGAGGGCAGACATTCTGACTGTTGTGAGATGATACCTAATATTTGCTTAAATTTGCATCTCTCTGAGGATCAGTCACTTTGAGCATTTTTCACATGTCTCTTGTCCATCTTACCCACACTGCGGCCCAGGCAGAGCTTACACTTCCGGTGGCATCAGAAGCAGATGCTCTTAAGTATGAGTGTCTGTTTTGTGACATTAACTTTGTTTCATGGATTCAATGGAGGCAGGTTAGATCTAATTAGAGACTTGAGCAACCTCTACAAGCTACATTTGGCCTGAAGCAGACACCTGTAAAAAGTCTTAAATGAAGAAACAATGCCTGTCATTCAGAATGAGCAGGTCCGGGGAAAAAAGATATGCAAAACCAGCAGCTAACAGGGAAGCAAGGCAGGTGCACCAGAAACAAATTTGCCCCAGAAATCACCTCCCCTGAAGGCGCTACAGGACACTTAGTATACTTGGTATTTTCCTGGGCTATATGTTTTTATTTTATTTAAATATGTTTTATTGATTTTTTTCAGAGCGGAAGGGAGAGGGATAGAAAGTCAGAAACATCAATCAGTTGCCTCTGGCACACACCCCACTGGGGATGTGCCCGCAGCCAGGGTACATGCCCTTGACCGGAATCAAACCCGGGACCCTTCAGTCCGCAGTCGGAAGCTCTATCTACTGACCCAAACTGGTCTTGACTGCGCTATATGTTTTTAAATCCAGTCCTGTAGTCAACTGAGAAATAAGGGATCCTGGCCTTGTAGCTCCGAAACTACATTACCCAGAAGGCCACGCATGTCATGCCACAAGGCTGAGCCAATGGAGGCTCAGAGAAGGCATTTCCGTTTGGCTGCTACTGTTAAGACGGGACTGATAGTACTCCTGGCGCGATTTTATCTTCACAGATTTTAGACTCGGGCGGTCAGGCTTTCCTGGGCTCAGGTCCAGCCCAGAAAGCTGGGGAGTGTGTCCTCCGGGGGTGCTCACAGCTCACACTTAGGATTGGAGTTCGGAGTCAGGGCCCGGACCCACCACAGGGCCTAGTCAGGGGCCGCCATTCCTGCAGCGGCTTCCACTCCAGCCGCTCCCGCCCCGCTGAGCCCACAGAGAGCAATGACTGCGCCTCCCCTGAGGAGCTGGGCTGAGGTGAGTTCCTGTCCCCGCGGGTCCTCACCGCCTCCTCACACCGAACACCACAGCCCGGGTGCGGGCGCGTTTGGAGGACCGTGAGGAAGGCGGAGGGGAGAGAGGAGGGTTGTGGCTTCTGAGGACACGACAAGTGCAGGGCAGAGAGGACGGGGGTGACTTGCATCTGAGGTTCCCCTGAGGATGGGGCTGTGAGGACTGGCGGACAGATCAGAGGCCGGGACGTCACAGACTCATTCGGGACTTTCCGGGCTGTGGGATCCTTCATGGGACTAAGGTGATCCTGGACCCGGATTGAAGACAGCTTCTCCTCCGGATGCCATGTGGCAAGTTCATGGGTCAGTCTGGCAAGATCCACTGGCATTGGACCAGGAGGGAGGCAGAGCTGAGGGCGTGAAGCTGGGTCTGAACATGGGAAGGGGTTAAAGATTACCCAGTGGTGTGCACATCTGGAGGAAGTGTGAGCTGATGGTCCCCGGGACCTGTTGTGGGGACTTAAAGGCGAGGCATAAACCCAGGCTTGGCTTTGTCTTGGAGGCATGATCTGGGAGACTGCAGTGGTATTGCTGGCAGGAAGGCTGGGGCCCTGCAGGCATGGCCCAGAGCTTAGATGGCATTGCTCTCTCCCCTCCCCTCCCCCAGCCTTCCCACCCAACCCAGCTGCTCTGCTGAGGGCAATCCCAGTGAGTAAGGGGACTGTGATGAGAGAGCAGCCTGCACTGGCATTAGGGCCTGGTGTCCACACTAACCGGGTGCCCTGGAAGAGGTTGGGGGCTGGGGGGTAGGGGGATGTGTAAGGAGTAAGAGTGGCAGTTTCTCAGAGAGACAGCTCTGGGTTCAATTGTCTCCATTCTGACAGGTGGGCGTGACCTTTGAGGACATTACCCTGTACTTCTCCAGGGAGGAATGGAGCCTCCTTGATGAGGGTCAGAGACAGCTGTACCTGACTGTGATGCTGGAGAACTTCGAACTTGTATCCTCGCTGGGTAAGACCGTCACTGTCACCAGTGACCTGGACTTGGCTTTGCGATTTCCCAGGTCCCAACCCCCAGGGTGTGCTGTGTCCTCCCATGTATGCTTTGTCCTGGGTAGGGTTGGTCTGTATCCACTGCTCCCCTCTATTCCTGAAGTCCCAGTTCTCCCCGCTGTGCCACACTCACAAGGAAGGACTTGTGGTTGCTAGTGTTGCAGAATGCCTAAGGCATCAGTGGTGTCCAGTATTATTGTGTTTACATGTGAGTATTGATTTTTAGCAGCACCATTCATTGAAGAAACTATCTTTCCCTTCTTTTTTTAAAAAAAAAAAATATATTTTATTGATTTTTTTACAGAGAGGAAGGGAGAGGGAGAGAGAGTTGGAAACATCGATGAGAGAGAAACATCGATCAGCTGTCTCCTGCACACTCCCTGATGGGGATGTACCCACAAGCAAGGTACATGCCCTTGACTGGAATCTTACCTGGGACCTTTCAGTCCGCAGGCCGATGCTCTATCCACTGAGCCAAACCGGTTAGGGCTATGTTTCCCTTCTCCTGTGTCTAGCAGCTTTGACAAGGATTATTTGAAAGTATGTGCCTGGGTTTATGTCTGTGTTTTCTCTTCTGTTCTGTTGATGTATGTGTCTGTGTTTCTTCAGCAACACATTTTTTGCTTGCTTTCTCTTTGTGATAAATCGAAGTCAGGATGTGTGGTGCTACCATTTTTGTTCTTGCTAATGATTGTTTTTGCTATTTGCATTTTTTAGTTCGAAACATTTCTAGATTCTTTTTTCATTTCTTAGTAAAATACCATAGGAATTATCCTCAGGATTGCATTTAATCTGTAGATTGTGTTGTATACTATGGATATTTTCACCATATTTCTTTTTTAAAAATCTTTTATTGTTTAAAGTATTATATATTGTATTACATGTGTGTCCTCATTCTCCCATTGACCACAAATGAGTGAGATCATGTGATATTTGTCATTCTCCTACCTACTTATTTCGCTTAGCATAATGCCATTTAGGTCCATTCATGCTATTGCAAATAGTAGGAGTTCCTTCTTTTTTACAGCACCATAGTATTCCGTTGTGTAGATATACCACAGTTTTTTAATTCACTGATCTGCTGATGGCCACTTAGGCTATTTCCAAATCTTAGCTATGTTGAATTGTGCTGCTATGAACATAGGGGTGCATATATCTTTTCTGATTGGTGTTTCTGACTTCTTTTTAATATATTTCTTTATTGATTTCAGAGAGAGAAAGGGAGAGAGAGAGAGAGAAACATCAATGATTAGAATCATTGATCAGCTGCCTTCTGCATATCCCTACTGGGCATGTAGCCCATTACCCGGCATGGGGCCTTAGCAGGAATCAAACCTGGGACCCTTCAATTTGCAGTCCAAGGGTCTATCCATTGAGCCAAACCAGCTAGGGCTGTTTCTGATTTCTTTGGATATATTCCTAGAAGTGGAATTACTGGGTTAAATGGGAGTTCTGTTTTTTTAATTTTTTGTGGAAACTATATTCTATATTCCACAGTGTCTGCACCAAATCTGCATTCCCACCAGCTGTGCACATGGACCCTTTTTGTCCACGTCCTCGCCAGCATTTTTCGCTTGTTAATTAGTTGATAGCCATCTTGACAGGAGTGAGATGATATCTCATTGTCTTTCTGACTTTCATCTCTCAGATGTTTAGTGACTTTGAGCATGTTTTCATATGTCTCTTGGCCTTCTACATGTCCACTTTCAAAAAGTGTCTATTTAAGTCCTTTGCCCATTTATTGACTGGATTGTTTATCTTCTTTTTGTTAAGATGTATGAGTTCCCTGTCAACCTTGGAGAGTAAACCCTTATGGATATAACATTGGCAAATATGTTCTCTCATGCAGTGAGCTTTCTTGTTGTTTTGCTGATGGTTTCTTTTGCTGTGCAGAAGCTTTTTATTTTGATGTAGTCCCATTTATTCATTTTTTCCCCACGTTTCCATTACCCTAGGAGCAGTATTCGTAAAGACATTGCTAGGATATATGTCTGATATAAAGACATTGCTAAGATATATGTCTGATATATTGCTGCCTGTGTTTTCTTCCAAGATATTTATGGTTTTCTTTCTTATGTTTAAGTCCTTTATCCATTTTGATTTTATTTTTTTTTGTGTATGGTGTTAGTTGGTGGTCTAGTTTCTTTTTCTTTTTTCTTTTCTTTTTTTTCCTTTTTTTCTTTTTTTTTTTTTTTTGCATGTTTCTGTCCAATTTTCTCAACACCATTTATTGAAGAGACTGCCTTGACTCCATTGTATGCTGGTGCCTCCTTTGTCAAATATTGAGCATAATGGCTTGGGTCGATTTCTGGGTTCTCTGTACTGTTGCGTTGTTCTATATATGTGTTGTTGTGCCACTACCCAGCATTTTTGTAATACAGCTTGGTATCTGGTATTGTGATCCCTCCAACTTTGTTCTTCTTTCTGTGCTTTTCGTTTTTTGTTTTTTGTTTAATTCCATATTAATTTTTGGAGAGCTTATTATAGACCTCTGTAATATGTCTTTGGTATCTTAATGGGGATTGCATTGAATCTGCAGATTGCTTTAAGTATATGGATATTTTTTAAAATATATTTTATTGATTTTTTACAGAGAGGAAGGGATAGGGATAGAAAGTTAGAAACATCCATGAGAAAGAAACATTGATCAGCTGCCTCCTGCACACTCCTACTGGGTATGTGCCTGCAACCAAGGTACATGCCCTTGACCGGAATCGAACCCGGGACCTTTCAGTCCGCATGCTGACTCTCTATCCACTGAGCCAAACCAGTCTTGGCAAGTATATGGACATTTTAATGATACTGATTTTACCAATCCATGAATGCAATATATTTTTCCATTTGTTTATATTTTCTATTTTTTTAACTTCTTGTCATTTTCAGAGTACAGGTCTTTTACCTCATTAATTAACTTTACTCCTAGGTATCCTAATTATTTTGTAATGATAGAATTTGTTTGTTTGTTTGTTTTCCTTTTTGTGAATTCATTATTGGTATATTAAAAAAGTCATAGATTTCTGGGTGTTAATTTTGTATCCTGCTACATTGCTGAATGAATTTATTATATTTAGTGGTTTGTTGCTTTTTAAAATATTTTTATTAATTTCAGAGCGGAAGGGAGAGGGAAAGAGAAAAAGAAATATCAATGATGAGAATCATTGATTGACTTCCTCCTGCAGGACCCTTTATAGGGATCGAGTCTGCAGCTCCTTTATGTGCCCTTGACCAGAATTGAACCCGGCACCCCCCAGTCCACAGGCTGATGCTCTATGCACTGAGCCAAATTGATGCCAGTCAATCCAGTTTTTCCTCCTTGTGTGTCCTGATCCACCCCTCCCCACCAGGCTAGCCTGACCCTGGAGGACAGCGGAAGTCTGAGCTTACAAGTTCAATTCCTGGTTCTGGTGTTACAAGATGAGCAGCTGGACCTCCTGCAGCCTCTGTGTCACTCAGCCCCAGTCCGCACTGGTACAGCTTGTAGTCCTTACTGCCAATAGGGACTTTTTTCTCAGCTCTGAGACCCTGATCTGGGCATCTGGTATGGGACTGCGACCCCTTGCTCCTCCAGGTAACCTCTGCAGAGATAATCTCCCTCCCAATTAAAAAAGTGGCCCACGTGGGTACAGGACCAGCACCTTCCAATGCCTCCACACCTCCTACCAGTCTCAGTGTGCTGTCTTCTTTACCTCTCTAGGCATAACATTTCGAATCAGGCAGCTTTCGAGAGGTTCTGGCTGATGGTTGTTCTGTATTTTACTTGTAATTTTGATGTAGTTTGGTGTGGAGGCTGGGAGTATAGGTCTTTGCTTTCATTGCCATATTGGATCTCCTCTCCCATAACTTTTCTGAATTCCATTCTATATTGTTCTTTTATCTTCACCTGAATAGTGAAAATATTTTTTCCCATTGATTTTTTTTCTTATAAAAAGAGAGAAAGATAGAGGCAGAGAGAGAGTGAGAAACATCAACTGGTTTCCTCCCACATAAGAAAGGGGATTGAACCTGAAACCCACGAACCTGCCCCTAACTGGGAATTGAACCCATGACCTTCCAGTGTATAGGCAGGTAATCTCAGCGCTGAGTGACACGGGCCAGGGCTACTTATTTATTTTTTAAATAAATGTTATTGATTTCAGAGAGGAAGAGAAGGAGAGAGCAATAGAATCATGAATAATGAGAGAGATTCATTGATCTGCTACTTCCTGCACCCTCCCTTCTCCCCCTCCCCGCCAATGGATATTGGGCTGGCAACCTGTGCAAGTCCCCTGACAAGGAATGGAGTAGTGATGTCTTAGGTCATGGGCCAATGCTCAATCACTGAGCCATACTGGGTAGCTTTTATTTCTTGATTGTAGAGACAGGAAGGGAGACAGAGAAAGGGAGGGAAACATTGATCTGCTGTTCTACCCCTCTAAGCATTTATTGGCTATGACCTACGTGTGCCCTGATGGGGAATCAAACCCACAACCTTGGTGCATCGAGACCACACAGTTGAGCTACTGGCCGTGGTCTTGAATTTGTTTATTAATTTCAGAAACTTATATGGGATCCCATATATATAACAAAGGTGGAGATTTATTGAAGAGCAAGTAAGACTCCCACGTGGGGAGGGGGAAGAGTCCCACAGAATGGACTTCCACATGGGGCGGGGGAAAGGGTCCCCCTCATATGGGATCTTGCCAGATTTCTTCATGGAGGGTCATTCCTCTCCTAACATCAACATCTCTTATGATGCTTTGTGGTTCATAGTGTCAGGTGTAATATCCTATCTTTCATTTTTTTTTAAAAATATATTTTATTGATTTTTTACATAGCGGAAGGGAGAGGGATAGAAAGTCAGAAACATCGATGAGAGAGAGACATCGATCAGCCGCCTCCTGCACGCCTCCCATCAGGGATGTGCCCGCAGCCAAGGTACATGCCCCTGCCGGAATTGAACCCGGGACCCTTCAGTCCACAGTCCGACACTCTATCCACTGAGCCAAACCGGTTTCGGCTCTTTTTTCATTTCTTTGAGGCTTTTTTTTTTTTTTTTTTTTTCATTTTGCTTTAGTCCCAGTACCATTTATTGAAGAGACTGTCTTGACAACATTGTATGTTCTTGCTCCCTTTGTCAAATATTAATTGAGCAGAGTGGTTTGGGTTGATTTCTGGGTTCTCTATTCTATTCCATTGATCTATATGTCTGTTCTTGTGTCAGTCCTAGACAATTTTGAGAACAGTGGCTTTGTAATACAGCTTGATATCTGGTATTGAGATCCCACCTACTTTGTTCTTTTTTCTCAGGATTGCTGCAGCTATTTTGGAGTCTTTTTTTTTTTCCCCCAGAGGAATTTTTGCAGTTAGTTGTAGGTCGGTGAAATATGCCATTGGTGTTTTAAGGGAGAATGCATTGAATCTATAGATTGCTTTGGGTAGAATGGACATTTTAATGATGTCGATTCTACCAATCCATTAACATGGCATGTTCTTCCATCTGTTTATGTTTTCCTCTATCTCTTTTTCATTGTCCTGTAGTTTTCTGAGTTACAGGTCTTTTACCTCCTTAGTTAAGTTTATTCCTACGTATCTTAATTTTTTTAGTGTAATGGTAAATGGGATTTTTTTGGGTGTCTCTTTCTGTAAATTCACTATTGGTGTATAGATATGCCAATAATTTTTTGGCATTATTTTTGTACACTGCTACATTGCCAAATTCACTTATTAAATAATAATTTTTGATGGAGTCTTTAGGGTTTTTTAAGTACAATATCATGTCATAAGGACAGTTTTATTTCTTTTCCAATATGTATGCCTTTTATTTCTTCTTGTCTGATCTCAATGGCTAGTACTTCCAGTGCTGTGTCAAACAGGAGTGATGTAAGTGGGCATCCCTGTCTTGTTCCTGTTCTTAGGGAAAATGGTTTTACTTTTTGCCCATTGAGTATGTTGTTGGCTGTGGGTTTGTCATAAGTGGTTATTATTATGTTGAGGTATGATTCTTCTAGTCTCACATTACTGAGAGTTTTTATAAAAAATGGGTGTTGGATTTTGTCAAATGCTTTTTTTGTATCAATTGATATGACTATGTGGTTTTTATCTCTCAGTTTGTGTATGTGATATATCATGTTTATTGATTTGCAGAAATTGTACCATCCTTGCATCCCTGGGATAAATCCTACTTGGTCATGGTGTATGATCTTTCTGACCTACTGCTGGATCCAATTTGCTAGAATTTTATTGAGGATTTTGGCATCTATATTCATGAGGGATATTGGCCTGTAATTCTCTTTCATTGTGTCGTCTTTATCTGGTTTTGGTATTAGGGTGATGATGCTGGCTTCATAGAATGAGCTTGGAAGTGTTCCTTTATCTTGAATTTTTTTGAATAGTCTGAGGAGGATAGGTTTTAGTTCTTCCTTGAATGTTTCGAAAAACTCCCCTGTGAAGCCGTCTGGCCTCAGGCTTTTGTTTGCCGGAAGCTGTGTGTGTGTGTGTGTGTGTGTGTGTGTGTGTGTGTGTTTAATATATTTTATTGATTTTTTACAGAGAGGAAGGGAGAGAGATAGAAAGTACGAAACATCGATGAGAGAGAAACATCGATCAGCTGCCGCCTGCACACCCCCCACTGGGGATGTGCCCGCAACCAAAGTACATGGCCTTGACTGGAATTGAACCTGGGACCCTTCAGTCCGCAGTCCGATGCTCTAGCCACTGAGCCAAACCGGTTTCAGGTGCCGGAAGCTTTTTGATGACTGCTTCAATTTCTTCCATAGTTATCAGCCTACTGAGAGTTTTCGATTATTCCCAATTGAATGTTGGAAGGTTGTAGTTGTAGGAATATGTCCATTTCCTACAAATGTCTAATTTTTTTGGAATTGAGTTGTTCACAGTATTTTTTAACAATCCTTCGTATTCCGTGTGGGGTTTTTCTTTGAAGATTTGCATCATTTATCCCATGTAATGGCTCAAATGGGAATTAAGGGGAAGAATCATTTGTGCATCACAGAAGAAACTCAACTTTATGAATGACACAGTGGACCCACAGGGGCTCTTGCCTTGCTGAAGGTTCATTCGGGAGGAATTCATGGCTGGCCTTTGTTACATTCATAGCTAGAAACCCAGTGTTTTGTTACAGTTGACCACTCCTCACCCAATTATGCTTGTTTGTGCTTATGGTTGATACTTGGCCAACTAATCAGTTCTAATAGTGACAATTTCTATTCGGATTCTCAGTCCACAGATAACCTTGACCGCTCTGGGCTTTGCACCTCTGCCTCTTTCACAGGTCTCTCTTGACTGCAAGCCAAAGTTGGCCCATGCCTGCAGCATCTTGGAATGCACTCGTGTTATCATATTGACATTGAACATCAGGTGCTCTAATGTAATTCATTTTTATGGCTTTGAGCAGCATTAAATTATTCTACACAGACTCACATGGTCAGCATGTAAGGTCCTAAAGAAAGCCGTTTGTGCAGGAACCATGAGTAGAGCCTTTTTCTCTTCTTTGTATCCCATCCTGTGCCTCTGTCCCTCTCTTGGTGAGCTTTTAATCATTGACTAACTTTTGGAGCCAATTTATGTATAAGAGCAATTTCCTCAGAGTATACCTCACTTGTCTTGAAAATCTTTCTATGAAATCATGCCTAGTCATGACAGATAAAAATTTGCGGTGAAGATACTCTGTTTTCATAAAGTCAACGTGTACCTCATCTTTCTTTCCTTTTGTTCAGGTTGCTGCTGTGGAACAGAGAATGTGGAGACATGCATGGAAGAGAACGTTTTTGTAAGAGTGTCACAGGCAGGGAATCCCAAGTTAGCCTTGTCTTCCCAGAAAAACCACCCCTGTGAGAGTTGTGGTCTCGTCTTGGGAAACATTTTCCACTTTATGGAGCTGCAGGGAACACAACACGGACAGATACTGTGGAGGTGTGGGGCATGTGCAAAACGGTTTTACTTCAGTGTAAAATTTCACCAACAGCATGTGAGAGAGAAGACTTTTATTAGAGGTGTGGATAGGATCTCACATACAAACAGCTACAATTTCAATGTGTCCCAGAAGCATTTTACATGGGAGGATATCGGGCAGCGTGATGTCCTTACTGAGTCAGGACATCTCCACCTAAAGGTTACTCAGACCTGCGACAGTCCAAGTGCTATTTTGACACGTGGGATGATGCTTCAAAGGAGAAAAGATTACACTAGAGAATATTGTAGGAAAGACATTAGTTGCAACCATACATTTATTGAAGAAAAGGATGTCCATGCAGGAAGTCGGTGTTTTGTGTGCTCTGAATGTGGAAAATATGTTACCAAATTTTATTGCTTTCATTATCAACAGCGAGGTGACACTGGAGAAAGACCTTATCAGTACAGTGAATGTGGGAAAACTTTTACATGTACCAAGCGTTTCCAATATCATCAAAGAGTTCATACAGGAGAAAAGCCTTATAAATGCAGTGAATGTGGAAAATCTTTTACTGCTAGTGCTTCGCTTCAATATCATCAAAGAATTCACACTGGAGAAAAGCCTTATAAATGCAGTGAATGTGGAAAGTCTTTTACCACTAACACCAATCTTCATAGTCATCAGAGAGTTCATATGGGAAAAAAACCTTATAAATGCATTGAATGTGGGAAATCTTTTACCACTACGGCCCACCTTCATAGTCATCAGAGAGTTCATACAGGAGAAAAACCTTATAATTGCAGTGAATGTGGGAAATCTTTTACCACATGCACTGATCTATGTCGTCATCAGAGAGTTCACACTGGAGAAAAGCCTTATATATGTAGTGAATGTGGAAAATCTTTTAAAGGTAGTACTGGTCTCCAATATCATCAGAGAGTGCACACTGGAGAAAGACCTTATCACTGCAGTGAGTGTGGGAAGTCTTTTATCACTAGCACTGAACTTCATTGTCATCAGAGAGTTCACACTGGAGAAAGGCCTTATGAGTGCAGTGAATGTGGAAAATCTTTTACAACTAGCTCTCACCTTCATTATCATAAGAGAGTTCACACTGGAGAAAAGCCTCATAAATGTAATGAATGTGGAAAGTCTTTTACAACTACTACTACTCTCCAATATCATCAGAGAGTTCACACAGGAGAAAAGCCTTATCAATGCAGTGAATGTGGGAAGTCTTTTAACACTAGAACTGAACTTCATTGTCATCAGAGAGTTCACACTGGAGAAAGGCCCTATGAGTGTAGTGAATGTGGGAAGTCTTTTACAACTAAGTCTAACCTTCATAGTCATCAGAAAGTTCACACTGGAGAGAGGCCATATAAATGCAGTGAATGTGGAAAATCATTTACAACTAACTGTCACCTTCATTATCATAAGAGAATTCATACAGGAGAAAAGCCTTATCAATGCAGTGAATGTGAGAAAACTTTCACTAATAACTCTAATCTTCGTAGTCATCAGAGAGTTCACACTGGAGAAAGGCCTTATCAATGCAGTGAATGTGGAAAATCTTTTACCACTAGCACCCACCTTCATAGTCACCAGAGAGTTCATACAAGAGAGAAGCCTTATAAATGCAGTGACTGTGGGAAATCTTTTAGAAGTAGCAAAGGTTTTCAGTATCATCAGAGAGCTCACACTGGAGAAAGCCGTTCTCAATGCAATTAATGTGAGGTATCTCTCAGCTAAATTTGTAAATTCTCTTTGCACAAGAGTCCAAATGTGAAAAATTTCTTAGATGTGTAGGAAATGTCATTTCTTAGTTAGAACTTAACAATTGTATAAGAAGAGAATATGTGAAGTCTCAGTCTTTTTTTATTTTTTTAAATATATTTTATTGATTTTTTACAGAGCGGAAGGGAGAGGGATAGAAAGTCAGAAACATCGATGAGAGAGAGACATCAATCAGCTGCCTCCTGCACGCCCCCTACTGGGGATGTGCCCGCAGCCAAGGTACATGCCCTTGACCGGAATCGAACCCGGGACCCTTCAGTCCGCAGTCCGACACTCTATCCACTGAGCCAAACCGGTCTCGGCTGAAGTCTCAGTCTTAATTATATTTCATACATTTGATCACCTACATGCTATAACATCCCCTCAACTGTTTTTGTTGTTCTGTTTGTTGGTATTTGTTGGAACCATATGTATCTGTGTTGCACTTTCTAACATACAGAGCTGTTTTGCCAGGTCAATTCAGTACATTTTCTGTTGCTGAAGATAATTTTATCTGAACCACCTATAAGGCCCCTACAGATGGCGTCAGTCACCATCTTCATGTGCCCAGGGAAGCTAATTTTGTTGTCTAATTTGTTTAAGAAAATTAGAACTACCTTAGCCCTTTGTTCTTACTTGTTTCCCTCTCTTGAGTTGCCACATAGGACTGTTTGCTGTTGGCCACAGTAAACATAAGGTTGGAGAACTACCATTTTCAAGGATGTACATTTCCTAGATGCCAGTGATGAATTTATTGAGTGTCTAAGTCACCAGTGGCAGAAATGCCAGTTTCAGGTCTTTTTCTTTGCAAAATAATGAAGGCTTTTTCCTAAGTTTTCTTTAATGTTGGGTCTTCTATTGACTCTGTGGGTTAACTTATAAGGAAATCTGGGCTCTACTGACATGATGATGTGAAAACTTGTATGTGGTCTCGAACATTTTTGCCCTTGGGGGAAGATGTGCAGAAATTAGCCCAACAGTTTTTGTCAAATTTAGGTTGCTGCCCATAATTTTCCAAGAAACACTGTGGACTCTCTAGTCCTCATGTCAAGATGGATGCTGCGAGACACAGAGATCACTCCAAAGAGGGGGTAGCTGTGACAACCTCAAGGATATCTGGGAGCACTGTGAATTGTTTTCTTGTTTTCAGGGCATGCTAAGACATTTGAAGGGAACCTCCTGACCCAGTCTTACAGAAGGACATGTGCCCTAATGCCTTTATTTCCATGGGTGATGGTCACTATTTGGAGGACCATTGCAGTGAGGAGAACCCCTTCCACTGCAGAAACACTGACCTGATTGTTGTTGGACTGGACTGCCCCCCTTTAGATGGAATGGTCTACATCTAAACCTGCACCCAGAAATTTTTTAAGGAAAAACTACGGGAGCTGTGTGTACACAGATCTGAAGAACTCCAGGGATGTTTGTCTTCTGTGGATCGGTCATTGTCACTGATTACAATCAAGAGGTTTTGTGGGTTCCTGTAGCTTCTCAAGTGTTCCCATGGGAGCAATTGGTGCTCTGGCAGCAACAAAAGATGATGACAAAGGCTGGGTTTTGTCCTGGGATGTGGCTTTTGTGACTCAGTCAGCATTCCAGTGGGTTTGGGTGAAAGTTCTTCATTGTTGCATTTTCTGTCACTGAGATGAGACTCACCCAGAGGGCGTAAGCATGTGGATTGAATATGGAGTTGCCAAACCTGTTGTTGCAAAATAGGTGAAGGTACATTTGTTTTATCTTGAACCATCTTTAAAAGCTATAATGAGTAAATTGCATGTGTTAAGTACAGTGTTTCATAAATCTTGACATGTGCATGAAACTTTAACCATGATTATACTCATAATACTGGCCATAGCTTTCACTGTGTAGTTGCTTCCGGACCTCATTTAATCTCTGTTCTTCACAGCTTTCCTAGTAACTGTGGATTTACATTCCATTTTAATAGAGAACTTTGCTTTTTCTAAGTATTTTTCTGCTTTAACTTATATTTTATAAGTTCTTGGAGATTTATTAAAGATATATTAGTAACTCATCTCTTTGATAGATATTCTTTATATGGATATAAGCATTATTTACCTTTGTCAGTCGGACATCCTCCGAGGGCTCCCGGGCTGCAAGGGGGCACAGGCCAGGCTGAGGAATCCACCCTGAGTGTATGAATTTCATGCATGGGGCCTCTCGTTCAAAGATATTTTGTAATTTTGAAATTCTACCTCACTGTTGTTTGATTGTATTTTCTGTAAGAATTTATGGTGAGCCTTTTCTCAGAAGTCTTAAATGCTTTTTTTTTTTTTTTTTGGTATTTGAATAATATGGTTTCACATTTTCCCCTTTATAATAAATATTTTATTTAATTTTTTAAAGCATTTTCATTGATATCCTGAAGCAAGGGAGAGAGAGGAAGAGATATATACATGCGTGTTGAGAGCACAGCTGGCAGGGCTCAGTGGTTCCATGTGGATCTATGAACCCGGAGTTACAGTTTCATTCACAGTCAGGGAGGATGCCTGCACCCTGGCTAGATCTACAGTATGTGGCATGTAGGAGGCACCTGACCAATGATTCTCACTGAGCACTGATTTTTCTCTGTCTCCCCGTCCACTGGCAACTCCAGCCTGTCCCTGCAGAGACATTCCCAGGACAGGCACTTCTCTCTCCCAGTGCCTATAATCACCTTTGTCTTTGCCTGCATTCAGTATGAAATGAGACCTACAGGAAGCCACTGATTCTGGTGCAGGGAGGCAGGTGTATGGGCACTCAGGTGTCATTGTGGTGTGCCCTAGCTGGGAATCTACAGCAGACTCACAAGAGCTCCCTGAATCTCAGTTGGCTGAATGTGACATGCAGATGATTGATGGCAATTATTTTGCCTTCCAAGATCAATAAAAGTAACCTGTTGAGTACTTGTTCCCAGAATTTCAGGCTTAGAATTTTAAGTATTTTCTCTCTTAATTCTCTCAACAACCCCTGAAAGTGGAAATTCATCAAATTGATGGAAAAAAAAAATCAGTATCTGAGAAATGAAGTCAGCTCCCCAAGTTTACACCACAAGTGTCAGGTTGAAGGAGTTGGATTTTAACCATGGTTTTCTCCAGCGTCAGACACAGTCTCTACCACCGATGTGCAGCCCTCACTTGAACAGGTACAGGGTGAGGACCAGGGTGGCTTAGCTGCAGCTCCTGTTTCCCTGGTTGCAGTTATGTGTTTCCTCCCATTCCCTTGGCATCTCAGAGCCCTTACCCTTGGCCTCCCCGTGTTCAGGGGAACCCCATCATTCCTCAGCTGCAATGGTTTCTCCAGGGCAACCTTCTTTCAGAGTGAGCTGCAATCTGCCTGCCTCCCCTTTGATCCCAGCACAGACTTTGACCCACAGGAGACATCTGTAAATGTGGCTGGGGTTCTGCACCTGTGGCCACATGTTGGGTGTCATTCTATGATCCCATTCACTGTGATGAATTTCTTGCCTCAGTTTGACCCTTCACATGATGTCCCTATGTGGCACTGACATTCACCCTGCAGGAATGGATACAATTGGAGATGAATTTGGGAATCGAATATTCTGAAGTGATGCTGGAGTCCTGCGTGATCCTGGTCTCATTGGACAGGTGCTCACCTCTTATTCATGCATAGAATCCACTGCCCCTGTGATTCTGGCCCGTATGTCCCTACTGGCTGCGTGAGACAGTGGCTCTCACCATGTTTTCTGTGTAGCCCCGATCAGGTTCTGAAACCTTGGTCTTCCCAGTCTCATGTTTTTGCACCCTGGGTCTTTGGGTTAGAACAGACCCCTCACCGCAGTGCATAGCACACTGGGCCACAACTGAGGTCTTTACTGTGCTTTTCCTGACAATCTACTCTGACTCTCCACACACCACATTTTCTGAATGGGTGAAGGTGGCTTTTCAGATGATGGTGTTTGTTGTTTTCTGAGTCATTTCCATATATACAGCAGATATACATGTTAATGTTTTTGTGATTTCCCCCTTTTAACCCATATTGTATCCGTTTCATTATTAGGCCAAACAAAGAACCTAGAGAAAAAGAAGAAAATATTCTTTTGCTTTGACAGTGTCATTGCCCTCATCTTTCACAGTCACTCCCCTTAACTCCTTAAGGTTTGGCCTGTGATGGGGGCTGTGAAAGATTTCACACCTACAAGAAGAGAGGAAGTTTATTTCACTTCCCAAGAGAGGAAAGGGCCAAGTATTGCTAGTCACTGCAGGGATGGGAAGGAAGCCGTGGCTTCTGATTTTCAGCAGTGGCTGTTGCTCAGGGACCAGGAATGGAGGGGCCTTGGGCTGTACTGAAGTTGTGTAGCTATGAAGGACTGTCTTTAAACGTTACAGATTATTTGCTTTCCAGGAGACAGTATTCCAGATGTGCTAGGGAGGTGTCTTATCAGTATTTTTCCCAAGCTTATATGACGAGAGCAACAGCTACTAAGAATTTAAAAGAGGCTTGTTTAAAGGGGTTGAGGAAAGGAAACTTTCTACTAAGTAGAGACCCTTTGGTCCAAAATATCCTGGAGGTGTGACCACAGCATATTCCATAGTCAGACTGGAGCATTGAGAGTAGCTTATCTTATTCAGTGGTTTGAACAGAGGAGCTGTTTGAATTAGAGGAGCCAACAATCTTGGCGTTTAATTAGCAGGAGTTTCTGATAAATTGTGGAAGGCCCCAGCAGAGAAAAAGGCCTTTTTCTTGTCCTTGCAAATACCTCGACCTCATTTAGGACCTAAGGCTTTATTGACCTGGAGAGTGACTACTTCTAGGAGACCCAGTAAAGGGACACCAGCAATACTGGGGGCATTGTGTTCGGGAGGGCATCAGCAATGGGTCCTGGAGTGATTAAACCACTCATTGAATTTCCTCCTCAGCCCACAGGTTCTAACTCCCCAGTGTGGACAAAAAGGATGGCTCACACAAACATAGCAATCTCAGGGAGCCTGGCATGGCATAGCCAATCTTGCAAATTCAGAGGCTAAAAGTAACCATATAGGATGTTTGAAGTTAAAATTTCCAAGTAAAATCTAGTCATGGGTGTAGTTATGTCCTAGCGTGCTTTTGTTTGTTTGTTTTTATTTTTGCAAAGGGAAAATTTTACCTTATTGAGCCTGTTTGTTGTCATTTTGCATCTGGGATAACAGACTTTTGGGTTTTCAGGGACATTTCTGTTTTACAGAATCCTAAGAGCACAATCTCTCAACACAGAACATCAATGCCCCAATTATTATCATCATTGGGGCAAATATTAACTGTTACCTAATTGATAAACTTAAAAAGACATTTCTGTCTATTTTTTCTTTTTACCTTTTATACAATCTCAGAGGTTTCCCTTCCTTAGCTCTCCCCCCTAATTTATTACCATTGAATGTCATGTAACCCACTTATGTCCTCTTTGAGTCTAATGTATAAAAAAGGTGCAAAACTGCAATTATCCCGAGCATTACTCAATTTATTGTTATTCTGCTTCCTGGCACTATTGCCAGATTGCATCACATAAACTTAGCAAAATTCTCCTCAAGTTTGGACATTTCTTTTTTCTTTTTTAATATATTGATTTTTTTACAGAGCAGAAGAGAGAGGGATAGAAAGTCAGAAACATCAATGAGAGAGAGACATTGATCAGCTGCCTCTTGCACGCCCCCTACTGGGGATGTGCCCGCAGCCAAGGTACATGCCCTTGGCGGAATCGAACCCAGGACCCTTCAGTCCCCAGTCCGGTGCTCTATCCACTGAGCCAAACTGGTCTCGGCAAGTTTGGACATTTCTTAAAATATCAAAAGCCACTGACTCATGTGAAGCAGGAGAAAGTTACATGGAGGGGTATCAGCATTTCCAGAGATTCAACTGACTGAAGACAGATTTATAAACACAAATTAGAGCAGACGCAGAACCCAGCAAACTAGAACTTTCCCGTAGCTTTCAGAGAACAGAAGGAAATGCACATGCTCAGGTAATTTTGTTGTTGTGTTTGTGTGTGTGTGTGTGTGTGTGTGTGTGTGTGTGTTGTGTTTGTGTGAAGCTCTCTAGAGGCTGTTTTTTCTTTTTTCCCCCTCCCGTTGTTTCCCTCTGAGATTCTGCACTCAGTTCCATGCTTCCATGTCTCTGAATCCACTCCATTCATCACTTTATTATTTTGTTAATTAGATTTCATATATGAGTGAGATCAACTGATACTGTCTTTCTCTGACTGACATATTTCTTTTGGTATGATGCTTGCCAGATCCCGCTTGGCCATATGAAAGGGTAAAAATCCTTCCTTTTTACTGCTGCATAGTATTCCATGTTATACATGTTCCACACGTTTAAAAAATATATATATTTTTATTGATTTCAGAGAAGAAACGAAATGGAGAGAGAGATAGAAACGTCAATGATGGGGGAGAATCATTGATTGGCTGCCGCCTGCGCACCCCCTACTGGAAGTCAAGCCTGCCACCTGGGCCTGTGCCTGGAATCAAACCGAGAGTCCTTCAGTCTGCAGGGCGACTCTCCACAGAGCCAAGTCACCTATGCTGTGTCACAGCTTTTTATTTTTATTGATTTCAGAGAAGAAGGAAGAGGGAGAGAGAGGCAGAAACAACAATGATAAGAATCATTGATCGGCTGCCTGCCACATGGCCCCACTGGAGATCTAGCCCACAACCCAGGCATGTGCCCTTGACCAGAATCGACTCTAGGACATCTCAGTCCATAGGCCGATGCTCTATCCACTGAGCAATACCAGCCAGGGCAGTATCACAATTTTGAATCCACTCATCAGTTGATGGACAGTTGGGCTCTTTCCACATATGTGCTATTGTAAATTGTCCTACTATGAACATAAGGGTACATACATTTTATCTGATTGTTTCAGGTGTCTTACGATATATTCCAAGAAGTGGAATCACTGGATTAAGTGGCAGTTCCATACTAAATTTTTTGAGGAAAGTCCTTACTGATTTCCATAATGGCTGCACCAGTTTGCATTCCCACCAGCAGTGTACTAGGGTTCCCTTTTTTCCACATCCTCCCCAGCACTTGGCCTTTGTTGATTTGTTGTTGGCAGCCATTCTGACAGTGGTGGCGTGATTCCTAATTGTTGCTTTAATTTGCATCTCTCTGGTGATCAGTCACTTTGAGCATTTTTCACATGTCTGTTGTCCATCTTACCCACACTGCAGCCCAGGCAGAGCTGACACTTCAGGTGGCTTCAGAAGCAGATGCTATTAAGTAAGAATGTCTGTTTTGTGACATTAACTTTGTGTAATGGATTCAATGGAGGATTGTTAGAGCCAATTAGAGACTTGAGCCAACTCTCCCAGCTATAGTTGGCCTCAAGAAGACAGATGCCAAATGACATGAATGAAGAAACAATGCCTACCATTCAAGAAGAACAGGTCCTAAAGAAAGATATGAAAAACCAGCAGCGAAAGGAAGCCAGGCAGGTCCCCCAGAAACAAACTGGCCCTAGAAATCACCTTCCCTAAAGGCGCTGGAGGGCCCTGAGTGTACTTGGTGTGTTCTGAGGCTGTATGCCCCCTAAATCCATTCCTGGCGTCAGCTGAGGAAATGTAGAATTCCTGACGGGGAGCCTAGAAACTACATTACCCAGAAGGCATTGTATGGAATGCCACCAGGCTGAGCCAATGGGGGCTGAGAAAAGGCAGTTTCCTTTGTCCAGTTCTGTGGGCGGGACTTGCCCTCCTGGCGGGTTTTGTCTTCTCTCAGGTCTGTCTCGGGCGGACAGGAGTTCCCGGTCACAGGGTCCCGTGGGGAAGGCGGGAGAGCGGTGTTCCCCGCCCCACAGCCCCTGGTGGGAGCCGCAGGGGTGCTCGCCGCTCACATGTGGGACTGAAGCTCCCAGTTACTCCCTGGGCGGCTGCTGCTCCCGCCCCGCTCGGCCCTCAGAGAGCCATGGCTGCCCCTCCGCTGAGGAGCTTCGCTGAGGTGAGTTCCTGTCCCCGGGGCCCTCACCGCCTCCCCACACCGAACACCACAGCCCGGGTGCGGGCGGCTGTCACGTCCGCTGGTTTAGCCCCGCATGGAGGACCGTGAGGAAGGCGGAGGGAGAGAGGGGTGTTTGGCTTCTGAGGACACAGCAAGTGCAGGGCAGAGAGGACAGGGGTGACCTGCATCCGAGGTTCCCCTGAGGATGGGGGCTGTGAGGATTGGCGGACAGATCAGAGGCCGCAGGGAGGACCTCACAGACTCATTGGGGCTTTCCCGACTGTGGGGTCCCTCAGAGGCCAGGGGTGGTTCTGTATTCTGATTAAAGACAAGCTTCTCCACATGCCATATCCCTAGTTTATGGGTGAGTCCAGCGAGATCCAGTGGCATTGGAGTAGAAAGGGGGCAGAGCTGAGGGAGTGAACCTCGGCTCTGAACACGGGAAGGGGTTAAAGATCACACAGTGGTGTGCACATCTGGAGGAAGTGTGAGCTGATGGTCCCAGGACCAGGTGTGCGGTCTTAAAGGCGAAGCATAAACCCAGGGTTGGCTTTGTCTTGGAGGCATGATCTAGAACAATGGTCAGCAAACTGTGGCTCGCGAGTCATATGCGGCCCTTTGGTCCCTTGAGTGTGGCTCTTCCACCAAATACCACGGCCTGGGCGAGTATATTTTGTAGAAGTGGCGTTAGAAGAAGTTTAAATTTAAAAAAATTTGGCTCTCGCCGAGACCGGTTTGGCTCAGTGGATGGAGCGTCGGACTGCGGACTGAAGGGTCCCGGTTCGATTCTGGCAAGGGCATGTACCTTGGCTGCGGGCACATCCCGGGTGGGGGGCTTGCAAGAGGCAGCTGATCGATGTCTCTCTCATCGATGTTTCTGACTTTCTATCCCTCTCCCTTCTGCTCTGTAAAAAATCAATAAAATATATTTTTTAAAAAAATTTGGCTCTCAAAAGAAATTTCAATCAATGTACTGTTGATATTTGGCTCTGTTGACTAATGTGTTTGCCGACCACTGGTCTAGGAGACTGCAGTCGTTTGCTTGGCAGGAATGCTGGGCCCTGGAAGCATAGCCCAGACCTTAAATGCCATTGCTCTTTACCCTCCACTCCCCCAATTGTTTCCACCCAACCCAGCTGCTCTGCTGAGGACAATCCCAGTGAGTACTGGGACTGTGATGAGAGAGCAGCCTGCACTGGCATTAGGGCCTGGTGCCCACAGTAACCAGGTGCCCTGGAGGAGGTTGAGGTGGGGAAAGGTGTGTAAGGACTATGAGTGTGGATTCTCAGAGAGACAGCTCTGGTTTAAATTATCTCAATTCTGACAGGGTGATGTGACCTTTGCGGACATTGCCCTGTACTTCTCCAGGGAGGAATGGAGCCTCCTTGATGTGGATCAGAGACAGCTGTACCTGACTGTGATGCTGGAGAACTTTGAACTTGTATCCTCCCTGGGTAAGACCCTCACTCTCACTAGTGAACTGGACTTGGCTTTGTGATTTTCCAGGCCCCGTCTCCCAGGTGTGCTGTGTCCTCCCATGTAAACTGTGGTTCTGTTGATTTTCCGGTTTCCTGGGTAGTTGCTGTTCTTGGGAGGGTTCGTCTGTTTCCACTGCTCCCCTCTATTCCTGAAGTCCCAATACTCCCCACTGTACTAAATTCACAGGGAAGGACTTGGTAGTATTGCAGGAAGTCTAAGGGATTCCACCTTGATTAATGAGGAAAGCATCCTATCTAATAAGAGTAATATCCAGATTGACCATCATTCCAACACACAAGAAGGCTGCCTCCATGTTGTCAAAGATCCTTCCCCCATGTAGACACAAGATGGCCACCACAAGATAGCCAGCAGGGGAGAATAGAGGGAGGTTCAGTTCTGCAAGTGAGGGCAGTTGGGGCAATCTAGCCTGCAGGGGAGGGCCGTTGGGGGTGACCAGGCCAGCAGAGGAGGGAAGTTGGGGTAAACAGGCTGGCAGGGGAGCAGTTAGACATCAATTAGGCTGGCAGGGTAGCGCTTAGGGGGTGATCAGGCTGGCAGGCACAAGTGGTTAGGGGCAATCAGGGAGGCAGGCAGGCAAGCAGTTTGGAGCTAGCAGTCCTGGATTGTGAGAAGGATGTCCGACTGTCTATTTATTTATTACAAACGGGCAGTCAGACATCCCTTGAGGGATTCCAGATTAGAGAGAGTGCAGGGTAGACTGAGAGATACCCCTTTACCCCCTGTGCATGAATTTAGTGTACCAGGCCTCTAGTCTATAGTAATAAAAGTGTAATGTGCTAATTAGACTGGACAGCCAAATGACCTTCTGGATGAATGACATCCTTCCAGACAAAGCCACCAGGGCGAAGGCAAAGATTGTTAGGGGTGATCAGGCAGACTGGTGAGCAGTTAGGAGCCAGCAGTCCTGGATTGGGAGAGGGAGCAGGTCTGGCTGAGGCACTCCTTCCCTAGTTCATTATTTTTGTGCACCGGGCCTCTAGTTTTCTATATTTCTGTTGGTCATTTGTACTTATTTTTTGAAGAATTGTCTCTACATCCTTATCCTTTTTTGAAAAAATATATATATATTTTATTGATTTTTTACAGAGAGAAAGGGGGAGGAATAGAAAGCCAGAAACATCGATGAGAGAGAAACATCCATCAGCTTCCTCCCCCCACCCCCCTGCGGTTGTGCCCGCAGCCAAGGTACATGCCCTTGACTGGAATGGAACCCGGGACCTTTCAGTCCGCAGGCCAACGCTCTATCCACTGAGCCAAACCGGTTTCAGCCATCCTTATCCTTTTTATGAACTGTACTAGTGGCCCAATGCATGCAGATTTGTGCAAGAATGGGCCTTCCTTCCCCTGGGTCCCAGCACTGCTTGGGCTCTGGCTGGAGCTCCCTTTCTGCTCTGTCCTGGAGGTGCCTTTCTGCCTTCCCATGCTGCCCAGAGGCCCAGAGCACCTGGGGGTGGTGCTAAACACCTGCGTCCCACCCCACCCTCAATCACTCAGTGCCTGTGTATGGAAATTAACCCACCATCTTTGTTGGCTTAATTAGTATACTCACTCCTGATTGGCTTCATGGGAATCTTGAAGGTATGGTAAATTAGCATGTAACTCTTTTATTATGTAGATTTTTTGTTTAAAGAGTCTTTTAAATACCTTGTATATTTTGTGTGTGTGTATATATATATATATATAAAGTATTTTTTATTGCCGAAACCGGTTTGGCTCAGTGGATAGAGCGTCGGACTGCGGACTGAAAGGTCCTGAGTTCGATTCTGGTCAAAGGCATGTACCTTGGCTGCGGGCACATCCCCAGTAGGGGGCGTGCAAGAGGCAGCTGATCAATGTTTCTCTCTCATTGATGTTTCTGACTTTCTATCCCTCTCCTTTTTGCTCTGGAAAAAATCAATAAAATATATTTTAAAAAATAAATAAATAAATAAAATATTTTTTATTGATTTCTGAGAGGAAGGGAGCGGGAGAGAGAGACTCATCAATGATGAGAGAGAATCATTGATCGGTTGCCTCCTGCATGCCCCGCACTGGGGATGAAGCCCGCAATCCAGGCATGTGTCCTTGATTGGAATTGAACCCTGGACCCTTCAGTCCGCAGGTCTGTTTTCCTCTGTCTACTGAGCCAAACAAGTTAAATGTATATTAATTGCTTATTACATACAGGAACACATATTTTTGCATGTGCTTAATTGTGCTCTACAGATATTGCTCCCCTATATCTGCTTTTCTACACAGTCCATGTTTTTGGCAACCCAGCATTCAGCAGGTCTAATGCCACCATGTTTCTAGCAAGCTCAGAGGCTCATTCCTAGTGCTTAGCAATAAAGTTTTTTCTGAAGTTTTATAGAGTTTGCTTTTGAGACGGAGTCATTGCATTGTTATTAGCCTGCAGTATAGTATTAACATATCTTTATTATTCCCTGGGAACTCCAACTATTTGTGTGAATTTCCTTCCGTGTCAGCATCATGTGCCTTATTGTGCTGAGCAGAACCGAATCCACAATATCTCCATCTTTTCCTTCATATGATTTGCAAGTATTTTCTCCCATCCTCCAGATTGCCTTTCGTTTCATTTTGTTTATTGCTGTTGCGCTGTGAAGACGCTATTTTTCTTGATTTGTTGCATGTGGGCTGTTTGTTTTTCCATTTTTGTCTGGAGGTGGGTGTCACATCCAGACAATCCTGTCCAAAACAAATCTCCAAAGCTTTTTTTTCTCAGTTGTCCTGAGGAGTTTTAAGTTTTAGTGCTCACATTTAATTATGTCCTGCAGGTTGAGTTAAATTTTATCAGCGGTGTTCAGTTGTGTTGTTTTACTGGTAGATAACGACTTTTATTAGCACCATTCAATTAAGAAACTGTCTTACCTTTTTTTGTGTCTTGCAGCTTTGTCAAAGATTACTTGAAAATATATGCCTGGGTTAATTTCTATGTAGTTAAAGGTTTGAAAAGTTTTGTATCTTTTTAAAAAATAACTTTTTGGTGTTCTTTTCTTATGTCTTGTCTCCCTTTTATTCATGTTATAATATTGTCCCATGCAAAGAAATGGGACTTTACTTTCCTGTTGTGTTTCTAGTTTCCTGAGGTGCCAGATTACATTTTTTGACATCTTTCCTGATAATGTAAGCATTTATCCCTATAAAATGTCGTCTTAGATTTACATATTGTGAATGTTATACATAAGCTTTGGTAGGTTGTCTTTTTTATTTACTTTGTCTCTAGACTTTTTTGAGTGCTGATGTGTGTCTGGTTACCCTGAAATTCTTTTTTTTTTTTTAATACCTGAAATTCTTATATACTAATTTATTGCTAGAGGCCCAGTGCACGGATTTGTGCACTGGTTGAGGATGTACCCTGTGGGGATAACCCCACTATGGGAGCACTGTTCATCCTTGTCAGCCAAGTGGCTGTAGACCTGCCCTCTGAGCAGCTATTCAATGAGGAAATTAGACTGAGCTGATATTTTGGGTAACCTCTTGGGTAAAGGTGTTTTCTGTGTTCTGGAGGAACCTGGCAGAGAGCTTTGCATCCCAAAACCACTTGGTTAATGGCCTTGATATGTGATGCCAGGTCAGTGATATCATTGGGGATGTTCAGAACTGACATGCTTCAGGATCATTAGCTATCAGGACAGCCTCCTTTGGGAGTCCAAATTTCCTTCCCTCTTGCCGTCCACCTAGACCAGCTCCCTGAGTTCTTTTTAGAACACAGCTTAGAGGGCCTACATGGGAGGACAGGCCAGAGTCTGGATTTCAGGTATTTGATAGGTTCATAGACTGGGCCTCTTAGTGGCTGCTCCTGCTGTGTGAGCGCAGTGACCACCAGAGAGCAGATCCTGCACTGAGCATCTGCCCCCTGGTGGTCAGTGCACGTCATAGTGACTGGTCAACTGGTCATTCTAATGGTCCCACCATTAGGTCGCTGTGCTTTTATATATATATACTAGAGGTGGGGAGGGATGAGTCCCTCAGCCTGGATTGCAAGCAGGTGGAGGCCAGGCCGAGGGACCCCAACAGAGCACAGTCATGGCCAGGGAAGAATGTGGGAGGTTGTCCAGCCAGAGAGGGACCACAGGAGGGCTCCAGGGCCTGTTGGGCCTATCTCTCTCAATCCTATCAGCTGAACACCAGCAAGCTAATCTAACAGTCAGAGTGTCTGCCGCCTGATGGTCAGTGCACATCATAGTAACTGATCGAGCAGTCAACTGTCTGCCTCCTGGTGGTCAGTGCATGTCATAGAGAGTCGTTTAACAGCCTTAGCATATCATTAGCATATTACACCTTGATTGGCCTACCAGACACTTAGCATATTAGGCTTTTATTATATAGGATATATGCCTTTCACATAGAGAGGGAGAGAGATGGAAAGAGAGAGTAGCATCCGTGTGAGGGAGAAACATCAATTGACTGCCTACCGGACATACCATGACTGGAAATGGAACCCACAGATGGATTTGTGCCCTGAGTGGGAATCGAATCCGAAACCCTTGGATACACGGGATGATGTTCCAGCAAACTGAGCCACACTGCCCAGGGCATTCCGTAGTTTTTAAAAACAAACATTTCCAGTGGTTTTTGAAGAACAGGGTACAGAGCAGAAGCACAGTGGCTGTTAGATGTACCTCACCCTTTATTTTACCATATGTGTCTTCAAATGTGTTTGTTCACCCAGCTTCCTGTCGTCCTTTCTGTTTAGTTCTTTATTTGGTGTTCCATCGTACTGTTTGTCTTCTTTATGGTCTTGTTCCCATATTCTGTGAGATTTTTGTTGTTGTTGTTGTTGTTCATGAATATCTGTCTACTTACTCTGGGATGGGGAATAGTTCTCTTAGCTCTGATTCTGCCATCTTGCTGATGTCACTTTCAGAGATCTTTCTGCTGTGATCTCATTTGTGCTTTGTTGTCATACCACAGTGCTGACGATAATCATTTCAGTATTTCTTTTAAGATTTGTGTGATTGCCTGGCCAGCTTAACATAGTAGTTGAGTATCAAACTGTGAACCAGAATATGCTAAAGTTGTGGGCTCGTTCCCTAGTGGGGGGCATGCAGGAGTCAGCCAATCAATGATTCTCTCTCATCATTGATGTTCCTTTCTCTCTCCCTCTTCCAATCTCTCTGAAATCATCACAATATATTTTATAAAAACATTTGCATTGTCCTAGCCTCCTGGTCGGCAAACTGCAGCTCGCGAGCCACATGCGGCTCTTTGGCCCCTTGAGCGTGGCTCTTGCACAAAATTAGGAGTACCCTAATTAAGTTTAAGTTTGCTGACCAATGCCCTAGCTGGTTTGGCTCATTTGATAGAGCATTGGCCCGTGGACTCAAGGGTTCGAGATTTGATTCCAGGCATGGGCACATGCCTGAGTTGCAGGATTAATCGTCACTAGAGGGCGTGCAGGAGGCAGCCAATCAGTGATTCTCATCATTGACGTTTCTCCCTTGCTCTTTGAAATCAAGAAAAACAAATATAAGAAAAGAAAATAACCTTTAAAACAAAGATTTGCATCATTTATCCCACCAAATGGCTCAAGTGGGATGTAAGAGGCAGAATCCTTTGTGCATCACAAAAGAAACATGACTTTCTTAATGACAGAGTGGACCCAGAGGAGGTCTTTTTTGGTAAACAGCTCTGCCAGTGGTTTTCTCGCCTGGGCTTTGTTACATTCCTAACTAGGAACCCATTTTATTCAACAATGTTTTGTTACCATTGGTCACTCCTCACCCAATTCTACTTCTTGCTTAATGTTGACATTTTGCCAAGGACTCAGTTTTAATACTGATCATTCTATTTGGATTCCCAGGCCATAGATAACCTAATATCTCTTAACTTTGCACCTCTACCTCTTTTATGCATCCCATTCCTGCCACCAACCAACCAACCTGCAGAGCCTGAGAGTGCACATGTATTATTATATTGACACTGAACATCATGTCGTCTAATACAGTTGATTTTTATGGTTTTGAGCACATTGAAATTATCCTACTCAGACTCACATGAAAGATCCTTAAGCTGTGACCCTTTAATACAATTCCTAATGTAGTGGTGACCGCCAACCATAAAATTATTTTCATTGCTACTTCATAACTGTAATTTTGCTACTGTCATGAATCACAATGTAAATATTTGTGTTTTCTGATGGTCTTAGGTGACCCCTGTGAAAGCGGTCGTGACCCACAGGTTGAGTACCACTGACAGGGGTCACCTAAGACCATCGGGAAACACAGATATTTACACTACGATTCATGACAGTAGCAAAATTACAGTTATGAAGTAACAACGAAAATAATTTATGGTTGGGGGTCACCACAACATAAGGAACTGTATTAGTGTGTCACGGCATTAGGAAGGTTGAGAACCACTGACCTAAAGGAAGCCATCTGTGGAGGAACAACTAGAACACCCTGCCTCTCTTCTTTGTGTGTCGTCCTGTACTTCTGTCCCTCCCTTGCTGAGATATTTATCATCCCCTGACCTTTGGGACCACTTTAGGGATAACAGCTATTTCCTCAGAGTCTAACCCACTCGTCTTAAAAATCATTCAATGGAATCATATCCAGTCAAGATAGATAAATACTTGTGAAGATACTCTGTTTGTATCAGATCAACATGTACTTCACCAGTGTTTCCTTTTGTTCAGGTTGCTGCTGTGGAGCAGAGAAAGTGGAGGCACCGACTGAAGAGAAGGTTTCTGTAAGAGTGTCACAGGCAAGGAATCCCAAAGTGGCCTTGTCTTCCCAGAAGAGCCACCCCTGTGAGAGTTGTGGTCTCGTCTTGGGAAACATTTTCAACGTGATGGAGAGGCAGGGAACACAACACAGACAGATACTGGTGAGGTGTGGGGCATGTGCACAAGGATTTTATTTCAGTGCACAATTACACCAGCAGCATGTGAGAGAGAAGACTTTCATGAGAGGTGTGGAAAGGAACTCACGTTCAAAAATCTGCGATTTCAATGTGTCCCAGAATCATTTTACTTGTGGAGAGGTTGGACAGAGTGTCCTTACCAGGTCAGGACATCTCCACCTAAAGGCTACTCAGACCAAGGACGGTCCAAATGCTATTTCAACGTCTGGGATCATGTGTCAAAGGAGAAGAAATTGTTATATCAGAAAAGAATGTAACAAAAACATTAGTGGCACCCACACGTTTATTCAGGAAAAGGGTGACCATGTTGGAAATCAGCATTTTGTGGTTCCTGGATGTGAAAAACATTTTACCAAATTTTCTAGCTCTCATTATCAACAGAGAGGTCACAGTGAAAAAATCCTCTTTGAGTGCAGTGAATGTGGGAAAGCTTTCAACAGTAGAAATGGCCTCCGTTATCATCAGAGAGTTCACAGTGGAGAAAAGCCTTATGAATGCAGTGAATGTGGGAAATCTTTTCCCAGGAGCACTGACCTTCGTCGTCATCACAGAGTTCACACTGGAGAAAGGCCTTATCAGTGCAGTGAATGTGGAAAATGTTTTACCAAGAGCACTGGCCTTAGTCGTCATCAGAGAGTTCACACTGGAGAAAAGCCTTTTAAATGCAGTGAATGTGGTAAATCTTTTCCATGGATTGATAGCCTTCACCTTCACCAGAGATTTCACACTGGAGAAAGGCCTCATAAGTGTAGTGAATGTGGGAAATGTTTTACCAGTAAGAATGGCCTCCATTATCATCAGAGAGTTCACACTGGAGAAAGGCCTTATCAGTGCAGTGAATGTGAAAAATCTTTTACCAAGAGCACTGGCCTTCTGCGTCATCAGAGTGTTCACACTGGAGAAAAGCCTTTCAAATGCAGTGAATGTGGGAAATCTTTTAAAAGGATTGATAGCCTTCTAATTCACCAGAGATTTCACACTGGAGAAAGTCCTTATGAGTGCCGTGAATGTGGGAAATCGTTTGCCAGGAACAGTAGCCTCCGTAATCATCAAAGTTTTCACACTGGAGAAAGGCCTTACGAGTGCAGTGATTGTGGGAAATCTTTTACCACTAACACTCACCTTCATAGTCATCAGAGAGTTCATTCAGGAGAAAAGTATTATAAATGCATTGAATGTGGGAAATCTTTTACAAGTAGCAACAGTCTTCAACATCATCAGAGAGCTCACACTAGAACAGCCATTTTGAGTGCAATTAATGTGAGATATTTCTCAGCCTAATTTGTAAATTAGCTCTGCACAAAAGATTCCGAATGTGCTGAAACCGGTTTGGCTCGGTGGATAGAGCATCAGCCTGCACACAGAAAGGTCCTGGGTTTGATTCCGGTAAAAGGGCATGTACCTTGGTTGTGGGCACATCCCCAGTGGAAGGTGTGCAGGAGGTAGCTGATCGATGTTTCTCTCTAATGGATGTGTCTATCTTTCTATTCCTCTCCCTTCTTCTCTGTAAAAAAGCAATAAGATATATTTTTTTAAAAGAAAAGAATCCAAATATGTAAATTTTTTTAGCTGTGTAGGAAATGTCATTCTTAATAAGGACTTAAAAATTGTATAAGAAAATACGAGAAGTCTGAATTATATATCATACATTTAATGACATACATTATGTAACATCCTCACAACTATTTTTGCTGTTGAGTTTACTTATCTTTATGTTGGTATTATATGTATCTGTGTTGCACTTTCTAACATCCAGAGAAGTCTTGCCAGGTCGATGTCATTGCACATTTCTGTTGCTGAATGTATTTCACCTGAACCACCTATAAGGCCTCTACAGATGGCATCAGGCATTATCCACATGTGCCCAGGGAAGCTACCTCTTTGTGTATTTGTGTGTGCTTTTAATTTAATAAATATTTATTGTTCAGATTATTATAATTGTTTCTCTTTTTTACCCCCATAGCTCTCCACCCGGTTCCACCCCACCCTCTGCCCTTTCCTCACCCCCACTGTCCTCCTCCATAGGTGTACGATTTTTGTCCAGTCTCTTCCTGCACCCCCACACCTCCTTCACTACCCCCACCCCGAGAATTGTCAGTCCACTCCCTTCCTATGCCCCTGATTCCATTATATTCACCAGTTTATTCTGTTCATCAGATTTTTTATTCACTTGATTTTTAGATTCTTTTGTTGGTAGATATGTATTTGTTGTTCATAATTTTTATCTTTACCTTTTTCTTCTTTCTCTTGTTAAAGTATATCTTTCAGTATTTCATATAATACTGGTTTGATGTTGATGAACTACTTTAGCTTTTTCTTATCCATGAAGCTCTTTATCTGACTTTCAATTCTGAATGATAACTTTGCTGGGTAGAGTAATCTTGGTTGTAGGTTCTTGCTATTCACCACTTTGAATATTTATTGCCACTCCCATCTGGCCTGAATAGTTTCTGTTGAGAAATCAGCTGACAGTCGTGTGGTTGCTCCCTTGTAGGTAATTAGGTGTTTTCCTCTTGCTGCTTTTAATATTCTCTCTTTGTCTTTTGCTCTTGGAATTTTATTTATTATGTGTCTTGGTGTGGTCCTCTTTGGATTCCTTTTGTTTGGGGTTCTATGTACTTCCTGGACTCGTAGGTTTATTTCTTTAACCAGGTGGAGGAAGTTTTCTGTCATTATTTCTTTAAATAGGTTTTCAGTATATTGCTCTCTCTTTTTTTCTGGCACCCCCATAATTCTGATGTTGTTCCAGAAGCTTCTTACACTGTCTCCAAATTTTTAAATTATTTTCTCTGATTTTCTGGTTGTTTTTTGCTTTGTATTTATGGGGTCTCAAATATTCTTTTCAGGGAACAGTATGGTGCAGAAATTAGCTCGGCAGTGTTTGCCAAATTTACATTGCTGCCCATATTTTCCTAGGAAATACTGTGGCCTCCATAGTTAGTCCTCATGTGAAGTTGGGTGCTTTGAGACACAGAGATCACTCCATAGAAGGTGTAGCTGTGACAACATCAAGTATGTTTTCCTGCAGTGTGAATTTTTTTCTTGTTTTCAAGGAATGCCCTTACACTTGAAGGTAATCTCTTGCCCAGATTTTTCAGAGGGCCATGTGCCCTAATGCCTACAATTCCATGGGTGATGGTCACTGGTTGGAGGACCATTGCAGTTAGGGGAAACCCTTTCACTGCAGAAACACTGACCTAATGAGTTTTGGAGGGGACTGCAGCCCATTGGATGGAATGTTCCTCATCTAAATGCATCCTGGAATGTTTCTGAGAAAAAGACTGCAGCAGCAGGGTTTATATAGATGTGAGGGTCTCCAGGCATGTTTATCTTCTGTGGACACAGTCATTGTCATTGAATATAATCAAGACGTATTGTGATTTTCTGTATCCTCTCAGATGTTCACCTCAGAGCCATTGCTGAGCTGCCAGAAAAGGATGGACAAAGGCAAAGGTTGTCTGTAATTTAAGGATGTGACTTTTTTGATCCTGCCAGCAATCTTGTTGGTTTGGGTGAAAATTCTTTATTGCTTGTTTCATTTTCTGTTACTGAGGTGAAATTCCCAGCATAAGAAAGTGGATTGAATATAGATTTGCCAAACCTATTTTTCCAATATATTTGAGTTTACACATTTTTAAATCTTGAAACATTTTTGAAAACTATAATGAGTAAAATACGTGTTTAGTATTTTGTAAATCTTGACATGTGCATGAAACTGAAACTATCATTACAATGATAGTACTGATTATATCTGTGACTGTGTAGTTACTTCATGACCTCTTATAATCTGTCCCCGTTCTTTACACCTTTCCTAGTAACTGGATTTACATTCCAGTTGAATAAAGTACTTTGCTTTTTCTAAGTATTTTCTTGCTTTAATTTATGTTTAATAAATACTTTGAGTTTCATTAATGATATATCATTAATTCATTTTTTGCTGATAAATATTCTTACCTTTGAATAGATCACAAAAAGCTTATACATTTTTATGAATATCTGGTTATTTCTAATAAAGTTGGTATCAACATTTCTGTATAATTCTTTATATAGCTATGTTTTATTTCCCTTTGTCAAAAATTGAGTGCATAATCTGATTCGTTTGAGTATTGGAATGTTTAAATTGACAAAGATTAGCACACTGTGGTCTAAAGTGAATATGCCCACATGGATGTTGTGTTTCAGTTGTTTGGATTCTATCCCATGTACAGAAGGGTTGCCGGTTGAATTGCTTGGAGTGTCCCTGGGTTGTGGGCTAGCTGCCTGGAATGGGGGATGCAGCAAATGGCTGGCCTATACTGTACTCTCGCATTGTGTTCTCTCCCTCACCTGTCTCCTCTCTCCAAAAATTAACAAAATTGCCTGTCTGGCATGGCTCAGTCATTGAGCTTTGACCTATGAACCAGGTGGTCATAGGTCGATTCCGCTTCAGGGTACATTCTGGAGGTGCTGACTCAAACCCCAGTGTGGGGTGTGCAGAAGGCAGCCTGTCAATAATTCTCTCTCATCATTGTTCCTTCTATCTCTACCTTCCTTTCTGAAGTCAATAAATATATATTTTTAAAATCAATAAACTATTCCTTTAAAATAAACTGGTTGTATCTTTTGGCATTTTTCCTCCAGTGTGTGAGGTATTTTCAAGCACCACGTCCTAGGGTAGTGGTCGCCAGCTGGTGGTCCATGGACCACTGGTGGTCTCTGAAGACCAAAAGATAGGCAACCACTGTCCTAGAGAATATTTTGTTTCATCAATCATTCTTTATCTAAAAACTGGAGGCCCAGTGCATGAATTCATGCATACTGAAAGGAAATTAATTAGGAGAAATTTTAATATCGCTGTTTATTCTTTTTTTATCATAGAAGTGTCAAAGATAAAAGAACATTAGTAAAGTATACATGAAAATAATATAGATATTGAACATTAACTAAACAATAACAACATGATATAACAAAAAAGACAGAATGTATCAAGAACAAAAACATGATATAAAAACTATTGATAAAGACAATGACTGATAAATTGATTAAACTTATTCTAACACTAAGGCTAGTGTCAGATGGGGACAATTCTTGGAATCAAAACAAACTCAACACTGCAGATCCTATTAATTCTTCAGCTTTGATTATGTTAGGTCATAATCTTTTGATAATAAATCTAGTTCCATTTACAGTAGCATGGTGATTATACCTACTTTCAATTCTAATTTATGACATGGCATTATTGAAGGTGTAATATTTTAAGAAAATAGAAAAATTTTATTGATTTTAGGAAGGAAGAGGGATAGAGTGATAGAAACATCCATGAGAGAGAACCATTGATTGGCAGCCTCCTGCTTGCCTTTCACTGGGGGATTAAGCCCGCAAGCCAGGAATGTACCGTTAGCTGGAATTGAGCCCGGGATCCCTCAATCCACATGCCAACGCTCTCCACTGAGCCAATCCAGCCCGGGCTCTATTATATTATTGCATCAAGAATAACATACTTTAAGGTTTTCGAGAAATTTTTTGATTTACAGACTCCTAAGGGCACAATCTCCCAGCACAGAAGACCACATAGCCCCAATTATTCTTATTGTGTTAAATATTAAGTTAGAGTGGGCAAAAATTGTACACCTATGGTTGAGGACAGAGGGGGGAAGGTAAGGGCAGAGGGCGGGGTGGGAACCGGGTGGAGGGGAACTATGGGAGGGAAAACAGGAACAATTGTAATAATCTGATCAATAAAGATTTATTATTATTTTTTAAATATATTTTATTGATTTTTTACAGAGCAGAAGGGAGAGGGATAGAAAGTCAGAAACATCGATGAGAGAGAGACATCGATCAGCTGCCTCTTGCACGCCCCTCACTGGGGATGTGCCTGCAGCCAAAGCACATGCCCTTGCCGGAATCGAACCCGGGACCCCTCAGTCCACAGTCCAACGCTCTATCCACTGAGCCAAACCGGTCTCAGCAATAAAGATTTATTTAAAAATATTAAGTGATAACTATTCTATAACATTTAAAAAGAAGTTGGTGCCTTTTTTTTTTTTTTACTTTTTATCCAATCCCAGAGATTTCCCTTCTTAACTCCCCCATAATTTATCCCCAGTGAATTTCTTGTAACCTATTTATGTATTCTTTGATTGTAATGTATAAAAAAGCTGTAAGACTATTCTCCCAACTCAATCTATTGTTATTTTGCTTCCTGACAATGATGTCCCAGGCTTGGGTCAAATAAACGGAGAAAAATCCTTCACAGGTTTGGATATTTCTTACAACAACACCAAAAGCAATAGTCTCATGTGAAGCAGGAGGAAGTTACATGGAGGGGAATCAACATTTCCAGGGACACAGCTGACTGAAGACAGATTTATAAACACAAATTTAGAGCAGATCTGGAACACAGCAAGCTAGTGCTTCCCAGTTGCTTTCAGAGGAAAGAAAAAAAAGCTCAAGTCTCAGGTGACTTTGTTTTTATTGTTGTGTGTGTGTGCTTAATCCTCAAAGAAAGATGTTTTTTTCTTTCTTTTGTTTTTCACCCTCCCACACCTTCCCTTCTGAGATTCTGCACTCCATTCCATGCTTCCATGTCTCTGAATTTACTCTATTCATCAGGTGATTTGTTGTTGTTAATTAGATTCCATATATGAGTCAGATGAAGTGATACTTCTCTTTCTTTTTTTTAAAATATAATTTATTTTTTTACAGAGAGGAAGGGAGAGGGATACAATGTCAGAAATATCAATGAGAGAGAAACATCGGATCAGCTGCCTTTTGTACACCCACTACTGGGGATGAGCCCACAACCAAGGTACATGGCCTTGTCTGGAATCGAACCTGAGACCTTTCAGTCCCAGGCCGATGCTCTATCCACTTGCCAAACCAGTCTCGGCAATACCTCTCTTTCTTTAACTGAGTTACTTCACTTAACATGATGCTTTCCAGGTCCTTCCATGCTGAAAGAAAGGGTAAGAGAGTCTTCATTTCTATTGCTGCCTAGTATTTCATGGTATAAATGTACCATAGTTCTCTATCCACCCATCTATTGTTGGCTACTTGGGCAGTTCCAGATCTTTGCTATTGTAGATTGTGCTGCTATGAACATAGGGGTGCATATATCCTTTCTGATTCGGGTTTCTAGTTTCTTGTGATATATTCCTAGAAATGGGATCACTGGGTAAAACCCAGTGAAACCATTTTTAGTGTTTTGAGGAAACTCCACACTGTTCTCCACAGTGGCTGCACCAGTCTGCATTCCTACCCAGCAGTGCAGGAGGCTTCCTTTTTCTCTGCATCCTCCCCAGCCCTTGTCATTTGTTGACATTGTTGATAATAGCCACTCTGACAGGTGTGAGACGGTACCGCATTGTTGTGTTGATTTGCATCTCTCTGATGATGAGTGACTTTGAGCATGTTTTCATAGGTCTCTTGGCCTCCTAGGAGAGTTCTCTGAGAGCTCAGACCACCTCCCATGATGACAGTAATGGCGAACGGTGGCCCAGGGAGACAGTTGCCGCTTCTGCTGCAGGGAGAGGTGTGCCGCTGCCTCTGCTTCTGCTGGCACCGCTGTAGCCCTGGAAAGTGGACAGGAACAGTGTATGTGAGTGAGCCTACGGCAAGGGAAGAGGAAAAAAAAGTTAAAACCGCTGGAGGAGTTCGCCAGGGACTGTGATGAGAAAGTCGTTCAGAATTTCGGCATTGAGAGGAGGAACACCAAGATGGCGGCATAGGTAAACACCTATTGTTCTGCCCCGCGCAACGATTTAAGAACTACAACATAACAGCAGAACAGACATCACCCAGAATCGCCAGAAAGCTGGCTGAGTGAAAACTCCACTAATAAGAGTAAAGGTCGGACACTGAGACTCAGAGGAGCGGCGGAACGCAGCCTTGAAGACGGAAACAGGTTAGGAGCCGTCCTGGTCGCGTGCGCGGGCTGGGGCTGGAGCAGCAACCCCGGCTGGATTTCGCCAACGGAAAGGGCAGAGACGTCCCAGTACACGGCTTCCCCAGCGCCAGGCGAGGTCCGAGATCTGGGGTACATGGAGACATCCCACTGCACAGATTCCCCAGCGCCAGGCGAGGTCCGAGGTCCAGGGGATGCACCCTGGAAGCGGGTGCGGCAGAGGTCTCCTAGTCTGAGGAGAAACCCGGAGGCTGGGAAAAGAAGTTTGCACGCAAGTGTTGCACAAACCCGCGACTTGCCCCCTGGAAACTTGTCTCCTGGTCCCGGAAATCACCAGTTTTACAGCCCTGGGCTAGACTTTGGGTGTGAAGACTCATTTGGGGAGAGGCAGAGTTGTCTGGCAAGGGGAAGAGACTAGCGGCTTTCTCTTGGAGGTGTCTGCAGACATCCCCATCCAACAGAGTCCCACGCGCGTGAGCACCGCATAGGACGTAGCTGACACTGAGGCTACCTGTGCAGCTCAGAGACTCTGCCCATCCAACCTGAACACAGTCTCCCTTCACAGCCAATTGGCCTGGAGGTCAAATCCTCCTAGGGCTACCAACAACAAGCTGGGTTTAATTTCAAAAACACTGTACAACCCATAAAGGATTGCAGTAAGAGTACCAACCTCAGGTAACTGGGGAGGCTGAGCCACTGTCCCTTTGAGGATATCTACCACATAAAGCAGCTACCATGCAGAGATATGGAAAGAAATCAGGTGTGAAAGAAATGGAGGAGAAAAGACGACAAGACATAGAGTTCAAAACCACGCTTATAAGGCTTTTCAAGAGGCTCCTACAAAAGGCCGATCAACTTAATGAGAATTACCAGGAAATAAACAAGACCAACCAGGAAATGAATGAGACTTACAAGGAAATGAATGAGACTTACAAGGAAATGAATGAGACCCTCAAGGAAATGAATAAGACCTCTGAGGATATGAACCAGACCCTCACAGATATGAAAAAGGACCAACTAGAAATCAAAGCATACACAGACTGAAATAAAAAATAATACACAAAGTCCTAAAAGCAGTCCAGAGGGCCACAAGAACCAAGTCAAAGATTTGAAATACAAAGAAGCAAAATCCACGCGGCTGGAAAAGCAAGAAACAAAACGAATCCAGATAATTGAAGATAGCGTAAGGGGCCTTTGGGACAACCTCAAGCATGCCAACATCCGAATTACAGGGGTGCCAGAAAAAGAGAGAGAGCAAGTTAATGAAAACCTACTTGAAGAAATAGTGACTGAAAACTTCCCCCACCTGGTGAAAGAAACTGACTTAAAAGCCCAAGAAGTACACAGAACCCCAAAATATAGGAATCTAAAGAGGACCACACCAAGACATATCATAATTAAAATGCCAAGAGCAAAAGATAAAGAGAGAATATTAAAAGCAGCAAGAGAAAAACAGTTGGTTACCTACAGGGGAGCACCCATACGATTGTCAGCGGATTTCTCAACAGAAATGATGCAGGCCAGACGCAAGTGGCAAGAAATATTCAAAATAATGAATAGCAAGAATCTACAACCAAGATTTCTCTATCCAGCAAAGCTATCATTCAGAATTGAGGATCAGATAAAGTGCTTCGCAGGTAAGAAAAAGCTAAAGGAGTTCATCACCACCAAACCAATATTATATCAAATGCTGAAAGATATTCTTTAAGAAGAGGAAGAAGAAAAAGATAAAAATATAAATTATGAACAACAAATACACATCTATCAACAAATGAACATAAAAATCAAGAGAATTGATAGGCTGATGAACAAGATAAACTGGTGAATATAACAGAAACATGGACATAGAGAGGGAATGGACTGACAATTCTTGGGGAGAAAAGGGTTGTGGGAAGTACAGGAAGAGATTGGACAAAAATCTTGCACAATGGGAGAGGACATTGGGGAGGGGGAGGTGAGGGTGGAGGGTGGGATAGGTACAGGGTGGAGGGGAGATATAGGGGGATAAAAAAGGGGAAACAATGTAATTAATAAACTGAACAATAAAGATAAAAAATAAAATAAAATAAAAAACAAACAACAAAAAAAAGAATTTCGGCATTGACTTGCGAAAAAGACTGCTTAGGAAACTGGTTTGGCTCAGTGGATAGAGCGTCGGCCTGCGGACTGAAAGGTCCCAGGTTCAATTCCGGTCAAGGGCATGTACCTTGGTTGCAGGTACATCCCCAGTAGCAGGTGTGCAAGAGGCAGCTTGTCAATGTTTCTAACTATCCCTCTCCTTTCCTCTCTGGAAAAAATCAATAAAATATATTTTTTTAAAAAAAGAGAAAGAGTGCTTAGTCAGGGAGAGACACAACACACATCAAGCTCTAACAGATTTGGCTCAGTGTATACAGCGTCAGCCTGCAGAGTGAAGGGTCACAGGTTCAATTCTGGTCAAGAGCATGTACCTTGGTTTCAGGCACAACCCTAGTAGGGTTGTGTAGGAGGTAGCTGCATCAGTATCTCTGTCATCGATGTTTCTATCTCTCTGTCCCTCTCCCTTCCTCTCTGTAAAAAAATAAATTATATATATATATATATATATATATATATATATATATCTCCTATCTAATAAAAGAATAATATGCAAATTTACCATACCTTTGCTACACCTACATGCCATGCCCATAAGCCACACCCACAAGCCAATCAGGAGCTGGGTCGGGGCCGAGGTAGCCTGGACCACTGGGAGGCGGCCAGCACATGCTGGCCAGAGGGAAGGTCTGGGCCGGCGTTCAGGGCTGAGGCGCGACCTGGCTGGGGCGAAGGCCTGGGCCAGGCCAGGGGTCATGGCTGGGACGATGCCAGCCTTTGGTCCCATTGCAGGATGATGGCTGGGTGCCCAAGGCCTAAAGCCTTGGCCAGAGGCTTTAGGCCTTGGGCAGGCTGGGGATGAGTGATCAGTAGGACATGCCCTGAAGCCTCCCAGTATGTGTGGGGGGCAGGTTGGGCTGAGGGATCACCCACCCCCGGTGCATGAATTTCGTGCATCGGGCCCCTGATGGCACTTACTTTGGCCTCTCAAGATCAATAAAAGTAACAAGCTGAATACCTGTTGTCAGGATTCCTGGGTTAGATTTTTGAGCATTTTCTCTTTTTAATTCTCATAACAACTTGGGCAAGTGGAAACATATCAAATTGCAGTCAAAATTCAGTGTCTGAGAAATGAAGTTAGCTCCCCAAGTTTACACCACAGACGTGTCAGATTCAAGGGGCTGGAATTTAACCATGATTTTCTCCAGCACCAGACAGTCTCTACCACTGATGAGCAGCCCTCACTGGAGCAGGTACAGGATGAGGACCAGGGTGGCTCGGCTGCAGCTCCTGTTTCCATGGTTGCACTTATGTGTTTCCTCCCATTCCCTTTAATTCTCAGACACTTGCCCTAGGCCTCCCCATGTTCAGGGGAACCCCATCATTTCTCAGCTACAGTGGTTTCTCCAGGGAAACCTTTCAGAGTGAGCTGCAGTCTACCTGCCTCCCCTTAGATCCCAGCACAGAGTTTGATGCACAGGAGGCCTTGGTACTTAGGGCTTTGTCTCCCCAGAGCTGACACTTTGAATTGCAGATGCTCTTAAGTATGAATGTCTGTTTTGTGACATTAAGTTTGTATAATGGATTCAATGGAGGCAGGTTAGAGACCCGAGCAATCTGCCCCAGGTACATATGGGCTGAAGAAGAGACCTGCCTAAAGTCCTGAATGAAGAAACAATGACTGCCACTCTGGAAGAGCTTGTCTTCTAGAAAGACATGCAAAACCAGCCACGCAGGTGCAGGAGAAACAAACCTGCCCTAGAAATCAGCTCCCCTGAACGCGCTGCAGGGCCCTGAGTGTACTTGGTGTGTTCTTGGGTATTTGCCCCTAAATCCATTCCTGGAGTCAGTTGAGGAAATGCAGAATTCCGGACGGAGAGCCTAGAAACTACATTACCCAGAAGGCCTTGTACGGAATGCCACCAGGCTGAGCCAATGGGGGCCGAGAAAAGGCAGTTTCCTTTGTCCAGTTCTGTGGGCGGGACTTGCCCTCCTGGCGGGTTTTGTCTTCTCTCAGGTCTGTCTCGGGCGGGCAGGAGTTCCCGGTCACAGGGTCCCATGGGGAAGGCGGGAGAGCGGTGTTCCCCGCCCCACAGCCCCTGGTGGGAGCCGCAGGGGTGCTCGCCGCTCACATGTGGGACTGAAGCTCCCAGTTACTCCCTGGACCCCGCCGGGCCTCGGACAGGGACCGCCATTCCCTGGGCGGCTGCTGCTCCCGCTGCTCCCGCCCCGCTCGGCCCTCAGAGAGCCATGGCTGCCCCTCCGCTGAGGAGCTTCGCTGAGGTGAGTTCCTGTCCCCCGGGCCCTCACCGCCTCCCCACACCGAACACCACAGCCCTGGTGCGGGCGCCTGTCACGTCCGCCGGCTCAGTCCCGTTGGAGGACCGTGAGGAAGGCGGAGGGAGAGAGGGGTGTTTGGCTTCTGAGGACACAGCAAGTGCAGGGCAGAGAGGACAGTGGTGACCTGCATCTGAGGTTCCCCTGAGGATGGGGGCTGTGAGGATTGGCGGACAGATCAGAGGCTGCAGGGAGGACCTCACAGACTCATTGGGGCTTTCCGGGCTGTGTATCCATCAGGGGCCTGGGGTGGTCCTGGACCCGCTGAAAGACAAGCTTCTCTACATGCCATGTGCCAAGTTCATGGGTGAGTCCAGCGAGATCCAGTGGCATTGGAGCAGGAAGCGGGCAGAGCTGAGGGAGTGAACCTGGGGACTGAACATGGAAAGGGGTTAAAGATTACACAGTGGTGTGCATATCCTGGGGAAGTGTGAGCTGATGGTCCCTGGTACCTGGTGTGGAGACTTAAAGGCGAAGCATAAACCCAGGCTTGGCTTTGTCTGGAGACATGGTCTAGGAGACCGCAGTGCTATTGCTGGAGGAAATACTGGGGCTCTGCAGGCATCATCCAGACTTTAAATGGCATTGCTCTCTACCCTCCCCTCCCCCAATCTTTCCCACCCAACCCAGCTGCTCTGCTGAGGGCAATCCCAGTGAGTAACGGGACTGTGATGGGAGAGCAGCCTGCACTGGCATTAGGGCCTGGTGTGCACAGTAACCGGGTGCCCTGGAGTGGGCTGAAGGGGGGAAGATGTGTAAAGAGTACAATTACTGGTTTTCAGAGAGACATATCTCTGGTGTCAATTGTCTCCATTCTGACAGGTTGGCGTGACCTTTGAGGACATTGCCCTGTACTTCTCCAGGGAGGAATGGAGCCTCCTGGATGAGGGTCAGAGACAGCTGTACCTGACTGTGATGCTGGAGAACTTTGAACTTGTATCCTCGCTGGGTAAGACCCTTACTCTCACCAGTGACCTGGACTTGGCTTTGAGATTTCCCAGGGTGTGCTGTGTCCTCCCATGTAGACTGTGGTTCTGCTTGGTTTTCCGGTTTCCTGGGTAGTTGCTGTCCTGGGGAGGGTTGGTCTGTTTCTACTGCTTCCTTCTATTCCTGAAGTCCCCATTCTCTCCGCTGTACTACATTCACAGGGAAGGACTTGGTAGTGTTGCAGGAAGCCTAAGGGATTCCACCTTGATTAATGAGGAAAGCATCCTATCTAATAAAAGAGTAATATCCAGATTGACCATCACTCCAACACACAAGAGGGCTACCGCCATGTGGTCAAAGATCCTGCCCTCATGCAGACACAAGATGGCCATCACAAGATGGCCAGCAGGGGAGGACAGTGGGAGGTTCAGGCCTGCAAGTGAGGGCAGTTGGGGGCGATCAAGCCTGCAGGGGAGGGCAGTTATGGGTGACCAGGCCGGCAGAGGAGGGAAGTTGGGGGCAAACAGGCTAGAAGCGGAGCAGTTAGTCATCAATTAGGCTGGCAGGGTAGTGGTTAGGGGGTGATAAGGCTGGCAGGCACAAGTGGTTAGGGGCAATCAAGAAGGCAGGCAGGTGAACAGTTTGGAGCCAGCCATCCTGGATTGTGATAAGGATATCCGACTGCCCGTTTAGGCCCCATTTTACCGGGATCGGACATCCCTCGAGGGGTCCCAGATTGGAGAAGGTAGGCTGGGCTGAGGGACATCCCACACCTCCCGTGCACAAATTTTGTGCATCGGGCCTCTAGTTAAAATATATTTTACTAGCCGAGACCGATTTGGCTCAGTGGATAGAGCATCGGACTGCAGACTGAGAGGTCCCGGGTTCGATTACGGTCAAGGTCATGTACCTTGGCTGCGGGCACATCCCCAGTAGGGGGTGTGCAGGAGGCGGCTGATTGATGTTTCTTTCTCATCAATGTTTCTGACTTTCTGTCCCTCTCCCTTCCTCTCTGTAAAAAATCAATAAAACATATTTAAAAAAATATATATATATATATATTTTACAAAAAGATTTGCATTGCCCTGGCCCCCTAGTGGGACAATTGCGGCTCGTGAGCCACATGCGGCTCTTTGGTCTCTTGAGTGTTGCTCTTCCACAAAATTAGGAGTATCCCAATTAAGTTAATGACAATGTATCTACCTATGTAGTTTAAGTTTAGAAAATTTTGTTCTCAAAAGAACTTTCAGTTGTTGTACTGTTGATATTTGGCTCTGGTGACGAATGAGTTTGCCGATCACTGCCCTAGCCAGTTTGGATAGAGCATTTGCCTATGGATTCAAGGGTTCCAGGTTCGATTGCACGCATGGGCACATGCGTGGGTTGCAGGCTCGATCCTCGGTAGGGGGTGTGCAGGAGGCAGCCAATCAATGATTCTCATCATTGATGTTTCTTCCTTCCTCTTTGAACTCAATAAAAACATATATAAGAAAAGAAAATAACCTTAAGAAAAAGATTTGCATCATTTATCCCACCAAATGGGATGTAAGAGGCAGAATCCTTTGTGCAACACAGAAGAAACATGACTATTAATGACAGGGTGTACCCAGAGGAGGTCTTTCTTTGCTAAAGGGCTGTGGGAGTGGTTTTCACCCCTGGGCTTTGTTACATTCATAGGTAGGAACCCATTTTATTCAGCAACTGGTGGCCCGATGCATGAAATTCATGCACAGGGAGGGAAGCAGGGGATTCCCTCAGCCCAGCCTGCATCCTCTCCATTCTGGGCCCCCTCAGGCCTCTGGCTCCTAACGGCTCACCTGCCTGCCAGCCTGATCCCCCTAACTGCTCTCCCCTGACAGCCTGTTTACCCTAACTGCTCTCCTCTGCTGGCCTGGTCCCCCTAACTGCTCTCCCTTGCTTGCCTGATTGCCTCTAACCTCCTCTGCCTTGGCTCCACCAACATGGCTTTGTCGGGAAGGATGTCTGGAAGGACATCTGGAAGGTCACCAGGAAGATGTTCAGTCTAATTAGCATATTACCCTTTTAATTAGCATAGATGCTACCTTGTCCTAAAAATGCAGGTTGTTCCCAGGTTTTCCTATCGTGGAAGGGGAGCCTGCAGTAGCATCCTGGGTTCTGACCAGGGCTTAAGTGCTTGTGCTTTATCTCAGCAGATGTGATTCCTAGAAGAAGACTCTTGGATATACCTTGAACATTTCTATCAAATTTGCCAAGTCATCCTCCAAAAATGTCAAACCACTTTAAACTCCCACCATCAACCATGCCTGTGCCTTCCATCCCACTTTGATGCCAATATCATTGATTTCTCCCTAGAAGCTTCCCTCCCGTCAGCTGGGAATGCTTGATACTTGAGCCAACCTCATTGTTCAGCTGGGGACTTGATTTCCCGAGATAGAATTATGGAGGAAGAAAAATAGTTTTCCTCAATCTTTCTGAGTTCTTAGTGGAGGCCCTTGTAATGAAAGACAGATCGCCAAGAGAAAAACAAAAGTTCATTAACATATGTACCTCATGTATATGTGGGAGATCTCAGGGAAAAATGAGTAACTCCCCAAGCTGGCTTAGAATGCAGATTTAAATACCTTCTTCCTAGGGAAAGGGAATGGGAGATATAGGCCTCCTAGAGGAGAGTAAATGATTTTTGGGAAAGATGAATGGGGGTGAAGAGAAATAGTTTGTAACAAAGTTTGGGTGTTGTGTCCTGTGACAGGAGTCAGTCTTCTCTGCCTGATGACACTTCTCCCATCAAGGGGGCCTATGACATTTAAGCTCCTTTAGGGGGGGTCCAATTTTAGACAGATCAGGAGACTTCAGTGAAATCCTCTGCATGCACTTGCAGTTTTTCAGAATCTGCAGCTCAAGATAATCAATATAACAATAAAGCATATGTTGGGGGTGGCATGTTCTCTGACCTTCAGAATAAACCCAACAAAAGCTTGTTTCCTCTCTCAGATGATTTGCCACAGTAGGTTATTCCCTGCAGACGGCATTCTGGAAGTGGTCGTAACATACCCTGTGTATGTAGAAAGTTGTGGGCCACATCACTGAATAATCCAGGGACAGTTTTCTCATCTTGAGGAAAGGGAGATAAAGTTATAATAGTTTATCTCCCTTCCCACAGGTTTCTTGTGGGTTTGTGTCTCAGCTGCCCCTGCTTGCAGCGCCCTTCTCACCCCCTCCCACCGCCCCAGCAGCCCCAGGGCCTATGCATCTGGCCTTGGGGCTGCTGGGTGCCAGGCCTGCTGGTTTGTATCTCCAGTCCACCCCCCTCCTACCCCCCAGCCCCAGGTCTGCGGTGGCGGGGCTTGGGGCTGCTGAGTGCTGGCCTCCCTGCTGGTTTGTGTCTCAGATCCAGCCCCTCGCAGCCCCAGAGCCCCCATGGGGGGGCTTGCAGCTGCTGGGTGCCAGCCTCCCTGCTGGTTTATATCTCCACTGGGTGCTGGCCTCCCAGCAGGTTTATGTCTCTGATTTGGCCTTTGTACTCCAGCACCTGGGTGGCAGAGCTTGTGGGTGCTTGGTACCGGCTCCCTGTGGGTTTGTGTCTCTGATCCAGGGGCTATTGTGTGCCAGCCTCCCAGCAGGTTTGCATCCCGCACACGCCCCGCCCACCAAGTCCCTCACCCCTACCCCCACCCCACCCCCAGCAGCCAAGGCCTAAAGACCTCGCCTGGCCTGGTCCACCCCACCCTGCCACTTCCACGTGCCCTCACTCAGTACTTCAAACTCACTCCTACAGTGGGTCTGTCAAGAGAACTACATTTCCCAGAATTCCTGGAGTCCCCGATACCCTGCAGGAAACAAGAGAACCATGAATTTTCTCCACCTGGTGGCCACCACCGGCATCTCTGCACACCCCAGAGACTGGCAGCAGCCCCCGCAACTCTCATCGTGGGTGCTGGGCTGGGGGGCATGCAGGGACCCTGGGTGCTCATTTGCATGTGATTCAGTCACCATAAGTGTAGGAGAGCCAGCCCATAAGTACCTTGTGGGTCACGCTTATAGGGTGGTGGTTGCTTTCCCTGCACTGTGGCCACACCCCTGCTGCCCTCACCCCCTGTGTGCTGGCCACGCCCCCACCTTGCCCCACCCTCTGCTCTGCCCCACCCTCTGCTGTGCCCCCTGCTCCAATTGGCTGGTAGTGTAGCCAATCAGGAGCCAAGGTATGGTCACATTTGCATGTTACTCTTTTATTAGATAGGATGTTTTGTTACCATTGGTCACTCCTCACCCAATTCTACTTCTTGCTTAATGTTGACATTTTGCCGAGGACTCAGTTTTAATACTGATCATTCTATTCAGATTCAGACCATGGATAACCAATATCTCTAAACTTTGCACCTCTACCTTTTTCACGCATTTCTCCTGTCGCCGACCAACGTTGGCCCGGACATGCAGAGCCTGAGAGTGCACATGTATTATTATATTGACACTGAATATCATGTGGTCTAATACAGTTGATTTTTATGGGTTTGAGCACATTGAAATTATCCTACTCAGACTCACATGAAAGATCCTAAAGCAGTGGTTCTGAACCTTCCTAATGCCGTGACCCTTTAATACAGTGCCTCTTGTAGTGGTGACCGCCAACCATAAAATTATTTTCGTTGCTACTTCATAACTGTAATTTTGCTACTGTCATGAATCACAATGTAAATATTTGTGTTTTCTGATGGTCTTAGGTGACCCCTGTGAAAGCGGTCGTGACCCACAGGTTGAGTACCACTGACAGGGGTCACCTAAGACCATCGGGAAACACAGATATTTACACTACGATTCATGACAGTAGCAAAATTACAGTTATGAAGTAACAACGAAAATAATTTATGGTTGGGGGTCACCACAACATAAGGAACTGTATTAGTGTGTCACGGCATTAGGAAGGTTGAGAACCACTGACCTAAAGGAAGCCATTTGTGGAGGAAAAACTAGAACACCCTGCCTCTAACTCACTCGTCTTAAAAATCATTCAATGGAATCATATCCAGTCAAGATAGATAAATACTTGTGAAGATACTCTGTTTGTATCAGATTAACATGTACCTCACCAGTGTTTCCTTTTGTTCAGGTTGCTGCTGTGGAGCAGAGAAAGTGGAGGCACCGACTGAAGAGAAGGTTTCTGTAAGAGTGTCACAGGCAAGGAATCCCAAGGTGGCCTTGTCTTCCCAGAAGAGCCACCCCTGTGAGAGTTGTGAGCTCGTCTTGGGAAACATTTTCAACGTGATGGAGAGGCAGGGAACACAACACAGACAGATACTGGTGAGGTGTGGGGCATGTGCACAAGGATTTTATTTCAGTGCACAATTACACCAGCAGCATGTGAGAGAGAAGACTTTCATGAGAGGTGTGGAAAGGAACTCACGTTCAAAAATCTGCGATTTCAATGTGTCCCAGAATCATTTTACTTGTGGAGAGGTTGGACAGAGTGTCCTTACCAGGTCAGGACATCTCCACCTAAAGGCTACTCAGACCAAGGACGGTCCAAATGCTATTTCAACGTCTGGGATCATGTGTCAAAGGAGAAGAAATTGTTATATCAGAAAAGAATGTAACAAAAACATTAGTGGCACCCACACGTTTATTCAGGAAAAGGGTGTCCATGTTGGAAGTCAGCGTTTTGTGGTTCCTGGATGTGAAAACCATTTTACCAAATTTTCTAGCTCTCATTATCAACAGAGAGGTCACAGTGGAGAAAAGCCTTATGAATGCAGTGAATGTGGGAAATGTTTTACCAGTAGCACTGACCTTCGTCATCATCACAGAGTTCACACTGGAGAAAGGCCTTATCAGTGCAGTGAATGTGGAAAAGCTTTTAGCAGTAGGAACAGTCTAGGTGATCATCAAGTTTTGCACACTGGAGAAAGGCCTCATAAGTGTAGTGAATGTGGGAAATGTTTTACCAGTAAGAATGGCCTCCATTATCATCAGAGAGTTCACACTGGAGAAAGGCCTTATCAGTGCAGTGATTGTGGAAAATCTTTTACCAAGAGCACTGGCCTTCGTCGTCATCAGAGAGTTCACACTGGAGAAAAGCTTTTCAAATGCAGTGAATGTGGGAAATCTTTTACAAGAATTGATAGCCTTCTAATTCACCAGAGATTTCACACTGGAGAAAGTCCTTATGAGTGCCGTGAATGTGGGAAATCGTTTACCACGAACAGTAGCCTCCGTAATCATCAAAGTTTTCACACTGGAGGAAGGCCTTAGGAGTGCAGTGATTGTGGGAAATCTTTTACCACTAACACTCACCTTCATAGTCATCAGAGAGTTCATACAGAAGCAAAGTATTATAAATGCACTGAATGTGGGAAATCTTTTACAAGTAGCAAGTCTTCAACATCATCAGCGAGCTCACACTGGAAAAGCCATTTTGAGTGCAATTAATGTGAGATATCTCTTAGCCTAATTTGTAAATTAGCTCTGCACAAAAGAATCTGAATGTGACTAAACCCGTTTGGCTCTGTGGATAGAGCGTCGGCCTGCGAACTGAAGGGTCCTGGGCTCGATTCCGGTCAAGGGCATGTACCTTGGTTACGGGCACATCTCCAGTGGGCCGTGTGCAGGAGGTAGCTGATTGATGTTTCTCTCTCATCGATGTTTCTAACTTTCTATTCTCCCTTCTCTGTAAAAAATCAATAAAATATATATTTTTAAAAAAGAATCTGAATATGAAAAATTTCTTAGCTGAATGGGTTCACAGTGGAGAAAGCCATTATGGGTGTAATTACTGTGAGGTATCTTTGCCAAATTTGTTAATTCACTGTCCACAAAGGGTCCAAATGTAAAAAATTTCTTAGATGTGTAGGAAATGTAGTTTTTTAATTAGGACTTAACAGTTGTATAAGAAAACATATGAAGTCTCAGTCTGAATTATATCTCATACATTTAATCACCTACATTAGGGTTTTTCTTAAGAATTCTTTAATTTGGGGTGTCCTATTGACTTTAGGGCTTAGTTTATAAGGATATCTGGCCTCTCTAAGTATGATGATGTGAAAAACTTTTATGCCGTTTAAAACATTTTTGCCCTTGGGGAAGACTGGTGGAGAAATTAGCTAAGCATTTTTTATCAGATTTACATTGCTGCCCATAATTTTCCTTGGAAACACTGTGGACCCTAGTCCTCATGTGAATGTGGATGCTTTTAGACACAGAGATCACTCCAAAGAAGGGGTAGCTGTGACAACCTCAAGCATGACTGGGAGCAGTGTGAAAATTTGTTTCTTGTTTTCAAGGAATGCTAAGACATTTGAAGGGAACCTCCTGCCCAGGCCTTCTAGAGTTCCATGTGCCCGAATGCCTTCAGTTCCATGGGTGGTGGTGGCTGTTATAAGACCACAAACTAATTGTTGTTGGGCTTGACTGCAGCCCATTAGATTGAATCATCTTCATCTAAACTTGCACCCAGGAGTAATTTTGATAAAACATCTACAGGAGCAGTGTGTACATAGATCTGAGGATCTCCATGCCTGTTTATCTTCTGTGGACACAATTATTGTCATTGAATATGATCAAGAGGTTTTGTGGGGTCCTGTATCCACTCAGATGTTCACCTCAGAGCCTGGCAGAAAAGGAAGGACAAAGGCATAGGGTGCATGTAGTCCAGGGATGTGACCCAGCTTTTTTGTTGGTTTTGGTGAAAGTTCTTCATTGTTTCTTAATTTTCTATCACTGAGGCGAAACTCTCGCCCAGAGGCATAAGAAAGTGGATTGAATATAGATTTGCCAAACCTATTTTCCCAATGTATTTGAACTTATACATTTTTAAATTTCAACCATTTTAAGAGCTATAATGAATAAAATAAGTTTTTGCAATAGTGTTTTGTAAATCTTCATGTGTGCATGAAACTGAAACCATCATTATAGTAATAATACTGACTACATCTGTCACTGTATAATTACTTCATGACCTTTTTCAATCTCTGTTCTTCACTGATTTCCTAATAACCATGGATTTACATTTCATTTTAATAGACAACTTTACTTTTTCTAAGTATTTTTTGCTTTAATTTATGTTTCATAAATACTTGGAGTTTCATTAAAGATATATTAGTAACTCATCTTTTTTTCTGATAAATATTCTTACCTTTGAATGTAACACCAATAGCTTATCCACTTTTATGAATATTTGCTTATTTCTAATTTGGTATAAACAGTTTTGTGTAATTCTTTATGTGGATATAAGTTTTATTTACCTTTGTCAAAAATTGAGTGAATAATCTGAGTCGTTGAGTAATTGAATGTCTAAATTTACAAAATTAGCATATTGTGGTCTAAATTGAATATGTCATCATACATGTTGTGGTTCAATTGGTTCCATGTTATCCCATGTACAGAAGAATTGCCCGCTGAATTGCTTGGCATGTGTCATTGTTATGGGCTAGCTTCCCGGAATGGGGTGTGCAGAAGGTGGCTTGTCTATGTTGCGCTTTTGCATTGTGTTTCTCTCCCTCACCCTTCTTCTCTCTCCAACATTTAATAAAATTGCCCTTCAGGCATAGCTCAGACATTGAGCTTTGACCTATGAACCTGGTAGCTATGGGTTGATTCCAGGACAGGTTACATTCCTGAGTTGCCAACTCAAAGCCAATGTGGGGTGCGCAGGAGGCAGCTAATCAGTGTTTCTCCTAATTGGTGTTTATATCTCTTCTTTCCTTTATAAAATTAATGAATATATATTTTCAAAATTAATAAAATATTCCTTGAAAATAAAAATAAGCTGATTGTACCTTTTGGCATTTTTTCACCAGTGTTTAGGTTATTGACATGCTCTAAACCTAGAGCTACGGTTGCCAAGTGATGTTTCACAAACCAATGGTTGTCCATGAGCTCTGAAAGTCTGGCAATCTGTATTCTAGATTATATAAAATTTTTATTGATTTCCAAGAGGAAAGAAGAGGGAGAGAGAAATAGAAACATGAATGATGAGAGAGAATCACTGATGGGCTGCCTCCTGTACCCCCTCTACTGGGGATCAAGCCCTAAACCTGGGCAAATGCCCTTGGCTGTAACCAAACCAGGGAACTTTCAGTCTACAGGCTGACTCTTTATCCACTGAGCCAAACAGGCTAGGACCTAAATTTTTTTTATTGATTTTTTACAGAGAGGATGGGAGAGGTAGAAAGTTAGAAACATCAATGAGAAAGAAATATTGATCAGCTGTTTCCTGCACACTCCCCACTGGGTATGTGTCTGCAATCACGGTACATGCCCTTTACCGGAATCAAACCTGGGACCCTTGAGTCTCCAGGGCAACGCTCTATCCACTGATCCAAACTGGTCAAGGCTCTAGCTAATATTTTGATAGGTCAATCATTCTTTATTTAAAAACTAGTTGCCCAGTGCATGAATTTGTGCTTGTTGAAATGAAATTAATTAGAAATATTTTATATTGTTCTTCGCACTTTATAATAGAAGTGTTAAAGATGAAAGAAAATAAAGTGTACATAAAATAATGTAGATATTGATCATTAAATAAACAACAATATAACAAAGTGTATATCAGGAACAAAAACATGATATAAAAACAACATTGATAAAATACCGACTGATAAATTGATTAAACTTATTCTCACACTGAGGCCAGTGTCAGATGGGGACAAATGAATTCCTGCAATCAGAACAATCTCTCCTTCACAGATCCTGTTAATAGTTCAGCTCCGATTATGTTAGGTCGCAATCTTTCAATAATAAATCTACTACCATTAAAAAGACCTCATGCCGAGACCGGTTTGGCTCAGTGGATAGAGCGTTGGACTGCGGACTGAAGGGTCCCCGGTTCGATTCCGGCAAGGGCATGTACCTTGGCTGCGGGCACATCCCCAGTAGGGGGCGTGCAAGAGGCAGCTGATCGATGTCTCTCTCTCATCGATGTTTCGGACTTTCTATCCTTCTCTCCCTTCCGCTCTGTAAAAAATCAATAAAATATATTTAAAAAAAAAAAAAAAAAAAAAGACCTCATTTACTATTGAGATTTCTCAGTAGCATGATGATTCAACCTACTTTCAATATAATTTATGACACGGCATTCCCAAAGTAGTAATACTTTTTTTAAAAGATTCAATGGGGAAAGCTTCCTTTTCAGCATCATCCATTGAATCTAATATTATTGTTGATTACACACTCATCTCTGAGTCCTAATGCAATTTCCGTTTCACAGCCTTTTTTACCATGTGGGGAAAGAATATGAAAGGGCAGAGCGGGATTGACTACCATGTCAGCCAATGAGAATGCAGGGGTATGCTGGTCACATCCTGTCTTTGTGTAGCCAGACCCTGGCCGCACCCTGCCTTTGCCTCCAACCCTCACTCAACCAATCGGAATCAGCCAACTCAGCGGTTTGAGTCTGGCCCCACCTCCCTATATAATCATTGTGTTTTCGAAAATTCGCTCTCTTTTGCATCCTGCCGCTGCGTCAGAGAGCCAAGCTCGAACTTGTAATAAGGGCTCTTTGCTATTGCATCGGACTCGGCTCCCTGGTGGTCTTCGGGGATCTTGAAATATGGGCATAACAAATAGGATACATCATTGCGTCTAATGTAGGAAAGAGGATACTGATTTGTTTCATTTTAGGAGCATTCAGAGTATTGAGATCTGGTTTACAAATGAATGAGCAAATCCCTTTCAAAAGGAGGTCCTCCATCTTCGTTTCTGAATATGACAGCAACTTCAGTTACATGGGGATAATTATATCTACCCGAATCACTCTTATGATTGAATTTAATCACCATTGTTACTTCCATGCAATGCTGCCACTTTCTTTCAGCTCTAGAATGTCAACAAAAGCAACCAAATTTATGATCGAAATGATAGCTCAAAACACACTCGTGTGATTGGCATCAGCGAGAGCTCTATATGCATCGCACATGAGTGACTCAGCTTAGCCTTTTATACATATAGACTAAACTTGTTTAATTAGACCTGCTTTCTGATGTAGCTCAACTTTTTCCATCTCAGTGAAGCACCCCAACTTCTTTTTCAGGTGATTGTCAGCAACACAGCAGTACATACCAATACAAAGCAAATTATTACTGTAGATCACACAGGGAGAACAAAGGGTAAAATATTTAACTGCAGCAGTGTTTGACTATATTTTGTGCAGTAGAAAGACCTGAAGTCATTTTCAAGGTCCACCAAATCATACTTCTCCATTGGGTCAAATTTCTAAGCTTTCTAAATCTCTGTTTTATGGTTATTTAAAAGAAAATGGGATTCCACTGAGTATGCTATCTACTACTCCAGGACTTTGGTGAGGATAAATTGAGATGATGCACAGGAAAAGCTTCACGGACATTTGGTTACAGTGTAAAGTGTTTCCACCAGAGGCTAGTGGTTGCTAGGGAGAGGAAGCTAGGTGTTACTATTGGACATCATTACCCAGATTATTGGACACTTATCATATTTGCAGCTTATATACCTAGATATATAAATAGACATTCTATAATTTTCTCATTCTATCTCAATGTTGTGTTTGTATTTTATGAAGGAATTTATGGGGAGCTATTTCTCAGAAGTGCATTTGTTGAATTAGTATCTTTGTTTAAACATGTGATTATATGTTCTACCTATTGTGCTAAGACTTTTGGCTTCCATTTCTAGACAGGTAATATGGCTTCGTTTCATATTACAAATGTCAGAAACTGATCATTGCCTCACTAATTAGAAAGGTGTGGACAAGGAACCCTGAAGACTGGTCAACCTTGAAGCTCTGAAAGGTCAGAGCCAACCACTCCCCACCTAATAGAGACAATGGTAGGTGAAGCAACTTCCCCACCAAACAAACATGTAAATCCTTACTGATAAAATAATCTGCCTGTTACTAGAATTCCTTGCCTCAGGGCAATGGGTGTATCCCAAACCTGAATAAAAGAATGACAAGGCTAAAGCAAAGCCTAGTCCTCCCACTAGACTTGGCTCTCATTTCCCAAATTTATACTTTTCTAGTTTCTTTCATTTATCTGTGGCCTTCTCCAGAAGCCGAACCCTGAACCACACGGGACGTGAAAGGGAAACCACAGACAAACTCTCTAAAGAGAGGCCTTGGTTTGATGTGGCTGCCATCTTGGTAGTAAGCAGTGGAGAGAGAACGAGGGAAGATGGTGGTCGTGCTAAACACCTCTCCTGGACACCTGACTTAATTGGGGTGGGGAGGGCCAATGGGGGCGGGGAAGAGAGTGGTGGTGCCAGGCACCTTTCCTGGAAACCTGCCTGAAGGTATGAACCATGAGCATTTTTCCTCCTGATTACTCATCATTCAGGTTCCTGGTCTATGAAGGCTGGAGAGCATTTACTTACTAAGAATTATTATTTTAAAAAATATATTTTTTGCCGAGACCGGTTTGGCTCAGTGGATAGAGCGTCGGACTGCGGACTGAAAGGTCCCGGGTTCGATTCCGGCAAGGGCATGTACCTTGGCTGCGGGCACATCCCCAGTAGGGGGCGTGCAAGAGGCAGCTGATCGATGTCTCTCTCTCTCATTGATGTTTCTGACTTTCTATCCCTCTCCCTTCCGCTCTGTAAAAAAAATCAATAAAAATATATTTAAAAAAATATATATATATTTTTTATTGATTTCAGAGGAGAAGGGAGAGGGATAGAGAGATAGAAACATCAATAATAATAGAGAATCATTGATCGGCTGCCTCCTGCATGTCCCCCACCTGGGATCGAGCCCAAAACCCAGGCAACTGCCCTGAGCTGGATTCGAACCCAGGACCCCCCAGTCCACAGGCCAACACTGTTCACTGAGCCAACCCAGCTAGGGCAACTTACTAAGAATTATTAAAGGTCACACTTCGGTGATCAGGATTTGGGGGGGGTGGCTAATGGAGGTGGGGTTTTGGGGGTGTGTGGCTGAGAGCAATTGGCTTCTACAATGTGCTTCATAGCCACTGATTATTCTGGTCGTTTTGCTGTTTGGTCACTTGACTTTTATATATGTAGATTTTTTCTTAGATACAATAAACAATATCTCAAGAAGATTTTAAATATGATAGGGTTACATGCAATAGACACCAAGTATTCAAGGAAAATGATGTTACATATAATATTATTTGCAATAAACATTAATATCTCAAGAATAAAAGAATTTTAAGTATAATAATATTGTCCAAATTGTACTAACATAGTAGGATATTACAAAAGTTGCAGGAAATATTAAAACTCTACAAATATGGGATTACTTCCATTATATTCTGGAATACTTTTTCCCTTCCAGCTCGCTCTATTTTTGTTCATCAGATTATGTTGTTTATTATAATCCACAAATGACTGAGATCATATGATATTTATCTTTCTCCGACTGGCTTATTTCGCTTAGCATGATGCCCTTGACTGGAATCAAATGTGGGGACCTGTGAGTCCTCAGGCCAACACTTCAGCCACTGCAGAGCTTACACTTCGGGATGGCATCAGAAGCAGATGTTCTTAAGTATGAGTGTCTGTTTTGTGACATTAATGTTGTCTAATGGATTCAATGGAGGCAGGTTAGAGCCAGTTAGAGACTTGAGCAACCTCTGCAAGCTGCAATCACCCTGAAGGAGACACAGTCAAAAGTCCCGAATGAAGAAATAATGCTGCCATTCAGAAAGAGCAGGTCCTGAAGAAAGCTACCAAAACCAGCCACGCAGGTGCATCAGAAATAAACTTGACCCAGGCATCACCTCCCCTGAAGGCGCTAGAGGACCCTTAGTGTACTTGGTGTGTTCTTGGGGTATAAGCCTCTAAATCCAATCCCAGAGTCAACTGGTAAATACAGGATCAGGGCCTTGGAGCGTGGAAACTACATTACCCACAAGGCCATGCATGGAACGCAACCAATCTTAGCCAATGGGGGCTCAGAGAAGGCGGTTCCGTTTGGCCGCTTCCGTAGGGCGGGAACGGTATTCCTGGCGGCGTTTAGTCTTCTCAGATGATCTCAGGCGGTCGGCAGTTCCCGGTCCCACAGTCTCATTGTAAGTCTGGAGAGTTCTTTCCCCCAACACAGCCAGTGGTCGGAGCCTCCCGGGGTGCTCACAGCTCACACGTGGGATTGACGCTCGGAGTCACCACCCGGACCCACGGCAGGTTCGGGACAGGCACCGCCATTCCTACAGCGGCTTCTACTCCAGCCACTTCGGTCCCTCTCAGCCCACAGAGAGCAATGGAGGCGCCCGCGCTGGGGAGCTTCGCTGAGGTGAGTTCAGTCCCCCGGGCCCTCACCGCCTCCTCTCAGGGAACTGCACAGCCTGGGGAGGGTGCCTGTCACGTCCTGCATCTCAGTCCTCAAGGCGGACCGTGAGGAAGCCGGAGGGGAGAGAGGAAGGTTGTGTCTTCTGAGGACACAGCAAGTGCAGGGCAGAGAGGACAGGGGTGACCTGCATCTGAGGTTCCCCTGAAGATGGGGCTGTGAGGACTGGCGGACAGATCAGAGGCCGCAGGGAGGACATACCAGAGTCATAAGGGGATTTCCGGGCTGTGGGGTCCGTCAGAGAGAGGCCCGGGGTGGTCCTAGACCCAGCTGGAAGACAAGCTTCTCTGAATGTCATGTGCCAAGTTCATGGGTGAGTCTACCGAGATCCGGTGGCATTGGAGCAGGAAGGGTGGAGAGCTGAGGGAGTGAACGTAGTGTCTGAACATGGGATGTGGTGTGCACATCCGGAGGAAGTGTGAGCTGATGGTCCCCGGGACCTGTTGTGGGGACTTAAAGGCGAGGCATAAACCCAGGCTTGGCTTTGTCTTGGAGGCATGATCTGGGAGACTGCAGTGGTATTGCGTGGCAGGAAGGCTGGGGCCCAGGAGGCATGGCCCAGATCTTAAATGGCATTGCTCTCTCCCCTCCCCTCCCCCAGCCTTCCCACCCAACCCAGCTGCTCTGCTGAGGGCAATCCCAGTGAGTAACGGGACTGTGATGAGGGAGCAGCCTGCACTGGCATTAGGGCCTGGTGTCCACACTAACCGGGTGCCCTGGAGGAGGTTGAGGGTGCGGAAGGTGTGTAAGGAGTAGAATTACTGGTTCTCAGGCAGACAGCCCTGGTTTCAATTGTCTCCATTCTGACAGGTTGGCGTGACCTTTGCGGACATTGCCCTGTACTTCTCCAGGGAGGAATGGAGCCTCCTTGATGAGGGTCAGAGACAGCTGTACCTGACTGTGATGCTGGAGAACTTTGAACTTGTATCCTCGCTGGGTAAGACCCTCACTGTCACCAGTGACCAGGGCTTGGCTTTGTGATTTCCCAGGGTGTGCTGTGTCCTCCCATGTAGACTGAACTGCTTGATTTTCCATTTTCCTGGGTAGTTGCTGTCCTGGGGAGGGTTGGTCTGTTTCCCATGCTCCCCTCTATTCCTGAAGTCCCAGTTCTCCCGGCTGTACTACATTCCCAGGGAAGGACTTGTGGTTGGTAGTGTTGCAGAAAGCCTGAGGGATTCTACCTTGTTCAGTGAGGAAAGACTTTTCTATATTCCTGTTGATCACTTGTACCTATTTTTGGAAAAATTGTCTCTACTTATTTATCCTGTTTTGGATAAAGATTGTTTTGAATACCTCTATATTTATATATTAATTGCTTACTATGTATCACATATTTTTGCATGTGCTTAATTGTGCTTTGCAGATATTACCTCCCCACACCAACTTTTCTACAAAGCCCATGTTTTTGGCAATCCTGTCTTCAGCAGGTCTAGTGCCACCATTTTTCTAAAGCTTAGATGCTTGTTACTAGTGCTTAGCAATAAAGTATTTTTAATGAAGTATCAAATTTGTTTATCAGACAGAATCATTGCATTGTTATTAGCCTGCTGTATAGTATTAACATACCTTTATTATCCTTGGGGAACTCCCACTATTTTTGTGAATTTCTGTCTACATCACAATATTCCCTTTATTGAGTGGATCAGAACCGAATTTACAGTCCGTAAAGTGATTCCTTCATATGACTTGTAAATATTTTCTCCCATTCTCTGGATTTTCTTTCTTTTCATTTGTTTATTGCTGTTGTGCTGTAAAGTAGCTTTTAAAAATTTTTTTATTTCTTGCAATCTGGACTGTTTATTTTTTCTGTTTTATCTGGTGGTTGGTGTCACATTCAGAAAATCCTGCTCAAAACAAATCTGGAAAGCTTTTTTCTCTAGGTTGCCCTGAGGTGCTTTAAGTTTTAGCACTGAGGTTTAACTCTGTCATTGCAGGTAGAGGTAAATTTTATCTATCAGCAGTGTCCAGTATTGTTTTACATGTGAATATTGATTTTTAGCAGCACCATTCAGTGAAGAAACTGCCTTTCCCTTCTTCTGTGTCTTGCAGCTTTGACAAAGATTACTTGAAACCAAGATTACTTGGTTTTATTTGTGTGTTTTCTGTTCTGTTCTGTTCTGTTGATATATGTGTCTGTGTTTCTCCAGCAACACACTGTTTGCTTGCTTTCTCTTTGTACTAAGTTGAAGTCAGGAAGTGTGATGCCACCAGCTTTGTTCTCGCTCATGATTACTTTTGCTTTTTCAGTTTTTTATTCCATACATTTCAAGATTCTCTTTTCATTTTCTTTGTAAAATACCATAGGAATTATCCTGGGAACTGCATTTAATCTGTAGAGTGAGTTGTGTACTATAGCCATTTTGACCATATTTCTTTTTAAAAAATTCTTCATTGTTTAAAATACATTTTATTGATATTTTACAGAGAGGAAAGGAGAGGGATAGAAAGTCAGAAACATCTAGGAGAGAGAAACATCGATCAGCTGCCTCTTGCACACCCCCTCCTGGGGACGTGCCAGCAACCCAGGTACATGCCCTTGACCGGAATCGAACCTGAGACCCTTCAGTCCGCAGGTGGACACTCTATCCACTGAGCCAGACTGGTTTCGGCTCACAGTTTTCTAATCCACTCATCTGCTGATAGTCACTTAGGCTGTTTCCAAATCTTAACTATCATAAATTGTGCTGGTATGAATATAGGGGTGATATATCCTTTCTGAATTCTTGGGATATAGACCTAGAAGTGGGATTACTAGGTCAAATGGGGGTTCCATTTTTAACTTTTTGATGAAACTCCATACTGTTCTCCACAGTGGGTGCACCAGTCTGCATTACCACCAGCAGTTCATGAGGGTTCCTTTTTCTCTACCTCCTCGCCAGCACTTGTTTATTGGTTTCATGATGATAGCCATTCTGACATGTGTGAGATGGTGCCATATTGTCATTCTGATATGGATCTCTCGGATGAATAGTGACTTTGAGCATATTTTCATATGTCTTTGGGCCTTCTGTATGTCCTCTTTTGAAAAGTGTCTTTTTAGGTCCTTTGCCCATTTTTTGGTTGGATGGCTTAGCTTCCTTTGTTAAGTTGTATTAGTTCTTTATAAATTTTAGAGATTAAATCCTTATAGGAAATGTCATTGGCAAATATCTCTCAGGCACTGTGCTTTCTTGTTGTCTTGTTGATTCTTTCTTTTACTCTGCAGAAGCTTTTTATTTTATTTTATTTTATTTATTTATTTATTTATTTTTAGTTGTTTAAAGTTTATTTTTATGTGCATACAAGTTTCAAGAAAACAAAACTTTCAAGATATAGAGTATAACACATCAAATGGATTCATTCAGAATTATTTCAATTTCTACAGAAACAAGAGTATAAAATACATGTACTAGGTACATTAGATAATTTGTTTTGAGGTTTCAAAAGCAGTGTTTTGGTTTTAAAATTTTGATTCCATTCACATATCATTCAAGTAACAATTTCAAAAGTTAAATTTTTTAGTAACAATTAAATTAACACATAATCTTAAGACAATATAACAGATGAGCTGCCTTTAGCATGATCTTCAAAATAGTGCTGTTTAATTCTTCTACAAAAAGCAAGAAGGTTGCTATTGTTTTTCACCTTCTCAGAAAGTTCATCATTGGTCAACTGCGTGGTAAGAATGGTGTACAGGTGGCCAAATACCAGTGCATCTAGTTCAGTAGGCTGCTTATTGAAGAAATATGGTTGTGTTCCCAGTCTTTGAGAAAGAGCTTGACAGCACTGGTCAACATCTTCCAAGACCTGGTCCAGAGTCTTGTTACCCCATCCAATAGCTTTCATCTTGCGTTTCACTTCCCACTGTTTCTGATAGGCCAAAATACGATTTAGAGGCCAAGGGTAAGGCGATCCATATCTAGCATGTGTGATCTCCCCTACTGTAGCTTCATCACACCACTGGAGATACAACTCTGCAGTTAACAGCATATTGTTGACTAATTCCATGTAGGCTTTCATTTCTGCTTTTTGGACTTCATCCAAGCCATCACTGAGAGAATGGCCCTTGGCTTTAACGAACTGGACTATTGGACCAAGTTCTGATACTACTTGATTTCCTACATGAATAAAAGGTACTTTACCAGATGGAGACATATATTCTGCATTTGCCCTACAAACTACTTTGATAGGCAGATTACACATTTGCAAAAAGGCCTGTACAGCAAGAGAAGCTGCATTGTCAGAAAGCAAAATTTGCTCCCCTTTCAGTTGCTGATATAATGTAGCATTTTCAGGCCAAGGTTCTACAGCCGCGATCTGCGAGACGAAGGCTTCTGCCACGAGAGACATGTCGGCTGGGCGACGCTGCGCCCGCGGTTTCTGCTCCCCCGGCCCTCCTCACCCTCCTCCTCAACCCCCGCGGCTTCGGGCAGCTGACAGGCCTGGGCCGGGCCGCAGCTCGAAGCTTTTTATTTTGATGTAGTCCCATTTGTTTATTTTCTCCATATTCTCCATTGCCTTAGAAGCTGTGTCTATAAAAATATTGCTATGACATATATCTGCTAATTTGCTGCTTATGGACTCTTGTGGGATTTTTATGGTTTCCATCTTACATTTAAGTCCTTTAGCCATTTTGAGTTTATTTTTAGTATGATACAAGGTGGTGTTCTAGTTTCATGTTTTTGCAGGTATATGACCAAATTTCTCAACACCATTTATTGAAGAGACGGTCGTCTTAATTCCACTGTGTGCTTTTGCCTCCTTTTTCAAATATTAATTGAGCATAATGGCTTAGGTCTATTTCTGGGTTCTCTGTTCTGTTGCATTGTTCTATATGTCCTTTGTGCTAGTACCAGGCATTTTTGTAATATAGCTTGGTAACTGCTATTGTGATCCCTCCAACTTTGTTTTTCTTTCTCAAAATTGCTGCGGCTCTTCAGGTTTTTTTTATTTATTCCATATTAATTTTTGGAGAGTTTGTTTTAGGTCTGTGAAATATGCCATTGGTATCTTAGTGGGGATTGCATTGAATCTATAGATTGCTTTGGATAGTATGTACATTTTAATGATGTTGATTCTACCAACCCATGAACACAGTATATTGTTTATGTCTTCTTCCAATTATTACTTTTTTTCTTTTTAAAAAAAATATTTTATTGATTTTTTAGAGAGAGGAAGGGAGAGAGAAAAACATCCATCAGCTGCCACCTGCACACTGCTTACTGGGGATGTACCCACAACCAAGGTACATGCCCTGTACCAGAATCAAACCTTCGACCCTTAAGTCTGCAGGCCGATGCTCTATGCATTGAGGCAAACCAGTTAGGGCTTCTTCTATCTTTTTTTTTTAACTTCCTATAGGTTTCCGAATACAGGTCTTTTACCTCCTTACTTAAGTTTATGACTAGGTATCCTCATTTTTTTTGTTGCAATGGTAGATAGGATTGGTTTTTTTGTTGTTGTTTGTTTCTCTTTCTGTGAGTTCATTATTGGTGTATAAAAAGCCATATATTTCTGGGTGTTAATTTTGTATCCTGCTGCATTGCTGAATGCATTTATTATATTTAGTAGTTTTTTGATGGAGTCCTTATGGGTTTTCTTTGAACAATATCATGTCATCTGTGAATAATGACAGTTTTACTTCTTTTCCAATCTCATTGCCTTTCATTTCCTCTTCTTGTCTTATGGCTCTGGCTAGCACTTCCTGTACTGATTTGAACAGGAGTGGTAAAAGTGGGCATCCCTGACTTGTTCCTGTTCTTATGGAAAATGATTTTAGTTTTTGCCCATTGAGTGTGATGTTGGCTGTAGGTTTTTCATATAAGGCTTTTATTATATTGAGGTAAGATCCCTGTACTCCCACTTGGCTGGGAGTTTTTATCAAGAAAAGGTGTTGGATTTTGTCAAAGACTTTTCCTGCATCAATTGATATGATTATGTGATTTTTGTCTTTCAGTTTCTTCATGTGATGTATATTTCTTGATTTCCAGATATTGTACCATCCTTGCATCCCTTGAATAAATCCCAATTGGTCATGGTGTATGATCTTTCTAATGTAATACTGGGTCTGACTTGTTAGAATTTTGTTGAGGATATTAGCATCTATGGGGAACAATGTGACTATAGTAAGAGAGCTGCTGTGTAGGAGACAATCCCATGGAGCAGGACTTGCTTGGTGCTCAGTGAGTCTGCCCCCCGCCTTTTTTTTTTTTTTAAATCTTTATTGTTCAGATTATTACAGTTCCTCTTTTTTTCACCCCCATAGCTTCCCTCCACCTGATCCCCTACCCCACCCTATGCCCTTACCCCTAGCCATTGTCTTCAACCATAGGTGTAAGATTTTTGTCCAGTCTCTTCCCACACCTCTCACACCCACTTCCCCCTGAGAATTGTCAGCCCACTCCCTTTCTATGTCCCTGATTCTATTATATTCATCAGTCCATTCTGTTCATCAGATTTTTAATTCACTTGATTTTTAGATTCACTTGTTGGTATGTATGTATTTATTGTCATTTTGTTGTTCACCTTTTTCTTCTTCCTCTTCTTAAAGAATACCGTTTAGCATTTTATATAATCCTGGTTTGGTGGTGATGAGCTCTTTTAGCTTTTTCTTATCTGTGAATCTCTTTTTCTGACCTTCAATTCTGAATGATAGTCTTGCTGGGTAGAGTAATCTTGGTTGTAGGCTCTTGCTGTTCATCACTTTGAATATTTCTTGCCACTCCCATCTGGCCTGCATAGTTTCTGTTGATAAATCAACTGCCAGTCATATGGGTATTCTCTTGTAGGTACCCAACTGCTTTTCTCTTGCTGCCTTTAATATTCTCTGTTTGTCTTTTGCCCTTGGCATTTTTTTAAAAAAATATATTTTATTGATTTTTCATAGAGAGGAAGGGAGAGGGATAGAAAGTCAGAAACATCGATGGGAGAGAAACATCGATTAGCTGCCTCCTGCACACCCTCCATTGGGGATGTGCCTGCAGCCAAGGTACATGCCCTTGACTGGAATCGAACCTGGGACCTTTCAGTCTGCAGGCCGATGCTCTATCCACTGAGCCAAACTGGTTCGGCTGCCCTTGGCATTTTAATTATGATGTGTCTTGGTGTGGTCCTCTTTGGATAATTCTTATTTGGGGTTCTGTGCACTTCCTGGATTTGTAAGTGTATTTCTTTCACCAGGTAGGGAAAGTTTTCTATCATTATTTCCTCTAATAGGTTTTCAATATTTTGCTCTCTCTCTTCTTCTGGCACCTCAATAATTCTGATGTTGGTGTGCTTAAAGTTGTCCCAGAGGCTCCTTCACTATCTTCGTATTTTTGGATTCTTTTTGCTTTTTGTTTTTCTGGTTTGGTGTTTTTGTCTCCCTATATTTTAGATCTTTGATTTGATTCTTGGAGTCTTTGATCTACTGTAGAACTTCTGTATATTCTTAGTTTTTGTCTGGTCCTTTTCAATTTTCTTGGCATTCTCATTAAGGTCCCTGAAGGTCTCACTAAGCTCCTTGGAGGTCTCATCAAATTTCTCGGCTGTTTTTAGAAGATTCTTGAATAACCTTATAAATGGGATCCTGAACTTTTATGTCTGATAATCTGGTTTCCTCTATTTCTTTCATTCGTGACATGTTTTTTGTCTCTGCATTTTGCTGCTTCCCTGTGTTGATGGAGTGGAAGAACTGCTGTGCTAAAGACATGCCTATGGGGCCAGACTTGCTTCAGTGGGGCTTTGATGCTCACTGAGTCTGCCTCATGGATGTGAGTAGTTGAATTCTAGTGGTATCTCATACTGACCTCTAGATACACTAGCTTCTGGATCCCCAATGGGGTGCAGGTCAGCTACTGTCTGAGGTGACCCAGCAGGAGCTATAGCGAGGTCTGTAGATTTCTCCTGGTCTGACCAGAGCTGCAGTTTAGGTTAAGCTGCGAAAGCGCGGGCCATTTATATGCAAATGCTACTGAGCCCATCAGGGTGAGTTTGCAAATTGCGAGGGGCGAGGTCTCAGGGAGTCACTAGACTAGGGCTTGGCAAACAGCGATGGCTACCACTCGGCTGTTTCTGCATCTCCCTGTTTTCAAGTCCCCGTGCCTCTGCACACTGAACAATGATTGCCACGGGCACCTCTGCAAGGGAGTCACCCCCACTTTCCAACTCAATGGCAGACTATCCAGCTTTTCCCCATAGGAGTCTGGGTTGTGAGCATCTCCCTAGAAGCAGAGTTCAGAGTAATCAGGAGCCCGTATCCCCTCTTGTTGAAAAAAAGCAGCCCAAAGTCGCTCGCCACCAGCCCGGCTCGCGCCCGTGAGTCTGCCCCTCGAGTGTGTCACTTACGGATGTGAAGGGTTGTGAGCTGGAACGGTATGACCCTGACCACTGCGTACACTGGTTCTTGGGTCTCCAGGGAGTTGTAAACTAAGCCCCTGCCTGGAGCCACCCAGCAGGATCTACAGAGGGATCTGTAGATGCACTTGTGTGAATCATCTTTGGAAATACCCCAGACAAGGCCCAGCTGTAAAGCAAGGAATGCTAGTTCTTTAGCCACATCTTGGGCCTTTTATTGACAGGTTTGAGGCTCCCTGATACAATACAACTTGTTTGACAGGTTTTACCCTGAGGAAGGACAGGCCATTCATATAGAAAAGCTGCTGCACATGGCTGGGGTGGGGTTGTAAACTGGATGAGGTGAGGTCTCAGGGAATCACTAGGGAAGGGAAAACAGAAATGGCTGCCAGTCAGGTCCCAGCCTAGGAGACCACAATTGCATTCCTGCTGCGAGCAACTCTATCTGAAGGACACGGTCCCGAGGTCCTTCCCTGATGGCAGACAGTCCAGTTTCTCCTTGTACGTGTCTGGGTCACCCTCCGAGTCTCGCCTGGCATTTGAGCTCAGAGGTGGTGGGGGTCTGTGAGCTCAGTTTGTGGTGCTGACATTATAAGAGGAGCAGCTGGGTCTGCTGTAGCCTCTGTGTCACTGAGCCCCAATCTGCACTGGTATTTAGAGCCCACAGTTCTTCCTACCAGTCGGGACTTCTTCCCCGGCTCGGGGGCCCTGGCTGGGCATCTGCCGTGGGCTGGGATCTCTTGCTTCTTCAGGTGACCTCTGCAGAGACAACCTCCCTCCCAATTGAAAAGTGGCCCACATGGGCACAGGACCAACACCGTTCCTGCCTCCGCACCTCCTACCAGTCTTGGTGTGCTTTATTCTTCTTTTAAAAAAATATATATATTTTATTGATTTTTTACAGAGCGGAAGGGAGAGCGATAGAAAGTCAGAAACATCCATGAGAGAGAAACATCGATCAGCTGCCTCTTGCACGCCCCTCACTGGGGATGTGCCCGCAGCCAAGGTACTTGCCCTTGACCGGAATCGAATCCAGGACCCTTCAGTCCGCAGGCCGAGGCTCTATCCACTGAGCCAAACCGGTCTCGGCGTGCTTTATTCTTTACTTCTCTAGTCGTAAGACTTCTATTCAGCCAGCTATCCAGCAGTTCTGCCTGATAGTTGTTCTGTATTTTAGTTGTAATTTTGATGTCGTTGGAGGCAGCCAGTACAGGCTTTTGCCTACACTGCAATTTTGGATCTCCTCTCTGGTAACTTTTCTAAATTTAATTACTTATTCTTCTTTTATCTTCACCTGAATAGTGAGAATATTTTTTCTATTGATTTTTTTTTTTTTTTTTTGAGAGAGAGAGAGAAACATCAATTGGTTGCCTCCCAGATGTGCCCCACTAAGAAGGGTGATTGAACCTGAAACCCACTTACCTGCCCCTTACTGGGAATCTGAACAATGAGCTTCCAGTTGTACAGGCAGGCACTCTCAGCTTTGAGTGACACAGGCCGGGGCTATTTATTTATTGTTTCAGTTATTTCATGATTTATTTTGTAAATATGTTTTGTTGATTTTAGAGAGAAAGAGGAGAGAGCGATAGAAACATGAATTATGAGTGAGAGTCATTGATCAGCTGCTTCCTGCACACCCCCACTGGATATTGGGCTGGCAACCCGTGCACGTCCCCTGATAAGGAGTGGAATTGTGGTCTCTTAGGTCATGGGTCGATGTTCAATCACTGAACCGTACTGGGCAGCCTTTATTTACTGATTTTAGAGACAGGAAGGGGAGACAGGGAAAGAGAGGGAAACATTGATTTGCTGTTCTACCGCATTTATTGGCTGTGCCCTACGTGTGCCATGATAGGGGACCACACCCACAACCATGGTGCATTGGGACCACACACTCAACAAGTGAGCTACCTGGCCAGGACTCTGAATTTGTTTTTTTTTTCTTTTTCTTTTTTGATCTTTATTGTTCAGTTTATTAATTTCATTGTTCCCTTTTTTTTTCCACCCTATAGTTCCCCTCCACCTGGTACCCATCCCACCCTCTGCCCTCACCCCCCTCCCCTGTCCTCTCCCATAGTTGCATGATTTTTGTCCAGTCTCTTGCTGCACTTCCCACACCCCCTTTCTCCCCAAGAGTTGTCAGTCCATTCCCTCTCTATGTCCATGATTCTGTTACATTCACCAGTTTATCCTGTTCATCAGCTTATTAATTCACTTGATTTTTAGATTCATTTGTTGATAGATGTGTATTTGTTGTTCCTAATTTACACTTTTATCTTTTTCTTCTTCCTCTTCTTAAAGAATATCTTTCAGCATTTCATATAATATTGGTTTGGTGGTGATGAACTCCTTTAGCTTTTTCTTGTCTGCGAAGCACTTTATCTGACCTTCAATTCTGCATGATAGCTTTGCTGGATAGAGTAATCTTGGTTGTAGATTCTTGCTGTTCATCACTTTGAATATTTCTTGCCACTCCTGTCTGGCCTGCATTGTTTCTGTTGAGAAATCCGCTGACAATCGTATGGGTGCTCCCTTATAGGTAACCATCTGTTTCTCTCTTGCTGCTTTTAATATTCTCTCTTTGTCTTTTGCTCTTGGCATTTTAATTATGATGTGCCTTGGTGTCGTCCTCTTAGGGTTCCTATATATTGGGGTTTGGTGCACTTCTTGGACTCCTAAGTCAATTTCTTTCACCAGGTGTGGGAAGTTTTCGGTCACTATTTCTTCAAATAAGTTTTCATTGTCTTGCTCTCTCTCTTTTTCTGGCACCCCTATAATTCAGATGTTGGTATGCTTGAGGTTGTCCCAGAGGCCCCTTACACTATCTTCAATTTTTTGGATTCTTTTGGTTTCTTGCTTTTTCAGCTGAGTGGATTTTACCTCCTTGTATTTCAAATCTTTAACTTGGTTCTTGGGGTGCTCCAGAGCACTTTTAGGTCTTTGTATAATATTTTTTATTTCAGTCAGTGTATGCTTAATTTCTGGTTGGTCCTTTTTCATATCCTTGAGAGTCTCCTTTATATCCTTGAGGGTCTCCTTCATTTCCTTGTAGGACTCATTCATTTCCTTTGCAGTCTTGCTTATTTCCTTATAGGCCTCGACCTTTTGTTGGAGCCTCTTGAAAAGCCCTATAACCGTGGTTTTGAATTCCATGTCCAGTTGTTTTTTTCCCTCCATTTCTTTCACATCTGATTTCTTTCCATGTCTCTGCATGGTGGCTGCTTCCCTGAGTTGGTCAATTAGCTTTGTGTGGTATACTTCCTACTAGGGACAGTAGCTCAGCCTCCCCAGTTATCTGAGGTGAATGGGTTGCACAGTCTTGCTTAAATTAAGCCCAGGTTAATCGTTGTTAGCACTTGGAGGGGTTGACCTCTAGGCCAATTGTCTGCAGCATTCAGCTGTGCTCAGGTTGGATGGGCAGAGTCTTCGGGCCAAACAGACAGCGTCAGCTCCGCCCTATGCGGCCCCAGGGACTCTGTGTCGGTGGCAATGGCCGCCAGCACCTCAGAGAGAGCCACTGTGGAGCTCCACCGGCTGCCGGGGAATTCAGACTCTCCCCAAATGAGTCCACACACCCAATGTCTCACCCAGGGTCGTAAAACAAAGCAGTCTGATGGTTTTCCGAATGAGAGAGCGAGTCACAGAGCGCTCTCTGCGCGGTCACGCAGCTGAGCTGTTCGCGCAAGCTGCCTTCTCCACAAACCGGGAGACCCCTGCAGCACCCGAGCTTCGGTGTGCCCTCCCACTGTCCAGTTTTCACCCCGTGTGATAGTGGGTTCCCTGGAATTCGCCCAGAGCTGGAGAATCAGTCCAGTGGGACATCTTTGTCTCCCCGTTCGAGAAAACTGGCCGGTTTTCAGCTGCCCGCCCTCTCCGCTGGCGCGCGCTCCAAACCTCTCTCCATGCGAATCTTTCAACGCTGTCCACCACCGCTCCTCCGAGTCACAGTGTCTTATTTTCACTTTTATTTGTGGAATTTTCACTCGGCCAGCTTTCTGGTGATTCTGGAAGGTGTTTGTTCTTTCGTTAAGTTGAGTATTAAAATTGCTGAGTATGACCGCAAGATAGGTGTTTTACCTATGCCGCCATCTTGGTTCCTCCTGAATTTGTTTATTAATTTCAGAACCTCATATGGGATCTTGACAAATTTCTCTATGGAGGGTCATGTGGACTCCTAATTTCAACATATCTTCTGATGCTTTGTGGTTCATAGTGTCAGGTGTAATGTTTTATCTTTCTTTTCTTTTTTTCATTTCTTTGAGGCTTGTTTTTGTTTATTCTTGTTTTTTGTTTTAGTCTAGCTCAAGATTTTCCCATTTTTATATTTTTTTAAAAAGTGCCTACTAGGCCAAAATTAGTTTGGCTCAGTGGATAGAGCGTCAGCCTGCGGACTGAAGGGTCCCAGGGTCGATTCCGATCAAGGGCATGTACCTTGGCTGTGGGCACATCCCCAGTAGGGGGTGTGCAAGAGGCAGCTGATTGATGTTTCTCTCATGGAAGTTTCTGACTTTCTATCCCTCTCCCTTCTGCTCTGTAAAAAAATCAATAAAATATATATTTTTTAAAAAAGTACCTGTTAGGTATTCTTTTATTTTGTCCTGTCTCCCGTTTATTGCTGCTTTTTCAAATATTGTGTTTTTTTTTGTGTTGTATTTTGTATCCTTTGGGTTTATTTTTGGTTTTGTTTCTAGATTCCTGATATGGCAGGTTAGGTTTTGTGAGATTATTTTTCATAATGTAGGCCTTTATCCCTATAAAATTTTCTCTTTAAATTACATTCTCTGAATTTTGTACATGATTTTTGATAGATTTTATTTACTTTGTCTCTAGACTTTTTTCAGTTCTGTTTTGTTTGGCTACCTTGAAATTTTTATTTATTCATTTATTATTGGTTTCACATAGAGAGGAAGAGAGATGGACAGAGAGAGAGAAACATCACTTGAGGGAGAAACATCAATCGGCTGCCTTCTGCACACAAAGTAACTGGAAATGGAACTCACATACTGATAGGTGCCTTGAGTGGGAATTGAATCCTTGAACCTTTGGTACACAGAACGATGCTCCAACCGCCTGAGGCATATTGACCAAGGCATTCTACATTTTTTAAAGACAAAAATTTCACCCTAACCGGTTTCGCTCAGTGGATAGAGCATCGGCCTGCAGACTAAAAGTTCCCAGGTTCGATTCTGGTCAAGGGCATGTACCTGGGTTACGGGCACATCCCCACAGGAGGCGTGCAAGAGGCAGATGATTGATGTTCCTCTCTCATCGATGTTTCTGACTCTCTATCCCTCTGGAAAAAATCAATAAAATACATTTTTCTAAAAAATAAAGACAAAAATTTCCAGTATTTTTTGAAGAAAAAGCCACCTGGGTCAGTGATAGCAGAAGCACAATGGCTCCTGGAGGTAACTCAGATCATTGTTTTTTGCTGTGGCTCAAATGGGATTTAAGGGGAAGAATCATTGGTGCATCACAGAAGATACACGACTTTTTGAATGACACAGTGGTCCCACAGGCTGACCTGCCTTGGTGAAGGGTCCTTGCGAAAGAATTCACACCTGGCGGTTGTTACATTCAAAGCTAGAAACCCCGTGTTTTCTTCTTCTTTTTCTTCTTCTTTTTTTTTTTTTTTACAGAGAGGAATGGAGAGGGATAGAAAGTCAGAAACATCGATGAGAGAGAAACATCGATCAACTGCCTCCTACACACCTCCAACTGGGGATGTGCCCGCAGCCAAGGTACATGCCCTTGACCGGAATCGAACCCGGACCTTTCAGTCCGCAGGCCAACGGCTCTATCACTGAGCCAAACCGGTTTGGCGAAACCCCGTGTTTTCTTACAGTTCCCTGTCCTCACCCAGTTATGCTTGTTAATGCTTATTGTTGATACCTTGCCAGCTACTCAGTTCTAATAGTGATCATTTCCACTGGGATTCCCAGTCCACTGATAACCTTTACCTCTCTGGAGTTTGCACCTCTCCCTCTTTCACGGTTCTCTCTTTACTGCAAACCAACGTTGTTCCATACCTGAGGCGCCTTGGAGTACACACTTGTTATTTTATTCACATTGAACATCATGTGCTCTAACATAATTAATTTTTATGACTTTGAGCAGCTTTAAATTATCCTACACAAACTCACATGATCAGCATGTTAGGTCCTCGAGGAAACTGCGCAAGAAAAATGAGTAGAGCCTTCCTGTCTTCTTTGTATCCCATTCTGTGATTCTGTCCCTCTCGGTGCGATTTTCCTCATCGAGTGACCTGTGGGGCCACATTATTTATAACAGCAATTTCCTCAGTCTACCTCACTCATCTTGAACATCTTTCTATGGAATCATGCCTAGCCATGACAGAAACATTTGTGATGAAGATATTGTTTTCTTTCTTTTTTTTTAAAATTTACTTTATTGATTTTTTACAGAGAGGAATGGAGAGGGATAGAGAGTTAGAAACATTGATGAGAGAGAAACATCGATCAGCTGCCTCCTGCACACCCCCTACTGGAGAAGTGCCTGCAAACCAGGTACGTGCCCTTGACCGGAATGAAACCTGGGACCTTTCAGTCTGCAGCCTGACGCTCTATCCACTGAGCCAAACCGGTTTCAGCGAGATAATTCTGTTTTTGTAATGCCCACATGTATTTCACCTTTGTTTCCTTTTGTTCAGGTTGCTGCTGTGGAGCAGAGAGTGGGAAGGAACCAACTGAACAGAAGGTTTCTGTAAGAGTGTCACAGGCCAGGAATCCCAAGGGAGCCTTGTGTTCCCAGAAGAGCCACCCCTGTGAGAGTTGTGGGCTCGTCTTGGCAAACATTCGCCAGGTGACGAAGCTGCAGGGAACACAATACCCACAGATACTGGTGAGATGTGGGGCATGTGCAAAATGGTTTTATTTCAGTGCAAAATGTCACCAGCAGCGTGTGAGAGAGAAGACTTTCATTAGAGGTGTGGAGAGGATGTCACTTGCAAACAGCTGCAATTTCAGTGTGTCCCAGAACTGTTTCCCATGTGAGGAGGTTGGGCAGAGTGTCCTTACCGGTTCAGGACATCTCCACCTACAGGCTACTCACACCAGGGACAGTCCAAATGCTATTCCGACGTGTGGGATGATGTTTCAAAGGAGAAAAAATGATTACACCAGAAAAGAATGTAAGGAAGACATTAGTGGCATCCACATGTTTATTAATGAAAAGGGTGTCCATGTGGGAAGTCAGTGTTTTGTGAGCTCTGAATGTGGAAAATATTTTACCAAATTTTCTAGCTTTCGTTATCAACAGCAAGGTCACACTGGAGAAAGGCCTTATCAGTGCAGTGAATATGGCAAATCTTTTATTAGTATTAACAGCCTACATGACCATGAAGCTTTGCACACTGGAGAAAGGCCTTATGAGTGCAGTGAAAGTGGAAAAGCTTTTTCCAGTAGAGGTTTCCTCAATTATGAGAAGAGAATTCAAAAAAGAGAAAGGACTTATCAATGCCGTGAATGTGGAAAATCTTTTACAAGCAACTCGCACCTTCATAGTCATCAGAGAGTTCACACAGGAGAAAAGCCTCATCAATGCAGTGAATGTGGAAAATCTTTTATCACTAGCACCAACCTTCGTGTTCATCAGAGAGTTCACACAGGAGAAAAGCCTTACAAATGCAGTGAATGTGGGAAATCTTTTACCACAAACACCAACCTTCGTATTCACCAGAGAGTTCACACTGGAGTAAAGCCTTATAAATGCAGTGAATGTGGGAAATCTTTTATCTGGCGCACTTCCCTTTGTCGTCATCAGAGAATTCACACTGGAGAAAAGCCTTATCAATGCAGTGAATGTGGGAAATCTTTTCGCACTACGACGCACCTTCGTATTCATCAGATAGTTCATACAGGGGGAAAGGCTTATAATTGCAGTCATTGTGGAAAATCTTTTACAAGGAGCAAGAGTCTTCAATATCATCAGTGTGTTCACACTGGAGATTATGAGTGTAATTAATGTGAGATATCTCTCAGCCAAATTTGTATATTCGCTCTGCACAAGAGTCCAAATGTGAAAAATTTCTTAGATGTGTAGGAAATGTATTTTCTTTGTTAGGACTTAACTGTAGTTTTAAAAAAATTTGAAATCTCACTCTGAATTATATCTGATACATTTAATCACCCACATGATATAAATCCCTTCAATTGTTTTTGTTTTTATATTTGTTAGTATTTATGTTGGAACCATATGTAACTATGTTGCACTTCCTAGCATACAGAGATGTCTTCCCAGGTGTATGTCACTGCATATTTCTGTTGCTGAAGATATTTCACCTGAACCACCCATAACGTCCCTACAGATGATATCAATCCCCATCATCGTGTGCCTGCAAAGCTACCTCTGTTGTCTAATTTGCTGAAGAAAATCAGGAATACCTGAGCCCTTGGTTCTTCCTTGTTTCTCTGTCATGAATTGCCACATAGGACTGATTACTATTGTCCCCAGGAAACATAAGGTTGCAGAGGGACTGCCATTTTCAGGGACATGCTTTCTCTAGATGCCAGTGATGGATTTATTTGTGCCTCAGTCACCAGTGGAAGAATTGCCAGTCATAGGTCTCTTTCTTTGCAAAACAATGAAGGCTTTTTCCTAAGACTTCTTTAATCTTGGGTGTTCTATTGAGTCTGTGTCCTAATTTATAAGGAGATCTGAGCTCTCCAACATTTTTGTCATTTGGGGAAGACTATGGTGCCGACATTAGCTTAGCAGTTTTTGCCAAATTTATGTTGCTGCCCATAATTTTCTTAGGAATCACTGTGGATTCTTGTCCTCATGTGAAGATGGATGCTGTGAGAGACAGAGATCACTCCAAAGAGGGGTAGCTGTGACAGCCTCAAGTGTGTCTGGAAGCAGCGTGAATTTTTTTTTCTTGTTTTCAGGGGATGCCAAGACATTTGAAGGGAACCTCCTTCCTAGGGCTTTGCAGAGTGACATGTACCCTAGTGCCTTCAATTCCATGGGTGATGGTCACTGGTTGGAGCACCATTGCAGTGAGGAGAAACCCTTTCACTGCAGAAACACTGACCTGATTGTTGTTGGACCAGACTGCAGCCTATGAGATGGAATGGTCTTCATCTAAACCTGCACTCAGAAAAAATTTTTTTTTCTTTATTAGAAAATTGTTTCATGTAAAAACTACAGCAGCAGCATTACCCAGATCTAAGGGACTCCAGGCATGTTTATCTTCTCGGGAGCAATCTTGTCATTGACTATAGTCAAGAGGTTTTGTGGGCTCCTGTAGCTTCTCAGATGTTCTCATCGGAGCGATGGGTGCTCTGGCAGCAGAACAAAGATGAAGACAGAGGCTGTCTTTTGTCCAGCAATGTGGTCTTGAGACCCGGCCAGCATTCCAGTGGGTTTGGGCGAAAGTTCATTGTTGCATTTCTGTCACTGAGATGAGACTCTGGCCCGGGGGACATAAGAATGTGGATTGAATATAGAGTTTCCAAACCTGTTCTTCCAACATAGGTGAAAGTACATTTGTTTTATCTTGAACTATTTTTTAACAGCTGAAATGAGTAAATTACATGTATCAAATATAGTGTTTCATAAATCTTGACATGTGCTTGAAAATTCAACCATCATCACACATAATGCTGACCATATGACTCACTGTGGAGTTGCTTCATGATCTCATTTAATCCGTCCCTCTTCTTCACAGCTTTCCCAGTAAATATGGATTTACATTCTATTTTATTAAAAAAACTTTGCTTTTTTAAAGTATTTTTCTGCTTTAATTTATATTTCATAAATTCTTGGAGATTTACTAAAGATATATTAAAGATTTATTAATGATATATTAGCAACTCATCTCTCCTTTTTTTTTTTTTAATATATTTTATTGATTTTTTACAGAGCAGAAGGGAGAGGGATAGAAAGTCAGAAACATAGATGAGAGAGAGACATCGATCAGCTGCCTCTTGCACGCCCCCTACTGGGGATGTGCCCGCAGCCAAGGTACATGCCCTTGCCGGAATTGAACCCGGGACCCTTCAGTCCGCAGTCCGATGCTCTATCCACTGAGCCAAACCGGTCTCGGCCTCATCTCTCCTTTTTATAGATATTCTTCTTGTTGTTAATCCTCACACAAAGATATTTTTCCATTAATTTCTTAGGGAGAGTGGAAGAGACAGGGAAAGACAAGAGAGAAACATCACAATTGGTTGCCTCCTACATCATCCGAGACCAGGGCCCAGGCTGGGAAGGAGTCTTCACCAAGGAACTTGCCTTTGACTGGAATTGAACCTGGAACCCTTTGGTCTGCAGGCCTGTGCTCTGTCCAGAGCCAAACTAGCTAAGACCCTGGTAGATATTCTTATCTTTGAATAGATGACCATCATGTCATCCATTTTAATAAATACTTTGTTATTTCTAATAACGCTGGTACATACATTTCTGTATAATTCCTTATATGAATAATAGAGGCCAGGTGCATGAAAATTCATGCACTGACGGGTGAGTCTCTCGGGCCGGCCCACCCCCTCTCACAGTCCAGGAATTCTTCGGGGCGGAAGGCGACCCAGCAGTTGGGAAGGCGAGAACTCTATCATGCTGCTGCCACTGCTGGCTGCGCAAGCCTCGGACGGCCCTGGGTACCTGAGCCTCAGGTGGTCCTGGTCAGCTGGGCAGCCAACATCTGAGGCTTTCCTGTGCCTCGGGGTGGCCCTGAGCTGCTGGTTGCGGTGGGGACTGGGGGACTACAGAGACAGTTGCACAGAATGGGTGGGCCCAGCAGTGCTATGCACCTGCCACCCCAGAGGGCTTAGGGGACTGGGCGCTGCGTTCATGTGTCTGTGGGCATCAGTCTTTTGAGGCCGTGGTATCAATGAGCATATTCCCTCTATTGGCTGTGGGTGCCGCCATCTTTTGAGGGTGTGATGGTCAGTTAGCATATTCCCTCTTTATTAGATATAAGTGTTATTTACCTTTGTCAGTGGAACATCCCCTGAGGGCTCCCATGCTGCAAGAGGGCACAGGCCAGGCTGAGGGATCACCCCTGAGTGTATTAGTCTTGTGCACCAGGCCTCTAGTTTAAATATATCCTGTGATTTTGTCATTCTTCCTCACTGTTGTTTGTATTTTTTATAAGAATTTATGGTTAGCCTTTTTTTCAGAAGTTTTATACGGTTTCGTTGTATTAGAATAATATATTTTTTAAGTTTGTTTCATTTCCAGTATGTACAGATGATATCCAGCACCACACACTCCCATGCACGCCACACACACACACACACACACACACACACACACACACACACTGCATCTACCTAAACTTGCCAGACACACTCCTTCCTTTTGAGTCACGGGGACATTGCCACACTTGGCAGTCCCCAAGTTTCTGGTTCCATTCATTAGATTTGGTCTTTCAGAAAGAAGACAGCTGGACGTTTAAGAAGCTGAGCCCTTGGTCAGAGCAGAGTGCAGGACCCAAGAGCCACAACCTGAAATACATGCAGACCCCCCACTTCCCAGGGGCCATTCTTGAGCCCCTGTCCCTCCAGGAGAGAGCTCTTGTCTGTCCTTCCCAGAGCTGTGGACACATCCTGGCTCTCCTACCTTGAGCCTTTCCTATGGTCTTGTAAAGGGGGGGGGGGGTAATTGAAATAAGTTTGTTGGCTCTGCCCTCCTCTCCTAGTGAGGATCAGGTACAGTATCAATGGTGGGTCATCAAGGAAAACTCTACCTTGCTCAAAGGTACCCTGTCCCAGAGAGGAGAGAAAGAAGGGAGGGTTGGGAGAAGGCAGTTGTTTAATCTTGGCGGGAGGGGAGCCAACATGGGGAAGGAGATGAGGTGAGATTTTTATATTTACAGGGAGAACTTTTTGCTGGGTTTAAACTTCAACTAGGCCTGTGCGTTTAGCAGCTCCTTAGCCTTAAAACATTTTTTTAAAAAAGAGAAACCATGCCTGCCATTCATTCAGGAAGAGCTTGTCCTTCAGGAAGATATGCAAAACCAGCCACGCAGGTGCAGGAGAAACAAACCTGCCCTAGAAATCAGCTCCCCTGAACGCGCTGCAGGGCCCTGAGTGTACTTGGTGTGTTCTTGGGTATTTGCCCCTAAATCCATTCCTGGAGTCAGCTGAGGAAATGCAGAATTCCGGACGGGGAGCCTAGAAACTACATTACCCAGAAGGCCTTGTACGGAATGCCACCAGGCTGAGCCAATGGGGGCCGAGAAAAGGCAGTTTCCTTTGTCCAGTTCTGTGGGCGGGACTTGCCCTCCTGGCGGGTTTTGTCCTCTCTCAGGTCTGTCTCGGGCGGGCAGGAGTTCCCGGTCACAGGGTCCCATGGGGAAGGCGGGAGAGCGGTGTTCCCCGCCCCACAGCCCCTGGTGGGAGCCGCAGGGGTGCTCGCCGCTCACATGTGGGAATGAAGCTCCCAGTTACTCCCTGGACCCCGCCGGGCCTCGGACAGGGACCGCCATTCCCTGGGCGGCTGCTGCTCCCGCTGCTCCCGCCCCGCTCGGCCCTCAGAGAGCCATGGCTGCCCCTCCGCTGAGGAGCTTCGCTGAGGTGAGTTCCTGTCCCCCGGGCCCTCACCGCCTCCCCACACCGAACACCACAGCCCGGGTGCGAGCGCCTGTCACGTCCGCCGGCTCAGTCCGCGTGGAGGACCGTGAGGAAGGCGGAGGGGAGAGAGGAGGGTTGTGGCTTCTGAGGACACAGCAAGTGCAGGGCGGAGAGGACGGGGGTGACCTGCATCTGAGGTTCCTCTGAGGATTGGGCTGTGAGGACTGGCGGACAGATCAGAGGCTGCGGGGAGGACATATCAGACTCATTGGGGCTTTCCCGACTGTGGGTTCCCTCAGAGGCCAGGGGTGGTCCTGGACCCGCTGGAAGACAAGCTCTTTGCATGTCATTTGCTAAGTTCATGGGTGAGTCCAGCGAGATCCAGTGGCATTGGAACAAGAAGGAGGCCGAGCTGAGGGAGTGAACCTCGGCTTTGAACATGAGAAGGGGTTAAAGATTACACAGTGGTGTGCACATCTGGAGGAAGTGTGAGCTGATGGTTCAGGACCTGGTGTGGAGACATAGAAGTGAAGCTTAAACCCACGCATGGCTTTGTCTTAGAGGCATGACCTAGGAGACTGCAGTGGTATTGCTTGGTATGAATGCTGAGCCCTGCAGGATTCACCCAGACTTTAAATGGTATTGCTCTCCTCCCCACTTCTCCCCACCCAACCCAGCTGCTCTGCTGAGGGCAATCCCAGTGAGTAACGGGACTGTGATGAGGGAGCAGCCTGCACTGGCATTAGGGCCTGTTGCCCACAGTAACCGGGTGCCCTGGAGGAGGCTGAGGGTGGGGAAGGTGTGCCAGGAGTAGAATTACTGGTTCTCAGAGAGACAGCTCTGTATTCAGTTGTCTCCATTCTGACAGGTTGGAGTGACCTTTGAGGACATTGCCCTGTACTTCTCCAGGGAGGAATGGAGCCTCCTTGATGAGGGTCAGAGACAGCTGTACCTGACTGTGATGCTGGAGAACTTTGAACTTGTATCCTCGCTGGGTAAGACCCCCACTCTCACAGTGACCTGGACTTGGCTTTGTGATTTCCCAGGTCCCATTTCCCAGGGTGTGCTGTGTCCTCCCATGTAGACTGTGGTTCTGTTTGATTTTCCAGTTTCCTGGGTAGTTGCTGTTCTGGGGACGGTTGGTCTGTTTCCACTGCTCCCTTCTTTCCTGAAATCCCAATTCTCCCCGCTGTACTACCTTCACAGGAAGCCTAAGGGATTCTATCTTGATTCCTGAGGAAAGTATTTTCTATATTCCTATTGGCCATGTGTGTATATTGTTTGAAGAATTTATCTCTACATCCTTATACTGTTTACTATCTGTATTTTTTGGTTAATGATTTTTTTAGATTAACTTGTATATTTTATATATTAATTAGAGGCCAGATGTATGAAATTTGTGCTCTCAGGTTGGGGGTGGCCGTGTCCCTCAGCCCAGCTTGCACCCTCTTCAATCTGGGAACCCTCAGGGTATGTCCCACTGCCAGTTGAGGCCCGATCCCTGTGGACATTCAAGCATCCCTGTCATATTCCAGGACTGCTAACTCTCAACCACTCACCTGCCTGCCTGCCTTATTGCCCCTAACCACTTTTGTCTGCCAGCCTGATCACCTTCTAACCACTCCCCTGCCAGCCTGATTGACGACTGACTGCTCCCCTGCCAGCGTGCTCACCTCAAGTGCCCTCCCCAGCTGACCCAATTGCCCCTAACTTCCCTCCCCTGCTGGCCTGATTGCCCTCAACTGCCCTCCCTTGCCGGTCTTATCTTATCCCCAACTGCCCTCCCATGCTTGCCTGGTTGCCCTCAACTGCCGTCCCCTGCAGGCCCAATCCCCTCCAATGGCCTTCCCCTTCCAGCACAATTGCCCTCAACTGCCCTCCCCTGCTGGCTATTTTGTGACCACATGGGGGCGGCCATCTTGTGAGGGCGTGATGGTTAAATTGCATATTACCTCTTTCTTATATAGGATTGCTTATTACATACACAACACCTATATTTGCATGTGCTTACTTGTGCTTCTCAGATACTGCTCTCCCAGGCCCACTTTTCTATGAAGTCCATGATTTTGTCAACTGTGCATTTAGCAGGTCTAGTGCCACCATTTCTCTAGCAAGCTCAGATGCTTGTTACTAGTGCTTAGCAATCAAGTATTTTTAATGAAGTTATACACTGAGTAGCCAGATTATTATGATCTCTCAACACATAATAATCTGGCCACTAAGTAAATAAGAGGACTGGTGCATGAATTCATGCATGGGTGAGGTTCGACCAGCCTGGCCTGGGGGAGGGGACATGGTTGGATGGCCAGCCTGGCTGCTGGTCGAACTCGTGGTTGAGGGGACAATTTGCACATTAGCTTTTTATTACATAGGATATACACAGAGTAGCCAGATTATCATGCATTCGGAGATCTTTTTTTTTTTTAATATATTTTATTGATTTTTCACAGAGAGGATAGGAGAGGGATAGAGAGTCAGAAACATGGCTGAGAGAAACATCGATCAGCTGCCTCCTGCACACTCCCCACTGGGGATGTGCCTGCAACCAAGGTACATGCCCTTGACCGGAATCAAACCTGGGACCTTTCAGTCCGCAGGCCGACGCTCTATCCACTGAGCCAAACCAGTTTTGGGGCATTCAGAGATCTTAATAACCTGTCCACTCAGTGTGCATGTAGAGTTTGCTTTGAGACAGTCATTGCATTATTTGTCTGCAGTATAATATTTACATACCTTTACTGTTCCCTGGAAACTTTAACTATTTGTGTGAAGTTCTGTCTATATCGCAATATTGTCTTTATTGTGCTGATTAGAGTCAAATCCACAATCTCTCCAATCGATTCCCTCAGACAATTTGGAAGTATTTCTTTCCATTCTCTAGATTTCCTTTTTTTTTTTTTTTTCCAGCTGCTTCCTGTTTTTAATTTTTTTTTTAAATTTTATTTACAATATAACTTATATTTAATAGTAGTACATATGTTTTCCTCACCCCCAATATCTTCCCCCCAGCCTCCCCTAGCCCCCCGCACATGTCCCCACCTGCCTCCCTCCCCACCCCAGAGTTTTTCATTCATTGGTTATGCTCATATGTATGCATACAAGTCTTTCAGTTGATCTCCCCCAGCATCTGCCTCCCCTCCACTCCAGCCTTCCCCCTGTAGCTTGACAGTCTGTTCGAGGCCACCCTGCCTCTATATCAATCACTCTCCCCTGTTTCTTTTCTTCAAAAATATCTTGCCTCTGCATACTGAAAACAAACGTATAAGAGCAAAAAAAGTTTGAGTGTCAGTTTCAATGTCCAACTGTTCTGAGTCCCAGTTTCAATGTCAAATAGTTCTTCATGTGTACATGTCAGCAATGGTATCCAGATGGTGGACACATCGTGGCAATGCAAGATCCATCCTCTCTGGTATGTTCCTGGGCCGCCTGCAGCCCCACACAGCTGCTGACTGCTAGCATGGCAAGGTGTCGTCAGTGTCCCCCATCTCTGGACCATCCTCGGGGCTGGAACAGACCTGTCAGTTCCTCACTGTCGCAGGAACCCACATGGTCTTGGAATTGTTCTCTGCAAACACACAAACACATTCTCGACCAAAGGTTAACAAAGGGATCCTCTCTGCAAAATAGACTTGGGATTATTTTTATTTTTGCCTAAATGATATTCCTTTGGCTTATTTTGACACCATGTGTGTTTTTTTGGGGGGTGTCCTGCAGCTGGTTTTACAAATGGAATTTTCTTTTCTGGAGTAAGAATTTTCTACATGTATTTTACTTATAGGATATTTTTCCTTACATGATATTACCTCATTGTCCCCCACCCCCCTTTTTTTGGTTAATAGGGCCTTTTGGAAATTTTATCTTGCAGTCTTGGTAATTTTAAATTTTAATTTTTGCATACAAATATTACTACTTTAGGTTCTTTGGATGTTAGGCAATTTTGCAGTGAGATGAACTACTAATAGATAATTTAGTTAATGTTTTAGGAAAAGCTTTTTGTCCAGTACAGTTAGATTTTCTTGAGTATTCACTTATTTCACTTGGCCAATTTAAATTAATCTGAAAACTTGATTACTATTTTACTGTCCATTTTAATACTCAAGCAGAAATCTTAGTTTACCCAGTAAATACCTGTGGAAAGGAATATTTGCATTTTTGAGTAGGTCCTCAGCATTCCTGGTAATAAATTAAATTTAGATATAGGACAGCCATTGCTGGCCGAGTCTCTGTCTGCCACCTGGGTCCCGGTGTGAGTTGTGCCTGGGAGGCGTAGCAACCGTGGGGGTAGGAGACCTCCCTCAGGAGGGGTGAGAATTCAAGCCCCTGCAAGGTTTGTGGATGAGGGTCTGTGCCCCACCTCTGTTGACCTTTTAGTTCTCTCCTGTTGGCCCCTCTGCGACTGTGCCTGTCTTAGATTGTTCCTTCCCTGAGGAATCTTACCCGTCTCTGGCTAACCAGCCATCCTCCGGGGCCAAACAGGGTGGTGTGAGGTTCAGTTCTGTCTCCTTTGTAGTCTATGCCCCCGTGGCCTCCAAGTCCAGCACCTGCCATGGGTTCCCCTCGCCTGCTGGCGGGTCCCGGTACTGATCTCATATCTCGGGGGACCCAGGTTTCTTCTCCAGAGAGGGCCCAGCTCACACCATTGGTCGAGAGACAGATCCATGGTGCCAGCTGCCCAGAGACTTTGGCCACAGCTTGAACTGAAAGTTCACGCATCAGCTGTGTGTATTTGGATAATAAGAAGAGGTTCCCTCTTGGCAAAAGGGCCAGAGGGGCCAATATCCATTCTCTAGATTTCCTTTCATTTCATTTTGTTTATTGCTGTTGTGCTGTGAAGAATCTTTTTTTTTATTTGTTCTAATAAGGACTGTTTGTTTTTTCTTTTTTTAAAATATATTTTATTGATTTTTCACAAAGAGGAAGGGAGAGGGATAGAAAGTCAGAAACATCGATGAGAGAGAAACATCGATCAGCTGCCTCTTGCACACCCTCTACTGGGGATGTGCCCGCAGCCAAGGTACATGCCCTTGACCGGAATCGAACCTGGGACCTTTCAGTCCGCAGTCCGACGCTCCATCCACTGAGCCAAACCAGTTCGGCTGTTTGTTTTTTCTATTTTGTCTGGGGGTTGGTGTCACATTCAGAAACTCCTGTGCAAAAGAAATCTCCAAAGCTTTTTCTCTAGGTTGTCCTGAGGAGTTTTAAGTTTTAGCACTGACATTCAATTCTGCCATGCAGGTTGAGTTAAATTTTATCAGCAGTGTCCAGTATTGTTGTTTTTACATGTGAGTATTGATTTTTAGCAGCACCAGTCATTGAAGAAACTATCTTTCCTTTTTTCTGTGCCTTACAGCTTTGTCAAAGATTATTTTAAGTATGCACCTGGGTTTAACTCTGCTCTGTTTTGTTGATGTATGTGTCTGTGTTTCTCCAGCAACACACCATTTGCTTGCTTTTTCTTGGTAATAAATTGAAGTCAGAAAGTGTGATGCCACCAGCTTTGTTCTCGCTCAAGTTTGTTTTTGCTCTTGGAGTTTTTTAATTCCATACATTTCAAGATTCTCTTTTCATTTCTTGTAAAATACCATAAAGATTATCCTCAGGATTGCATTTAAAACTTTTTAAAAATATGTTTTATTGCTTTTTTACAGAGAGGAAGGAAGAGGGGTAGAGAGTTAGAAACATCGATGAGAGAGAAACATTGATCAGCTGCCTTCTGCACACTTACTGGAGATGTGCCCACAACCAAGGTACATGTCCTTGACCAGAATTGAACCTGGGACTCTTCAGTCCACAGGCTGATGCTGTATCCACTGAGTCAAACTGGTCAGGGTCTCAGGATTGTAATTAATCTGTAGATTGCATTGTGTGCTATGGCTATCATCACTATATTTATTTTTAAAAAATTCTTTATTGTTTAAAGTATATATATTATATTATATATGTCTCCTCTTTCCCCCATTGACCACAAATGAGTGAGATCATGTGATATTTATCTTCTCTGATGGGCTTATTTTGCTTAGCATAATGCTCTCCCGGTCCATTCATACTGTTACAAATGGTAAGTGTTCTTTCTTTTTCCCCACAGCGTAGTATTCCATTGTATAGATGTACAACTGTTTTTTAATCCACTCATCTGCTGGTGGGCACTTAGGCTATTTCCAAATCTTAGCTATCATAAATTGTGCTGCTGTGAACATAGGGGTGCATATGTCCTTTTTGAGCGATGTTTCTGATTTCCTGAGATATATTCCTAGAAGTGGGATTGCTGGGTTATATGGGAGTTCCGTGTATAATTTTTTGGAAACTATACTATTTCCCACAGTGTCTGCACCAGTCTGCATTCCCACCAGCTTTGCAAAAAGGTTCCTTTTTCTCCACATTCTCGCCAGCATTTGTCGTTTGTCGAATAGTTGATAATAGCCATCCTGACAGGTGTGGGATGGTATCTCATTGTTTTGATTTGCATCTCTCAGATGATTAGTGACTTTGAGCATGTTTTCATATGGCTCTGGGTCTTCTATATGTCCCTTTTCGAAAAGTGTCTTTTTAGGTCCCTTGTCTATTTATTAATTGGATTTTTTCCCTTTTTATTTTTATTTAAATATGTTTTATTGGTTATTTATAGAGAGGAAGGGAGAGGGATAGAGGATTAGAAACATCAATGAGAGAGAAACATCAATGAGCTGCCTCCTGCACACCTCCTACTGGGGATGTGCCCGTAACCAAGGTACATGTCCTTGACCGGAATCGAACGCGGGACCCTTCAGTCCCCAGGCCGACACTCTGTCCACTGAGTCAAACTGGCGAGGGTGTTTATCTTCCTTTTGTTAAGATGTATGAGTTCCCTGTAAATTTTGGAGAGTAAAAAATTATCGGAGATAACATTGGCAAACATATTCTCCCATTCAGTGGGCTTTCTTTTTGTTTTGTTGATGGTTTCATTTGCTGTGCAGAAGCTTTTTATTTTGATGTAGTACCATTTTTTTTTTCCTTAGTCTCCATTGCCCTCGGACCTATATCAGTAAAGGTATTGCTAGGACATATGTCTGATATTTAGCTGCCTGTGGATTCTTCTAAAATTTTTATGGTTTCACCTCTTATGTTTAAGTCCTATAAACATTTTGAGTTTACTTTTGTATATGTTCTAATTTGGTGGTCTAGTTTCATTTTATGCATGTATCTGTCCAGTTTTCTCAACACCATTTATGGAAGAGACTATCTTGATTCTATTGTATGCTGCTTCTGCCTTTATCAAATATTAAGAATAATGGCTTGGATTGATAACTGGGTTTTCTCTCCTGTTGCATAGTTCTATATGTCTGTTGTTGTGCCAGCACCAGACATTTTTGTAATATAGCTTGGTATCTGGTATTTTGATATCTCCAACTTTGTTCTTCTTTCTCAAGATTGCTGCAGTTAATCGTTTTTTGTTTTTATTCCACATTAATTTTTGGAGAATTTAGTATAGGTTTGTGACATATGCCGTTAGTATTTTAATGGGGATAGCATTGAATCTATAACTTGCCTTAGGTAGTGTGGACATTTTAATGATGTTGATTCTACCAATCCCTGAACACACTATATTCTTTGAGTTGTTTATAGCTCCTTCTAACTCTTTTTTCAACTTCCTGTAGTTTTCCGAGTCCAGGTTTTTGACCTCCTTAGTTAAGTTTATTCCTAGGCATCCTAATATTTTTGATGCAAACATAAGATTGTTGGTTTGTTTCTCTTTTTGTGAGTTCATTACTGGTGTACAAAAAAGCCATAGAATCCTAACCAGTTTGGCTCAGTGGATAGAGCGTCTGCCTACAGACTGAAGGGTCCCAGGTTCAATTCTGGTCAGGTGCCTTGGTTGCGGGCACATCCTCAGTATGTGCAGGAGGCAGCTGATCAATGTTTCTCTCTCACTGATATTTCTAACTCTCTATCCCCCTCTCTGTAAAAAAAATCAATAAAATATATGTTTTTTAAAAAGCTGTAGTTTTCTGGGTGTTACTGTTGCATCCTGTTACATTGCTGAATGCATTTAATATATTTAGTACTTTTTTGATGGGGTCTTTAAGATTTTCTAGGTACAATATCATGTCATCTGTGAATAATGACAGTTTTACTTCTTTTCCAATTTGGATGCCTTTCATTTCTTCTTATCTGATCGCTATGGCTAGCACTTACAGTTCTATATCAAACAGGAGTGGTGAAAGTGGGCATCCCTGTCTTATTCTGTTCTTAGGGAAAATGGTTGTAGTTTGTAGTTTTTGCCCATTGAGTATGATGTTGGCTGTAGGTTTGTCATATAGGGCTATATATATATATATATATATATATATATATATATGTCTTTATTAATTTCAGAGAGGAAGGGAGAGGGAATGAGAGATAGAAACATTAATGATGAGAGAGAATCATTGATTGCTGCCTTCTGCACGTTCCCAACGGGGATTACGCCTGCAACCCAGGCATGTGCCCTTGACTGGAATCGAACCTGGGACCCCTAAGTCCCCAGGCTGATGCTCTTTCCACTGAGCCAAAGCAGCTAGGGCATGGCTTTTTCTTTTTTTTAAATTTCTTTATTGATTAAGGTATTACATATATGTCTTTATCCCTCTGTTAACCCCTCCAACCCTCTCCCCACTCATGCTCTCACCCCCCTTGTGTTCATGTCCATTGGTTGGGCTTATATTCATGCATACAGGTATTTTGGTTGATCTAGGGCTTTTAAAAAAATATATTTTATTGATTTTTTCACAGAGAGGAAGGGAGAGGGATAGGAAGTCAGAAACATCAATGAGAGAGAAACATCAATTAGCTGCCTCTTGCACACCCCCTACTGGGGATTTGCCTGCAACCAAGGTACATGCCCTTGACCAGAATCGAACCTCGGACCCCTCAGTCTGCAGGCCAACGCTCTATGCACTGAACCAAGCCGGTTTCGACTCCAGTATTTTTTTTTTTTTAAGCCACTATGGTCAATGATAGCAGAAGCACAGTGGCTGCTGGAGGTAATTCTGACCCTTGTTTTTGACTGTTGGTATCTTCAACTATGTTTGTTCACCCACCCTTTCCACTCATCCTTTCTGTACAGTTCTGCTTTATTTGTGTTTTGTAATACTGTTTGTCTTCATGGTACTTCATTCCCATTTCCTATGGGGTTTTTGTTCATGAATAGCTGTCTAATTAAACTGGGGTGGGGGAAGATGCTCATTTTGCCTGATCCTGACATCTTGCTGATGTTACGCTCATAGATCTTTTGTCTGTGCTCTCATTTATCATTTGCTGTTCTACCACAGTGTTGACCATCCATCTTTTCTGCTTTTCTTTGAAGATTTGCGTCATTTATTTCATGGAATGGTTCAAAGGGGATTTAAGGGGAAGAATCATTTGTGCATCACAGAAGAAACATGACTTCATGAATGACCCAGTGGACCCACAGGCGGTCTTGCCTTGGTGAAGAGTCATTCATAACTAGAAATGCAGTTTTCTTACAGTTTCCCATTTCTCACCCAATTATTCTTGTTTGTGCTTACTGTTCATACTTTGCTAACTTCTCAGATCTATAGTGATAATTTCTACTCGGATTCCCAGCCAATGGATAAACTTAACTGCTCTGGACTTTGCACCTCTGCCTCTTTCACAAGTCTCTCTTAACTGCACTCCAGTGTTTTTCCATGCCTGCAATGCCTTGGAGTGCACTCGTATTATTATATTGATGGTAAACATCATGTGCGCTAATACAATTAATTTTTATAGCTTTGAGCAGCATTGAATTATTCTACACAGACTCACATGGCCGGCATGTAAGGCCCTAAAGTAAACTGTACAGGAACAATGAGTAGAGCCTTCTTCTCTTCTTTGTATTCCATTTTGTACTTTTGTCCCTCTCTTGGTGAGCTTTTCCTTATTGACTGACTTTTGACGCAACATTATGTATAACAGCTATTTCTACAGAGTCTAACTCACTCATCTTGAAAATCTTTCAATAGAATCATGCCTAGTCATAACAGGTAAACATTTGTGGTGAAGATATTCTGTTTTCATAAGGGCAACGTACATTTCACCTTCGTTTTGTTTTGTACAGGTTGCTGCTGTGGAGCAGAGAATGTAGAGGTATGCACTGAAGAGAACGTTTCTGTAGGAGTGTCACAGTCAAGCAATCCCAAGGTAGCCTTGTCTTCCCAGAAGAGCCACCCCTGTGAGAGTTGTGGGCTCGTCTTGGGAAACATTTTCCACTTGACTGAGCTGCAGGGAACACAACCCGGACAGATACTGTTGAGGTGTGGGGCATGTGCAAAATGGTTTTACTTCAGTGTAAAATTTCACCAGCAAAATGTGAGAAAGAAGACTTTCATTAGCGGTGTGGACAGGATCTCACGTGTAAACAGCTGCAATTTCAATGTGTCCCAGAATCACTTCACATGCGGGGAGCTTGGGCAGGGTGTCCTTACTGGGTCAGGACATCTCCACCTAAAGGCTATCCAGACCGAGGACAGTTCAAATGCTATTTCAACGCCAGGGATTACATTTCAAAGGAGAAACAATTATGACACCAGAAAAGAATGTAAGAAAGATATTAATTGCAACCACAGGTTTATTCAGGAAATGAGTGTCCATGCTGGAAGTCAGTGTTTTGTGAGTTCTGAATATGAGTGCAGTGACGTTGGGAAACCTTTTAGCACTAGCAGTGCGCTCCATTATGATCAGAGAGTTCACACAGGAGAAAGGCTTTTTGAGTCCAATGACTATGGGAAATCTTTTACCAGGAACAGTAACCTTCAATGTCATGAGAGAGTTCACATTGGAGAAAAGCCTTATAAATGTAGTGAATGTGGGAAAGCTTACAGCACTAGCACGAATCTTTGTAGACATCAGAGAGTGCACACTGGAGAAAGGCCTTATCACTGCAGTGAGTGTGGGAAGTCTTTTATCACTAGCACTGAACTTCAGTGTCATCAGAGTGTTCACACTGGAGAAAGGCCCTATGAGTGCAGTGAATGTGGAAAATCTTTTAAAACTAAGTCTTACTTTCATAATCATCAGAGAGTTCATACAGGCGAAAAGCCTTATAAATGCAGTTATTGTGGGAAGTCTTTTACCTGGAGGACTGCCCTTATTTGTCATCAGAGAATTCATACAGGAGAAAAGCCATACAAATGCACTGAATGTGCAAAGTCTTTTACAAGTAGCATTCGTCTCCAATATCATCAGAGAGTTCACACAGGAGAAAAGCCTTATCAATGCGGTGAATGTGGGAAAACTTTTACCACTAACCACCACATTCGTAGTCATCAGAGAGTTCACACAGGAGAAAAGCCTTATAAATGCAGTGAGTGTGGGAAATGTTTTACTACTAACTCCCACCTTCGTAGTCATCAGAGAGTTCATACCGGAGAAAAGCCTTATAAATGCAGTGAATGTGGGAAATCTTTTACAAGTAGAACTGGTCTCCAATATCATGAGAAAGTTCACACAGGAGAAAAGCCTTATCAATGCAGTGAATGTGGTAAGTCTTTTACATTTAGTACTGGTCTCCGGTATCATCAGAGAGTTCACACAGGAGAAAAGCCTTATCAATGCAGTGAATGTGGGAAAACTTTTACATGTACTAATAGTCTCCAATATCATCAAAGCGTTCACACTGGAGAAAAGCCTTATAAATGCAGTGACTGTGGAAAATCTTTTACCAGTAGCAGTGACCTTCATTGTCATCAGAGAATTCACACTGGAGAAAAGCCTTTTAAATGCAGTGACTGTGGGAAATCTTTTACCAGTAGCACTTCACTTCACTGTCATCAGAAAATTCACACTGGCGAAAAGCCTTATAAATGCGATGAATGTGGGAAATATTTTACCTGGAGCACTGGCCTTCTTCGTCATCAAAAAGTTCATACTGGAGAAAAGCCTTATAAATGCAGGGAATGTGGGAAATTTCTCAAAAGTAGCAATGGTCTGCAATATCATCAGAGAGTTCACACAGGAGAAAAGCCTTATAAATGCAGTGAATGTGGGAAATCTTTTACAAGTAGCACTGGTCTCCAATATCATGAGAAAGTTCACACAGGAGAAAAGCCTTATAAATGCACTGAGTGTGGTAAGTGTTTTACAAGGAGCACTGGTCTCCAATATCATCAGAGTTCACACAGGAGAAAAGCCTTATATATGCAGTGAATTTTGGGAATTCTTTTATCAGTAGCAGTGACCTTCATTGTCATCAGAGAATATACACTGGAGAAAAGCTTTATAATGTGGGAAATCTTTCAAAAGTAGCAATAGCCTCCAATATCATACATTTAATCACCCAGATTATGCAAACTTCCCTTAGTGTTTTTTCTATTGTGTTTGTTGTTATGTTGGAACCTTATATATCTATGTTGCACTTTGCAATATACAGAGATGTGTTGCCGAATTTATAAGATCTATGTCATGGCATATTTCTGTGGCTGAAGGCATTTTATCTGAACCATATATAAAGCCCCTACAGATTGCATCAATCATCATCCTCATGTGCCCAGGGAATGCTAACTCTGTTGTCTAATTTGATGAAGAAAATTAGGAATACTTGAGCCCTTGGTTCTTAATTGTTTTTCCTGTCACCCATAGACTGATTAGTGTTGGCCCAGAAAACATAGTATTGCAGAAGGACTGCCATTCTCAAGATCACACTTTTCCTAGATGCCAGGGATAAATTTATTGAGTGCATGAGTCATCATTGCAAGACTTGCCAGTCTCATGTCTCTCTTCTTTTTTAAAATAATGAAGCCTTCTTCCTAAGGCTTCTTTAATCTTGGGTGTTCTGTTTACAGTGTGGGTTAGCTTATAATGAGATCTGGGCTCCCTAAGCATGATGAGGTAAACAACTCTTCTGGGGTCTCAAACATTCTTTGCTTTTCAGGGAACAGTATGGTGCAGAAATTAGCTCGGCAGTGTCTGCCAAATTCACATTGCTTCCCATATTTTCCTAGGAAATACTGTGGCCTTGTAGTCGTCATGTGCAGATGGATGCTTTGGGGCACAGAGGTCAATCCACAGAGTGGGTAGCTATGACAACATCAAGTATGTTTTCCAGCAGTGTGAATTTTTTCTTGTTTTCAAGGGATGCCCATACATTTGAAGGTAATCTATTGTCCAGGACTTCCAGATGGCCATGTGCCCGAATGCCTACAATTCCATAGGCGATGGTCACTGGTGTGATGACTATCGCTGTTAAGGGAAATCCTTTCATTGCAGAAGCACTGACGTAATGATCTTTGGAAGGAATTGCAGCCCATTAGATGGACTCTTCCTCACCTAAACATGCATCCAGGAATGTTCCTGAGAAAAAGACCATAGGAGCATTGTGTACACAGATCTGAGCATCTCCAGGAATATTTACCTTCTGTGGACACAGTCATTGTTTTTTAATGTAATCAACAGATTTGTGGCTTCCTGTATTCTCTCAGATGTTCACCTTGAAGCCATTGGTGAGCTGGCAGAAAAGGAGAGACAAAGGTAAAGGGTGTCTGTAAGTTTAGGGATAATGCTTTTGTGAATCAGCCAGCATTCTTGTTTGTTTGGGTGAAAGTTCTTCATTGCTTGTTATATTTTCTGTCACTGAGACGAAAGAGTTGCCCAGAGAGCATAAGAAGATGGATTGAATATAGATTTGCCAAACCAATTTTTTCAATATGTTTGAACTTACACATTTTTAAATTTTTGAACCAATTTAAAAAGCTATAATAAGTAAAATACGTGTTTAGTATAGTGTTTCGTAAATCTTCATGTGTGCACGAAACTGCAAACATCGTTATAGTGATAATGCTGACCATATCTGTCACTGTGTCATTCCTTCATGACCTCATTTAATCTGTGCTTGTTCTTCACAGCTTTCCCAGTAATCTGCTTTACTTTCCATTTTAATAGAGAACTTTGCTTTTTCTAAGCATTTTCCTGCTTTATTTTATGTTTCATAAATACTTGGAGTTTCATTTAAAGATATATTAGTAACATCTTTTTTTCTGATATTCTTACCTTTGAATATATCACCAATAGCTTATTCATTTTTATGAATATTTGGTTAATAAAGTTGGATAAACATTTCTGTATAATTCTTTATATGGATATAAGTCTTATTTACCTTTGTCAAAAATTGAGTACATAATCTGAGACATTGAGTATTTTGAATGTTTATATTGCCAAAGATTTGCTCTAAACTGAATATATCATCATGGATTTTGTGGTTCAGTTTTTTGGGTGTGATCCCATGTACAGAAGGATTGCCCGTTAAATTGTTAGGCATGTGTCTGGGCTGTGGGTTAGCTTCCCGGAATGGGGTGTGCAGGAGCTGGCCGGTCTGTGTTGTACTCTTGCATTGTGTTTCTCTCCCTCATCCTTCTTCTCTCTCCAAAAATTAATAAAATTGCCCGTCTAGCATGGCTCAGTCATTGAGCTGTGACAAATGAACCAGGTGGTCATGGGTCGATTCCAGGTCAGAGGTCAGGGTACATTTCTGAGTTGCCGGCTCAAACTGAGTGTGTGTGTGTGTGTGGGGGGGGGGGGTGCAGGAGGCAGCCTGTCAATGATTCTCTCTCATCATTGGTTCTTTCATCTCTTCCTTCCTTTCTGATGTTAAAATATGGATATTTTAAAAGTGAATAAACTACCCCTTTAAAATAAACTGATTGTACCTTTTGGCATTTTTCCATCAGTGTATGAGGTATTCATATCCTCCACATCCTAGATCAGTGGTTGTCAACTGGTGGTCCACGAACCATTGGTGGTACTTGAGGTCCAAAATGTTGGTGATTGCTGGTTAAGGAAACCTTTGGAGCAACGGTCGATAATTCGGGGTCAGTGAACTACTGGTGGTCTTTTAGGTTCAAAAGGTTAGTGCCCACTGTCCTAGAAAATATTTTCTTTGGTCAACAATTTTTTATTTAAAAACTAGTAGCCTGGTGCACAAATTTGTGCACATTGAAAGGAAGATAATTAGAAGAAATATTTTAATATCACTGTTTGCCCATTCTCTATAATAGAAGTGTCAGAGGTGAAAGAAAATTATTAAAGTGTACATCAAAATAATATATAAATTGATTAAAAATAACAACATGCTATAACAACAAAGACATGATAAAAATAACAAAAACATGATATAAATCAATATTGATAAAAAGACAATGACTGATAAATTGATTAAACTTATTCTAACATGAGGCCAGTGTCAATGGGGACAAATCAATTCTTGGAATCAGAACAACCTCTTCTCTGCAGATCCTGTTTATACTTCAGCTTCGATTATGTTAGGTTGCAATTTTTTGATAGTAAGTCTAGGACCATTACACAAAACCCATTTATTATTAAGATTTCTCAGTAGCATGATGAGTGAACCTACTTTCAATTCAAATTTATGACACGGCATTGCCGAAGGAGTAATACTTTTAAGAAGTTCGATGTGAAATTTTTCTTTTTCAGCATCAACCATTGAACCTGATATTATTGCCTATTACACTGTGGTCTCTGAGTCTTAATGCAATATCCTTTCCTCAGCCCTTTTCACCACGTGGGAAAAGAATAGGATACATCTTTGCATCTAATGTAGGAAACAGGATACTGATTTCATTTTAGTGTCATTCGGATTGTTGGGATCTGGTTTACAATGGATGAGCAAGTCCCTTTCAAAAGGAGATCCTTCATCTTTGTTTCTGAATATGATGGCGACTTCAGTTGCCATCATATTCAGAATATGGGGATAATTATTTCTAACCACATCACTATTATGATCGAATTTATTTTATTTTTATTTTTATATTTTTAAATATGTTTTATTGATTTTTCACAGAGAGGAAGGGAGAGGGATAGAAAGTCAGAAACATCGATGGGAGAGAAACATCGATCAACTGCCTCTTGCACACTTCCAACTGGGGATGTGCCCGCAGTCAAGGTACATGCCCTTGACTGGAATCGAACCTGGGACCTTTCAGTCCACAGGCCGACGCTTTATCCACTGAGCCAAACCAGTTCGGCTATTATGATTGAATTTAATCGCCACTGTTACTTCCATGCGAGGCCACCACTTTCAGCCTCAGAATGTCAACAAAAATAACCAAATTCACAATAGACAATGACAGATTGAAACACACCCATGTGATTGGTGCCAGGGAGAGATTTTTATGTATCATGCATTCCGGAACCTTAGTCTTGTATAGATATAGTATAAAGTTGCTTAATTAGACCTGATTTCTGATGTAGGTGAATGTTTTCCCGCCCAGTGAAGCACCCCAAGTTCTCTTTCAGGTAACTGTCAGCAACACAGCAATAAATATCAACATGAAACACATTATTATTGTAGATTACACAGGTAAAATTTTAACTTCAGCAGTGTTTGACTATATTCCGTGCAGTGAGAAAACCTGAAGTCATTTTCAAGGTCCACCAAATCTTTTCAGTCGGGTCAACTTTCTAATCTTTCTAAATCTCTGTTTTCCAGCTAATGAAAAGAAAATAGGATTCCACTGAGTGTCCTATCTACTTACTCCAGGACTTCTGTGTGGATCAAATGAGATGAGGCATAGGAAGACACTTTACAGACATTGGGTTACAGTGTAATGTGTTTACACTTGAGGCTAGTCGTTGCTAGGGAGAGGAAGCCAGGTGTCACTACTGGACATCATTACCCAAATACTTGAACACTTAGCATATTTGCATCTTATATAGATACATAAATAAATATTCTATAATTTTGTCATTCTACCTCAATGTTGTTTGATTTTATTTTTTTCCAGGAATTTATGGGGAACTATTTCTCAGAAGTACATTTGTTGAACCTTTATCTATATTAAACATCTGATCATATGTTCTGCCCAATGTGCTATGGGTTTTTGGCAATTTTATTTCTTTGTTATATATGTAACAAAGAAAGATTCATGCAATAGGCCTTCCTTTTCCTGGCTGCTGGCATCAGTTATCCTTTGGCACCTGGGACCCAAAACTTCACTCCAGCCACAGCGGAGAAGCCAATCCTCAAGGCTTCTCCACTCTGGCCGCAGCGAAGAAGCCAAGCCTCTTCAGTCTTCACTCTGCGTCTGTGTATGCAAATTAACTTGCCATCTTTGTTGGATTAATTAGCATACTCTTGATTTGCTGATGGGTGTCACTTAGATGCCTATTCTTATATTAGTGTAGGTGCTAGAGGCCTGGTGTACAAAATCATGCATGGGTACAGTCTGGCTGTCCACCCCCAATCAGGGTCGGAGGTGCCAATCTGGTTTGGGCCGGCCAGGAGGAGGAGTTGTAGGCAGTTATTCAGCCAACCCCATCCCTGATTAGGGTGGGGGAGCTCCTTAGGGGGTTGCTGACCAGGGTTGTGGCTGGCTGGGGATAGTTATTAGCCTCAAAGATCTTTGTAGGGTGTAATACACGTTTGCTGGTGGCTTTCAGGTGAGTTGAAGCTTCAAAGGCGCTTTAGTATCAGGGACACTTACAACTTCCATTTCTAAGCCTCTTCTGAGACAGGTAATCTGGTTTAGTGCCATGCAGCAAAATCCCTCTAAAGAGAGGCTGTGGTTTGATGTGGTTGCCCTCTTTGGTAGTAAGCAGTGGAGAGAGAACACTGGGAGATGGTGGTTGTGCTGGCCACCTCTCCTGCACACCTGACTGAAGATCTAGACCTGTGGTCAGCAAACTGCAGCTCACGAGCCACATATGGCTCTTTGTCGCCTTGAGTGTGGCTCTTCCACCAAATACCACGGCCTGGGAGAGTCTGTTTTGAAGAAGTGATGTTAGAAGAAGTTTAAGTTTAAAAATGTTGGCTCTCAAAAGAAATTTCAATCGTTGTACTGTTGATATTTGGCTCTGTTGACTTACGAGTTTGCCGACCACTGGTCTAGACTGAGCAGTTTTTCTCTTGATCACTCATCAGTCAGGTTCTTGGTCTATGAAGGCTGGAGAGTGTTTACGTACTTAGAGTTACTGAAGGTCGTACTTCAATATGCTGGGTGGCAGTATGGAGGGGCTGAGGGCATTTGGCTGTGTGGTCACTTGGTTTTTATACATATAGATTTTTTTCTTAATATTTGAAGAAAAACAATCTTAAATATATTACATTCAATAAACTTTAATGTTGGGATTTTCCTCTCTTTTCCACAACCAGCATGGAGAGAATAATAGGATCCAGTTATTGAACAGAGGGGCTGGGGATTGAGAAATAATAGAAAAGAATAGATGACACAGAAATAGAAAATAAAGCTGGGTCTGGGTGTAATCTCTGCTCTCTGATGGAAGGACAGAGAATTCCACCCCAAAGGCAGCATGTTTATTTATACTAAAATAGAAAGGGGTTTCACATGAAAAGACCTAAAATCAAAGGAGCTTAAGTGGGCCCAGGCCCCACTCATTCCCTCATTCCTGGGGCTCCCATCAGGGGAGGAGGGGGTCAGCTCCTCAAAGATGGCGGATAGCCAGTTCTTTGTTCTTTCATGAGTTCCTGTTTTGTGACATTAACTTCGTATAATGGATTCAACGGAGGCAAGCTAGAGAGTTAGATACATGAGAAACATCCCCCTGATACATATGGTCTGAAGGAGACACATGCCAAATGTCCTGAATGAAGAAACAATGCCTGCCATTCAAGAAGATCAGGTCCTGAAGAAAGATATGCAAAACCAACAACTAGCTGAAACCAGGTTAGGTTCAGTGGATAAAGCATCGGCCTGTGGACTGAAAGGTCAAGGGCATGTACCTTGACTGCCTGCACATCCCTAGTAGGGGGTGTGCAAGAGGCATCTGATCCATGTTTCTGACTTTCTATCCCTTTCCCTTCCTCTCTGTAAAAAATCAATTAAAAAAAAGATATATATATATTTGTCTTCTATGTAGGAGAAATATACTACTACTCAACCTCTACTGTAAGGTTGGCAGCCATGAGAACTCCTTTGATGTAGCATGTTATGGAGGTATTCAAAAATCAATAAAGTATATTAAAAACAAAAAACAAAATCAACAGCTAAAGGAAGCCAGCTGATGCACCAGAAACAAACTGCCCCAGACAACACCTCCCCTGGGGGCGCTGGAGGGCCCTGAGTATATTTAGTGTGTTCTTGGGTTATTTGTCCCCAAATCCATTCCTGGAGCCAGCTGAGGAAATACGGGATCCGGGCCTCAAAGCATAGAAACTACATTACCCAGAAGGCCAGGCGTGGACTGTCACCAGGCTGAGCCAATGGGAGCTCAGAAAAGTCAAGTCGGCTTTGTCCATTTCTTTGGGGCGGGACGAGGAACTCCTGGAGGGGTTTTGGGTTCTAAGTTCTGCCTCAGTCGCTCCGGAGTCCAGCGGAGAAGGTAGAGAGTGGTGTTCCGCACCTCACAGCCCGCGGTCGGAGCCTCCAGGGGCGCACAAAGCTCGCGAACCACACGCGCCTGGGCCAGGTCAGGCGCCGCGGCCATTTCCTGGTCGGCTTCTTCTCCCGCCGCTTCCGCCCCGCTTGGCCCACAGAGAGCAATGGCGGTGCCCCGGCTGAGGGGCTTCGCTGAGGTGAGTTCTTGTCCCCCGGGCCCTCACCGCCTCCCCACACCGAACACCACAGCCCGGGGAGGGCGCCTGTCACGTCCCCCAGCTCAGCCCCGCGAGGAGGCCCGTGAGGAAGGCGGAGGGGAGAGAGGAGGGTTGTGGCTTCTGAGGACACAGCAAGTGCAGGGCAGAGAGGACGGGGGTGACCTGAATCTGAGGTTCCCCTGAGGATGGGGGCTGTGAGGATTGGCGGACAGATCAGAGGCCGCAGGGAGGACATACCAGACTCATTCGGGACTTTTCGGGCTGTTGGATCCATCAGAGGCCTGGGATGGTCCTGGATTCGGCTCTGGTAGACAAGCTCTCTGTGGATGCCATATGCCGAGTTCCTGGGTGAGTCCAGCGAAATCCAGTGGCATTGGAGCAGGAAGGGGGCAGAGCTGAGGGAGTGAACCTGGGACTGAAGATGGGAAGGGGTTAAAGATTACACAGTGGTGTGCACATCTGGAGGAAGTGTGAGCTGATGGTCCCTGGGACTTGTTGTGGGGGCTTAAAGACGAAGCATAAACCCAGGCTTGGCTTTGTCTTGGAGGCATGGTCTAGGTCCGATAGGGGCTTGATCACAAGGAACAACAAGAGCCTGTAATTATTGGAATGGGCTTTCTCTCTACCCTCCCCTGCTGAGGGCAATCCCAGTGAGTAACGGGACTGTGATGAGGGAGCAGCCTGCACTGGCATTAGGGCCTGGTGTCCACACTAACCGGGTGCCCGGGAGGAGGTTGAGGGTGAGGAAGATGTGTAAGGAGTAGAATTACTGGTTCTCAGAGACAACTCTGGTTTCAATTGTCTCCATTCTGACAGGTTGGCGTGACCTTTGAGGACATTGCCCTGTACTTCTCCAGGGAGGAGTGGAGCCTCCTTGATGAGGGTCAGAGACAGCTGTACCTGACTGTGATGCTGGAGAACTTTGAACTTGTATCCTCGCTGGGTAAGACCCTCATTCTCACCAGTGACCTGGACTTGGCTTTGCCATTTCCCAGATACCATCTCCCAGAGTGTGCTCTGCCCTCCCTTGTAGACTGTGGTTCTGCTTGACTTTACAGTTTCCTGGGTAGTTGGTGTCCTGGGGAGGGTTGGTCTGTTTCCGCTGCTCCCTTCTTTCCTGAAATCCCAATTCTCCCCGCTGTACCACATTCACAGGGAAGGAGTTGTGGTTGGTAGTGTTGTGGAAGCCTGAGGGATTCCGCCTTGATCAGTGAGGAAAGCATTTTCTATATTCCTGTTGGTCATTTCTACATAGTTTTTGAAGTCTTGTTTCTATATCCTTATTCTGTTAATAACTGTATTTTTGGTAAAGTCTTTTGACTACTTTGTATATATTATATATTAAATATTAAATGCTTATAACACATAGGAACACATATTGTTGCATGTGCTTAATTGTGTTTTGCATATGCAGATATTGCTCCCCACGCCTGCTTTTCTACAAACTCCATGTTTTTGGCAACCCTGCCTTCAGCAGGTCTAGTGCCACCATGTTTCTAGCAAGCTCTGATGCATGTTACTAGTGCTTAGCAATAAAGTATTGTCAATGAAGTTACATAGAGTTTGCTTTGAGGCAATCTTTGCATTGTTATTAGCCTGCAGTATAATTTTTTTTTTATTATATTGTTGAAAGTATTACAAATAGTTGTACATATACTTCTTTTTTTCTTCTGTTGGCCTTCCCCCAGCCACCTCTAGCCCATGGCACATGCCCTCTTCTCATCCCTCACTCCCCAGTCTCGTGTCCATTGCTTGTACTTGTATGCATGCATACAAGTCCTTTGGTTGATATCTTTCTCCCCTCCCCAATACTCCACAGGTTTCCCGCTGTAATTTGACAGGTTTTTGATGCTTCATGCCTCTGTATCTATCTTTTTATTTATCAGGTTATAATGTCCTTTTTTTATTTTATTTATTTATTTATTTATTTATTTTTTTTATCTTTATTGTTCAGTTTATTAATTACATTGTTTCCCCTTTTTATCCCCCTATAGCTTCCCTCCACCCTGTACCTATCCCACCCTCCACCCTCACCTCCCCCTCCCCACTGTCCTCTCCCCTTGTTGCTAGATTTTTGTCCAGTCTCTTGCTGCACTTCCCACAATCCTTTTCTCCCCAAGAATTGTCAGTCCATTCCCTCTCTATGTCCAAGTCTCTGTTATATTCACCAGTCTATCCTGTTCAACAGCCTATCAATTCACTTGATTTTTATGTTCATTTGTTGATAGATGTGTATTTGTTGTTGCTAGTTTGCACTTTTACCTTTTTCTTCTTCCTCTTCTTAAAGAATATCTTTCAGCATTTCATATAATGTTGGTTTGGTGGTGATGAACTCCTTTAGCTTTTTCTTATCTGCGAAGCACTTCATCTGACCTTCAATTCTGAATGATAGCTTTGCTGGATAGAGTAATCTTGGTTGTAGATTCTTGCTGTTCATCACTTTGAATATTTCTTGCCACTCCCGTCTGGCCTGCATCGTTTCTGTTGAGAAATCCGCTGACAGTCGTATGGGTGCTCCCTTATAGGTAACCAACTGTTTTTCTCTTGCTGCTTTTAATATTCTCTCTTTGTCTTTTGCTCTTGGCATTTTAATTATGATGTGCCTCGGCGTGGTCCTCTTAGGGTTCCTATACATTGGGGTTCGGTGCACTTCTTGGAATCCTAAGTCAATTTCTTTCACCAGGTGTGGGAAGTTTTCAGTCACTATTTCTTCAAATAGGTTTTCATTGTCTTGGCCTCTCGCTTTTTCTGGCACCCCTATAATTCGGATGTTGGTATGCTTGAGGTTGTCCCAGAGGCCCCTTACACTATCTTCAATTTTTTGGATTCTTTTGATTTCTTGCTTTTTCAGCTGAGTGGATTTTACCTCTTTGTATTTCAAATCTTTAACTTGGTTCTTGGGGTGCTCCAGGGCACTTTCAGGTCTTTGTATAATATTTTTTGTTTCAGTCAGTGTATGCTTAATTTCTGGTTGGTCCTTTTTCATATCCTTGAGAGTCTGCTTTATATCCTTGAGGGTTTCATTCATTTCCATGTTGGTTTTAATAATTTCTTTGAAGCTCTCGTTTATATCCTGGAGGGTGTTGTTCATTTTCTTGTAGGACTCACTCATTTCCTTTGTGGTCTTGCTTATTTCCTTATAGGCCTCGATCTTTTGTTGGAACCTCATAAAAAACCCTATAACCGTGGTTCTGAATTCCATGTCCAGTCGTTTTTTTTCCTCCATTTCTTTCACATCTGATTTCTTTCCATGTTGCTGCATGGTGGCTGCTTCCCTGAGTTGGTCAATTAGCTTTGTGTGGTAGACGTGCTACAAGGGACAGTGGCTCAGCCTCCCCAGTTACCTGAGGTGGATATGGGCTGCACAGTCTTGCTGAAGTTAAGCTCAGTTAATCGTTGCTAGCACTTGGAGGGTGGACCTCCTGGCCAATTGTCTGTGAAGCTCAGCTGTGCTCAGGTTGGGTGGGCGGAGTCTCCTGGCCAAGCAGACAGCGTTAGCTCCGCCCTATGCGGCCCCAGGGACTCTGTGCCGGGGGCAATGGCCGCCAGCACCTCTGAGAGAGAGCCGCTGCGGAGCTCCACAGGCTGCCGGTTGCCGGGGAATTCAGACTTTCCCAAAATGAGTCTGCATGCGCAATGTCTCACCCAGGATCGTAAAACAAAGCAGTCTGACGGTTTTCCGAATGAGAGACAAGTCGCGGTGTGTTCTCTTCGCCGTCACGCAGCCGAGCTGTTCGCGCGTGCTGCCTTTCTACAAGCTGGGAGACCCGGCAGCCCCCGAGCTTCGGCGTGCCCTCCCACTGTCCAGTTTTCACCCCGTGTGATAGTGGGTTCTCTGGACTTCGCCCAGAGCTGGAGAATCAGCCCAGTGGGACCTCTTTGTCTCCCTGTTCGAGAAAACTGGCCGGTTTCCAGCCGCCCGCCCTCTCCGCGGCGTGCGCTCCAAACCTCTCTCCGGGCGAATCTTTCAACGCCGTCTGCTGCCGCTCCTCCGGGTCACAGTGTCTTATCTTCACTTTTATTTGTGGAATTTTCACTCGGCGAGCTTTCTGGTGATTCTGGAGGGTGTTTGTTCTTTCGTTAAGTTGTAGTATTAAAATTGCTGATTATGACGGCAAGATAGGTGTTTTGCCTCTGCCGCCATCTTAGTTCCTCATAATGTCCTTTTTTTAAATTTCAATAAACATTCTTTCTTTTTTTGCAATATAACTTATATTTAATAGTAGTACATATGTTTTCCTCCCCACCCATTATCCTCCCACCAGCCTCCCCTACCCCCCAGCACATGTCCCCACCTGCCTCCCTCCCCGCCCCAGTGTCTTTCATTCATTGGTTATGCTCATATGCATGCATACAAGTCCTTCGGTTGATCTCCCCCAGCATCCGCCTCCCATCCACCCCCAGCCTTCCCCCTGTAGCTTGACAGCCTGTTCAATGCCTCCCTGCCTCTATATCAATCACCCTCCCCTGTTTCTTTTCTTCAAAAATATCTTGCCTCTGCATACTAGAAATAAATGTATAAGAACAAAAAATGTTTGAGTCTCAGTTCCAATGTCCAACTGTTCTGCATCCCAGTTTCAATGTCAAATAGTTCTTCATGTGTACATGTCAGCAATGGTATCCAGATGGTGGACACATCGTGGCAATGCAAGTTCCATCTCTGGTTTGGTCCTGGGCTGCCTGCAGCCATGCATATAATGTTCTTATCCATAAATTAGTAAGGTCATGTAGTATTTTTTCTTTCGTTGCCAGCTTATTTCACTTAGCATAATGCTCTCCAGTTCCATCCATGCTGCTGCAAATGGCAAGAATCCCTTCTTTTTTTATAGCAGCATACTATTCCATTGTGTAGGTGTACCTTAGTTTTCTAATCCACTCATCTGCTGATGGGCATTTAGGCTGTTTCCAAATCTTAGCTATGGTAAATTGTGCTGTTATGAACATATAGGTGCATATATTTTTTCTGATTGGTGTTTCTAGTTTCTTGGGATATATTCCTAGAAGTGGGATCACTGGGTCAAATGGTAGTTCCATTTTTTATTTTATTTTTTTAAGAAACTCCATACTGTTCTCCACAGTGGTTGTACCAGTCTGCATTCCCACCAGCAGTTCACCAGGTTCTATTTTCTCCACATCAGTGCCAGCAAAAGCTTTTTATTTTTATGTAGTCCCATTTGTTTAATTTTTTAGTTTCCATTGCCTTAGGAGCACTATCGGTAAAGAAATTGCTTTAGCATGTGTCTGAGATTTCGCTGCCTGTGGATTCCTCTAGTGTTCTTATGTTTAAGTCCTTTATCCATTTTGCGTTTATTTTTGTGTATGGTGTAAGTTGATGGTCTAGTTTCATTTTTTTTTTTTTTTTGCATGTATCTGTCCAATTTTCCCAGCACCATTTATTGAAGAGACTGTCTGACTCCATTGTATGTTCATGCCTCCTTTGTTGACCGTAGTGATTTGGGTCGATTTCTGGGTTCTCTGTTCTATTCCATTGACCTATATGTCTGTTTTTGTGCCACTACCAGGCAGTTATGATAACAATGGCTTTGTAATACAGCTTGAAATCTGGTATTGAGATCCCACCCATTTTGTTGTTCTTTCTAAGAATTGCTGCAGCTATTCAGGGTCTTATTTTATTCCAGATGAATTTTTGGAGAGTACTTTCTAGGTCTGTGAAATATGCCATTGGTATTTTGATGGGGATTGCATTGAATTTGTAGATTGGACATTTTGATGATGTTGATTCTACCAATCCATGAACACGGTATGTTCTTTCATCTGTTTATATAGTCCTCTATGTCTTTTTTCAGTGTCCTGTAGTTTTCCACATATAAGTATTTTACCTCCTTAGTTAAGTTTATTCTTAGATATCTTAATTTTTTGTGTGTGATGGTAAATGGGATTCCTTTTTTAGTCTCTCTTCCTGTAAGTTCACTATTAGTGTATAAAAATGCCATATATTTCTTGGTATTAATTTTGTATCCTGCTACATTGCCAAATTCATTTATTAAGTCGAATAATTTTTTGATGGAGTATTTAGGGTTTTTATTTTATTTTTTATTTTTTAAAATATATTTTATTGATTTTTTTTTTTTTTTACAGAGAGGAATGGAGAGGGACAGAAAGAAACATCAATCAGCTGCCTCCTGCACACGGCCCAGTGGTGGTGTGTCTGCAACCAAGGTACATGCCCTTGACCGGAATCGAACCCAGGACCCTTTAGTCCACAGCCTGATGTTCCATCCACTGAGCCAAATTGGTCTCGGCTTTAGAGTTTTTTTTTTATATATACAATATCATGTCATGTGCAAATGAGGACAGTTTTACTTCTTTTCCAATTCAGATGCCTTTTATTTCTTCTTGTTGTCTAATTGCAATGGTTAATACTTTCAGTACTATGTCGAACAGGAGTAGTAAGAGTGGGCTTCCCTGTCTTGTTCCTGTTCTTAGGGAAAATGATTTTAGTTTTTGCCCATTGAATATGATGTTGGCTGTGGGCTTGTCATATATGGCTTTTATTATGACAAAGTATGATCTTTCTATTCCCACCTTGCTGAGAGTTTTTATCAAGAAAGGGTGTTGGAGCCCTGACCAGTTTGGTTCAGTGGACAGAGCATCAGCCTTTGGACTCAAGGATCCCAGATTCAGTTTTCGTCAAGGGCATGTACCTTGGTTGTGTCTACATCCTCAGTGGGAGATGTGCAGGAGGCAGCTGATCAATGTTTCTAACTCTCTACCCTTCTTCATTCCTCTCTGTAAAAAAAATCAATAAAATATATTGGGTGTCGGATTATGCCAAATGCTTTTTCTGCATTAATTGATATGACTTTGTGATTTTTATGTGAACTAGAGGCCTATTGAACAAAATTTGTTCATGGGGGTGGGTGTACCTCATACCAGCTTGCACCCTTTCCAATCTGGGACCCCTTGAGGGCAAACAACCCTCTCAGAATCCAGGACTGCTGGCTTCTAACTGCTCACCTGTCTGCCTTTCAGATTGCTCCTTATCGCTTCTGCCTGCCAGCCTGATCATCACCTAACCACTCCCCTGCCAGCAGGAAAGGGTAGTTGGGATGAACCAGGCCTGCAAGGAAGGGCAGTTGGGGGCAGTCAGGCCTGTAGGGGAGGGCAGTTAGGAGTGACCGGGACGGCAGAGAAGGGCAGTTGGGGTCAATCAGGCCTATAGGAGAGGGCAGTTAGAGGTGACCAGGCCTATAGGGGAGGGTAGTTCGGGGGAATCAAGGTCTGCAGAGGAGGGCAGTTGGGGGTACCATGCCTGATTGATGCCTAACTGCTCCTCTGCCGGCCTGATTGTCTCTAACTCCTCTCCCCTGCTGGCCTGGTCACCCCTAACTGCCCTTTTCTGCCAGCCTGGTTGCTCCTAACTGCCCTTGCCTGCACACGTGGTTCCCCCAACTGCCCTCCCCTGTAGTCCTGGTTGCCCCTAACTGCTCTCCCCTGCAGGCCTGGTTGACCCCAACTGCCATCCTCTTCTGGTCCGGTCACTCCTAACTGCCATCCCCTGCAGGCCTGATTGCCCCCAACTGCCCTCCCTTGCAGGCCTGGTTCCTCTCCACTGTCCTCCCCTACTGGCCTGATTTCCCACAACTGCCTTCCTTTGCCGGCCATCTTGTGGTGGCCATCTTGTTTCCACATGGGGGCATTCATGTTTGACTACATGGGGGCATCCATCTTGTGTGTTGCAGTGATGGTCAATTTCATATTACTCTTTTATTAGATAGGATTTGTTTATGCTATGTATCACATTTATTGATTTGCAGATATTGAACCATCCTTGCATCCTCAGGGTAAATCCTACTTAGTCATGGTATATGATTTTTCTGATGTACTGCTGGATCTGATTTGTTAGAATTTTGTTGAGAAGCTTGGCATGTATGTTCATGAGGGATATTGGCCTGCAATTCTCTCATTGTGGTGTCTTTATCTGGTTTTCGTATTGGGATTATGCTGGATTCATAGAATGAGCGTGGAAGTGTTCCTTTTTCTTGAATTTTTGGGAATAGTCTAAGGAGGATAGGTTTTAGTTCTATCTTGAATATTTGGTAAAACTCCCCTGTGAAGTCGCCTGTCCTTGTGCTTTTGTTTGCTGGAATCTTTTTGATGACTGCTTCACTTTCTTCCATAGTTATTGGCCTATTGAGATCTTTAGATTCTTCCTGATTGAGTTTTGAAAGGTTGTATTTTTCTAGCAATATGTTAATTTCCTCCAGGTTGTCCAGTTTGTTGGAATAGAGTTGTTCATGGTGGGTTTTTTTTTTTTTTAAACAATCCTTTGTATTTCTGTGGGGACTGTTGTTATTCCTCCTCTTTCATTGCTGATTTTATTTATTTGGGTCATCTCTCTTTTTGTTTCTCGGTGAGCCTGGCTAGAGGTTCGTCAATCTTGTTTTTCCTCTCAGAGAACCAGCTCTTAATCTTGTTGACCTTATGTATTGTTTTTTTGGTTTCTATGTCATTTATCTCTGCTCTGATCTTTATTATTTTCTTCCTTCTGCTTACACTGGGCTTTTCTTGTTGCTCTCTTTCTAACTCTTTTGAGTTGTAGGGTTAAATAATTTATTACCATTGTTTCTTGTTTTTTTGCTGTAGGCTTGTAGAGCTATGAACTCCCCTCTCAAGACTGCTTTTGCTGTCGCCCATAGATTTTGAATTGTTGTGTTTTCCTTGTCATTTGTTGCCATGATGTTTTTTATTTCTTCTTTAATCTCTCTGGTAACCCAGTCATTGTTTAACGGCATACTATTTAGCCTCCACATGTTTGATTTTTTTGTATTTTTTTTATTGTAGTTGATTTCTAGTTTTATGCCATTATGATCTGAGAAGATGCTTGATAAGATTTCTATCTTCTTGAATTTGAAGAGACTTTGCCTGTAATCCAACATATGATCTATCTTTGAAAATGACCCATGTGCACTTGAAAAGAATGAATATTCTGTGGCTTTGGGGTGAAATTTTCTGAAGATGTCAATTCCATCTTTTCTAGTGAGTCATTTAGGATTGATGTTTCTTTGCTGATTTTTTGTTTAGAGGATTTGTCCAATGATTATCACGGGGTATTAAAGTCCCCTACTATGATTGTATTTTTGTTGATCTCTCCCTTGATATCTTCCAGGAGTTTTTTATGTATTTGTGTACTTCTCTATTGGGTGAGTATATGTTTATTGAAGTTATTTCTTCTTCCTGGATTGTTCCCTTTAGTATTAAAAAGTGGTCTTCCTTATCTCTTACTTTGTCCTTCACTTTGAGATCTAATTTGTCAGATATAAATATTGCTCCCCCAGCTTTTTTTCATTTCCATTTGCCTGAAAGACTTTTTCCATCCCTTCATCATCAGCCTGTGTGCGTTATTTTTCCTGAGATGGGTTTCCTATTGACAGCAGATATATGGGTCATGTTTTCTTATCCACTCAATTACCCTATGTCATTTGATTGGGGCATTTAATCCATTTACATTTAAAGTTATTATTGCTAGGTACTTGTTTGTTGCCATTTTTATTCTTTATCCCTGTGTTTCTTCTTTGCTACCTATTTCTTCTTTTTACAGCAGACCAATTAGCATTTTTTGCATTGGTGGTTTGGTGGTAATAAACTCCCTTAGTCCTTTTTTTTTTGCCTGTCAAGCTCCTGATTTTGCCCTCAATTTTGATTGATAGCCTTGCTGGAAACAATATTCTTGGATTCAAACCCTTCCTTTGCATGACTTTGTATATTTCATTCCATTCCCTTCTGATCTGATGTGTTTCTGTTGAGAAATCAGTCGCTAATCTGATAGGGGATCCTTTGTAGGTAACTTTCTGACTCTCTATGGCAGCCTTTAAAATTCTTACTTTGTCATTGGTGTTTGCCAGTTTAATTATAATGTGCCTTGCCATCGGGGTTCATTTTGGAGTTCATTTTGCTTGGGACTCTGAGCTTCTTGGATTTGTGTGAGTTTTTTCTTCCCTGTATCAGGGAAGTTTTCTGTCATTATTTCTTCCAACAGGTTTTCTATTCCTTGCTCAGATTCCCTCTTCTTTTGGCAGCCTTATTATACAGATGTTGTTTCCTTTTGTGTTGTCCCAAAGTTCCCTTAGGTGCCCCTCCTGTGTTTTAAGTTTTTTTTTTTTTTCTAGATGCTGCTCTGCTTATGTATTTTTTCCCATCTTGTTTTGTAGCTCACTGATGCGGTCTTCTGCTTCTTCCAGTCTACTGTTGATGCTTTCTATTGAGTTCTTTATCGCAGCAATGTCATTTTTCATTTCTTCTAGATTCTTCTTCATTTCCTCTTGATTCTTACACATATTTTTTAATACATCTTCCATTCTTTTCAGCCACCTTATGACCATTTCTCTGAATTCTTTCTCTGACATATTGCTTGCTTCCAATTCGTTTATTTCCTTTTCTCATGATCCTTTTCTTTCATATGCAGTCTGTTTCTTTGCCTCCCCATGATCTCTCTTCTCTTGTTGTCTGGTTATGTAGCTCTCTCTGTCCTTTTGGCTAGGCGTAATCTGATCTTTCCATGAGAGGGTGCAGACCTTGTCCGAGTCAACGTATTCACACTGTTTGAGATCCGGTTTTCCTGGGTTCACAGTCGTCTCTGGGTGTTCTGGTTTTAGAGTCCCATGATGTATAGGCTTCTGATAACAGCCACTCTCCCCTTCAGAATCGTGCAGTCTCTGCAACAGAGTCCTTTGCTCTGGGAGAGATTTCAGCCTGTACTCCAGTTTTTAATGCACTCATCTGCTGATGGTCACTTAGTCTGTTTCTGAATATAATCTATTGTAAATTGTGCTGCTATGACCATAGAGGTGCATATATCCTTTCTGATTGGTGTTTCTGGTTTCTTGGGATATAGTTTTATAAGTGGAATTACTGGGTCAAATAGGAGTTCCATTTTTAACTTTTTGAGGAAACGCCATACTTTCTTCCACAGTGTCTACACCAATCTGCATTCCCACTAGTCATGCACAAAGGTTCCTTTTTGTCAGTACTTGTCATTTGTTGATTAGTTGTTTATAGCCAACCTAACAGGTGTAAGATGATATCTCATTGTCATTTTGATTTACATCTCTTGGATGACTGGTGACTTTGTGCATGTTTTCATATGTCACTCGGCCTTCTGTGTGACCTCTTTCAAAAAATGTCTATTTAGGTCCTTTTCCCATTTTTTTTATTGGATTGTTTATCTTGCTTTTTTTGTTTTATGAATTCTCTATAAATTTTGCAGAAACATCATTGGCATATATGTTCTCCAATGCAGAGAGAACATATATGTTGTTTTGTTGATGGTTTCTTTTGCCATGCCAAAGCCTTTTATTTTGATGTAGTCCATTTGTTTATTTTCTCCTTATTCTCCATTGCCCTAGGAACCGTGACTGTAAAGATATTGCTATGACATATGCATGCTTTTTTACTGTCTATAGAATCCTGTAGGATTTTTATGGTTTCCCATCTTACATTTAAATTCTTTAGCCATTTTGTGTTTGTTTTTATGTATGGTGAAGTTGGTGATCTAGTTTAATTTTTTTGCAGGTATCTGACAAAATTTCCTAACACCATTTTTTAGAAAGACTGTTTTGATTCCATTGTATGCTCTTGACTTCTTTGTCAAATATTGATTGAGAATAATGGCTTGGGATGATTTCTGAGGTCTCTGTTTTGTTGCATTGATTTGTATGTCTGTTGTGCCAGTACAGACATTTTTGTAATATAGCTTGATATCTGTTATTGTGAGCCCTCCAACTTCGTTACTTTGTTCTTCTTTGTCAATATTGCTGTGGCTATTCGAACCTTTTTAAAAATTATTTCATATGAATTTTTGGAGAGTTTGCTCTAGCTTTTAAAATATGCCCTTGGTGTCTTAATGGGTATTGGCATTTAATCTATAGATTGCTTTGGCTAGTGTGGACATTTAAAAAAATATATATATATTTTATTGATTTTTTTACAGAGAGGAAAGGAGAGGGATAGAAAGTCAGAAACATCGATGAGACAGAAACATCGATCCACTGCCTCTTGCACACTCCCTACCGGGATTGTGCCCGCAGCCAAGGTACATGCCCTTGACTGGAATCAAACCTGGGACCTTCCAGTCCGCAGGCCGACGCTCTACCCACTGAGCCAAACCAGTTTCGGCTAGTGTGGACATTTTAATGATGTTCATCCTACCAGTGCATAAACATGGCATATTCTTCTATTTGTTTATATCTTCGTCTTATCTCTTTTTTCAACTTCCTTTAGTTTTCTGAGTACAGGTCTTTTACCTCCTTAGTTAAGTTTATTCCTAGGTATCCTAATTTTTTTTGTTGCAGTGGTAGATTGGATTGTTTGTTTGTTTCTCTTTCTTTGAGTTCATTATTAGTGTATAAAAAAGTCATTGATTTCTGGGTTTTAATTTTGTATACTGCTACATTGCTGAATGCATTTATTATATTTAGTAGTTTTTTTATGAAGTCTTTAGGGTTTTATACATACAATATCATATCATCTGTGAATAATGACAGTTTTACTTCTTCTTTTCCAGTTTGGATGCCTTTCATTTTTTCTTCTTGTTTGATCGCTATGGCTAGCACTTCCAGTATTATATTGAGCAGGAGAGGTGATAATGCGCATCCCTGTCTTGTTCCTGTTCTTAGGGAACACTGTTTTAGTTAGTGCCCATTGAGTATGATGTTGGCTGTAAGTTTGTTATATAAGGCTTTTTTTATTTTGAGGTATGATCCCTGTACTCCCCACTTTGCTGAGAGTTTTTATCAAGAAAGGGTGTTTGATTTTGTCAAATGCTTTTTTGCATAAATTGATATGATTATATGATTTTTGTCCTTCAGTTTGTTTATTTGATGCCATCATGTTTATTGTTTTGCAGATATTGTACCAGCATTCCATTCCCGGAATACATCCCCTTGGTCATGTTGTATGATCTTTCTAATGTAATGCAGGGTCCGATTTGCTAGAATTTTGTTGAGTCTTTTAGCATCTATGGGGGTTACTGCGACTACAGTGGGAGAGCTGCAGAGTAGGAAACATCCTATGGAGCAGAACTTACTTTAGTCGGGCTTTAGTGGTCAGTGAGTCTGCCCCTTGAGTTTGTCACTTATGGATGTGAAGAGTTGTAAGTAGTATGGTATGACACTGAACACTAGGTACACTGGCTCTTGGGTCTTCAGGGTGTAAAGTCACCCAGCAGGATCTACAGAGAGATCTGCAGATTCTCCTCTTTGTGTCGGGTTTGGAAGTGTCATGATGAGGCAGGCCCAACTGTGAAGCAAAGAAGGCTAGTGCTGGGTGTCATGTCTTGGTCCTTTTATTGACAGGTTTTGGGCTCCCTGACCCAACTGCAATTTCTTTGACAGATTTAAGCCCGAGCAAGGACAGGCCATTCATATACAAAAGCTGCAGCACAGAGGTTGGGTGGGGTAGTAAACGGGATGGAGTGAGGTCTCAGGGAATCACCAGGGCAGAGCAAACAGAAATGGTTGTCAGTCAGACCAGGTACATGGGTGTCCCAGGTATAATGACCTCTGCAAACACTTCCACCTGGGAGAAGGCTGCCCTTGAGTTCCTTCACCCATGCCAGTCAGTCCAGTTTCTTCTCCTATGTGTCCTTTGTTTTTACATTTGAAAAACTTTATTCAAGAGTTTCCTTACTTTTTAAGAATATAATAAATCTTTATTGTTCAAAATATTACAATTGTTCCTCTCCCCCACCCCCAATAGTTGCCCTCCACTTGGTTCCCAACCCACCCTCTGCTCTTACCCCCCCCGCCCCCCACTGTACTCATCCATTGGTGTACAATTTTTGTCCAGTCTCTTCCAGCTCCTCCCACACCCCTTCCCCCCTGAGAATTGTCAGTTCACTCCCTTTCTATGCCCCTGCTTCTATTATATTCACGAGTTTATTTTGTTCATCAGATTTTTTGAAATGTGTTTTATTGATTTATTACAGAGAGGAAGGGAGAGGGATAGAAAATTTAGAAACATCAATGAGAGAGAAACATCGATCAGTTGCCTCCTGCACACCCCCCATTGGAGATGTACCTGCAACCAAGGTACATGCCCTTGACCAGAATCGAACCCAGGACCCTTCAGTCCGCAGGCCGATGCTCCATCCACTGAGCCAAACCAGTTTCAGCTATTCATCAGAACTTTATAAGGTCTCTCTTTACTCTAACCAACGTTGGCCGATGCCTGCGGCACCTTAGAGTGCACTCATATAGTTAGATTGACTCGTGTAATTATGTTGAACTTCATGTGCTCTAATACAATTAATTTTTATGGCTTTGAATACTCTTAAATTATTCTACACAGACACGCATGGCCAGGATATAAGGTCCTAAAGAAAGCTGTTTGTACAGGAACAATGATTAGAGCCTTCCTTTCTTTGTATCTAATGCTGTGCTTCTGTCCCTCTGTTGGTGAGATTTTCCTCATTGACTTTTGGGGCCCCATTATGTAGAACAGCCATTTCCTCAGAGTTTACTTCACTTGTCTTAAAAATCTTTCTATAGCTTCAGGTCTGTTTTGGACAAATAAATATTTGTGGTGAAGATAATGTTTTGATAAGATCAACATGTACTTTATCTTCATTTATTATGTTTTTTAATTCTTTAAAGTATTACAAATATTCTTAAAATTTTTTTTTTTCATTTTCTTTTGTTTAGGTTGCTGCTGTGGAGCAGAGAAAGTGGAGGCACTGTCTGAAGAGAAGGTTTCTGTAAGAGTGTCACAGGCAAGGAATCCCAAGTTAGCCTTGTCTTCCCAGAAGAGCCACCCCTGTGAGAGTTGTGAGCTAGTCTTGGGAAACATTTTCCACGTGATGGAGGGGCAGGGAACGCAACACGAACAAATATTGCTGAGATGTGGGGCATGTGCAAAATGGTTTTATTTCAGTGCAAAATTTCACCAGCCGCATTTGAGAGACAAGACTGTCATGAGAGGTGTGGGAAGGAACTCACTTCCAAATAGTTGCAATTTCAGTGTGTCCCAGAATAATATCATGTGTGGGCAGGTTGGGCAGGATGTCCATACCGGGTCAGGACATCTCCGCCTAAATGCTACTCAGACCAGGAACAGTCCAAATGCTATTTTGACACGTGGGATGACTTCTCACAGGATAAAAGATTATTACACCAGAAAAGCATGCAATAAAGACATTAGTTGCACACACAGGTGTATTCAGGAAACGGATGTTGGAAGTCGGTGTTTTGTGTGCTCTGAATGTGGGGAAAATGTTACCAACTTTTCTAGCTTTAATTATCAACAGAGAGGTCACAATGGAGAAAGACCTTATCAATGGAATGAATATGGGGAAGCTTTTAGCAGTAGTAACAGCCTATGTGATCAGGAAGGTTTGCACACTGGAGAAAGGCTTTATGAGCGCAGTGAATGTGGAAAAGCTTTTACCAGTAGCAATGCCCTCCATTATGATCTGAGAGTTCATACAGGAGAAAGACTTTATGAGTACAATGAGTGTGGGGAAACTTTTACCGATGGTAGCAACCTTCATTGTCATCAGAGGGTTCACACTGGAGAAAAGCCTTATAAATGTAATGAGTGTGGGAAAGCTTACAGCAGTAGCACTAAAGTTTGTCATTGTCTGAGAGTGCACACTGGAGAAAGACCCTATCACTTCAGTGAATGTGGGAAGTCTTTTATCACTACCAGTGAACTTCGTTGTCATCAAATAATTCACACTGGAGAAAGACCTTACAAATGCATTGAATGTGCAAAATCTTTTAAAACTATCTCTCAGCTTCATTATCATCACAGAATTCATACGGGAGAAAATCCTTATAAATGTAATGAATGTGGAAAGTCTTTTGCAAGGAGAACGAGTCTCCAATATCATCAGAGAGTTCACACGGGAGAAAAGCCTTATCAATGCGGTAAATGTGGGAAAACTTTTACAAGTTTCAGTGGCTTCCAATATCATCAGAGAGTTCACACTGGAGAGAACCCTTTTCAATGCACTGAATGTGGGAAATCCTTTAAAACTAACACCCACCTTCGTAGGCATCACAGAGTTCATACAGGAGAAAAACCTTATAAATGCAGTGAATGTGGAAAATCGTTTACCACCACAACAAACCTTCGTGGTCATCAGAGAGTTCATACAGGAAGCAGTAGCACTAAAGTTTGTAATTTTCTGAGAGGGGACACTGGAGAAAGCCCCTATCACTTCAGTGAATGTGCGAAGTCTTTTATCACTACCAGTGAACTTCGTTGTCATCAAATAATTCACACTGGAGAAAGACCTTACAAATGCATTGCATGTGAAAAATCTTTTAAAACTATCTCTGACCTTCATTATCATCACAGAATTCATACAGGAGAAAATCCTTATAAATGTAATGAATGTGGAAAGTCTTTTGCAAGGAGAACGAGTCTCCAATATCATCAGAGAGTTCACACGGGAGAAAAGCCTTATCAATGCGGTAAATGTGGGAAAACTTTTACAAGTTTCAGTGGCTTCCAATATCATCAGAGAGTTCACACTGGAGAGAACCCTTTTCAATGCACTGAATGTGGGAAATCCTTTAAAACTAACACCCACCTTCGTAGGCATCACAGAGTTCATACAGGAGAAAAACCTTATAAATGCAGTGAATGTGGAAAATCGTTTACCACCACAACAAACCTTCGTGGTCATCAGAGAGTTCATACAGGAAGCAGTAGCACTAAAGTTTGTAATTTTCTGAGAGGGGACACTGGAGAAAGCCCCTATCACTTCAGTGAATGTGCGAAGTCTTTTATCACTACCAGTGAACTTCGTTGTCATCAAATAATTCACACTGGAGAAAGACCTTACAAATGCATTGCATGTGAAAAATCTTTTAAAACTATCTCTGACCTTCATTATCATCACAGAATTCATACAGGAGAAAATCCTTATAAATGTAATGAATGTGGAAAGTCTTTTGCAAGGAGAACGAGTCTCCAATATCATCAGAGAGTTCACACGGGAGAAAAGCCTTATCAATGCGGTGAATGTGGGAAAACTTTTACAAGTTTCAGTGGCTTCCAATATCATCAGAGAGTTCACACTGGAGAGAACCCTTTTCAATGCACTGAATGTGGGAAATCCTTTAAAACTAACACCCACCTTCGTAGGCATCACAGAGTTCATACAGGAGAAAAGGCTTATAAATGCAGTGAATGTGGAAAATCGTTTACCACCACAACAAACCTTCGTGGTCATCAGAGAGTTCATTCAGGAGAAAAGCCTTATAAATGCAGTGAATGTGGAAAATCTTTTACCTGGAGCACTACCCTTCGTTTTCATGAAAGACTTCACATTGGAGAGAAGCCTTATAAATGCAGTGAATGTGAGAAATCTTTTACCTTCAGAGCTGCCCTCTGTCGTCATCAGAGAGTTCACACTGGCGAAAAGCCTCATAAATGCAGTAAATGTGACAAATCTTTTACCTGGCGTGCTGCCCTTCATTGTCATCAGAGACTTCATACAGGAGAAAAGCCTTATAAATGCATTGAATGTGGGAAAGCTTTTACAAGTAGCACTGGTCTCCGATACCATCAGAGAACTCACACTGGAGAACAGCCTTATAAATGTAATGACTGTGGGAAGTCTTTTAAAAGTAGAAATGGTCTTCAGTATCATCAGAGAGGTCACACTGGAGAAAGCCATTATGAGTGCAATTAATGTACGATATCTGTCATTCTAAGTTGTAAATTAGCTCTGCACAAAAGAGTCCAAATGTAAAAATTTCTTAGATATGTAGGAAATGTAGTTTCTTAGCATTTAACAGTTGTAAGAAAATATGTGACAGGCCACCCAGGACCATACCAGAGAGGGTGGAACTTGCATTGCCACCATGTGTCCACCAGCTGGATTACCATTGCTGACATGTACACATAAAGAACTATTTGACATTTATTAAACTGGGACTCATAACAGTTGGACATTGAAATTAAGACTGAAACATTTTTTCTTCTTATACATTTATTTCTAGTATGCAGAGGCAAGATATTTTTGAAGAAAAGAAACAGGGGAGGGTGATTGATATAGAGGCAGGGAAGCATTGAACAGGCTGTCAGGCTACAGGGGGAAGGCTGGGGGTGGATGGGAGGCTGATGCTGGGGGAGATCAACCGAAGGACTTGTATGCATGCATATGAGCATAACCAATGAATGAAAGACACTGGGGTGGAGGAGGGGCAGGTGAGGACATGTGCTGGGGGGTAGGGGAGGCTGGGGAAAGAATAATAGGGGGGGTAAAGGAAAACACATGTACTACTATTAAATCTAAAAAAATAAAAAAATATTTAAAAAAAGAAAATATGTGAAATCTCATCATTCTGAATTATATCTCATACATTTATTCACTTATATTATGTAACATCCGCTGTTTTTATGTTGGAAACATACGTATCAATGTTGCACTTTGCAGCATACCGAGATGTCTTGCAAGGTGTATGTCACTGCATATTTCTGTTGCTAAATGTATTTCACCTTATCCACCTATAAGGTTCCTACACATGGCATCAATCACCATCCTCATGTGACCCCGGAAGCTAACACTTGTTTAATTTGTTGAAGAAAATTAGGAATAAGGGAAGGTAGGGGAGGGTGGGGGTAAGGGGGAAAGACCAACCAAAGGACTTGTATACATGCATATAAGCCTAACCAGTGGACACAGACAATAGGGGGGTGAGGGCATGAGTTGGGGTGGGGGGGTTGGGAAGGTAATGGGGAGATGAGGACAAATATGTAATACCTTAACCAATAAATAAACTAAAATGCAAAAAAATTTAGGGATATCTGAGCCCTTAGTTCTTACTTGTTTCCCTGTCATGGGTTGCCACATAGGACTTATTACTATTGGTTCCAGGAAACGTAATGTTGCAGATTACTGCCATTTTCAGGAACACACTTTGCCTAGATGCTAATGATGAGTTTATGGAGTGCCTAAGTCATCAATGGGAGAACTGCCAGACTCAGGTCTTTTTGGTTTGTAAAATAATGAAGACTTTTTGTAAGTCTTCTTTAATCTTGGGTGTTCTGTTCACTCTATGGGTTAGTTTATAAGAAGATCTGGGCTCTCTAAGCATGATGAGCTGAAAAAATTTTTTTTAAATATATTTTTTTTAATTGAATTTTTTACAGAGAGGAAGGGAGAGCAAGAGTTAGAAACATCAAAGGAGAAGAAACATTGTCAGCTGCCTGCTGCACACCTCCCGCTGGGGATGTGCTGAAAACCAAGATACATGCCCTGGACCGGAGTTAAACCTGGGACCCTTCTGTCCGCAGGCCGTCGCTCTATCCACTGAGCCAAACTGGTGAGGGCGAGGTGAAAACATTATGCAGTCTCAAACATTTTTCCAGTTGGTGGAAGACTGTGATGCAGAAATTAGCTCAGCAATTTTTGCCAAATTTATATTGCTGCCCATAATTTTCCTAGGAAACACTGTGGACTCTCTAGTCCTCATGTGAAGATGGATACTTTGAGACAGAGATCAACTCCAAAGAGGGAGTGGTTGTGACAATCTATAGTATGTTTTCTAGAACCTTGAAATTTTTTCTTGTTTTCAGGGGATGCTAAGACATTTCAAGGGGACCTCCTGCCCAGGTCTTGCAGAGGTCCATGTGCCCCAATGCTTTCAATTCCATGGGTGATGGTCACTGGTTGGGGGACCACTGCAGTTAGGGGAACCCCTTTCACTGCAGAAACACTGACCTAATTGTTGTGGGACCAGACTGTAGCCCTTTAGATGGAATGGTCTTCATCTAAACCTGCACTCGGATATGTTTTTGACGAAAAGACTACAGGAGGGGTATGCACACAGATCTGAGGGACTCCAGGCATGTTTATCTTCTGTGGAGCGGTCATTGTCATTGATCATAATCAAGAGGTTTTGTGGGTTCCTGTAGCTTCGCCGATGTAACCATCAAAGCCATTGATGCTCTGGCAGCAAAACATAGAGGAAAACAAAGGGTGTCTTTTGTCCAGGGATGTGGTTTTCGTGACCCAGCCAGCATTCTAGTTGGTTTGGGTGAAAGTCCTTCATTGTTTGTTGCATTTTCTGTCACTTAGATGAGACTCGCCCAGAGGGCATAAGAATGTGGATTGCCAAACCTGTTGTTCAAACTAGGTGAATGTACATTTCTTTTATATTTTTAAAAATATATATTTTATTGATTTTGTACAGAGAGTAAAGGGGAGGGATAGAAAGTCGGAAATATTGATGATAGAGAAATTTTGATCAGCTGCCTCCTGCACACCCCCCACCGGGGATGTGCCCGCAACCAAAGTACATGCCTTTGATCAGAATCGAACCCTTCAGTCCAAGGCCAACGCTCTATCCACTGAGCCAAACTGGTTTCAGCCATTTCTTTTATTTGAACCATTTTTTAACAACTGTAATGAGTAAATTGCATGTGTTAAATATAGTGCTTTATATATATTTTGATATGGGCATGAAACAAACCATCTTTACACTCATAATACTGACCATATCTGTCATTGTGTAGTTGCTTCATGACCTCATTTAATTTCTCCCTGATCTTCACAGCTTTTCTTGTAACCATGGATTTACATTCCATTTTATTAAAGAACTTTGCTTTTTTAAAGTACTTTTCTTCTTTAATTTATATTGCATAAGTTCTTGGAGATTTATTAAAGATATATTAGTAACTCATTTCTTTTTTTGCTAGATATTCTTTTTGTTGTTGTTGTTAATCCTCACCCAAGGGTATTTTTCTATTGATTATTTTGGAGAGTGGAACAGAGGGAAAGACAGAAAGAAACGCTGATGTGAGAGAAACACATCGATTGGTTGCCTCCTGCATGAGCCATAACCCAGGCCCTTGCTGGGAAGGAGTCTTCAACCAACTTACACGCCTTTGATTGGAGTCAAACCTAGGGACCCTTTGGTCTGCAGGACTATGCTCTATCCAGAGCCAAACCAGCTAGATATTCTTATTTTTAAATACATCACCATCATGTTGTCCATTTTAATAAATAATCAGTTATTTCTAATAAAGCTGGTAGAAACATTCCTGTATAATTCTTTATGTGGATATAAGTGTTATTTCCATTTGTCAAAAATTGAGTCTATAAACAGGTTTGGGGGTGGTTAATGTTTAAATTTAGATTCGCAAATTGTGATCTAAATAGAAGGTATCAATAGGGTTGGGGTGACTAAGTATTGGGGCATCATCTCCTGAGCACAGGGTTGTGGATTTGATTGCCAGTAGGGATATATGCCTGGGTTTTGGACTAGATCCACAGAAGTGGGTGTACAGGAGGTGGCTGGTCGATATGCCACTCTTTCATCAATGTTTCTCTCCGTCTTCTCTTTCTACAAATTAGTAAAGTATCCTTTAAAAATAAAATCTAAAGCTTAACTGATTGTACTTTTTATTTATTTTATTTTTAAAAAATATATTTTATTGATTTTCTACAGAGCGGAAGGGAGAGGGATAGAAAGTCAGAAACATCATGAGAAACATCGATCAGCTGCCTCTTGCACACACCCCCACTGGGAATGTGCCCGCAGCCAAGGTACTTGCCCTTGACTGGAATCGAACCCGGGACCCTTCAGTCCGCAGTCAGACGCTAACTACTGAGCCAAAAACGGTCTCGGCTTACTTATTTATTTTAAATAAATCTTTATTGTTCAGATTATTGTCCCTCCCCCCAATAGCTTCCCTTTACTTTTTTCCCTATTCCATCAATGACCTTACTCCCCTCCACTGTCTTTATCCATAGGTATAAGATTTTTGTCCAGTCTTTTCCCACATCCCTCTTCCCCCTGAGAATTATCAGTCTACTCCCTTCCTATGTCCCTGATTCTATTATATTCACCAGTTTATTCTGTTCATCAGATTTTTTTATTCATTTGATTTTTAGATTCACTTGGTATGTATTTGTTGTCACTTTGTTCATATTTTTTATCTTTATCTTTTTCTTCTTACTTAAAGAATACCGTTGGGCATTTTATATAGTATGGGTTGGTGGTGATGAACTCCTTTAGCTTTTTCTTATCTGTGAACTTCTTTATCTGACCTTCAGTTTTAAATGATAGCTTTGCTGGGTAGAGTAATCTTGGTTGTAGGTTCTTGCTACTTATCACTTTTAATATTTCTTGGCACTCCCTTCTGGCCTGCATAGTTTCTGTTGAGAAATCAGCTGACAGTCATATGGGTCCTCCCTGTAGTAACTAACTGTTTTTCTCTTGCTACTTTTGAGATTTTCTCTTTGTCTTTTGCCCTTGGCATTTTAATTATGCTGTGACTTGATGTGGTCCTCTTCGGATTCCTCTTTTTTGGGGTTCTCTGTGCTTCTGGACTTGTAAGTCTATTTCTTACACTAGGTAGGGGAAGTTTTCTGTCATTATTTCTTCAAATAGGTTTTCAATATCTTGATCTCTGTCTTCTTTTGACACCCCCCATAATTCTGATGTTGGTACGTGTGAAGTTGTCCTTACACTATCTTCACATTTTTGGATTCTCTTTTTTCTTTCTGATTCTTCATATTTTCAAATCTTTGAATTGATTCTTGGGAACCTCTCATCTGGTGTTGGATTTCTATATATTATTCTTTATTTCAGTCAGTGTATGCTTAATTTCTAATTGGTCCTTTTTCATATCCTCAAGTGACTCACTATATTTGTTGGAGGTTTCTAGGAGATTCTTGAGTAACCTTATAACCATGGTTTTGAACTCTATATGCAGTCATTTACTTCCCTCTATTTCCTTCATTTGTGGCATGTTTCTTTGTTTCTACATTTTGGCTTCTTCTCTGTGTTGATAGAGTGGTTTGTGTGCTAACTGTCCTATAGGGCCCACTGGCTAAGCCTTCCCAGTTACCTGAGGTGGACACTCTTAGTGAACCCCTTTGTGGGCTGTGTGCACAGTCTTGTTGTAGTTAAGCTGTGATTGTTGTATCACTTGGAGGAATTGACCTCCAGGCCACTTGGCTGTGAGGACCAGCTCTGTCTATAGTGGGAGGCTGCTGTTCTGGAGGCACCGTTATGGGGCAAGAGTTGTTTCAGTGGTATTTGGTGCTCACTGAGTCTGCCTCTTAAAGTATGTCATTTACGAATGTGAAGAGTTGTAATCTGGTTTGGTCTCACACTGACTACTGGGTACCCTGACTCTTGGATCTGCAAGGAGGTGCAAAGTCAGCCACTGCCTAAGACCACCCAGCAGGAGCTACAGAGACATTTGCAGATTCCTGTTTTTGGGGTTTGGAAGTGCCCAGATGAGGCCCAGCAGTGACGCAATCCAGGCTGCTGCAGCCAGGCCTTAGGCCTCCTTTTGGAAGATTGGGCGCTTTCCATCCCAGCTTGTTAGATTTTGAGTTGCTAGAGGCCAGGCCTTTAATATGCAAAAGCTGCTGTGCACAGTTTGGTTGGGGTGGTAGATTGGTTGGGGCAGGGTCTCAGGGAAGCTCCACAGCCGAGAGGTTCCCACGTGTCAGCAACCTGTGGCCGTGCAGGAACAATGATCTCTGAGAGCAAGCCGCCCTCGCCTTCCAGCCTGATGGCAGACCGTCCAGTTTCTCCCGGGTGAGTCTGGGTCCCCAAAGTCACGCCCAGATCTGAAATCCAAAGCTTGTATCCCCCTCCAGATTGAAAATAGCAACAGCGCACCCTGTTTTGCCAGCCCGTTTGGCACACCTGTCTCCATTCCTCCACTCTGCTGCACTGCAGCACCTCCTGTCAATCTCAGTGCACTGTTTCCCCTTCCTGTTGTATAACTTCCACTCAGCCAGCTTTCCTGTGGTTCTGGATGACATTTGTTTTGTTCTTTAGTTGTAGTTTGGATGTGGTTGTGAGAGGCAGCAAGCACAGGTGCTTACCTATGCCACCATCTTGGTTGATCTCTCCTAATTTTATATAAATATATATTGCATTTTGCTAACAGTGTATGAAGGATTCATTCTCCATATCCTAGAGGATAGTTTTTTTATTTTATTTTATTTTATTTTTTAAAATATATTTTATTGATTTTTTACAGAGCAGAAGGGAGAGGGATAGAAAGTCAGAAACATCCATCAGCTGCCTCTTGCATGCCCCCCACTGGGGATGTGCCCGCAGCCAAGGTACATGCCCTTGACCAGAATCGAACCCGGGACCCTTCAGTCCGCAGTCCGACGACGCTATATCCACTAAGCCAAACTGGTCTCGGCATAGAGGATAGTTTATTTTATCAATCATTATTTACTTAAACTTTTATTTTTTGCTAAGTTTAATGTGCCACCTCACTGTTTGTATTTTTTTCTACAAATTTTTATGGTTGATTCTTTTCTCAGATACATGTTTGCTGTGTCTGTATCTTTGTTAAAACATATGTTCTGCCTAATATGCTATGAGTCTTGGCAATTTTCTTTAACAAAAAGACAATGTGATAACAAAGATGGGTTTTGGAATTTCATTCATTTTGTACCTGTTTTTAATTTAAGGAATGAATTATTTTGGATTGGAATAATGTGTTTTAATATTTTGTACCCTTAAAATATATGTACTTTTAGAAATTTTTAAAAGGTGAAAGATTTATGTGATCTGAAGAGAAACCAGAGTATGAGAGACTTAAATTTTTCTTTTAATTGATTTCAGAGAGGAAGGAAGCCAGAGAGATAGAAACATCAATGAGAGAAAAGCATTGATAGGCTACCTCCTTCACAAGATTACTGGGAATGGAGCCCTCAACCCAGGAATGCGCCCTGACCAGAAACCCACTGAGGGACCTTTTTTGCTGCATTGATGCTTTAACCACGGAGCCACACCAGCTCGAAATTCTTTAGTTTTTAAACGCTATGCCCAATGCAGTGAACACTTTTAAATTTAATCCGCACTGCTAACATTCTCCATCACCTTCAGAAGAGCAACCTTAAGAAATATTCTAAGGGTAGGAGCCTTTCATTGCCCCATTGCCAACACACACCTTTGTGTTTAAGAGCTTTTGAGAAAGAACTGGGGTCTTTCTGAACCCACTGACCCACCTGCAGGGAGGCAGTGCCGTGGGCACTAAGGGCTCAGTGTTGGGCCTCCAACCTGGAATCTCCAGGAGGCTCACTAAAGCTCCCTGCGCCTCAATAGGCTAAATGTGACATGAAGGTGATGACGGGGCTTACCTAGGACTCTTAAGAATCAATAAAAGTGATGAACTTACTACTTGTCCGTGCCAGAGTTCCAGACTTTGCTTTTTGAGCATTTTCTCTTTTAATTTTCACAAAACCCTGGGAATTCTAAGCTAGTATCGGACTGTTGGGAACATCCTCAATTCCAGGAATGAAGGAGATTTTCCAAATTTACTTGATAAACAATGCCGAGGCTGACTGGCAGAGCCCGGGTGACCAGTGAATATTTACTATGATCCACGTTTATGTAGCAGAGAGGGCTAAGCTACTGCTTGTCTATAGGAGCTACACAGCCCCATTCGCCGGCCTCCTTAGGTTTTATTGTAACAACAGCTTGAACTAAAATTAAGTATTAGATTCTATCAGTAGGGTAAGCATTATTGAGAAGATACATGTATCTGCAGTGTCCTTTAAGCAAAGACATCTAAAGACTAAGCATAAAGATTGCAGTGAACAGCCAGGTGCTTCCATGTACACAGACTTTCTTCCCTGGACACAAACTTGCTTCCCATACTTCCCCCTATTTTGTTTTGCTGGATGTAGAAGAGAGAGGGAAGCGGCGAACTTTTGCTTAGAATGTCAGGGTCCTCACAGCTCATTTCTCAAGTTTTGTTTTCGTAGACTATAAGAAAAACAAAAAGAGCCCTAACTGGTTTGGCACAGTGGATGGAGTATCAGCCTGTGGACTAATGTCCCAGGTTGGATTCCAGTCAAGGGCATGTAACTTGATTGTGGGCACATCCCCGGTGTAGGGTGTGCAAGAAGCAGCTGATTGATGTTGCTCTCTCATCGAGGCTTCTAACTCTCGATCCCTCTCTCTTGCTGACTGAAAAGAATCAATAAAATGTATATTTTTAAAAAAGAACGAAAAACAAAAAAAATTATAATAACACCAGTAGGCAGTCCCATTAAGAAGACAGGGTACTTACCAGCATTTAATTCTGCCTTCTAGCAAGTGTAGGGAAAAGGTTTATATTGGAGAAGAGACTAGGGTGAGGAATGTAGCTACATGCAGGCCTGGATGTTTGTAGACTTGAGCTATTATTAGTCACCAGGCAGTGAGACTATGTTGATGAGATAATGTTTTGACTTCTGGTGAGTTGGCCTGACACTGCTTTTGGGTTCTGCTTGGTGGATTCACAGCTGTGTCACCTCCCTAATTACTTCACACAGGCCTGGAAATCTTGAAGAAAAATTAACCCTCTATTTACATATGGGAAACTTAATCCTTTATTCACATAAGTATATGTGGTATAAGATTTAAAATAATTATTTTTTAGATTAATTCAAGCGATCTCTAAGATACATTGTTCAGTATACTTACAATTTTCTTTTAACATTTCTCTTCATAACCCTTTTATGACTTTCACAAACGTTCTTATACCTTTCAGAATGATTCTTAAGTATTCCCACTCCAATGAATTTTCTTCCTGTTATATTCCTTTCTTTATACCCCTTCTCACTATTATTATGTCCTCAATTCTAATTTCCTTTTTCTTTTTAAAAAAATATATTTTATTGATTTTTCACAGAGAGGAAGGGAGAGGGATAGAAAGTCAGAAACATCGATGAGAGAGAAACATCGACCAGCCGCCTCCTGCACACCCCCTGCTGGGGATGTGTCTACAACCATGGTACATGCCTTTGACCGGAATCGAACCCGGGACCTTTCAGTCCACAGGCCAACGCTCTATCCACTGAGCCAAACCAGTTTGGCATGCTCATGTCTGTCTTAACTGCCTACTATATCCCCCTCGAGGATCTTGGCTCTGAATCTTTTTCGGGGGAAGAAGACACCAAATTTTTTCTGAAACTGCTTCCTGCTGACAAGGGATTGAAGGATTCTCTGGGAGCCAAGATGCCCTTGTTCTCTGTCAGAGGGACAAAGAGGCCAGGGCACAGAAGGAAAAGACAGTGGTGCCTGGAGGTTTTATTCCCCAGGTGCAGTAGGGTTTTGTAACCTGGTGGAGACAGTGTACCGTAAAACTTAGTATTACTGGGCAAAAGTTAGGATAGTAAGAATTTTGACAAATGGCCTAGTGGAAGGAAAAATATTTTAGTTTTAATAATTTCCTGTTGAAACACAATTTCCCTAAAATGACCCTTATTCTTATTGAAGAGCCAAATTAAGACCAATTTATGTACTGAATTAGGTCCGGTTGCCATTTGTTCTGATTGTATGAACACAACAAGAATAACAGCTGATCTTATAGGCTATTTTATCCTATGTCATAAAAGAGTAATATGCAGATTGATCATCACTCTACCACAATAGCTGGCTGCCCCCATGTGTTCAAGGATCCTGCCCCCATGTGGTCACAAGATGGCCCACAGGGGAGGGTAGCTGGGAGGGAACCAGGCCTGCAAGGGAGGGCAGTTAGGGGTTACCAGGCCAACAGAGGAGGGCAGTTGGGGACAAAGGAGCCTGCTCAGAAAGGCAATTGTGGGGGGACCCAGGCCTGCAAGGGAGAGCAGTTAGGAGCAAACAGGCTGGCAGGATAGCAGTTAGGCATCAATCAGGCTGGCAGGGGAATGGTTAGGGGATGACCTGGCTGCCAGGCTGAAGCGGTTAGGGGCAATCAGGAAGGCAGGCAAGCGAGCGGTTGGGAGCCAGCAGTCCTAGATTGTGAGATCCTACTGGGATTGGGCCTAAAAGGGCAGTCGGACATCCCTCAAGGGGTCCCAGATTGGAGAGGGTGCAGGCTGGGCTGAGGGACACCCCATGCCCCCCATGCACGAATTTCATGCACTGGGCCTCTAGTATAGATGTATATGAGCTTTCTGGAATTTCATGAGGAAGATTACTCCCAGAGGTGATGGAGAATCATAGTAGTGCAGGTTAAATATAAATGTGTCACGGCATTGTGCATAACATTTAAAAACTTAAAAATCCCAGCTGGTGGGCTGAGTGGTTAAGCATCGGTTCATCCACAAAGAGGTCCCCCATTTGATTTCTGGTCAGAGTATATGCCTGTGTTGTGGGATCCATTCCTAGTAGCAGCGTGGAGGAGGTAGCCAGCCTATCACTGATTCTCTCTCCTCATTGATGTTTCTATTTCTCCCTCTCCCTTCTCTGAAATCAATAAAAAGTATTTTTAAAAAGATTACTCCTCCGGAGCAGCGGGAAGTAGAGAAGCCCTGAGGGGCAATCAGGATCTGTGCTGGGTGGGCTAGAACTGGTCATGTGTGCGAGTGTCGACTCCAATTCTAGCAGCCAGTGTGAGCGGGGCAGTCGCTATCAGTGGGTAAAAGAGAGGGCTGCTAGTCCCCATCACCCCCAGGAGTAGGAGGAATTGGAGAAGCCCTGAGGGGGCTGTCAGGCCACAGTCACTGCGCACACCTGCTGATGGTGCCGCACCTGCTGATGGTGCCGCACCTGCTGATGGTGCCGTGCTGAACAATCGGGGACCTTTATCTCGTCCTTATAAACACCTCCACCACATTTACAACCTAAGGCTTTAGTGACCTGAAGAGTGAGTACTTCTAGGAGACCCAATAAAGGGACACCAGCAGTACTAGGAGCATTGTGTTCAGGAGGACGTCAGCAATGGGTGTTGAAAGAAATAAAACACTCAACGAAATTTCTCCTCAACCCGCTGGTTCTAACTCCCCAGTATGGACAAAAATGATTTTCCAAAAGATTGATAGAGAAGCATTGAACAGACTGTCAAACTGCTGGGGGAAGGCTGGGGAGGGTGGGGGGGGGGGCTGTGGGAGATAACCGAAGGACTTGTGTGCGTGCATGTAAGCATAGCCCGTGGATACAGGACACTGGGGCGAGGGGGCAGATAAGGACGTGTACTGGGGGGTGGGCTAGGGGGAGGACAATGGGGGGAAGACGTATGTACTGCTATTTGTAGTACTAAAGAATAAAAAAACTTTTTTTTAATGATTTTCCATAGGAAACCTAGCAAGATGAGGGAACCTGACAGCTTACGGAGCCTTACAGACGCAGGCCAAAAGTTACCGGGTAGGGTTGTTTCAAGTTAAAACATTCTAAGTAAAAAAGAAGTGATTCACAGGGTTAGTCATGTCCTAGTCTTATTGTTTTTTTTTTGTTTGTGTGTGTGTTATGTGTGTTTGTGTGTGTGTTGCAAAGGTAAATCTTTACCTTATTGATTCTGTCTATTGTCTTTTTTCATCTAGGATAACATTCCTTTGGATTTTCAGGGAAATGTATTTTTTTACATAATCCTAAGGGTACAGTCTCCCAACTCAGAAGACCACAGAGTCTCAATTATTATTGGTATTGTGTTAAATACTAAGTGTTAACTATTTGATAACATTTAAAAAGAACTTTGTGGCCCTGGCCGGTTTGGCTCCGTGGATGGAGCATCCGCTTGCGGACTGAAAGGTCCCGGGTTCGATGATGGTCAGGGGCATGTATCTTGGTTGCGGGCACAGTCCCAGTGAGAGGTGTGCAGGAGGCAGTTGATCGATGTTTGTCTCTCATCGATGTTTCTGACTCTCTATCCCTCTTCCTTCTTCTCTGTAAAAAATCAGTAAAATACTTTTTTAAAACGTTTGTGTGTTTTCTTTGTTTACTTTGTATCCAATCCCAGAGATTTCCCTCTTTTGTCCCTCACTCCCTAATTTATCACCAATGAATGTCATGTAACCCTTTAGATCTTCTCCTTTTAGTCTATATATAAAAACGTGCAAAACTGCCCTTACCCAGAGCATCACTCAGTGTGTTGTTGTTCTGTGTCCTGACATTTGTCGCCGGGTTGGATCAAATAAACTTAGAAAAATTCTCCCTGAGTTTGGACATTTCTTGCTTCCAGGTCTTTGAATCTACTCCACTCATCAGATTATTTTGTTAATTACATTCCATATATGAGTGAGGTGAAGTGATACTGTCTTTCTCTGACTGACTTATTTCACTTAGCATGATGCTCTCTAGGTCCTTACATGCTGTCTGTCTGAGAGGGTAAGAGATTCTTCTTTGTTACTGTAGTATAGTATTCCAGGGTATAAATGGACCGCTACTTTTTTATCCACTCATCCATTAATAGCCACCTGGGCTGGCCCTAACCGGGCCTGTGGACTGAAGTGTCCCGGGTTCGATTCCGGTCAAGGGCATGCACCTTGGCTGCGGCATATCCCCAGTAGGGGGTGTGCAAGAGGCAGCTGATCGATGTTTCTCTCTCATCGATGTTTCTGACTTTCCCTCTCCCGCTCTGTAAAAAATCAATAAAATATATTTTAAAAAATAATAGCCACCTGGGCTGTTTCCAGATCTTAAAATTATGCTGCTATAAACATAGAGGTGCATACAGTCTTTCTGATTGTTGTTCCTGGTTTCTTAGGATATATGCCTAGAAGTGGATCACGGGGTCCAATGGCAGTTAGATATTTAATTTTTTTTTAGGAAACTATGTTTTCCATTATGTCGACACCAATCTGTATTTCTACCAGCAGTGAACTGGGTTCCCTTTTTTCCACATTCTCACTTAGCACTTGTCCTTTGTTGGTGGCAGCCATTCTGACAGTGGTGAGGTGATACCTAATTATTGCTTCAATGTGCATCTCTCTGATGATAAGTGACTTTGAACATCTTTTTATTTGTCTCTTGGCCATCTTATCCACACTGCAGCCCAGGCAGAGCTGACACTTCGGATGGCCTCAGAAGCAGATGCTCTAAGTATGAGTGTTTTATGAAGTTAACTTTGTATAATGGATTCAGTGGAGGCATTTAGATAGAGGTAGATTTGGCTTGAAGGAGACACCTGGCTGATGTCCTGAATGAAGAAACAATGCCTGATATTCAGGAAGAGCAGTTCCTGGAAGAAAGATATGCAAAACCAGTTGCGCAGGTGCTCCAGAAACAAACTTACCTTAGAAATCACCTCCCCTTAAGGCGCCGGAAGGCCCTGAGTCAATTTGGCGTGTTCTTGGGCTATTTGCACTTAAATCCAGTCCTGGAGTGAGCTCTGAAGAAATACAGGAGCCTGGCCTCGGAGCATGGGAACTACATTACCCAGAAGGCCATGCATGGACTGCCACCAGGCTGAGCCAATGGAGGCTGAGAATAGGCATTTCCGTTCTCCCGTTCTGTAGGGCGGAGCCGCAGTCTGACAGGCGGGATTTTTTCTTCTCTCTGTTTTGCCTCAGGCGGGTCAGGAGTTCCTGGTCGCAGGGTCCAGTGGAGGAGGCGGGAGAGTGGTGTCCCCGCCTCACAGCCCTTGGTGGGAGCCTGCGGGGGTGCACACAGCTCCCGCACCACCCGCGCCAGGGGCAGGACAGGCACCGCCGTTCCCGCTGCAGCTTGCTCTCCAGCCGCTCCCGCCCCGGTGCGCCCACGGAGTGCAATGGCGGCACCCGTGTGGAGGCGTGAGGCTGCGGTGAGTTTGCGTCCCCCGGGTCCTTAGGGCCTTCTTTCACCCAACACCACAGCCCGGGTTCGGGCGGGTGGCTCGTCCGCCAGTTCAGTCCCGTGTAAAGGACCGTGAGGAAGGCGGAGGGGAGAGAGGAGTGTTGTGGCTTCTGAGGACACAGCAAGTGCAGGGCAGAGAGGACGGGGGTGACTTGCATCTGAGGTTCCCCCGAGGATGGAGGCTGTGAGGATTGGCGGAAAGATCAGAGGCTGCAGGGAGGACGTCACAGACTCATTCTGGGCTTCGCCTGCTGTGGGGTCCGTCAGATTGCTTGGCAGGAAGGCTGGGGTTCTGCAGTCATTACCCAGACCTTAAATGGCATTGCTGTCTCCCCACCTCTCCCCCAATCCTTCCCTCCCAACCCAGCTGCTCTGCTGAGGGCGATCCCAGTGAGTAACGGGACTGTGATGAGGGAGCAGCCTGCACTGGCATTAGGGCCTGGTGTGCACAGTAACCGGGTGCCCTGGAGGGGGCTGAAGGGGGGAAGATGTGTAAGGAGTAGAATTACTGGTTCTCAGAGAGACAGCTCTGGTTTCAGTTTTCTCTATTCTGACAGGTTGGCGTGACCTTTGCGGACATTGCCCTGTACTTCTCCAGGGAGGAATGGAGCCTCCTTGATGAGGGTCAGAGACAGCTGTACCTGACTGTGATGCTGGAGAACTTCGAACTTGTATCCTCGCTGGGTAAGACTCTCACTCTCACCAGTGACCTGGACTTGGCTTTGCGATTTCCCAGGGCCCATCTTCTAGGGCGAGGATTTCATACTCAAAGGCTTACACCGGCCAAGTAAACAAGGATTAAATTTATGTGGTCTGCAAAAACACAAAAGCTGTAATTTTCATAGAAATGTAGTTTTATTTTGATAGACACATACTGAATACAAAGACTGAAATGAGTAATCTTTAACAAAATATTAGAACATTTTCACAAAAGTTAATATTTTTTCTTGAACATTAATTTACCAGACACTGAGTAACTACACAAATAAATAACAGTAACACAAATAGCCCTCACCGGTTTGGCTCAGTGGATAGAGTGTCGGCCTGTGGACTGAAGAGTCGCAGGTTCGATTCCAGTCAAAGGCATGGACCTTGGTTGTGGGCATATCCCTAGTGGGGAATGTGCAGGAGGCAGCTGATGTTTCTCTCTCATCAATGTTTCTAATTCTCTATCGCTCTTCCTTCCTCTCTGTAAAAAAAATTAATAAAATATATTTAAAAAAAATAAAAAAGAGTAACACAAATAAACCTATTTTTCTTATTCTCCAAAAGCAAAATATTTCCTGTTTTTCACACCAAACAAGTCAGTACAAGGCTAATGATATGGCAATAGGCTGCTAAAATGTTCGCTGCTAGTGTTAGTGTAGAGAAATGATGCACCTACATTTAAGGCGAGTAAGGGAAATGAATGCAACACGATTAATCACTCATTACTGAACATTGTACTTCGTTATTAATATGTATAACAGGATATTTAAAAATGAAGTTACAAACTTTTTATTAAAAGCTTCTTACATATGGTTATATTGGCTGGGCTGTAAAAATATACTTTGTGGACTGCATGCGGATCATGGGTCAAGAGTTTGACATGCTTGTCCTTAAGTGTGCTCTATCCTCCCCTGTAGACTGTGGAACTGCTTGATTTTTCCATATTCCTGGGTATTTGCTGTCGTGGGGAGGTTGGATCTGTTTCCACTATTCCCTTCTATTCCTGAAGTCCAAATTCTCCTCACTGTACTACATTCACAAGGAAGGACTTGTGGTTGGTAGTGTTGCAGGAAGCCTGAGGGATTGCACCTTGATCAGTGAGGAAAGCATTTTCTATATTCCTGTTGGTCTTTTATACGTAGTTTTTGAAGAATTGTTTCTGCATCCTCATCCTGCTTATTAACTGTATTTTTTGGTTAAACAATCTTTTGAATACCTTTCTTATTTTATATATATATATTGCTTATTATGTACAGGAACACATATTTTTGCATGTGCTTAACTGTGCTTTGCAGATAATGTTCCCCACACCCTAGTTTTTATTTTCCATGTTTTTGGCAACCCTGGGTTCAGTAAGTCTAGTGCTACCATTTTTCTAGCAAGCTCAGATGCTTGTCACTAGTGCTTAGCAGTAAAATTTCTTTTTAAAAGATTTACGATAATGATTTTTGTTGAACATGTTTAGGATTCACCTTTGAAGTATTATAGATACTTTACAATAAAAAATTGAGGTTTTTTTTTCTTTTTTTTTTTACAGGCGGGGGAGAACATTTCTTGGTTTTATAGTCATGCAGTTAAAAAAGAGAAAGTTTTTCTCTTGCTGCTTTTACTATTCTCTCCTTGTCTTTTGCTCTTGGCATTTTAGTTATGATGTGTTTTGGTGTGGTCCTCTTTAGATTCCTTTTATTTGTGGTTCTATGCGCTTCTTGGACTTGTAAGTCTATTTCTTTCACCAGGTGGGGGAAGTTTTCAGTAATTATTTATTCAAAGAGGTTTTCAGTATCTTGCTGTCTGCTTCTGGCACCTTCATAATTTGAATGTTGGTATGCCTGTGGTTGTCCCAGAGGTTCCTTATACTATCTTCAAGTTTTTGGATTCTTTTTTCATTTTGCTTTTCCGGTTGTTTTTTGCTTCCTTGTATTTCAAATATTTGACTTTATTCTTTTGATCCTCTAGTCTGCTGTTAGATCTCTGTATAATCTTTTTTATTTCAGTCAGTGTGTGCTTCATTTGTACTTGGTCCTCTTTCATATCCTTGAGAGTCTCACTAAATTTATCAGCCTTTTTTAGAAAATTTTTGAAAAACCTTATAACTGTGGTTTTGAACTCTATATCCAGTCATTTGCTTTCCTCCATTTCTTTCATTTGTGACTTGTTTATTTGTCTCTGCATTTTGGGTGCTTCCCTGAGTTGATAGAGTGGCTTTGTGTGTTAGGTGTCATATAGGGGCCAGTGGTTCAGCCTCCCCAGTTACCTTAGGTGGGCACTCTTGGTGCACCCCTTTGTGGGCTGTGTGCACAGTCTTGTTGTAGTTAAGCATTGGTTTATATTGGTATCACTTGGAGAAATTGACCTCCAGGCCAATTAGCTGTGATGATCAACCGTGTCTACAATGGAAGAACTTCTGTGATAAAGACACCCTTATGAGGTAAGACTTGCTTCAGTGGGGCTTTGGTGCTCACTGAGTCTGTCCCCTGAGTGTGTTCTTTATGGATCTGAGGAGTTGTAATCTGGATGGTCCTACTCTTACCCCTGGGTACACTGTCTCTTGGATCTCTAAGGAGATGCTAATTTAGGCTTTGCCTGAGGCCACCCAGCAGGAGCTAGGGTGAGATTTAAAGATTCCAATTCTTTTTTTGGGGGGGTGGGAGGGGCAGGGTTTGGAAATATCAGATGAAGCCCAGCTGTGAAGTTATGCAAACTGCTGTGGGGCCTGAGCCTTCTTTGGATGCTCTGGGTCTCACGACTCAGTTGCAATTTGTTAGGTAAGTTTAGAATCCAAAGGACCAGGCCATTCATATGCAAAAGCCTCTGCACTCTGGTTGGATGGAGCCGAGTCTTAGGGCAGCGGAAACAGCAATGGCTTCCCATCAGCCCTGCACTAAGAGGTCCCCTGTGTCTCAGTGTCCCACTGTAATCATTGCAGGCACCTCTGAGAGAAAGCCACCCTCGAGTTTTGCGCGCTGCCAGACAGTCCAGTTTCTCCTCATATGAGTCTGTGTCCTCAGAGTCTCGCCTGGAATTGGAATTCAGAGCAGTCAGGAGCTTTTGTCTCCCTCTTGCTTGAAAAAGACAGCCACATACTCAGTTGCCATTCCTCTCTGTGCGTGAGCCCCTGTACCTCTGCCCTTTTGCAGCTCCTCTGAGTCTCAGAGTGCTTTCCTTTTTCCTTCTAGTTGTAGAATTTCTACTCAGCCAGCCTTCCTGTGGTTCTGGATGATATCTGTTTTGTTTTTTAGTTGTAGTTTTGAAGTTGTTGTGCAAGGCAGCAGCTTAGGTGTTTACATATGCTGCCATCTTGGTTTCTCCTCATCAACATCTCATGATGCTTTGTGGTTCATAATGTCAGATGTAATGTCTTATCTTTCTTTTCTTTTCAATTTATTTGAGGCTTGGTTTTTGTTCTTTTATTTTTCTGGTAGTGTAGCTAACATTTCTCCAATTTAAAAAAATATATATTTTATTGATTTTTTTAGAGAGGAAGAAGGGAGAGGGATAGAGAGTTAGAAACATCGATGAGAGAGAAACATTGATCAGCTGCCTCCTGCACACTTCATACTTGGCATGTCCCTGCAACCAAGGTACATGCCCTGGACCAGAACCCAACCTGGGACCCTTGAGTCCGCAGGCCGATGCTCTATTCACTGAGGCAAAACAGTTAAAGCATGTTTTTCCAATTTTGTATCTTAAAAAAAAAAAACACCTGTTAGGTGTTTCTGTATTTTGTCTTGTCTCCCTTTTATTTATGTTTATTCTAATATTTGTTGTTCTTTCCTTAGAAACCTTTGAGTTTACTTTCTAGTTGTATTTCTAGTTTTCTGAAGTGCCAGTATTTTTGAGATTTTTTTCATAATTTAGGCACTTATCTCTATAAAATTGCCTCTTAGAATTGTGTTTTCTGAATTTTTTTTTTGAGTCTTAGTTTCAATGTCCAACTGTTCTGAGTCCCAATTTCAATGTCAAATAATTCTTTATGTGTACATGTCAGCAATGGTATCTAGATGGTGGACACATCGTGGCAATGCAAGTTCCATCCTCTCTGGTTTGGTCTTGGGCCGTCTGCAGCCATGCACAGCTGCTGACTGCTAGCATGGCAAGGTGTCGTCAGTGTCCCCCATCTCTGGACCGTCCTCGTGGATGGAACAGACCTGTCAGTTCCTCACTGTCGCAGGAACCCACATGGTCTTGGAGTTGTTCTCTGAAAACACACAAACACATTCTCGACCAAAAGTTAACAAAGGGATCCATCCTCTCTGTAAATTAGACTTGGGATTCTTTTTATTTTTGTCTAAATGATTTTCCTTTGGCTTATTTGACACCGTGTGTGTTTTTTCATGGGTGTCCTGCTGTTGGCTTTACAAATGGAAGTTACTTTTCTGGAGTAAGAATTTTCTAGATGTATTTTACTTAGAGGATATTTTTCCTTACATGATAATACCCTACTATCCCCCCCTTTTTTGATTAACGGGGGCTTTTGGAAATCTTATATTGCCGTCTTGGTAATTTTAAATTTAAATTTTTGCACACAAATATGACTGCTTTAGGTTCTTTGGTTTTTTTGTTTTTGTTTTTCTTTTTAATATATTTTATTGAATATGTCCAGAGAGGAAGGGAGAGGGATAGAGAGTTAGAAGCATCAATGAGAAAGAAACATCGATCAGCTGCATCATGTACATTATTCACTGGAGTTTTGCTCATAACCAAGGTACATGCCCTTGACCGGATTCAAACCAGGAACCCTTTAACCACAGGTTGACACTGTCCCCTGAGCCAAACCAGTTAGGACCATTCTGTGGTTTTTAAAAACAAAAATTCCAGTATTTTTCAAATTACAGGCCACTCTTGTCAATGATAGCAGAAGCACAATGGTTGATGGAAATAACTCTGACCCTTGTTTTTGACTGTAGCTATCTGCAAATATGTTTGCTCACCCAGTATTTCCCATCATTCTTTCTGTACAGTTCTTCTTGATATGTGTCTATAATACTGTTTGTCTTCATGATACTCCTATTTCCACATCCTGTGGGGATTTTGTTCATGGATAGCTGTCTACCTACTCTGGCATAGGGGAGGATGCTCGCATCTCTGATTCTGCCATCTTGCTGATGTCACTCACATAGGTCCTTTGCCTAAGATCTCATCCGTTCTGAGCTGTTTTACCACAGTGTTCACCATCCACCTTTTCAATGTTTCTTTTACAGTTTGTATCATTTATCTCGTGCATTGGCTCAACTGGGAATTAAGCGGAGGAATCGTTTCTTCATCACAGTAGAAACATGACTTTATAAATGACACAGTAAACACGCAGGCAGTCTTGCCTGAGTATAGAGCTGTTGGGCAGGTTTTTATAGGTGGGCTTTCTTAAATTCCTAACTAGGAACCCATTTGTGTCAACAGTGTTTTGTTACCATTGCCCATTCCTCACCCAGTTCTACTTGTTCTGGTTTATTGTTGACACTTTGCCAAGGACTCAGTTTTAATAGTGACCAGTGCTCACTCTATTTGGATTCCCAGTCCATGAATAACCTAACTTTTTAAACTTTTCACCTCTACTCCTTTCACCAGACTCTCTTTACTGCCCTCCACCGTTGGTCCGTGCCAGCAAAGCCTTAGAGTGCACACCTGTTACTGTATTGAGGTAGAACATCAAGTGCTCCAATATAATTGATTTTTACGTTAGAGCATATTCAAATTATTCTACACTGATTCACTTCACCAGCATGAAAGTTCTAGTGGAGGAACAACTAGCAGACCCTTCTTCTCTTCTTTGTGTCCCATCCTGTGCTTCTGTCCCTCCCTTGGTGAGATTTTCATCATCCACTGACCTTTGGGGCCAGAAAAAGTATTAACAGCCATTTCCTCAGAGTCTAACTCACTCATCTTGAAAATCTTTCTATGGAATCATGTCCAGCCATGGTAGAAAAACATCTCTGGTTAAGATATTCTGTTTTTATAAGGTCAACATGTACTTTACCAGCTTTTCCTTTTGTTCAGGTTGCTGTTGTGGAGCACAGAATATGGAGGCAGCAACTGAGAAGAACATTTCTATAAGAGTGTCACAGGCAAGGAATCCCAAGGGAGCCTTGTCTTTGCACAAGAGCCACCCCTGTGAGAGTTGTGGACTCGTCTTGGGAAACGTTTTCCATGTGATGGAGCTGCAGGGAACACAAGATCCACAGATGCCGTTGAAATGTGGGGCATGTGCAAAACAGTTTTATTTCAATGCAAAATTTCACCAGCAGGATGTGAGAGAGAAGTCTTCCACTAGAGGTATGAAAAAGATCTCACGTACAAATAGCTGCAATTTCAATGTGTCCCAGAATCATTTCCAATGCGGGCGGGTTGCACAGAGTGTCCTTACCGGGTCAGGACATCTCCACCTAAAGATTACTCAGACCAGGGACAGTCCAAATGCTATTTCACCATGTGGGATGACACTTCAAAGGATAAAAAATTATTACACCAGTAGAGAATGTAAGAAAGCCATTAGCTGCAACCATACATTTATTCAGGAAAGTCATGCTGAAAGTCAATGTTATGTGTCCGCTGAATGTGGGAAATCTTTTACCAAATTTTCTAGCTTTCATTATCAACAGAGATGTCACAGTGGAGAAAAGCCTTATGAGTGCAGTGAATGTGGGAAAGCTTTTACAGGTAGAAATGGCCTCCATTATCATCTGAGTGTTCACAGTGGTGAAAGGCCTTATGAGTGCAGTGAATGTGGGAAAGCTTTCCCCAGAAGCACTGAACTTCGTCGTCATCAGAGAGTTCACACTGGAGAAAGGCCTTATAAATGCAGCGAATGTGGGAAATCTTTTACCACTCACACCCACCTTTGTCGTCATCAGAGAGTTCACACTGGAGAAAAGCCTTATAAATGCAGTGACTGTGGGAAATCTTTTACCAGTAGTACCCATTTTCATAATCATCAAAGAATTCATACAGGAGAAAAGCCTTTTAAATGCAGTGAATGTGGGAAGTCCTTCACCTGGAACACTGCCCTTCATCGTCATCAGAGGGTTCACACAGAGGAAAATCCTAATAAGTGCAGTGAATGTGGGAAATCTTTTACCACTAAGACCCACCTTCGTAGTCATCGGAGAGTTCACACTGGAGAAAAACGTTATAAATGCAGTGAATGTGGAAAGTCTTTTACAAGTAGCAATGGTCTCCAATATCATCACAGAGTTCACACTGGACAAAATTCTTATCAATGTAGTGAATGTGGGAAATCTTTTGCATTTAACTCTCACCTTCTTCGTCACCAGAGAGTTCACACTGGAGATAGATAGCTAGTGTAATTAATGTGAGATCTCTCTCAGTCTAATTTGTAAATTTGCTCCACACAAGAGAGTCCAAATGTGAAAAATTTCCTAGATGTGTACGAAATGTGGTTTCTTAGTTAGGACTTAACAATAATATAAGAAAATATTTGAAGTCTCATTATTATGATTTATATCTCATACATTTAATCACCTACATTATGTAATATCCCCGCAACTATTTTTGTTTTTGTTGGAACTATATGTGTCTATGTTTCACTTTTTAAGATGCAGTGCTGTCTCGCCAGGTCTATCTCAGTGCATATTTCTGTTGCTGAAGGTATTTTACCTGAACCACGTATAAGGCCCCTTGAGTTGGTATCAATCACCATCCTCATATGCCAAGGGAAACTAACTCTGTTGTCTTAATTTGTTGAAGAAAATTAGGAATACCTGAGTCCTTATCTCTTACTTGTTTCCCTGTCTTGGGTTGCCACATAGGACTGATGACTGTTGGCCCCAGTAACAATGTTGCAGAGGGACTGCCGTTTTTAGGGACACATGTTTCATTGTTGGTTGTGATGAGTTGAATGAGTGCCTAAGTCCTCAGTGGAAGAACTGCCAGTGTGAGGTTTCTTTCTTTGAAATAATTAAGGCTTTTTCCTAAGACTTCTTTACTCTTTGGGTGTTCTATTGTCTCTCTTGGTTAGTTTATTAAGGAGATCTGGGTGCTCCAAGCATGATGAAATGAAAAACTTTTATGGGGTCTCAAACATTTTTGCCCTTGGGGGAAACTGTGGCAGAAATTACTTCACCAGTTATTGCCAAATTTACATTGCTGCTCATAATTTCCCAGGAAATATTGTGGACTCTAGTCCTCAGATGATGACTTGATGCTGTGAGACACAGAGGTCACTGTAAAGGGGGTACCCGTGACAACCTCATATATGTCTTGTACCAACGTGTTTTTCTTTTTTATTTATTTTTATTTTTTAAGTATATATTTTGTTGATTTTTTAAAAATGTATATATATTTAAAATATTGATTTTTTTTTTATAGAGAGGAAGGGGGAGGGATAGCGAGTTACAAATATCAATGAGAGAGAAACATCAGTCAGTTGCCTCCTGCACACCCCCTACTGGGGATGTGCCTACAACCAAGGTACATGCTTTTGACCAAAGTCGAACCTGGGACCCTTCATTCTACAGGCTGATGTTCTATCCACTGAGCCAGACTGGTTAGGGCTTTTTTGTTGATTTTTTTTTACAAAGAGGAAGGGAGAGGGATAGAGAGTTAGAAACATCAACGAGAGAGAAACATTGATCAGTTGCCTCCTGCACACCCCCTACTGGGATGTGCCCACAACCAAGGTACATGCCCTTGACGGGAATCGAACCTGGGACCTTTCAGTCCCACAGATCGACGCTCTATCCACTGAACCTATCCACAGATTAGGGCAATTTTTTTTCTTTTTAAAAAGGGATGCTAAAAGATTTGAATGGAACCTCCAGTTTAGGTCTTGCAGAGTGCCATGTGCTCTAACCCCTTCAATTCCATGGGTGATGGTCACTGGTTCGAGGCCCATCACTCTGGGGGAACCCTTTTCACTATAGAGACACTGTCCTAGTTGTTGTAGGACCAGACTGCAGCCCATTAGATGGAATGGTCTTCATTTAAACCTGCACCCAGAAATATTGTTGAGGCAAAAACTACAGGAGCTATGTGTGCACAGATCTGAGGGACTCCAGGCATGTTTATCTTCTGTGGAAAGGTCATTGTGATTGATTATAATGGCTTCCTGTAGCTTCTCAAATGTTCCCATCAGAACCATTGGTGCTCTGGCAGCAAAACTGAGAGGAAAAGAAAGGGTGTCTTTAGGCCGGAGATGTGGCTTTAGTGACCCAGTAAGCATTCTGATGGGTTTGGGTGAAAGTTCTTCATTGTTTGTTGCATTTTCTGTCACTGAGATGAGACTCTCGCCCAGAGGCCTTAAGAATGTGGATTGAATATAGAGTTGCCAAACCTTTTGTTACAAAACAGCGGAACATATTTCTTGTATCTTGAACCATTTTTAACCGCTGTAATGAGCGAATTACATGCATTAAGTATGGTGTTTCATAAATCTTGACATGTACTTGAAACTGAAACCATCATTACACTCATAATACTGATCATATCTGTCACTGTGTAGTTGTTTCTTGATCTTGTTTAAATTGTTCCTGTTCTTCACAGCTTTCCTAGTAACCGTGGATTTACATTCCATTTTACTAGAGAACTTTGCTTTTTCTGAGTATTTTTCTGCTTTAATTTATATTTCATAAGTTCTTGGAGATTTATTAAAGATATATTAGGAACTCACCTCTTTTTCTTTTAAAGAAATTCCCATTTTTATTTTTATTTTTTGAAATATGTTTTATTGATTTTTTACAAAGAGGAATGGAGAGAGAGAGATAATCAGAGACATTGATGAAAGAGAAACATCGATTAGCTGCCTCCTGCACATCTCCTACCAGGGATGTGCCCGCAACCAAGGTCTATGCCCTTGACCGGAATCGAACCTGGGACTTTTCAGTTCGCAGGCTGACACTCTATCCACTGAGCCAAACCGGTTAGGGCACACCTCTTTTAAATTTTTTTGATAGATATTCTTTTTGTTGTTGTTGTTGTTAGGCCTCACCCAAGGATATGTTTCCATTGATTATTTTGGAGAGTGGAAGAGAGAGGGATAGACAGAGAGAAACATTGATGTGAGAGAATCATATCAATTGGTTGCCTCCTGCATGAGCTTTTACCAGGGCCTGGACCAGGAAGACATCTTCAGCCAAGGTACGTGCCTTTAACCGGAGTCACACCTGGAGCACTTTGCTCCCCAGGCCTATGCTCTGTGCAGAGCCAAACCAGCTGGATATTCTTTAAATACCACCGTCATGTTGTCCATTTCAATAAATATTTGGTTATTTCTAATAAAGCTGGTACAAACATTTCTGTATAATTCTTTATATGGATACTAGATGCTGGGTGCATGAAATTCGTGCATAGGGGGTTGGGGGCATTCCTCAGACCAGCCTGCACCCTCTCCAATCTAGGAACCCTCTAAAAAAGACCCTCTCAGAATCGAGGACTGTTGGCTCCCAACTGCTCACATGCCTGCCTGTCTGATTGCCGCTAACCAGTTCTGCCTGCCAGCCTGATCACCCCCTAAGCATTTCCCTGCCAAACCTGATCGATGGTTAACTGTTCCCCTGCCAGCCCAATTGCTACTAGCTGTTCTCCTCTGCAGACCTAGTTGCCCCAAATTGCCCTCCCTTGCTGACTTCCCTTGCCAGCTTGGTTGCCCTTAACTGCCCTCCCTTTCCAGCCTGGTCACCCTTAACTGCCCTCCCCTGCCAACCTAATTGCCCTCAACTCTCCTCCCCTTCAGGCCTGGGTCCCCACCAAATGTCCTCCCTGCTGGCCATCTTGTGGTAGCCATCGTGAGTCCACATAGGGTCAGCCATCTTGTGTGTTGGAGTGATGTTCAATTTGCATATTACCTCTTTATTATATACTAGAGGCCTGGTGCATGAAATTCATGCATGGGGGGAGGGTATCCCTCAGCCCAGCCTGCACCTTCTCCAATCTGGGACCCCTCAGGGATGTCTGATGGGCAGTCGAACATTCTTCTCACAATCCAGGACTGCTGGCTTCCAACTACTTGCCTGCCTGCCTTCCTGATTGTCCCTAACCCCTTCTGCCTGACAGCCTGATCATCCCCCTGGCTGCCAGGGGTTCAGAGCAGGAGGGATGAATAGGTGGGCCACAGGTGATCTTTAGGGCAATGAAACTGTTCTGTCTGATACTACATTAATGGTACATTTGTCAAGACCATAAGATGTTCAACACAAAGAATGAACCCTAATGTAAACTGCAAGTTTTACTTCTGTTAATAATGTGTTGATAAAGGCTCATCAATTGTAATAAATGTATTACATTAATTTAAGATGCTAATAAAAGAAACTTTAATGTGTTGTGGCCGAGCCTTGGGGCCTTCTGAGTCTGGGACAGCCACCTGGACCCCCGCTGATGCCCCAGGTTTGCCAGGCCGGGCCTCGGGGCGACTGGTGCAGGTCCGGACCCCCTGCTGGCTCTGGGGCGGCGATTGGACACCTGCTGGCCCAGCAGCCGCCTTGGCCTGCTAGTGCCACCCCTCACCTCGAGCATGCCTCGGCCCCACCCCCTGCTCCTGATTGGCTGGTAGTGTAGCGAAGGTACGTCACATTTGCATTTTATTCTTTTATTAGATAGGATATTATATAGGATTAGTGTTATTTCCCTTTGTCACAAATTCATGGCATTACCTGAGTTTTTCATTAGGTGAGTGTTTAAATTTACCGAGATTAGCACATTGTGATCTAAATGGAATGTACCACCATGGCCTGTGTGGCTCAGTGCTTGCCATCGTCTCCTGAGCACAGGGTTGGGGATTTAGTGCTGGTGGGACATGTGCCTGGCTTGTGGGCTAGATCCACAGAAGTGGGTGTGCACTAGGTGGTTGGCAGTCTTCCATCAATATTTCTCTCACTCTTCTCTCTAAAAATTAGTAAAATATCCTTTAAAAATAAAATATAAAGCTTAAATGATTGTCCTTTTTTTGCCTTTTTCTTGCAGTGTATGAAGGATTCACATTCTCCATATCCTAGAGAATATTTAATTTGGTCTATCATTTATTTTAAAAAAAATTTTTGTAAGTTCATCGTGCTACCTCAGTTTGATTGTTTTGTTTTGTTTTACAAATTTATGGTTGAGTCTTTTCTCAGCTGTATATTTGCTGTGTCTGTATCTTTGTTAACACTGCTGATGACATGTTCTGCCTAGTATACTATGCGTTTTGGCAATTTTCTTTAACCAAAAGACAATGGAATAACAAAGATGGGTGTTGGAATTTCATTCATTTTGTGCCTTTTTTTATTTAGAGAATACATGTTTATTGGAATAATGTGTTTTAATATTTTATACCTTTAAAATATATGTATCTTTAGAGATTTTTAAAAGGTTAAAGATTTATGTGATCTGAAGAAAAACCAGAGTATGAGAGATTTTAAAAATATTTTTAATTTATTTCAGAGAGGAAGGGAGATGGAGAGATAGAAACATCAATGAGAGAGAAGCGTTGATAGGATGCCCCCTGCACATGGCTACTAGGAATGGAGCCTTCAAACCAACCATGTGCCCTGACCAGAAACCCACTGGGACCTTTTTTCTGTCAGTTCTTTAACCACTGACCACACCAACTTGTAATTCTTTAGTTTTTATTTTATTTTTATTTTTAATACATTTTACTGATTTTTTTATCAAGAGGAAGGGAGAGGGATAGAGAGGTAGAAACATCCATCAGCTGCCTACTGCACACCCCCTACTGGGGATGTGCCTGCAACCAAGGTACGTTCCCTTGACTAGAATCGAACCTGGGAACTTTCAGTCCACAGGCCAATGCTCTCTCCACTGAACCAAACCGGTTTTGGCTTCTTTAGTTTTTTTTTTTTTTTTAATATATTTTATTGGTTTTTTACAGAGCGGAAGGGAGAGGGATAGAAAGTCAGAAACATCGATGAGAGAGAAACATCGACCAGCTGCCTCTGAGCCAAACCGGTTTCGGATCAGCTTCTTTAGTTTTTAAATGCTATGCACAATGCAGTGAACATGATTAATTTTAACCCGCACTGCTAACATTCCCCACCACTTTCGGAAGAACAACTTTAAGACACATTCTAGGGACAGCAGGCCTTTACTTCCCTAGTGCCAACACACCTTTGTGTTTAAGGGCTTTTGAGAAAGAACTGGGGTCTTTCTGAACCCACTGACCCACCTGCTGGGAGGCAGTGCCGTGGGCACTAAGGTCTCCTTGTTGGGTCTCCCACCTGGAATGGCCAAGAGACTCACTAGAGTTCCCTGCGCCTCAATAGGCTAAATCTGTCATGAAGGTGATGACGGGGCTTACCTAGGACTCTAAGAATCAATAAAAGTGATGAACTTAGTACTTCCCTGTGCCAGGGTTCCCACAGGGTTTGCTTTTTGAGCTTTTTCTCTTTTAATTTTCACAAAACCCTTGGAAGTCTAAACTAATATTGAACTGTTGGGACCATCCTCGATTACAGAAATGAGGAAGATTTTCCTTGTTTTCTTAACAAACCATGCCGGGGCTGACTGGCAGACCTTGAGTGATGAGTGAATGACCACTCTGACACTCGTTTCTGTGAAAGGAAGGGCTAAGAGACTTTCTGGCTATAGGATCCAAATAGCCCCATTCGCCTGCCTACTTAGGGTTTTCTTGTAACAGCCTGAACTAAATTTAACTATTAGAGACTATTAGAAGGGTACGGATCCTTGAGAAGACACATGTGTCTGCAGTGTCCTTTAAGCAAAGACATCTCAAGACTAAGCATCACGATTCTAGTAAATCTCCGGGGGTTCTCATGTACACAGACTTGCTTCCTCACATGTCCCCCTATTTTGTTTTACTGGATGTAGAAGAAAGAGAAAGGCGGTGAACTTTCTGCTTGAAAAGTCAGAGTCCTCAAACCGTATTTACGTCTCAAGTTGCATTTTTGTAGACTATAAGAAAAACAAAAAATAATTATAATGACACCAAAGGTAGTCTCATTAAGAACACAGTGTGCTTACCAGCATTAGATCCTGCCTTCTAGCAAGTGTAGGGAAAAGGTTTATATTGGAGAAGAGACTAGGGTGAGGAATGTAGCTACATGCAGGCCTGGATGTTTGTAGACTTGAGCTATTATTAGTCACCAGGCAGTGAGACTATGTTGATGAGATAATGTTTTGACTTCTGGTGAGCTGGCCTGACACTGCTTTTGGGTTCTGCTTGGTGGATTCACAGCTGTGTCACCTCCCTAATTACTTCACACAGGCCTGGAAATCTTGAAGAAAAATTAACCCTCTATTTACATATGGGAAACTTAATCCTTTATTCACATAAGTATATGTGGTCTAAGATTTAAAATAATTATTTTTAGATTAATTCAGGCGACCTCTAAGATACATTGTTCAGTATACTTACAATTTTCTTTTAACATTTCTCTTCATAACCCTTTTATGACTTTCACAAACGTTCTTATACCTTTCAGAATGATTCTTAAGTATTCCCACTCTAATGAATTTTCTTCCTGTTATATTCCTTTCTTTATACCCCTTCTCACTATTTTTATGTCCTCAACTCTAATTCTCTACAGATCCTCTGCTACTTATACCAACCCTTCAGTTTGTCAGTTTACTTTATTTTTCCTTTATCTCTCTACCCTCTATTATATTAAAACTATACCTTCTTTCTCTCTCTTTTTTTAGTATATTTTATTGATTTTTTTTTTTTTACAGAGAGGAAGGGAGAGGGATAGAGAGCCAAAAACATTGATGAGCAAGAATCATCGATCAGCCGCCTCCTGTACACCCCCTACTGGGGATGTGCAGGCAACCAAGGTACATGCCCCTGACCAGAATCGAACCCGGGACCCTTTATTTTGCAGGCTGATGCTCTATCCATTGAGCCAAACCAGTCAGGGCTCTACCTCCTTTCTAATTGTCTAGAATTAAATGTCAGTTCTACACCAGTTCCTCCATTGCCAGCTTCAGAGCAGTTGGAGTGGTGAGAAGTACGTCTCAGCTCCATTTCTCCTCCAGTTGGCCTATCGTCCTTGCTCTGCTCATGTCTGTCTAACTGCCTACTCTATCCCCCTCGAGGATCTTGGCTCTGAATTCTTTTCAGGGGAAGGGGACAGCAAGTTTTCTCTGAAACTGTTTCCTGCTGACAAGGGGTTGCAGGTTTCTCTTGGAGCCAAGGGGTCCTTGTTTTCTGTCAGAGAGACAAAGAGGCCAGGGTATAGAAGAAGATGGCCATGGTGCCTAGAGGTGGTATTCCCTAGGTGCACGTGGGGCTTGTAACCTGGTGGAAACAAAGTGTGCTATAAAATTTAGTGTGATTGGGCAAAAGTTAGAATAGTAAGAATTTTGACAAATGGCCTGGTGGAAGGAAAAATATTTTAGTTCTAATAATTTTCGATTGAAACATAATTTCTTTTCCTAAAATGACCCTTATTCTTATTGAAGAGCCAAATTAAGACCAATTTATTTACTGAATGAAGTCTAGTGACTATTTGAACACAAGAATAACAGTTGATTTTATATATATATATACACACACACACACACACACACACACACATACATACACACATATTTCTTGGAATTTAATGAGAAGATTACTCTCAGGGTTGATGTAGAATGATTGTAGTGCAGGTTAGATATAAAAGTGTTCACTACATTGTGCACAACATTTAAAAACTTACAAAAACCCAGCTGGCTAATGTCCTGCATGAAGCAACAATGCCTGTTATTCAGGAAGAGCAGGTCCTGGAAGAAAGATATGCAAAACCAGTCACGCAGGTGCTCCAGAAATAAACTTGCCCTAGATATCACCTCCCCTGAAGGCGCTGGAGGGCCCTGAGTATATTTGGTGTGTTCTTGGGCTATTTGTCAACCCTAAACCCAGTTCTGGCTGCAGTCAGCCAAAGAAATACAGGAACCCAGCCTCGGAGCACGGGAACTACATTACCCAGAAGGCCATGCATGGACTGCCACCAGGCTGAGCCAATGGAGGCTGAGAATAGGCATTTCCGTTCTCCCGTTCTGTAGGGCGGAGCCGCAGTCTGACAGGCGGGATTTTTTCTTCTCTCTGTTTTGCCTCAGGCGGGTCAGGAGTTCCTGGTCGCAGGGTCCAGTGGAGGAGGCGGGAGAGTGGTGTCCCCGCCTCACAGCCCTTGGTGGGAGCCTGCGGGGGTGCACACAGCTCCCGCACCACCCGCGCCAGGGGCAGGACAGGCACCGCCGTTCCCGCTGCAGCTTGCTCTCCAGCCGCTCCCGCCCCGGTGCGCCCACGGAGTGCAATGGCGGCACCCGTGTGGAGGCGTGAGGCTGCGGTGAGTTTGCGTCCCCCGGGTCCTTAGGGCCTTCTTTCACCCAACACCACAGCCCGGGTTCGGGCGGGTGGCTCGTCCGCCAGTTCAGTCCCGTGTAAAGGACCGTGAGGAAGGCGGAGGGGAGAGAGGAGTGTTGTGGCTTCTGAGGACACAGCAAGTGCAGGGCAGAGAGGACGGGGGTGACTTGCATCTGAGGTTCCCCCGAGGATGGAGGCTGTGAGGGTTGGCGGAAAGATCAGAGGCTGCAGGGAGGACGTCACAGACTCATTCTGGGCTTCGCCTGCTGTGGGGTCCGTCAGATTGCTTGGCAGGAAGGCTGGGGTTCTGCAGTCATTACCCAGACCTTAAATGGCATTGCTGTCTCCCCACCTCTCCCCCAATCCTTCCCTCCCAACCCAGCTGCTCTGCTGAGGGCGATCCCAGTGAGTAACGGGACTGTGATGAGAGAGCAGCCTGCACTGGCATTAGGGCCTGGTGACCACACTAACCGGGTGCCCTGGAGGAGGCTGAGGGTGGGGAAGGTGTGCCAGGAGTAGAATGACTGGTTCTCAGAAAGACAGCTCTGGTTTCAGTTTTCTCTATTCTGACAGGTGGGCGTGACCTTTGAGGACATTGCCCTGTACTTCTCCAGGGAGGAATGGAGCCTCCTTGATGAGGGTCAGAGACAGCTGTACCTGACTGTGATGCTGGAGAACTTTGAACTTCTGTCCTCTCTGGGTAAGACCCTCACTGTCACCAGTGACCTGGGCTTAGCTTTGCGATTTCCCAGGGCCCATCTTCCTAGGGGAAGCATGTCAAAGTCAAAGGCTAACTTGCGCCAAGTAAACAAGGCTTAAGTTTATGTGGTCCACAAAAATACAAAAGGTATACTTTTCATAGAAATGTAGGTTTATTTTCATAGACACATGCTGAATACAGAGTCTGAAATAAATGAGTAATCTTTAACATAAAAGATTAGAATATTTTAGTAAAAATTAATGTTTTTTCTTGAACATTAATTTACCAGATACTGAATAACTGCACAAATTAATAGGAGTAACACAAATAAATGTATTTGTCTTATTCTCCAAAAGCGAAATATTTCCTGTTTTTCACACCAAACAAGTCAGTACAAGGCTAATGATATGACAATAGGCCAGTGGTCGGGAAACTGCAGCTTGTGAGCCACATGCGGCTGTTTGGCCCCTTGAGTGTGGCTCTTCCACAAAATACCACGGCCTGGGCGAGTCTATTTTGAAGAAGTGGCAGTTTAAGTTTAAAAAATCTGGCTCGCAAAAGAAATTTCAATTGTTCTGTCGATATTTGGCTCTGTTGACTAATGAGTTTGCCGACCACTGCAATAGGCTACTTCAATATTCACTGCTAGTGTTAGTGGAGAGAAATGATGCACCTGTATATAAGGTAAGTAATGGAAATAAATGCAACACGATTAATCATTAGCCAACGTTGTACTTTGTTATTAGTAATTATGTATAACAGGATACTGTAAAAATTAAGTTATGAAATTTTTATTAAAATATTTCTTACATATGGTTACATTGGCTGGGTCGTGAAAATGTTCTCTGTGGGCTGCATGAGGACCACGGACTGAGAGTTTGACATGCTTGTCCCAGGCGTGCTGTGTCCTCCCATGTAGACTGTGGTTCTGCTTGATTTTCTGGTTTCCTGGGTAGTTGCTGTTCTGGGGAGGGTTGGTCTGTTTCCATTACTCTCTTCTATTCCTAAAGTCCCCATTCTCCCCGCTGTGCTACATTCACAGGGAAGGACTTGTGGTTGGTAGTGTTGCAGGAAGCCTGAGGGATTCCACCTTGATCAGTAAAGAAAGCATTTTCTATATTCCTGTTGGTCATTTGTACATAGTTTTTAAAGAATTGTTTCTACATCCTCATCCTGCTTATTAACTGTATTTTTTGGTTAAACAATCTTTTGAATACCTTTCTTATTTTATATATATATTGCTTATTATGTACAGGAATACATATTTTTGCATGTACTTAGTTGTGCTTTGCAGATATTGCTCCCCACATCCTCCTTTATTTTATTTTATTAATTCCATGTTTTTGGCAACCCTGGGTTCAGCAAGTCTGGTGCAACCATTTTTCTGGCAAGCTCAGATGCTTGTTGTTTGTGCTTCGCAGTAAAATATATATTTTTTAAAACTTTATGATATGATTTTAAAAAATATTTTATTGATTTTTTACAGAGAGGAGGGGAGAGGGATAGAGAGTTAGAAACATCGATGAGAAAGAAACATCGATCAGCCAACTCCTGCACACCCCCTCCTGGAGATGTGCCCGCAACCAAGGTGCAGACTCTTGACCAGAATCGAACCGGGGACCCTTCAGTCAGCAGGCAGATGCTCTATCCACTGAGCCAAACCAGTTTCGGCTTTACAATATGATTTTTATTGAATATGTATAGGATTCACCTTTGCAGTATTACAAATGCTTTACCATAAAAAATTAAGTTTTTTTTTTAAGAGGCAGGGGAGAGCATTTCTTGGTTTTATAGTTGTGCAGTAAAAAAAAGAAAGTTATAAAAATGAAGGTCATTCTCTAATTATTAGAACACAGTACTAATGGAATCATTTCAATAAACATTTTTTGCATAAACATATACATGGCTCCTCACACTGTATCAGCTTCCACAAGAACAAATGAATGCAGAAAATGAACGTAATCCGCAATATAAGATGTGTTATAGAAAAAATCTAACTGAATGTTCCCAAAATGTCTTCCTGTGGATGGGATTTGGTCAGTGACTGTCATCAAGAGGTGGACATACACAATTCTAAACGCAGAGCTTATAGCCTGTGTAAATTACAACATCTACCAGCCATATCTTATGGAGGAGGAGTTAGAAACCACTTACACAACAGGTTAAACTTTATGATATGAAATATACTGTGTATACAGAGCAGGGGGAAAAGTAGGCTTAAAGATGTAAGTGAAACAAGGTTTTCTTCTTTATACTTAGTGTTGTTGTTGTTTTTAAAAAAATATATTTTATGAATTTTTCACAAAGAGGAAGGCAGAGGAATAGAAAGTCAGAAACATCGATAAGAAATATTGATCAGCTGCCTCTTGCACACCCCCTACTGGGGATGTGCCCACAACCAAGGTACATGCCCTTGACTGGAATCAAACCTGGGACCCTTCAGTCTGCAGGCCGACGCTCTATCCTCGGCCAAACCAGCTTCAGCTGGATGCTTTTCATTTATTGACTCCCATGGCTACCATTGGCGTCGAAGGCTTTGTATACAAGGAACTAATGTGCATTAGTATTTGTAATCTGACAAAGTCTTGACCAAGATTCTTCAAGTATCTATGAGCTTCTAGTCAAAGCAATAAAGTATTTTTAATGAAGTTATATGGAGCTTGCTTTTGAGATAGAGTCATTGCTTTGTTATTAGCCTGCAGTATGCATTAACATACCTTTATTATTCCCTGGGAACTCCAACTATTTGTGTGAATTTCTGTCGACATCGCAGTATTCGCTTTATTGTGTTAACCAGAACTGAATGCACAATATCGCCAAGCAATTCCTTCATGTGATTTATGAGTATTTTCTCCCATCCTCTAGATTGCCTTTCATTTCATTTTGCTTATTTTTGTTGTGCTGTGAAGACGCTGTTTTTCTTTGTTGCAGTGGAGACTGTTGGGTTTTTCTATTTTGTCTAGTGGTTGGTGTCACATTCAGAAAATCCTGTCGAAATCAAACCTCCACAACTTTTTCTCCAGGTTGTCCTGTGGAGTTTTAAGTTTTAGTGCTGACATATAATTCTGTCCTTCAGGTTGAGTTACATTTTATCAGCGATGTCCAGTTTTGTTGTTTTACTTGTGAATATCGATTTTTAGCAGCACCATTCATTGACACATTTCTTCTGTGTCTTGCAGCTTTGTCAAAGATTACTTGAAAGTATGTGCCTGGGTTTATTTCTGCATTTTCTCTTCTGTTCTATTGATCTATTTGTCTGTGTTTCTATAGCAACACACTTTTTGCTTGTTTTCTCTTTGCAATAAAGTGATGCCATCAGCTTTGTTCTTACTCAGGATTGCTTTTGTTAGTGGAGGTCTTTTGGTTCTGTACATTTCAAGATTGTCTTTTCATTTCTTTTTTTTAAAATATATTTTATTGGTTTTTTACAGAGTGGAAGGGAGAGGGATAGAAAGTCAGAAACATCGATGAGAGAGAGGCATTGATCAGCTGCTTCTTGCACGCCCCCTACTGGGGATGTGCCCGCAGCCAAGGTACATGCCCTTGCCGGAATCGAACCCGGGACCGTTCAGTCCACATTCTGATGGTCTATCCACTGAGCCAAACCGGTCTCGGCAAATTTATTTGTATTTTATTTTGTTGATGCTATTGTAAATTTGACTACCTTCTTCATTTTAAAAAGTATATATTTTATTGATTTTTTACAGAGAGGAAGAGAGAGGGATAGAGAATTAGAAACATCGATGAGAGAGAAACATCCATCAGCTGCCTCTTGCACACCTCCTACTGGGGATGTTCCTGCAACCAAGGTACATGCCCTTGAATGGAATTGAACCTGGGACCATTCAGTCCATAGGCCAATGCTCTATCCACTGAGCCAAACCGGTTTCGGCTTCGTCATTTTTCTATCAAAGAATTTATTGCTAGTGTGTAGAAATGGAACTAATGTTTGTATGTTTACTTTGCATCCTGTAACTTTTCTGAATTTAATTCTTTATTCTTCTTTTATCTTCACCCATGTAGTGTGAATATTTTATCCATTGATTGTCTTTTAGAGAGAGAAAAATGAGAGAGAGAGAGAGAGAGAAAGAGAGAGAGAAACATTGATTGGTTGCTCAGCTTGTATGAGGTGGAGTCTCAGGGTGGAACAAACAGCAATGGCTTCCCCTCAGCCGTGCTTTAAAAGGCCCTCGTGGTCTCAGTGTCCTGCAGTAATCGCTGCAAGCACCTCTGAGAGAAAGCTGCCCTTGAGTTTCGCCTGCTGCCAGACAGTCCTGTTTCTCCTCGTATGAGTTTGTGTTCCAGAGTCTCGCATGGAACTGGAGTTCAGAGCAGTCGGGAGCTTTTGTCTCCCTTCCACTTGAAAAAGCTGTGTACTCAGTTGCCAGCCCTCTCTGTGTGCGTGTGCCTCCATACCTCTGCAGCTCCTCTGAGTCTCTGTACTTTCCTCCTAGCTGTAGAATTTCCACTCACCCAGCCTTCCTGTGGTTCTGGATGATGTTCGTTTTGTCTTTTAGTTGTAGCTTTGAAGTTGTTTCGCAAGGCAGCAGCTCAGGTGTTTATCTATGCCGCCATCTTGGTTTCTCCTCATCAACATCTCATGATGCTTTGTGGTTCATAATGTCAGGTGTAATTAATGTTTTATCTTTCTTTTCTTTTCTCTTTATTTGAGGCTTGGTTTTTGTTTTGTTTTATTTTGCCGGTAGTGTAACTAAAGTTTCTCCAATTTAAAAAAAAATACATTTTATTGATTTCTTACAGGGAGGAAAGGAGAGGGATAGAGAGATAGAAATATCGATGAGAGAGAAACCTTGATCAGCTGCCTCCTGCACACTCCCTACTGGATATGTGCCTGCAACCAAGATACATGTCCTTGATTCCAACCTGGGACCCTTGAATCTGCAGGTGGACGCTCTATCCACTGAACCAAACCAGTTAGGGCAAATTTTTCTAATTTGTATCTTAAAAAAAAACAAAAACCTGTTAGATGTTCTTTCATTTAGTCTTATCTCCCTTTTATTTATGTTTATTCTAATATTTATTGTTTCTTTCCTTTGCAACCTTTGAGTTTACTTTCTAGTTGTTTTTCTAGTTTTCTGAAGTGCCAGTTTTTGGAGATTATTTTTCATAATTTAGGTACTTATCTCTATAAAATTGCCTCTTAGAAATGCGTTTTATGAATTTTATACTTGAGCTTTGGTAGGTTATCTTTTCATTTACTTTATCCCCAGATTTTTTGAGTTCTCCTTTTTGGTTTGACTACACTGGACTTCTTATTTATTTATTTATTTATTTATTTATTTACTTATTTATTAATGGCTTCAGGTAGAGAGGAAGAAAGAGGGAGATGGAGATGGAAATGGAGATGGAGATGGAGATGGGAGAGAGAGAGGAGAGACTGAGAGAGAAACATCAGTGTGAGGGAGAAACATCAATGGGTTACTACACACATGTCCTATCTGAAAATGAAACCTACATACTGATATGTCCCCTGACTAGGAATCAAATCCAAGACCCTTCGGTTCATAGGTTCATAGGATGATGATCCAACCACCTGAGCCACACTGGCCAGGGTGTTCTGTGGGTATTTAAAAATGTTTTTATTGATTTCAGAGGGGAGGGGAGAAGAAGAGAGAGAAAGATGACAGAGAATCATTACTTGGCCACCTCCTGTACGCTCCCTACTGGGAATCAAGCCTAAAACCCAGGCATGTGCCCTTAAATGCAATTGAACTTGGTACCCTACAGTTGGAATCAACTGGGGTCCCTTCAGTCTAAGGGCCTATCCTCTATCCACCGATGCATACTGGCTAGGATCATTCTATGATTTTTAAAAACAAAATTTCCAGTATTTTTCTAATTACATGCCACTCTGGTCAATGATAGCAGAAGCACAGTGGTTGATGGAAATAACTCTGACCCTTGTTTTTGACTGTAGCTATCTGCAAATATGTTTGGTCACCCAATCTTTCCCATCATTCTTCCTATACAGTTCTTTATTTGTGTCTGTAATACTGTTCGTCCTCATGATACTCTTATTCCCATTTCCTGTGGGGTTTTTGTTCATGGATAGCTGTCTACTTACTCTGGGGTGGGGGAGGATGCTCGCATCTCTGATTCTGCCATCTTGCTGATGTCACTCACATAGGTTTCTGCCTGAGATCTCATCCGTGCTGAGCTGTTGTACCACAGTGTTCACCACCCACCTTTTCAATGTTTCTTTTACGATTTTTATCATTTATCCCATGCAATGGCTCCACTGAGAATTAAGCAGAAGCATCATTTCTGCATCACAGTAGAAACATTACTTTATGAATGAAACAATGGATCAGTAGGTGGTCTTGCCTGAGTATAGGGCTGTTGGGGAGGTTTTTACACCTGGGCTTTCTTACATTCATAGCTAGGAACCCATTTGTTTTGACAGTGTTTTGTTACCATTGCCCATTCCTCACCCATTTCTACTTGTTCTTGCTTATTGTTGACACTTTGCCAAGGACTCAGTTTTAATAGTGACCAGTGCTCACTCTATTTGGATTCCCAGTCCATGAATAACCTAACTTTTTAAACTTTTCACCTCTACTCCTTTCACCAGACTCTCTTTAGTGCCCTCCACCGTTGGTCCGTGCCAGCAAAGCCTTAGAGTGCACACCTGTTACTGTATTGAGGTAGAACATCACGTGCTCTAATAGAATTGATTTTTAGGTTTGAGCATTTTCAAATTATTCTACACTGATTCACTTCACCAGCATGAAAGTTCTAATGGAGGAATAAATAGCAGACCTTTCCTCTCTTCTTTGTGTCCCATCCTGTGCTTCTGTCCCTTCCTTGGTGAGATTTTCATCATCCATTGATCTTTGAGGGCAGGAAAAGTATGACAGCCATTTCCTCAGAGTCTAACTCACTCAACTTCAAAATCTGTCTAGTCATGACAGATAAACATTTGTGGCAAAGATATTCTGTTTTCATAAGGTCCACATGTACCTCACCAGCGTTTCCTTTTGTTCAGGTTGCTGCTGTGGAGCAGAGAATGTGGAGGCAGCAACTGAGGAGAACGTTTCTGTAAGAGTGTCACTGGAAAGGAATCCCAACATAGCCTTGTCTTCCCAGAAGAGCCACCCCTGTGAGAGTTGTGGACTCGTCTTGGGAAACATATTCCACGTGATGGAGCCGCAGGGAACACAACACCCACAGATACTGTTGAGGTGTGGAGCTTGTGCAAAACAGTTTTATTTCAGTGCAGAATTTCACCAACAGCATGTGAGAGAGAAGACGTTCAGTGCAGGTTTGGACAGGATCTCACTTGCAAACTGCTGCGATTTCAATGTGAACCACGATTATTTAACATGCGGGGAGGTTGGGCAGGGTGTCCTTACCCGGTCAGGACCTCTTCACCTCAAGGCTACTCACACCAGGGACAGTCCAAATGCTATTTCGAGGCGTGGGATGATGTTTCAAAAGAGAAAAAATTATTACACCGAAAAAGGATGTAAGAAAGACATTAGTTGCATTCACATGTTTATTCAGGAAAAGAGTGTCCATGCTGGAAGTCAGTGTTATATGTGCTCTGAATGTGGAAAATACTTTACCAAATTTTCTAGTTTTCATTATCAAGAGAGACGTCACAGCGGAGAAAAGCCTTTTGAGTGCAGTGAATGTGGGAAAGCGTTTACCAGTAGAAATGGCCTCCATTATCATCTGAGTGTTCACAGTGGAGAAAGGCCTTATGAATGCAATGAATGTGGGAAATCTTTTCCCAGAAGCACTGACCTTCGTCGTCATCAGAGAGTTCACACTGGAGAAAGGCCTTATAAATGCAGTGAGTGTGGGAAATCTTTTACCACTAGCAGTGACCTTCATTGTCATCAGAGAATTCACACTGGAGAAAAGCCTTATAAGTGCAGTGAATGTGGGAAATCTTTTAGCAGTAGCACTGCTCTTCATTGTCATCAGAGAATTCACACTGGAGAAAAGCCTTATAAATGCAGTGAATGTGGGATATATTTTACCTGGAGCATTGCCCTGCGTCGTCATCAGAGAGTTCATACAAGAGTAAAGCCTTATAAATGAAGTGAATGTTAGAAATCTATTTTCAAGGAGCAATGGTCTCCAATATTATCAGAGAGTTAACACTGGAGAAAGCCATTATTAGTGCAATTAATATGAGATCTCTCACAGCCAAATTTCTAAATTTGCTCTGCACAAGACAGCCCAAATGTGGGAAATTTCTTAGATGTCTAGGAAATGTAGTTTCTTAGTTAGGACTTAACAATAGAATAATATTTGTGGATCATTACTGTCTGAATTATATCTCATACATTTAATGTTCTACATTATGTCACATCCTCTCAACTGTTTTTGTTGTTGTATTTGTTCATATTTATGTTGGTATCATATGTATGCATCTACGTTGTAATAATCACCTCTAAGGTCCCTACAGATGGCTTCAATCACCATCCTCATGTATCCAGGGAAGCTAACTCTGTTGTGTAGTTTGTTGAAGAAAATTAGGAATAACTGAGCCCTTGGTTCTTACTTGTTTCCCTGTCATGAATTGCCACTTAGGACTCATTACTGTTGGCCCCAGTAAACATAATGTTGCAGAGGGACTGCCATTTTCGGGGACATGCTTTCCCTAGATGCCAGTGATGGATTTATTGAGTGCCTAAGTCATCAGTGGGAGAACTGCCACTCTCAGGTCTCTTTGTTTTATAAAACAATGAAGGCTTTTTCCTAAGACTGCTTTAATGTTGGGCGTCCTATTGACACTATGGATTAGTTTGTAAGGAGATCTGGGCTCTGAAAGCCTGATGAGGTGAAAAGCTTTTATGGGGCCTCAAACATTCTTTGTCCTTGAGGAACAGTATGATGCAGAAATTAGCTCAGCAGTGTTTGCTTAATTTACATTGCTGCCCATAATTTTTCTAGGAAGCACTGTGGACTCTCTAGTCCTCGTGTGGAGATGGATGCTTTGAGACACAGAGATCACTCCAAAGAGGAGGCAGCTGTGCCGAGACCGGTCTGGCTCAGTGGATAGAGCGTCGGACTGCGGACTGAAGGGTCCCGGGTTCGATTCCGGCAAGGGCATGTACCTTGGCTGCAGGCACATCCCCAGTAGGGGGCGTGCAAGAGGCAGCTGATCGATGTCTCTCTCTCATCGATGTTTCTGACTTTCTATCCCTCTCCCTTCCTCTCTGTAAAAAATCAATAAAATATATTAAAAAAAAAAAAAAAAAAAAAAAAAAAAAAAAAAAAGAGGAGGCAGCTGTGATAATCTCAAGTATGTCTGGGAGCAACATATATTTTTTTCATATTTTCATGGGATGCTAAGACATTTGAAGGGAGTCTCTTGCCTAGGTCGTGCAGAGAGCCATGTGCCCCAGTGCCTACAAGTCCATGGGTGATGGTCACTGGTTGGAGGACCATCACAGTGAGGAGAAATCGTTTCACTGTAGAGACACTGGCCTATTGGGTTTTGGAGGGGACTGCAGCTCATTAGATGGAATGTTCCTCATCTAAACATGCATGCAAGGATGTTTCCGAGTAAAAGTCAACAGGAGCAGTGTGTACGCAGACCTGAGGATCTGCAGGCATGTTTATCTTCTGTGGAAATAGTCATTAACGTTGATTATCATGAAGAGGTTTTGTGGATTTCTACATCCTCTCAGATGTCCCCTCAAAGCCTGGTGCGCTGGCAGAAAAACAAAGACGAAGGCAAAGGGCTCCTGTAGTCCATGTGCCGGAGCCCGGCGGCGTCAGTCGAGCAGGCCCTGAAAGGGGGGTGAGGCTTATGGGAAGACAGAGGTAGAAAGATGGATAGAAATAAAGAAGAAACAAAAGATATGTGATCAGGAGGTCCACAAAGCCTCCTTTAGGGCTGCAGCCCCGAGTTTATTTCACTCCACTCTTTTAAACAGTTCTGATTACATATTACACAATTCCTTGTTCCCCAAACAACAAAGCTACATTCCATTGTTAACATGTTTCCCCAATAAACCCCTTATCTTAACTAATTTCCTTAGGCTATATCTCCATCCAAGATGCCACCTAAATCTTTTCCCATAGACAGCTTGGCTATTTCCAATGTTATGTGCTGGAGGACAGTTGTGTTTGCTAAACTACAATTAAAGGTAACCATTCTCCAGGGGTCAGAAACCATGACTAATCTTTAGAGCAGACAGGCCAACTTGTGACCTGCCCTCTCGGAGAAGCTTTGTTCCCCGAGGACACTCTCCACATCCATGGATGTGGCTTTTTGATTCAGCCAGCATTTCAGTTGGCTTGGGTGAAAGTTCTTCATTGGTTGTTACATTTTTTGTCACAGAGGAAGAACAGTTGCGCAGAGTCCATAAAAAGGTGGATTTAATATACTGTTTCCAAACCTACTCTTCCAATATAGTTTAACACATGTTTTAAATCTTTAAATTTTTAAAAGGTAATTATGAATAAATTACATGTTGAGTATGATGTTTCATACATTTTTTAAAAAATATATTTTATTGATTTTTTTTTTTTTTTACAGAGAAGAAGGGAGAGGGATAGAGAATTAGAAACATCGATCAGCTACTTCCTGCACACCCCATACTGTGCATGTGCCCACAACCAAGGTACATGCCTTTGACCAGAATCGAACCCGGGACCCTTCAGTCCCCAGGCTGATGCTATATCCACTGAGCCAAACCGAACAGGGCTGTTTCATAAATCTTGATGTGTGCATGAAACTAAAAGTATTATCATACCCTTAATTGACCATATCTGTCATTGTGAAGTTGCTTCAGGACTATTTTTTATTTTATTTTTATTTTTTATATTTTTACTGATTTTTTACAGAGAGGAGGGGAGAGAGATAGAGAGTGAGAGGAAAAAAAATCAATCAGCTGCCTCCTGCACACCCCCTACTGGGGATGTGCCTGCAACCAAGGTACATACATGCCCTTGACCAGAATTGAACCCTTCAGTCCACAGGCTGACGCTCTATCCACTGAGCCATACTGGTTAGGGCTTCAGGACCATTTTTAATCTGTTCCTGTTCTTCACAGTTTTCCATAACCAGTGATTTACGTTCCATTTTTAAAAAATATATTTTTATTTAATTTAGATAGGAAAGGAAAGGGAAAGAGAGATAGAAACATTAATGGTGAGATAATCATTCATTGGCTGCCGGCTGCATATTCTCTACTGTGTGGATTGAGTCCTGCAATGTGCCCTTTACTGCAATCAGACCTGACACCTGTCAGCTCACAGGCTGAGGCTCTCTCCATTGAGCCAAACCTCCCAGGACTTCCATTCCATTTTAATAGATCACTTTGCATTTTCTAAGTATTTTTCTGCTTTAATTTATGTTTCATAAATACTTGGAGATTTATTAAATATGATTACTAACTCATCTTTTTTAAAAAATAAATATCCTTTCCCTTGAATATATCACCAATAGTTTATCCATTTTTATGAGTTTTTGGTCATTTCTAATAAAGCTGGTACTAACATTTCTGTATAATACTTTATATGGATATAATGTTATTTACCTTTGTCAGACGTTCAGTGCATAATTTCTGTCATTGGGTATTTGAATGTTTAAATTTATAGAAATTAGCATCTTGTGATCTAAACTGAATATAGCATAATGGATGTTGTGACTCCATGCACCGAAGGGCTGCCTGTTGGTTTGCTGGGCCTGTGCTTGGGTTGTGGACTAGGTCCCCGGAATGGGGTGTGCAGAAGGCAGCTGGTTGATTTTGGACTCTTGCATTGTTATTTCTCTCCCTCTCTCTTCTTCTCTCTCCCTCCAAAATTAATAAAATTGCCTGTGTGGCCTGGCTCAGTCCTTAAGTTTCAACCTATGAGCCAGGAGGTCATGGTTCGAGTCCCGATCGAGGCACATTCCCAAGTTGCAGTGTTGGGGGTGCAGGAGGCAGCCCGTCAATGATTCTGTCTCATCATTGATGCTTCTATGTCTTTCTCCCTTCCTGAAGTCAATAAATATATATTTTTAAAAAATGAATACACTATTCTTTATTTTTTTATTTTTTAAAAATGTATTTTATTGATTTTTCACAGAGAGGAAGGGAGAGGGATAGAAAGTCAGAAACATCGATGGGAGAGAAACATCGATCAGCTGCCTCTTGCACACCTCCTACTGGGGATGTGCCCACAACCAAGGTACATGCCCTTGACGGGAATCGAACCTGGGACCTTTCATTCTGCAGGCCGACGCTCTATCCACTGAGCCAAACTGGTTCGGCTACACTATTCTTTAAAAATCAAAATAAACTGTACCTTTTTGCATTTTTCCACCAGTGTGTGACGGTATTCACATGTGTCACATGCTAGAAAATATTTTGTTTGGTTAATCATTCTTTGTTTAAACAAGTTCTGTAATTTTGTCATTCTATTTCACTGTTGTTTGATTGTATTTTTTCTAGGAATTTTTTTCCTCAGAAGTGTATTTATTGAGTTTGTATCTTTGTTAAAACATCATATGTGCTGTCTAATATGCTATGAATTTTGACAATTTTCTTTAGCAAAAAGGTAGTATAACAACAAAGATGGATGTCGGAATTTTACTCATTTTGTGCCTTTTTTGCTTTATGAAGTAGTTTTTTTTTTGTATTGGAATAATATGTTTAGTATTTTTTACCTTTTAATAAATATGTTAATTGATTTTTAAATATTTTTATTGATTTCATAGAGCAAGGGAGATGGAGAGAGAAACCTAAATAATGAAAGACCAGTCGCTGTGGCTCAGTGGTTCCACACAGACCTATGATCCAGGAGGTCCCGGTTCGATTCCTGGTCAGGGTGGATGCCTGGGCCCTAGGCAGATAGACCCCCAGTGTGGGGCATGGAGGAGGCAGCTGATCAATCATTCTCTCTCATTATTGATGTTTTTCTCTCTCTTCCTCTCCTGGCACCCTGGCCACTCCTGCAGAAAAATCCCCAGGCCAGGCGCTTCTCACTCTCCCAATGCCAACAGTCACCTTTGTCTTTGGGAGCATTTTAGTAAGAAAAATGGAACTATAAGAAACCAGTGACTCTTCTGCAGGGAGGTAGGGGCTGTGGGCACTCAGGTCTAATTGTGGTGCACCCCACCTGGGAATCCCCAACAGAATCACTAGAGCTTCCTGAATCTCAATTGGCTGATTGTGACATGCAGATGATTGATGGCGCTTACTCTAGCCTCCCAAGATCAATAAAATTAACAAGCTGAGTACTTGTTGCCTGGATTCTAGGGTTAGATTTTTTGAGCATTTTGTCTTTTAATTCTCACAACTTGAACAGTAGAAACGCCTATCAATTGCTGAAAAGTTCAGCGTCAGAGAAATGAAGTCAGCTTCCCAAGTTTACACCACAGACAAGTGTCAGATTCGTGGGGCTGGATTTTAACCATTATTTTCTCCAGCGCCAGACACAGTCTCTACCACTGATGAGCAGCCCTCACTGGAGCAGGTACAGGGTGAGGACCAGGGTGGCTCGGCTGCAGCTCCTGTTTCCATGGTTGTAATTACGTGTTTCCTCCCATTTCCTTTATATCTTAGAGCCCTTACCCTTGACCTCCCCGTGTTCGTGATAACAGCATCATTTCTCAGCTGCAGTGGTTTCTCTAAGGGAACCTTCTTTCAGAGTGAGCTGCAATCTGCCTGCCTCCTTTTGGATCCCAGCACAGAGTTTGACCCTCAGAAGACCTCAGTAATTAGGGCTGGGTCTCTCTGCACCTTCATCCGCATTTTGGATATTATCCTGTGGCCCCATTGACTTTGATGAATTTCTTGCCTCAGTTTGACCCTTCAAATGATGTTCCTATGTGGCAGTGACATTCACCCTGCAGGAGTGGATAAAATTGAACATGAATTCTGGGACCTAATATTTGGAAGTGATGCTGGATTCCTACATGATCCTGGTCTCATTGGACAGGTGCTCACCTGTGATTTCACAGATGAAGGGAGAGGGAGAGATAGAAACAACAATGAGAGAATCATTGATCAGCTTCTTCTTGCCATCTATATCTGTTTTTTTTTAAAGAAGTGAGTTATATAATTTCTCATAAGTTTTTAGATTTTTTCAACACTTCTGCGTCATTCCTTACTTTATGTCTTTATGGAATGTTCACATTTAGGTTTATACTTCACTGTCCTTTTTGCTCTGAATTCTCAAAAACAGATTTTCATTGATTTTAGAGAGGTAGTGAGGGGGAGAGAGATAGAAACATTAATGATAATAGAGAATCATCGATAGGCCACCTCTCACATACCTTCACTGGGGATCTAACGCACAACCCAGACTTGTGCCTCAACCTGGAATCAAAACCTGATGCTCTTTTTATAGGGTGATGTTCATACAAGTGGGCTGTGTCCTAATTTTTAAGCAGGACAAGCTTCTTACAGAATTATGAGATTTAAGATTCTCTGCACATATGCATACCCATAGTTTTAATTTATAATATTTCATGCGATTTTAAGGTTTTTGAGCAATAGATAGGTTAGCTTTTAGTATGAATATGTATTTCATTTATTCTAAATATAACTTGTGAATATTTGTGTAATCTCATCACATTAAGAATGCCTGAAACAATTCAGCTGACATCTTTGATATGGGACAAAATATCTTTTTTTTTTTTTTAATGCAATAGCATAGAACCTTTATTACAAGCCTGGGCTTGGCCCTCTGGCCCTGCCGCGGCGGTGGCAGGAAGCCAAAGAGGGCAATTTCCCAAGCATGGTGATTTTATATGAAGGTGGGGCCAGATGCGAACCAATGAGTTGGCCAATTCCAATTGGTTGGGTGATGACTGGGGCTAGTGACGCAAATAATCCCTAACGCACGTAATCTGTCCTGTCCTTTGCTCTTGATTGGAGCTCAAGTGCACAGTCTTTCGTGATTGGCTAATTCAAAGGGAGGGGTTGGTCTTTGTGATTTCAAGATGGCAGCCCCCAGGTAAGTTTAATATCACTCGGCCAATATGGTGGCGGCCAAGTCACACAGTCCAAAATGGCAGCTGTCTAAATTGTTCTTTGCAGTCCCACTGTGCCCTTTCATTCCCCCCTTGTCTTGGAACTTACAGCTCAATCATGAGCCGGGCTGCATTTCTACCTCGCCTTCCGTTTTTATTCCTGAATGGTCAACATAAAAACAACATTCCTCCCCTAGGGCTGCACATAGGCCTCCTTGCTGCATGAATACAGAGGCAGGCCATGACTATTGCCAGGAAAAAAGGGTGGACTCCTGGCAGTGTGGGTGACAGCGAACAGAGTCAACAAAGTTACCGACATTAGGTGGGTCAAATGCGCCGTAACTTGACCTTGAGCGAGTTGTGGCTCCATTGTGTAATGAAGTCCTTCTGGACTGCAGAGGGATCAGCTGGGCGGATGTGGGTGGACCCAGGTTGTGTCGCCGTCTACCTTGAGAGCGGTAGGTGTAGTCAGCACCACGACATAGGGGCCCTTCCAAGGGACAAAACATCTTTCACTATAATTACAGTGGCATCTTCACATTAACGAAAACCAATAACTTTGTCAGAATTCAATTCTCCTACTTTTTCAAAAATTTATCTTTATTGATGATTAAGTAAAAATTAAATATTTCATTTTAATGTTTATATTATGCATCTTAATTTTTTTTATTTCAAAGATATGTCCTGCATTTTTAAACCTTTTTTTTATGTATATAGAATGGAAAGTTAGAGACAGAAACAGATATGAGAGAGACACATGGACTGTTAGCCCCTGCACTAAGTCAGACCAAATCGTGACAGAAACTGCAACCTGGGTACAGGACTGGCTGAAATCAAACCCGGGACTCTTCAGTCTGAGGTCCTCATTCTAACCAGTGAGCTAAGCTGGATAGGGCTGTCCCACAGTCTTGTGTTGTATTTGTCACATACCTATATGGTGGTGTAAGTAGGTGATTTGTGTGATAAAACTTTCCGGACTCACCCTCGTTGATTTGGCTCAGAGGATAGAGCATCCGCCTATGGACTGTAGGATCCGGGGTTCATTCCGTAAGGGCACCTGCCTGGATGGCAGGCTCCTCCCAGACCCTGGTTGGGACGTGTGCAGGGGGCAACCAATCAATGTGCCTTTCGAAAATTGATGTTCTGTCTCTTCCTCTCTCTTCCATTTTCTATAAAACACAACGGACAATATCCTTGAGGTAGGATGAAAAAAATAAATAAAAAATGTTCAAGACTATAATGCAGGCATACTTCTAACGAGTCGCAGTATTAGGCTCACAGATACTGTTTAAAAAAATGTTTTTATTGATTTTTTACAGAGAGGAAGGGAGAGGGCTAGAAAATCAGAAACATCGATCAGCTGCCTCTTGCACCCCCCCCCCCCCCACTGGGGATGTGCCTGCAACCAAGGTACATGCCCTTGACCGGAATCGAACCTGGGACCTTTCAGTCCGCACGCTGACACTCTATCCACTGAGCCAAACCGGTTTCGGCTATACTACATCTTCATAAACTTGGACTCCAGTCCCTTTATGGTGATCAAATGACAACTTTTTTTTTAGCCATTTTCAAGATGTCTCTTTCATGAGGAAGGTCATGTCTCAGTGCCCCTACCAGCAGGTGTCGCTCCCTTGGAGTGATATGGAGAAACCTTCCACCACCATCCTGGAATCTGGAACCCACATTACCCAGAAGGCCTTGTGAGGAATCCCGCCAGCTCAGCCAATGAAAGATCAGAAAAGGCGTTTCCCTTGCGTCACCGGATGTCAGGTGCGGGACTTTTGGTGCACTCTAGACGGCTATTGGTCTTCACCCAGAATCTCCTCCCAAACAGGGTGGAAGGTTCCAGATGGGCGGCGGCAGCGGCAGTTCCTCGGAGGGAGAAGGCCCGAGTCCTGTCCGCTCAGTGCGCACGTGGGAGTGAAGTTCGCTGAGCCCACCGGGATACCCACGTCCGTGAGGGAACAGAGACCCTTCACCCCGCTTCCGCTGCCCTGAGTCTTACCCGCCTCTCCGGCCTAGACCCGCGCACAGAGTCCGATGGCGATGGCCTTGCTCACGTGCTCAGCTGAGGTGAGTCCGCGTCCCCCTCCCTGCACACCTGCCCTCACCGCCTCCCTACACCGCCAGCAGCCTGGGTTCAGGGCTCCTGTCACGTCCTGCAGCTCAGGCCCCCGTCAGGGACCCTGAGGAAGGGGGAGGGGAGAGGAGTGATGTGAGTTCTGAGGACACGGGAAATGCAGGGCAGAGAGGACGGGGGTGACTTGTGTCTGAAATTCCCCTGCGGATGTGGGTGGTGAGGATTGAATCCAAGGTCGGAGACGGGCAGGGAGGATTTCAGAGCCGCATGCCCTGCTTTCTCCAGGCTGCGAGGTCCACCAGGAGTCGTGTTCTAGATCCTTCTGAAACCTCTCAAGCACTCTCTGGATGCCATATGCTAAGGTCATGGGTGAGTCCAGAGAGGTCCTGTGCTGTGGAGCGGGAAGGTGTCAGAGCTGAGGCAGTGAACCTGGGGTCTGAAGTGGGGGTGGAGTTAGACATTACACAGTGGTGGTCTGCTCATCTGGAGGAAGTGCGAGCTGATGGGCCCAGAGACCTGGTATTTGGACTTTTAAAAAAAATATGATTATTATGATCTCTGCATGCATAATAATCTGGCCACTCAGTATGTGTGTGTATGTATATGTATATACGTATATCCATGCCCAGTGTATGAATTTGTGTATGGGTGGGGTTCGGCCACCCTGGCCAGGAGGAGGGGACATGGGCAGTTGCCAGCCTGCCTCCTGGTCGAACTCCTGATCCAGGAGGCAATTTGCATATTAGCCTTTTATTATATAGATATACAGTGAGTGGCCAGATTATTATGCGTTCAGAGATCATAATAATCTGGCCACTTAGTGTATATTTATTAGTTTCAGAGAGGAAGGGAGAGGGAGAGAGAGACAACAGTAATGACAGAGAATCATCCAGAGGTTGCCTCCTGCACGCCTCCTACAGGGTATCCAGTCTGCAATCTGGGCATGTGCCCTTCATTAGAATGGAACATGGGATCCTTCAGTCCACAGGCCAATGTGCTATCCACTGAGCCAGACCAGCTAAGGCTGGTATTGGGATATAGAGTGAAGCGTAAGCCCAGGTTTTTCTTTGTCTTGGAGGCATGATGTGGGAGACTGCAGTGGTCTTTGGCAGGGAATCTGGAGCCCAGCAAGCATGGCTCAGAGCTTAGATGGTGTTTCTCTGCTGTTCCCCTTCCCAACCCACGTGTTGTGCTGAGGGCAGTAACAGTAACTAATGGGACTGTGGTAAGAGAGCAGCCAGCACTGGCATTAGGGCCTGGTGTCCACACTAAACTGGGGAGCCCTGGAGGAGGCTGAGGGTGGGGAACAGGTATAAGGAGCAGGATGGCAGGTTCTCAGAAAGGCAGCTCTGGTTTCAAATGTCTCCATTCTGACAGGTTGGAATGACCTTTGAGGACATTGCCCTGTACTTCTCCAGGGAGGAGTGGAGCCTCCTTGATGCGGATCAGAGACAGCTGTACCTGACTGTGATGCTGGAGAACTTTGAACTTGTATCCTCCCTGGGTAAGGCACTCACGCTGGCTGGTTCCGGGTATCTGCCTTTGCATTTCCCTATGCCCCCTCATCTCTAGTGGTGCACTGTCCTCACCTGTGGACTGTATACATTTCTAGCTTTTTTTAGTTTTCTGGGTTCTTACTGTGGCTGGCAGGGTTTGTTGTTTGTACTGCTCCCTTCTATACCTTTAGACACAACACCTGCTGCACCGAACTCATAGGGAAGGGTTTGTGGTTAGTTGTGTGACAGGGAGCCTAATGGATTCCAGTTGAGTAGTGAGCAAAAGCATATTCTTTATTCCTGTTGGTCATTTGTACGATTTGGCTCAGTGGATAGAGTGTCGGCCTGCGGACTGAAAGGTCCCAGGTTCGATTCTGGTCAAGGGCATGTACCTTGGCTGCGGGCACATCCCCAGTTGGAGGTGTGCAAGAGGCAGCTGATGATGTTTCTCTCCCATCGCTGTTTTTGACTTTCTATCCCTCTCCCTTCCTCTCTGTGAAAAATCAATAAAATATATTAAAAAAAAATAAAAGTATCTCTCATCCTTACTATTTTATGTGTAAATATTTTTTTTATTGATTTCGGAGAGGAAAGGAAAGGGAGAGGAAGAGCGAAACATCAGTGATGAGAGAGAACCATCAATCAAATATCTCCTGCATGCCCCTTAGTGAGGATTGAGCCAGCAACTTGGGCAGGAATGCTGACCAGGAACTGACCCATGACCTGGGGTCATAGATGGATGCTCAACCACTGAGGCAAACCAGCCAGGGCTTTAGTCCTAGTTTTAACTATGTTTATTGGCTAATGAGTGTGTTTAATATTTTTCTAGTTTATGATAAGATACATCTCCTTTTGCATTTGCTTAATTGTGCTTCTTAAATATTACATTCTTGTTTTATATACAAATTTCCTGTTTTTGGCAATTCTGCATTCAGAAAGTCTAGTGTGGCTATTTTTCCAGCAGGCTCAGATGCAGGTTAACAGTGTTTACCCATAAAGTGTTTTTAATTAATTTATGTAGAATTTTTTTTAAAAATATATTTTATTGATTTTTTACAGAGCAGAAGGGAGAGGGATAGAAAGTCAGAAACATCGATGAGAGAGAGACATCGATCAGCTGCCTCTTGCACGCCCCCTACTGGGGATGTGCCCGCAGCCAAGGTACATGCCCTTGCCGGAATCGAACCCGGGACCCTTCAGTCCGCAGTTCGACGCTCTATCCACTGAGCCAAACCGGTCTCGGCAATTTATGTAGAATTTTTTAAAAAAATATAGATTTTATTGATTTTTCACAGAGAGGAAGGGGGAAGGACAGAGAGCTAGAAACATTGATGAGAGAGAAACATTGACCAGCTGCCTCCTGCACACCTCCCACTGGGGATGTGCCTGCAACCAATGCACATGCCCTTGATCAGAATCGAACCTGGGACCTTCCAGTCCGCAGGCCGATGCTCTATCCACTGAGCCAAACCGGCTAAGGCTATATAGTTTGTTTTCAGCAACACTATTGTCTTCTTCATAGCCTTCATTATAGTGTTAACATAACATGACTTTTCTCTCTGTATCACCACATTTCCTTTGTTTTGTTAATCTGAACTGAACCCACAATATCTTCAATATGTTTATAGGATGTGCAAGTGTCATCTCCCATCCTCCAGTCGATTGCCTTTTCAGTTCAGTTTGTTAATTGCTTTTGTGCTGGGAGAAAGCACTTGGATCTGTTTCAGCCCTGTTGACTTTTCTCTTTTTCTTGCCTGGTGGTTGGTGCCACATCCCCCAAATCACGTCCAAAACACGTCTCCAAAGCCTTTCCTCTGGCTTGTCTTGAAGGATTTTAAAGTTTTGAGTTGGACATTTAATTTTCTCGTGCAATCTGAGTAAATTCTTATCAGTGGTTTTTATGTTTTCCATGTGAACATCTATTTTTTTTTAATACCCCTTATTGAAAAAACTGTCCTTCCTTAACATTTCTTGTGCTTTTGTCAAAGGTCACCTGAACTCAGGCGCCTGGCTAATTTCTGTGTTTTCTGGTGTGTGGTTTTTGGTTTTGTGTCTTTGTTTCTGTGTGTATTTCAGCTACACACTGTTCGGTGGCTTTGGCTTTGTAATAGATTGAAGCCAGAAAGTGTGATGCACCAGTTTTGTTCTTGCTAAAGATTACTTTTGCTATTTGACATTTCAGAGATAGGAATGATTATCCGGATAATATTTAATTTGTAGATTGCTTCGGGTAGTGTAGGTATTTTAAGGAAAATACATTTTCAAAGCTATCTACACCAGATGTCTTTCCACTTTTTTGTGGTTTCTTCTATTTTTTCACCACTGTATTCTAGTGTTCAGTGTACAGGTTTTTCACCTTTGTGGTTGAATATATTCCTGAGTATTTTATTTTTTTTAGTGCTATTGTAAACTTGACTAATTTCTTCACATTTCTTTTGTTAAAATGTATTTATTTTTAATATATTTTTATTGTTTTCAGAGAAAAGGGAGGAAAGAAATATCAATGATGAGAGAGAATCATTGATCGACTGCCTCTTGCACACCCCCTACTGGTGATCGAGGCTGTAACTTGGGCATATGCCCTTGATCTGCATTGAACCTGGGACCTTTCAGTTCAGGCTGACTCTATCCACTGAGTCAAACTGGCTAGGGCTCTTCATTTCTTTTTTGTTGTTGTTGATTTTTTAGAAAGAAATGAATGGAGAGGGATAGAATGAAACATTCAAGAAACAGTGATCAGCTGCCTACTGCACGCTTCCTATCTGGGAACTTGCCCACAACCTGGGCATGTGCCCTTGATGGAGAAAAAGAGATTTTCTGGGGCTAACAATCTGAATCTAGTTCACTGCCCTTTAATTGTCTTGTCCTGCAACACCTGTTTACTCCCATTTTAGAGAGACCATAAACCTTCTTCAGACGAAGTTATCAGTGCTGGTGCCAGGCCTTTGGTTGAGGTCCCTAAGCCCTAGCACATAGGGCTCTTTAAGAACTGCAGAGGGGACCGCAAAGCTCCATATTTGGGAGAGAAAGGACTGAAAAATATTTAAAAAGGGACAACTTCCTCCATGTCTATGCTCAGAATTCGAAACATTCCTCCCCCCCCTCCCCCCTGGGCCCACATGTAATAAAGTATAACTCCATTTCTCTAAGTGTTGCTTGGTTTCTCTCTGGTGTTCTGTAACACCCTGACCAACAAAAGAACTGCTTGTCTGTCAGTTCATGGGAAGATGTTCAATCAACTGAGCAACACCAACACTGGGCCTTTTTTCCTTTCTTCATCAAAGAATTTGTTTGTGATTAGAAATGGAACTGATGTTTGTATTTTGATATTTTATCCTGGAACTTTTCTGAATTTATTTTTTATTTAATATTTATTTATTGCTTTTAGAGTGAGAGACATTTTTCTGCTCTTCCACCCATCTATGTATTATTGGCTGCCCAGTGCATGTACCTTGATGGAAAATCAAACCCACTACCTTTGTGCATCAGAACCACACTCTCACAAGCTGAACCACCCAGCTAGGGCTCTGAATTTTTAAAATTAATTTTAGAAATTTATAGTGAGTTCTTTACAATTTTCTCCATGTAAGTTCATGTCATTTGGCAACATCTCTTCTGCATTGTGCTTCAGTGTTAGGTGTGATATCTTTCATTCTTTTTAAAACTCATTTTAATGTTGTTGGGTTTTTTTTAGTTTGGATAAAGTTTTGCCAATTTTGTGCATCTTGCATGGTGATTAGAGTGTAGGCCCAAGTACCAAAGGGTCACGGGTTCAATTCCTAATTAAGTGCGTGAACCTGGGTTGCTGTTTTGATCCTCCTCCCTTATTGGGGTATGTGTGGAAGGCACCCAACCAATGTGTCTCTGCCACATGTATGTTTTTGTGTGTTTTTCTTTCTCTCCCTTCCACTGTCTCTAAAAATAAAATAAAAATTTAGTCTGGGGCCAAAACCGGTTTGGCTCAGTGGATAGAGTGTCGGCCTGTGGACTGAAAGGTCCCAGGTTCGATTCCGGTCAAGGGCATGTACAGTGGCTGCGGGCACATCTCCAGCACGGGGTGTGCAAGAGGCAGCTGATCGATGTTTCTCTCTCATCGATGTTTCTGACTTTCTATCCCTTTCCCTTCCTTTCTGTGAAAAATCAATAAAATATATTTAAAAAAAAAATTTAGTCTGGGGTGAGGATTAACAAGAACAAAAAGGTTACCTCTTAGTTATGATATACTTCTGTCTTGTCTCTAGTTTATTTATTTATTTATTTTTCTTTATTGTTCAGTTTATTAATTACATTGTTTCCCCTTTTTTATCTCCCTATATCTCCCCTCCACCCTGTACCTATCCCACCCTCCACCCTCACCTCCCCCTCCCCACTGTCCTCTCCCATTGTTGCAAGATTTTTGTCCAATCTCTTGCTGTACTTTCCACAACCCTTTTCTCCCCAAGAATTGTCAGTCCATTTCCTCTCTATGTCCATGTTTCTGTTATAGTCACCAGTTTATCTTGTTCATCAGCCTATCAATTCACTTGAGTTTTATGTTCATTTGTTGATAGATGTGTATTTGTTGTTCATAATTTATATTTTTACCTTTTTCTTCTTCCTCTTCTTAAAGAATATCTTTCAGCATTTCATATAATACTGGTTTGGTGGTGATGAACTCCTTTAGCTTTTTCTTATAAGCGAAGCACTTTATCTGCCCTTCAATTCTGAATGATAGCTTTGCTGGATAGAGTAATCTTGGTTGTAGACTCTTGCTATTCATTATTTTGAATATTTCTTGCCACTCCCGTCTGGCCTGTATCGTTTCTGTTGAGAAATCCGCTAACAATCGTATGGGTGCTCCCCTGTAGGTAACCAACTGTTTTTCTCTTGCTGCTTTTAATATTCTCTCTTTATCTTTTGCTCTTGGCATTTTAATTATGATATGTCTTGGTGTGGTCCTCTTTAGATTCCTATATTTTGGGTTTCTGTGTACTTCTTGGGCTTTTAAGTCAGTTTCTTTCACCAGGTGGGGGAAGTTTTCAGTCACTATTTCTTCAAGTAGGTTTTCATTAACTTGCTCTCTCTCTTTTTCTGGCACCCCAATAATTCGGATATTGGCATGCTTGAGGTTGTCCCAGAGGCCCCTTATGCTATCTTCAATTATCTGAATTCTTTTTTGTTTCTTGCTTTTCCAGCTGAGTGGATTTTGCTTCTTTGTATTTCAAATTTTTGACTTGGTTCTTGTGGCCCTCTGGACTGCTTTTAGGACTTTGTGTATTATTTTTTATTTCAGTCTGTGTAAGCTTGATTTCTAGTTGGTCCTTTTTTTTTTATCCGTGAGGGTCTGGTTTGTATCCTCAGAGGCCTTGTTCATTTCCTTGAGGGTCTCATTCATTTGCTTGAGGTTCTCATTCATTTCCTTGTAATTCTCATTCATTTGCTGGTTGGTCTTGTTTATTTCCTGGTAATTCTCATTAAGTTGATCGGCCTTTTGTAGGAGCCTCTTGAAAAGCCTTATAACCGTGGTTTTGAACTCTATGTCTTGTCGTCTTTTCTCCTCCATTTCTTTCACACCTGATTTCTTTCCATATCTCTGCATGGTGGCTGCTTTATGTGGTAGATATCCTCAAAGGGACAGTGGCTCAGCCTCCCCAGTTACCTGAGGTGGGTGCTCTTACTGCAATCCTTTATGGGTTGTATTCAGTATTTTTGAATTTAAACCCAGCTTTTTGTTGTTAGCCCTAGGAGGGTTTGACCTCCAGGCCAATTGGCTGTGAAGGGAGACTGTGTTCAGGTTGGATGGGCGGAGTCTCTGAGCTGCGTAGGTAGCGTCAGCGTCAGCTGCGTCCTATGCGTTGCTCGCGCGCGCGGGTCTCTGTTGGATGGGGATGGCTGCAGACACCTCCAAGAGAAAGCCGCTAGTCTCTTCCCCTTGCCAGACCACTCCGCCTTTCCCCAAATGTGCCTGCACACCAAAAGTCTAGCCCAGGATTGTAAAAATAAATGGTTTCCAGAACCAGGAGACAAGTTTCCAGGGGGCAAGTCGCGGGTTTGCGCGACCCTTGGGACTAGGAGCCTCTTCTGCGCCCCACTTTCAGGGTGTGTCCCCCGGACCTCGGCCGGACCTCGCCTGACGCTGGGGGCTGGGGGATCCGGGCAGTGGGACGGACCTCGGCCGGACCTCGCCTGGCGCTGGGGGATCCGGACAGTGGGACGGATCTCACCTGGTGCTGGGAAATCCGGGCAGTGGGACGGGCGTTGCTGCTCCAGCCCCAGCCCGCGTGCGCGCGACCAGGACGGCTCCTAACCTGTTTCCGTCTGAAAGACTGCGCTCCCGCCACTTCTGAGTCTCAGTGTCCCACCTCCACTCCAGTTAGTTGAGTTTTCATTCAGCCAGCTTTCTGGCGATTCTGGGTGCTGTCTGTTCTGCTGTTATGTTGTAGTTCCTAAATCGTTGCACGGGGCAGAACAATAGGTGTTCACCTATGCCGCCATCTTTGCTTCTTTGTCTCTAATTTATTAATGGTTGCTCTAATATTCACTGATTGTTTTTCTTTGCTAGTTTTGGGTTTACTTTCCTTTTTTGTTTTCTTCTAAAATATATTTTTATTGATTTTAGAGAGAGGAAGGGGGAGGTATAGAGAGACAGAAACTTCATTGATGAGAGAGCATCATTGTTTGGCTGCCTGCTGCATGCCCCCTACTGGGGATTGGGCCCACAATCCGGCATATGACCTGACTGGGTATGGAACTGTGACCTCCTGGTTCATAGGTTGACACTCGGGTTTACTTTCTTGTTGTATTTCCAGTTTTCTGAGGTGCAAGGCTTGTTGTTTATTTGAGATCTTTTTTTTATTAATGTAGGAATTTATTGCTCTAAATTTTCCTCATAGAATTGCATTTTCTGCATTGTATACATAAGTGTTGGTAGATTGTGTTTGAATTCACTTCGTCTCTCTTTCAGATCTCTTTTTCTGGGTTTTCTTTCACCCACTGATCCTTCAGGAGTGCGAGGTTTAATTTTTACATATTTGTGTATTTTCCAGCTTTCTTGAAACTAAAATGGATTTTTAGTTTTATACATTGTTACTATATAAGGTACTTGATGTGATTTCTTCTCAAACTTTGAGACTAATTTTTGACCTAACTTGTGATCTGCTTAGAGAATGTTTTATGTGTGCTTGACAAGAATATGTCTCTTGCTGCACTTGGATGGAATGTTCTGTATGTATTTATTCTGTTTTCTCTAAAGTATAGTCAGACTTCAATTATTCCTTACTGCTTTTGGATGGTATGTCTACCTATTGTTGAAGGGGCAATGAGGAAGTTGCCTACTGATATTGATTTTTTTTCTGCCTTATTATTTGCTTAATATAATTACTCTGTTTTTTAGTGAATAATACTTCAAATTGTTATCCTTTTGATGTATTGACTGATACATCATTTGATCAATACATCATATGGAAGCTCATTTCATGATGAACTTTCTTGTGACAAATTTTTGGGGAAATCTGTTTTGTCTGATAGAATTTTCTCCATCCCTGCTATGTTTTGGTTTCATTTGCATGGAATATTTTTTGCATCTTTTTATCCCTTCCTATTTGGGTCCATAAAGTTTGAGTGTCTTTGTAGTCAGCACATATTGTGTCCAGTTTCTTTTTCTTTTATCCCTTCAGTGACTCTCTGATTCTGAATGAAGAATTTGTCTATGGAGCAGATATTACCACTTCTTCATGGTTTTTGGCACTTTGTAATTCCTTTGTCTGCCTGTTTTATTGTTGTCCTTTGTGATTTGATGATTTTGTACAGTGATTTGGTCCCTTTCTCTTTAGTCTATCTATAACATTGTGTTTGCTTGTGATTTTCAAGACACTAACATAAACTACTCTTTGCAGTCCATGTCATCTTTTTTTTTTTTTTTTTTTTAATTTTCTTTTTTATTGTTCAGTTTATTAATTACATTGTTTCCCCTTTTTTATCCCCCTATATCTTCCCTCCACCCTGTACCTATCCCACCCTCACCTCCCCCTCCCCAATGTCCTCTCCCATTGTTGCAAGATTTTTGTCCAATCTCTTGCTGTACTTCCAACAACCCTTTTCTCCCCAAGAATTGTCAGTCCATTCCCTCTCTATGTCCATGTTTCTGTTATATTCACCAGTTTATCTTGTTCATCAGCCTATCAGTTCACTTGATTTTTATGTTCATTTGTTGATAGATGTGTATTTGTTGTTCATAATTTATATTTTTACCTTTTTCTTCTTCCTCATCTTAAAGAATATCTTTCAGCATTTCATATAATACTGGTTTGGTGGTGATGAACTCCTTTAGTTTTTTCTTATCTGCGAAGCACTTTATCTGATCCTCAATTCTGAATGATAGCTTTGCTGGATAGAGTAATCTTGGTTGTAGATTCTTGCTCTTCATTATTTTGAATATTTCTTGCCATTCGCGTCTGGCCTGCATCGTTTCTGTTGAGAAATCCGCTGACAATCGTATGGGTGCTCCCCTGTAGGTAACCAACTGTTTTTCTCTTGCTGCTTTTAATATTCTCTCTTTATCTTTTGCTCTTGGCATTTTAATTATGATATGTCTTGGTGTGGTCCTCTTTAGATTCCTATATTTTGGAGTTCTGTGTACTTCTTGGGCTTTTAAGTCAGTTTCTTTCACCAGGTGGGGAAAGTTTTCAGTCACTATTTCTTCAAGTAGGTTTTCATTAACTTGCTCTCTCTCTTTTTCTGGGACCCCAATAATTCGGATGTTGGCTTGCTTGAGGTTGTCCCAGAGGCCCCTTACACTATCTTCAATTATCTGAATTCTTTTTGTTTCTTGCTTTTCCAGCTGAGTGGATTTTGCTTCTTTGTATTTCAAATCTTTGACTTGGTTCTTGTGGCCCTCTGAACTGCTTTTAGGACTTTGTGTAATATTTTTTATTTCAGTCTGTGTATGCTTGATTTCTAGTTGGTCCTTTTTTTTATCTGTGAGGGTCTGGTTCGTATCCTCAGAGGTCTTGTTAATTTCCCTGAGGGTCTCATTCATCTCCTTGTAATTCTCATTCATTTGCTGGTTGGTCTTGATTATTTCCTGGTAATTCTCATTAAGTTGATCGGCCTTTTGTAGGAGCCTCTTGAAAAGCCTTATAACCATGGTTTTGAACTCTATGTCTTGTCGTCTTTTCTCCTCCATTTCTTTCACACCTGATTTCTTTCCATGTCTCTGCATGGTGGCTGCTTTATGTGGCGGCTATCCTCAAAGGGACAGTGGCTCAGTCTCCCCAGTTACTTGAGGTGGGTACTCTTACTGCAATCCTTTATGGGTTGTATTCAGTGTTTTTGAATTTAAACCCCGCTTTTTGTTGTTAGCCCTAGGAGGGTTTGACCTCCAGGCCAATTGGCTGTGAAGCTCAGCTGTGCTCAGGTTGGATGGGCGGAGTCTCTGGGCTACGCCTCGGCGGCGGCGGCGGCGGCGGCGGCGGCGCGGCTTCCGCGGCGGCGGGGCGGCGGCTGCTGGGTCCTATGCAACGCTCGCGGGCTCGGGTCTGTGCTGGGTGGGGATGGCTGCAGACTCTTCCAAGAGAAAGCCGCTAGTCTCTTCCCCTTGCCAGACAACTCTGCCTTTCCCCAAATGTGCCTGCACACCAAAAGTCTAGCCCAGGGCTGTAAAATAGATGGTTTCTGGAACCAGGAGACAAGTTTCCAGGGGACAAGTCGCGGGTTTGCTGTCCCTTGGGACTAGGAGCTTCTGCCGCGCCCCCCGGACCTCGGACCTCGCCGGTTCTGGGGAATCTGTGTAGGGAGACTTCTCGTACCCCGGATCTCGGTCCTCGCCCGGCTCGGGAAATCTGGGCCCCGTCGGAGAAATCCAGCCGGTCCCTGCTCCAGCCCCAGCCCGCGCGCGCGACCAGGGCGGCTCCTAACCTGTTTCAATCTGCGCTCCCGCTGGTCCTGAGTCTGCGTCCCACCTTTGCTCCTATTAGTGGAGTTTTCATTCAGCCAGCTTTCTGGCGATTCTGGGTGCTGTCTGTTCTGCTGTTATGTTGTAGTTCTTAAATCGTTGCGCGGGGCAGAACAATAGGTGTTTGCTTATGCCGCCATCTTGGTGTCCTCCCAGTCCATGTCATCTTAATAACACCTCCAGTTGCATATAATATTTCTCCCCTTTGACTCACCCACACACTTTTTCATGGATTAATGATTCCTCAAGTAAATTTTTCATGTTGTGTAGGTATTAAGGTACATGATGTTAAATTCATCTTTTTTACTAGTTTAAATTTATTAACTTTTATATCAGAGTTACATAATGTTCATTCCACAAATGCAGTGTTACAGTATTGTGAATTTGATTCTATTCTCAACCTTTATTGGTGATATTTATACTTTCCTATACATTCATGATTCTTAGATTTTTTTTTAATCTTGAACTTTTGTCAGCATGTCTAAAAAGTCAGGTTGAGTGGCAATGAACTTCCTTAGCTTTTGTGTTTCTTGGAAAATTCATATTTTTGGAGATCAGGTATTCTGGATAAAGTGTTGATGGTTTTCATTACATCATTTTATTTTCTAGTATGCAAGGGGTCTTCAGAAGAATCTACTGACACCCTTCCTTTGTTGTTCCCCTGTGTGAGAGGAGTTCCTAACTTCTTTGTTTTCACATTTCTCTTTGCCTTTTGATTGTTTTTTACTGTTCTATTATAACATATCTTGATGAAGTACGGTTAGTATCTTGAATCTGTACAGGCACCTGTGAGAGTGCATGCATTTAATTGTTCACATCTATTTTTTCAAATTATGGAAGTTGGTTTCAGCTTATTTTTGAAAAATCCATGTTCTATCCCTTTTCAAGTTCCAGTAGTACAGTTTTTTTTGAAACTCCATGAGCTGAGGTCAGAATAACAAAAGTGTGGTTACTAAGTGTCTTTGACAGCAAATATTTTTTTTAATGACAAGTGACAATTTTAGATTCTTTGTTGGCAAGTACTGTTTGGCACATGTTGATTTTTATTTTATTCCTGGGATAGGTTGTTGCCAAAGGGATTTCTTTCAGGATGCATGTTGATAAATATTATGGGTCTGCTGATTGAGTAGACTGTGGGGAGTTCACAGATGTTTCACAGACTTCTGTGATTCCCAAATACAAAAATTTATAGTGTTTTTCACAGAGTAGGCCACTAAGGTCAACATTAATACAAGTGCAGTGGTTGATAGAGGAAACACTGAACCTTTTTTTTTTTTTTTTTTTTTTTACTGTGAGAGTATAGGTCCCTCTCTGTCAGGAAGTGGACCTTTAATCTTGTGTTAGATGGAGAAGATATGAGAAGTCATGTATATAAGAGAGTCTTTATTGAAATCCAAGTAGCCATTGTTACCAAGGAGCCGTTAGACAAAACAATTCTTCAAAGTAAACTCCTACAAAGTAGTATACAAAGAAGATAGCTGCATGCTGGCTGGTTAACAGTGTATCTTCCCTATAAAGTAGCCCCCAACATAGGAGCCATACTAATTAGCTGCTGATAACATAGCAATCATTGCAAACACAGTAACTCAAACGAGTAGCTGTGTATTGGCTTGTCAGTAACATACTTTATATCAACTTAGGCAAAAGTGGATTCTTGTGAAATAGTGACATTAGTCATTGGGTTACAGAAGGGCACACCTATGCAGTGTATAGCTGCTGTGCCCATGCTTTTGTGCCTGTGTATATCAAATTAGCCTTGAACACTATGATAAGGATTCCCAAGCTCAGATTGGCCTTGAACATCCTGTGTACTTTGGACAGGGCCCCCATATTGACCCTACAAATATCTTTGGTAACCCACTCTGGTCATCTCTTTGTAATTCAGCTTTTTAAAAAATTATTTTACTTTACTGAACTCCTTTTAATGTTAATTGCACTCTTTTTTTCCCATACATACACACACTCACTCACACACTGTTGGTTTTCCACAGAGAAGAAGGGAGAGGGATAGAAAGTCAGAAACATCGATCGTCTGCCTCTTGCACACTCCCCACCTAGGGATGTGCCTGCAGCCAAGGTACATGCCCTTGACCGAATCAAACCCGGAACCCTTCAGTCCACAGGCCAATGTTCTATCCACTGAGCCCCAGTTTCAGCTCCACTCTTTTCTTTTTAATCATCACTCTTTTGTCCACTGCTTTTCAGAGAGAGTGTGTGTGTGTGTAATGGAGTGAACAGGGAGAGATTGGGGAACATTGATGTGAGAGAGACGAATTGAGTAGTTGCCTCCCACACCCATCTATTTGAGGCAGGAGTTAGGAACCTCCACCCATGACAAGGTATCAATCCTCCACCCTTTATGTGCAAGCCGATGCTCCAAGCATTGAGCAAAACCGTCCAGTTTTATTGTACTCTTATCTTGTAGTTGTTTTTATTCATGGATAGCTGCATATTTGTTATGAGAGTGGAAAGGATTATCATATATCTTACTCTACCATCTTGCTGATGTCACTCACATAGATTTTTTTTCCAGTGAAAACTGTTGTACTTTGTAGTTCTTCCACAATGCTCAGCATGAATCTCTTTGCTTTTTCTTTTGAATTTATATAATCTGAATCCCATGTGCTGATTCAGTTGGGACTCATGGGGGGAGAATCATTGTGCATCATAGAGAAACATGACCTGATGAATGACAGGGTGGACCCAGAGGCCGTCTTGCCTTGGTGAAGGCCTGTTGGAAAGGTTTTGACACCAGAGCTTTGTTAAAGTCATAATTAGGGACCCATTTTGTTCAAATGTATTTTGTTGTCATGACCCATCCCTCACCAATTCTACAGGTACTTGCTGATTGTTTACACTTTGCCAACTCTTCAGGTATAATAGTGTTCATTTCTACCCGAATTCCAAGTGCACAGATAACTTTAACTTCTCTAAACATTACCCCTCTACCTCGTTCACAGTTCTCTCTTTATGGCAAACCAGCCTTAGTCAGTGCCTGCAAAGTGCACACGTATTATTGTATTGACCTTGAGCATCTTGTGCTCCAATACAATAAATAGTTTTTTTGTGGGTTTGAGCACATTCAAATTCTCCTTCCCAGATTCTTCTTTCATTCAAGTTCTCAGAATGAAAGATCCTAAAAGAAGCCGTTTGTAGAGGATCAATGAGTAGAGACTTTTTCTCTTCTGTGTTTCCCATTCTCTGTTTCTGTCCCTGCCTTGGTGAGATTTTCACCATTGACTGATATTTGGGGCCAAGTAATGTGTAACAGCTATTTCCTTAGAGTCTAAATCACTTGTCTGAAAATTATTCTATGAAGTCATATATAGTCATGATAAATAAACATTTGTAGTGAAGATATTCTGTTTTCATAAGGCCAACATGTACTTCACAAGCGTTTCCTTTTGTTCAGGTTGCTGCTGTGGAGCAGAGAATGTGGAGGAACCAACAGAACAGAACATTTCTGTAAGAGTTTCACAGGCAAGGAATCCCAGGTTAGCCTTGTCTTCCCAGAAGAACCACCCCTGTGACAGTTGTGGGCTCGTCTTGGGAAACATTTTCCACGTGATGCAAGGGCAGGAAACTCAGCAGATCCATGTACTATTGAGGTGTGGGGCATGTGCAAAACAGTTTTATTTCAATGCAAAATTTCATCAGCAGCATGTGAGAGAGAACATGTTGATTGGAGGTGGGGACAGGATGTCACTTTCAAACAAGTGCAATTTCAATGTTTACCAGAATTATTTCACCTGTGGGGAGGCAGGCACACTTACCTGGACAGCACATCTCTATCTTAAGGCTTCTCAGACCAGGGACAGGCCAAATGATATTTCAAAGAGTGGGATGGCGTTTCAAAGGAAAAAAGGTTTTTATACCAGAAAGGAATTAGAGGAAGACATTGGCAGTAGTAATCATCATCATCAGATAGTTCACACTGGAGAAAAGCCCTATAAATGCAGTGAATGTGGGAAATCTTTTACCAGTAGTACTGTCCTTCATTGTCATCAGAGAATTCATACTGGAAAAAAGCTTTGTAAATGCAATGAATGTGGGAAATCTTTTATCACTAATAGTGGGCTTCGTCGTCATCAGAGATTTCACACTGGAGAAAAGCCTTATAAATGCAATGAATGTGGGAAATGTTTTATCACTAATAGTGAGCTTTGTTATCATCAGACAGTTCACACCGGAGAAAAGCCTTATAAATGCAGTGAATGTGGGAAATCTTTTATCACTAGGAGTGAGCTTCATCGTCATGAGAGATTTCACACTGGAGAAAAGCCTTATAAATGCAATGAATGTGGGAAATCATTTACCAATTGCAGTAGTCTCCATTATCATCAAAGTGTTCACACTGGAGAAAAACCTTATAAATGCAGTGAATGTGGGAAATCTTTTATCACAACCTCTGAACTTCATCGTCATGAGAGAGTTCACACTGGAGAAAAGCCTTATAAATGCAATGAATGTGGGAAATCATTTACCAATTGCAGTAGCCTCCATTATCATCAAAGTGCTCACACTGGAGACAAGCCTTATAAATGCAGTGAATGTGGGAAATCTTTTGCAACTAGCAGGTACCTTTATTGTCACCAGAGAGTTCACACTGGAGAAAAGCCTTATAAATGCAATAACTGTGGGAAATCTTTTACCTGGAGTGCTGCCCTTCGTCGTCATCAGAGATGTCACAATGGAGAAAAGCCTTATAAGTGCAATGAATGTGGGAAATCATTTACTAATTGGAGTAGCTTCTGTTACCACCATCAAAGTTCTCACACCGGAGAAAAGTCTTATAAATGCAGTCAATGTGGAAAATCTTTCAAAAGTAGCAATGGTCTTCAGTATCATCAGAGAATTCACACTGGAGAAAGCCATTATGGGTGCAAATAACATGAGATATGTCTCAGCCAAATTTCTAAATTTTCTTTGCACGAGTCCAAATGAGAGTAATTACTTCAATGTGTACGAAATGTTGTTTCTTAGGACTTAACAGTAGTATAAGAAAATTTGTGAAATCTCATTTGTCAGAATTGTATCTCATACATGTAATTACCTACATTATGTTAAGTTCCCATAAGTGTTTTTGTTGTGTTTATTTTTATGTGGGAACTGTACATATCTATGTTTCACTTTGTAACATACAGAGACCTATTGCCAGATCTATGTCAGTACATATTTCTCTTGCTGAAGGTATTTCACCTGAACCACCTATAAGGCCGCTACAGATGGCATCAATCACCATCCTCTTGTATCCAGGGAAACTAACTCTGTTGTGTAGTTTGTTAAAGAAAATTAGGAATACCTGAGCCCTTAGTTCTTGTTTTCCCTCTAACCACTTGCCACATAGGACGTATTAGTGTTGGCCCCATAATATTGCAGACTTACTGCCATTCTTAAGAGCACACTTTTCCTAGATGCCAGTGATGAATTTATAGAGTGCATAAGTTATCAATTCAAGAACTGCTAGTCTCATGCATGTCTCTTTGTTTTGTAAAATAATGAAGTCTTTTTCCTAAGACTTCTTTAATCTTGGGTTTGCTATTTACTATGCGGCTTATAAGGAGATACGGGCTCTCCTAGTATGGTGAGGTGAAAAACCTATGGGGTCTCAAAGGCATTTTTACCTTTGAGGTAATAATATAGTACAGAAATTTCCACAGCAGTTTTTGCCAAATATTCATTGCTGCCCATGTTTTTCTATGTAACACTGTGGACTCTCTAGTCCTCATGTTTTTTCTGGATTCTTTGTGACACAGAGGTCACTCCAAAGAGCAGGTAGCTATGACAACTGCAGGTATATCTTCCAGCAGCATGATTTTTTTCTTGTTTTTCAAGGGATGCCCATACACTTGAAGGGAATCTCTTGCCCAGGTATTGTAGAGGGCCATGAGAACTAAAGCCTACAATTCCATGGGTGATTTTCACTGTTGGGAGCACAATAGTAGTTAGAGGAAACCATTTCACTACAGAAACACTGGCCATATGAGTTTTGCTGTGAATTGAAGCCTCTTAGGAGAAATGTTCCTCATCTAAACATGCATCCAGGCATGTTTCTGAGTAACAGTCAACAGGAGCGGTATGTACCAGTACACAGATCTGAGGAACTCCAGGCATGTTTATCTTCTGTGGACCCAGTCATTGTCATTGAATATAATCAAAAGGTTTTGTGGCTTCCTGTATCTTCTCAGATGTCCCCATCAGAGCCATTTGTGTGCTGGCAGAAGTATAAAGATGAAGGCAAAGGGTTTCTGTAGTCCACAATGTGGTTTTTGTGACCTAGCCAGCATTCTTGTTGGTTTGGGTGAAAGTTCTTCATTGTTCGTTACATTTCTGTCACTGATGGCAAGGCTCTCACCCAGAGAGCATAAGGTACATTGATTTGCCAAACCTATTTTTCCAATATAGTTAAACATACAAGTTTTTAAACTTTGTATCATTTTTGAAAAGGTTTAATGAATAAAGTACAGGTTATGTATACTGTTTCATAAATCTTATGTGTTCATGAAATGAAAACTATCTTTATACTCATAACTAGAGGCCCAGTGCATATATTCATGCACTCGTGAGGTCACTTGGTGTGGCCTGCGGGGATTTATCTGAAACTGGCATTGAACATCTTTCAAGTACCAACTAGCATGCTGCCAGGGAGGAGCCTGAGCCAGGGCCACGTGCCATGATGCTCCCACTCATCCCAGTCCCGCTACTCCTGCCACTGGTGCTCAGTAGGTTCCTTGCTGCACCGCTGTGGTCTCTGTGCACCCATTCTATGGTGATGCTGAAACGCCCATGACCGAGAAGCAGCAGTGAGCTCGTGGCCAGTTAGTCTCAATGCCAGTGTTGATCCTGGTCAGGATGGGGTAGGGGCATGCAGAGGGAGTGACTGTGGGAGATGCTTGTTCCTTCGCACCTGCACTTATCAGCTGGGTGCCTGGGTTGTAGCCCCATAGGCGAACGGAGTAGCACTCCTTATTTGGGAGTGTGCCCCCTGGTGGTCAGTGTGCATCATAGTGACTGGTCTCTTAAGCTTTTATATACATAGATATTGACTGTGTCTGTCACTGTGAACTTGGTTCATGATTTTTTCTAATGTGTCCATGTGCTTCACAGATTAACAAGTATCCAATCATTTACATTAATTTCAATAGATCATTTTGTATTTTCTAAGTATTTTTCTGCTTTATGTTTCATAAACTTTTGGACATTTATTAAAGATATGTTAGTAACTCATCCTTTTTTCTGATAAATATTTTTGCTTTGAATATGTCACCAATAGTTTATCCAAATGAGTATTTGGTCATTTCTAATAAAGCTGGTACAAAATATCACATATAATAAAAGACTAATATGCAAATAAATCAAACTACGTAAAGACCAGTCACTATGATGCGCACTGACCACGAACAGGCAGACGCTCATGCAGGAACTGCCCCCTGGTGGTCAGTGCACTCCCACAGGGCGAGTGCCGCTCAGCCAGAAGCCTGCTCACAGCTGGCAAGCACAGGGTTGGCGGTGGAAGCCTCTCCTTCCTCTGTGGCAGTTGTAAAGATGTCTGTCAATCAGACATCCCCGAGGAATCCCAGAGTGAATGAGGGCACAGGCCAGGATCAGGGACCCTCCAACTACACTAATTTTGTGCACTGAGCCTCTAGTATATACATACATATATATATGTATATCCTGTATAATAAAAGAGAAATACACAAATTTGACTGTACCTTCGCTCCTGATTGGCTATGCTACCAGCCAATCAGGAGCGGGGGTGGGGCCAAGTGGCATGAGCGCCGGGCCCAGAGGTGAAGAGGAAAAGGCAGTGGTGGCGAGTGCCCAGCCCCTGGGTGCTGTGAGGGGAAATGGCAGCGGCAACAGGGAGCGCCTGGCCCTCGGGCACTGAGCAGAAGTGGCAGTGAGCGCCCAGCCTCCGGGCCGGGTGGTCACAGGCAGCCGGGGCTGAGCTAAGCAGGGTGATGGCTGGGTGCCCAAGGCCTAAAGCCTCAGCCGGAAGGCTTTAGGCTTTGGGCAGGCTCGGGGTGAGCCATCAGTTGGACATCCCCTGAGTATGTGAGAGGGGGCAGGTTGGGTTGAGGGACCACCCACCCCCAGTGCATGAATTTTGTGCACCGGGCCCCTGGTATATATATATATAAAGAGATAATATGCAAATTAGAGCCAGGACATTGTTACAGTCACAACCGGCTCAGGAGGAGGTTGTGCGCACAAATGGGTGGGAGGGGAATGCTTATGCTGTGAGACAAACCACAGATGGCGCAGCCCTGGAATGGGGGGGGGGGGTGTGCCCAAGCGGTGACCGCCACCTGGCCCCAGCATTCCCAGAGCGGAGGCAGGGGGGTGTACCCAAGCCGCTGGCTGGCCCTAGTAGGTCCACCTCTATGCATGAGCTGTAGAGGAAACATCTCTTCTGACTGCTCATTGGCTAAGCTCCTGATATGCCACTGGCAGCGTTCTTGATAACTTTGGTAATAAGAATCCAAGAGATCTAGGGTTTTTCCACCTCACCTCCAGACAAAATATGAAGGTCTGCTGCTGGAGGGATTAAAAACTGTCGTATCCTACCCTAGCCAGTTTGGCTTTGTGACTAGAGCATCGGCTAGCAGGCCGTAGGGCCCGGGGTCAATTCTGATCAAGGGCATATACCTAGGTTTCAGGCTCCTCCCTCGCTGTGGCTCAGGTCAGGGCTCATGCAGGAGGCAACCAATCCAAGTGTCCCTCTCACGTCTTTCCTTCCTTCTTCCATGCTATCTGAAAAAGGAAAAATATCCTCAAGTGAGGATAAAAAAGGAGGGAGGAAGGGAAAGAGGGAGGGCTGGTCAGTCAGAGGGAGGGTTATATCCTATGAGAAAGACATCTTGAAAATGCCTAAGGCGCCGAGACTGGTTTGGCTCAGTGGATAGAGCGTCGGACTGCGGACTGAAGGGTCCCGGGTTCGATTCCGGCAAGGGCATGTACCTTGGCTGCGGGCACATCCCCAGTAGGGGGCGTGCAAGAGGCAGCTGATCGATGTCTCTCTCATCGATGTTTCTGACTTTCTATCCCTCTCCCTTCTGCTCTGTAAAAAAAAATCAATAAAAATATATTTAAAAAAAAAAAAAAGAAAAAGAAAATGCCTAAGGCAAGTTTTTTGTGTGTGTGGTGAATGGACTGGAGTCCTTGTTGATAAAAAAAAACTTGGCGGCCAGCATTGGCAACAGCAGCAGGGTAGTGGGGGTGATGCCTTCCCAGGAGGCCAGACTGTGGCTTAGGCCTAAGCCCTCACTAGGACATCCCCTGAGGGCTTCTAGATTGTGAGTGGGGGAAGGCTGGGCTGAGGGCCACCCCTCCCCAGTGCATGAATATCCTGCACTGACACTCTTGTCTTACTTAATAATAGACAAACATGTAAATTGACCATATTTCTGCCACACCCACAGCTAATCAGAGTGAGTATGCAAATTAGAAGGCTAAAGATGGCGGCCACCCAGCTGCTCCACGCACGGAGTGGCCAGGTGGTTCAGGACGCCTGCTATAAGAGGGAGGGTGGGGGGCAAAGGGATCTACAGGAGCGGAGTGCCACAGTGAAGACAATTCTATAGACTCTGGCTGGAGTCTGGAGATAAAGATGGTAGACTCTGGCTGGAGTCTGCAGTGAAGATGAAGAAGGCAGGCTGTGGCCAGAGTGAAAGCCTGGGTTCTGGGTGCCGGAGGAAAACTGGTGCTGGAAGCTAAGAGAAGGAAGGCCTATTGCACTAATCTCTTAGTTCAGCAGGCCTCTAATATGTATATAAAAGCCTAGTATGCTAAGTGTCCGACCAAGCGACCAGTTGCTGTGATGCAAACTGACCACAAAGGGTAGACACTCTGGCCAGTAGGTTAGCTTGCTGCTGGGGTCTGGCTGATCGGGACATTGTTGAGTCAGGGCTGGACATGTCCTGGCGCCCTCCCTCAGTTCCTCACCAGCCGCCAACCTCCCACAAGGAGTGGGCAAGACTGCCCCGATGAGTTCTAATCACTAGCCAGGCAGAAGATCCCCAACCGTGCATGAATTTGTGCACCAGGCCTCTAGTGACTGGATAATTTCTTATATGACTAGAAGTTTTATTTACCTTTACCAAAAATTCAGTGCCTAATCTGAATCAGTTTATATTTGAATGTTTACAAATTTTAACATTTTGTGACCTAAACTGAACATACCATCATGGATGCTGTAGCTCACTTATTGGTGTGTGATCCTATGCATAGTAGGATTACTAGTTGGGTTACTGGGCTTGTGCCTGGCTTGTATGCCATCTCCGCAGAATGGGGTGTACAGGAGGCAGCTGGTCAGTGTTGCACCCTAGAGTCATGTTTCTCTTCCTCTTCCTTTTTGTCTCTCCAAATACTAATAAAATTGCCTGTCTAGCATGGCTCATTCATTGAGCTTTGACGTATGAGCCAGGTAGGCATGGTTTGATTCCAAATCAGTGCACATTTCCAAGTTGCTGGCTTAAATCCAGTGTTGGATGTGCAGGAGGCAGCCAATTAATGATTCCCATCACTGGTGTTTCTTTCTATCTAATAAGTCAATAAATATACATTTTTAAAAATTATTAAAATGTTTTTTTTTTAGCCCAAACCGGTTTGACTCAGTGGATAGAGCATCGGACTGCTGACTGAAGGGTCCTGGGTTCGATTCCGGTCAAGGGCATGTACCTTGGCGGCGGGCACATCCCCAGTAGGGGGCGTGCAAGAGGCAGCTGATCGATATTTCTCTCTCATCGATGTTTCTGACTTTCTATCCCTCTCCCTTCTGCTCTGTAAAAAATTAATAAAAAAATATTTTTAAAAAATGTTTTTTTTAAATAAACTGATTGTACCTTTTTGCATTTTTCCACCAGTGTGTGAGGTGTTCACATTCTACACATTCTAGAAATTATTTTGCTTGATCATTCTTTACATAAACATATTCTGTAATTTTGTCATTCTACCTCCCTGTTGTTCCATTGTATTATTTCTAATAAGTCAGAAGTTTGTTGTTCTTGTTTGTTTTCATAAATCCTCAACTGAGGATATTTATCTATTGATTTTTAAATTGATTTCAGAGGAAGGAAGAGGAAGTGAGAGATATACATTGTTGGAATCCTTTTCACGTCCCCTGTGTTCAGGGTTGCAGTTCACGGTTTGAGTTCTGGAGAAGGCCGCAGGCAAACGAACAAACACTCAGAAAAACATTAATTTGGAAAAATGGGGGGCTAGGCGGCAGCCCATCTCCAGTGGAAGGACTACCTTTTGCCTAGGCCTTGTCATTCCTTTTACTTAGGTTATGGGAATACACCCGTTGCCCTTAGGCAGGAAATAAGCTGATGATCTTGTCAGGAAGGATTTACACGATTATCTGGTGGGGAAGTTGCCCTTGCCGCCCTTATTTTAATTATAGGGAGTGGTTGGCTCTGACCTTTCAGAGCTTCAAGGTTGACTAAGCCTTTTGGATTCCTTGTCCACACCTTTCTATTGGTGAGGTAATGGCTGGTTCCCGGCAATACACATCAATGATGAGAGAATCGTGCATGGGCTGTGTCCTGCACTCCCCCTACTGGGGATGTAGCCCAGAACCCAGGCATGTGCCCTTTCCCCGAATCATAACCGGGATTTTTCAGTCCCAAAGCAGAAGCCTTATTCACGGAGCCAAGCCAGATAGGTCCTCGTGTCAGAACTTTACTGAGAGTGTCAGACCACTCCTGTGATCATTCCGCCAGCTTCAGCGTCCTGGAGGTTAGTTTCATTTAGAAGTTACTTCTAGTCCTAGCCCGTTTTAGGTATTTTTAAACTTCTCTGCTACAGTTGTAATGCTTTATGACATGTTCCAAGAGGGTTTATACATCAGTGTGTTTTTTGCTCTGAATTTTCAAAAGTAGATTTTTATTGATTTCAGAGAGGAAGGGAGAGGGAGAGAGTGATAGAAATATCAATGATGAGAGGGAATCATTGATCAGCGGCCTCCTGCATACCTTCACTTTGGTATCAAACCTACACTTCAGGCTTTTGCCCAAAACAGGAATCAAACCCTGATATCCTTTTATAAGTTGATGCACATACAATAAGCCACACCAGGCAGACTTGGTTCTAAATTTTTAGTAGTATAAGTTTCTTACAAAATTATGAGTTTTTAAGAATCACTGCACCGCCAAAACCGGTTTGGCTCAATGGATAGAGCATCGGCTTGTGGAGTGAAGGGTCCCAGGTTCAATTCCAGTCAAGGACATGTACCTTGGCTGTGGGCACTTCCCCAGTAGGGGTGTATAAGAGGCAGCTGATCGATGTCTCTCTCATTGATGTTTCTGACTTTCTATCCCTCTCCCTTCCTCTCTGTAAAAAAATCAATAAAAAATATTTTTAAAAAATAATAAGAGTCACTGCATATATGCATACCCATCATTACTTGTTTATATTTCATGTGGTTTTAAAGTTTTAGAGCTATATATACATAGGTCACCTTTCATTATGAATATGTATTTCATTACTCTAAGTATAATTTGTGAATAGTTGTATAATCTTATCACATTGAGAATGCCTGAAACATCTACTCCGCTGATATCTTTAATATGTCTGTAAGGGACGAATTATCTTTCACTATTATAATTACAGTGGCATCTCTTTAACCCAGTAAAATTGTTATATACAATTTTTTAAAAAACAAACTTAAGAATAGGCTTTTCACCCTAACTGGTATGGCTCAGTGGATAGAGTGTCGGCCTGCGTACTCAAGGGTCCTTGGTTCGATTCCGGTCAAGGGCATGCACCTTGGTTGCAGGCACATCCCCAGCAGGAGGTGTGCAGGAGGCAGCTGATCAGTGTTTCTTTCTCATCAATGTTTCTAACTTTCTAAGCCTCTCCCTTCCTCTCTGTAAAAAATCAATAAAGTATATTTTAAAAAAAGTAAAAAAATAAAAAAAATTGCATCCTTGAAAGTAGCTTATCTTGTTCAGCAATTTGAACAGAGGAGCTGTTGGAATTAGAGGATCCAACCATTGTGGTGCTTAATTAACTTTTTATAATGGATTCAATGGAGGCAGGTTAGATGGAGTTAGACCCCTGAGCAACAAGCTACATTTGAAGGAAACACACGCCAAACGTCTGGAATGAAGAAACAGTACCTGTCATTCAGAAAGAGCAGGTCCTGAAGAAAGATATGCAAAACCAGCTGCTAAAGGAAGCTTGTTCAGTGGCCTCAAAAACAAACTTGTCCTGGAATTCATCTCCCCTAAAGGTGCTAGAGGGTCCTGAGTATACTTGGTGTATTCTTGGGCTATTTGCTGTTAAAACCAGGCCTGCTGTCAGCTGAAGAAATACCAGATCCTGGGCTTGGAGTGTATGAACTACATTACCCAGAAGGCCGGGCGTGGACTGCCACCATGGGGAGCCAATGGACGTTCTGAAAGGGCGTTTCCGTTTTTTCAGTTCTGGTGGGCGGGACCGGTAGCCCTAGGCGGATTTTCTCTTTTTTCCGTTTAGTCTCGGGGCGGATTGAGTTTTCCAGGTCGTGGACGCCAGTGAAGAAGGCGGGAGAGCGGTGTTCCCCGCCCCACAGGCCCTGGTGGGAGCCGCAGGGATGCTCGCTGCTCACATGTGGGATTGAAGCTCCCAGTCGCTACCGGACCGCGCCGGGCCTCGGACAGGCACCGCCACTCCCTGGGCGGCTGCTGCTCCCGCTGCTCCCGTCCCGCTCGGCCCTCAGAGAGCCATGGCGGCGCCTCCGCTGAGGAGTTTCGCTGAGGTGAGTTCCTGTCCCCCGGGCCCTCACCGCCTACCCACACCGAACACCACAGCCCGGGGAGGGCGCCTGTCACGTCCCCCAGCTCAGCCCCGCGAGGAGGCCCGTGAGGAAGGCGGAGGGGAGAGAGGAGGGTTGTGGCTTCTGAGGACACAGCAAGTGCAGGGCAGAGAGGACAGGGGTGACCTGCACCTGAGGTTCCCCTGAGGATGTGGCTGTGAGGATTGGCGGACAGATCAGAGGCTGCAGGGGAGGACATATCAGACTCATTGGGGCTTTCCGGGCTGTGTATCCATCAGGGGTCTGGGGTGGTCCTGGACCCGCTGGAAGACAAGCTTCTCTACATGCCATGTGCCAAGTTCCTGGGTGAGTCCAGCGAGACCCAGTGGCATTGGAGCAGGAAGCGGGCAGAGCTGAGGGAGTGAAACAGGAGACTGAAGATGGGAAGAGGATAAACATTACACAGTGGTGTGCACATCTGGAGGAAGTGTGAGCTGATTTAAAGGTGGAGATTAAGCTCGCCCTTGGCTTTGTTTTGGAGGCATGATCTAGAGACCTCGGGTGGTGGTGTCTGGAGCCTGGGAGGCATGAGCTTAAATGGCATAACTCTCTATAATCCCCTCCCTTCCCACCCAACCCAGCTGCTCTGCTGAGGGCAATCCCAGTGAGTAACGGGACTGTGATGGGAGAGCAGCCTGCACTGGCATTAGGGCCTGGTGTCCACACTAACCGGGTGCCCTGGAGGAGGTTGAAGGTGGGGAAGGTGTGTAAGGAGTAGGATTGCTGGTTTCTCAGAAAGGCAGGTCTGGTTTTAATTGTCTCCATTCTGACAGGTGGGCGTGACCTTTGAGGACATTGCCCTGTACTTCTCCAGGGAGGAATGGAGCCTCCTTGATGAGGGTCAGAGACAGCTGTACCTGACTGTGATGCTGGAGAACTTTGAACTTCTGTCCTCGCTGGGTAAGACTCTCACTCTCACCAGTGACCTGGGCTTGGCTTTACAATTCCCAGGTTCCATCCCCTAGGGTGTGCTACTTCCTCCCTTGTAGATTGTGGTACTATTTGATTTTCCAGTTTCCTGAGTAGTTGCTGTCCTGGGGAGGGTGGGTTTGTATCCCCTGCTCCCCTCTATTCCTGAAGTCCCAATTCTCCCCACTGTACTACATTCCCAGGGAAGGACTTGTTGGTAGTGGTTCAGGAAGCCTGAGAGATTCCACCTTGTTCAGTGAGGAAAGCATTTTCTATATTCCTGTTGGTCATTAGTTCATATTTTTTGGAGGATTGTCTCTACATCCTTATCCTGTTTATTAACTTTTTTTTTTTTGGTTAAAGAGTCTTTTGACTACCTTGTGTATTTTATATATTAATTGCTTGTTACGTACAGGAACACAGTTTTTTTCATGTGCTTAATTGTGCCTCACAGATACTGCTCTCCCAGGCCCACTTTTCTACTACAAAGTCCATGGTTTTTGGCAACAGTGCAGTCAGCATCTCCAGTGCTACCATTTTTCTAGCAAGCTCAGATGCTTGTTACTAGTGCTTAACAATAACGTATTTTTTAATGAAGTTATATCAAGTTTGCTTTTGAGACAGAATCGTTGCATTGTTGTTAGCCTACTGTATAGTATTATTAACATATCTTTATTGTTCATTGGGAACTCCCAACTATTTGTGTGAATTTCTGTCTATATTGCAATATTCTCTTTATTATGCTGATCAGAACTGAATCCACAATCTCTCCAAGTTATTCCTTCATGTGATTTGCGAGTATTTCCTCCAATCCTCTAGATTGCCTTTCATTTCATTTTGTTTATTGCTTTGTACTATGAGGAAGCTTTTTTCTTTATTTCTTTCAATCTGGACTGTTTGTTTTCTTTATTTTGTGTGGTGGTTGGTGTCACATCCAGAAAATCCTGTCCAAAACAAATCTCCAAACCTTTTTTTCTAGGTTGACTTGAAAGACTTTTAAATTACAGCATTGACATTTAATACTGTTATGCAGGTTGAGTTAAATTTTATCAGTGGTGTTCATAATTGTTGTTTTACAAGGAAGTATTGATTTTTAGCAGCACCATTCATTGAAGAAAATATCTTTCCCTTCTTCTGTGTCTTGCAGCTTTGTCAAAGATTACTTGAAAGGATGTGCCTGGGTTTATTTCTATGTTTGTCGTTCTTTTCTATTGCTCTATGTGTCTGTGTTTTCTCTAATAACACACTGTTTGTTTGCTTTCTCTTTGAAATAAATTGAATTCAGGAACTGGAATGCAACCAGCCTTGTTCTCGCTCAAGATTGGTTTTTGTTAGTGGACTTGTTTTCGTTCTATACATTTCATGATTCTCTTCATACCATTGGAGTGATCATTGGGATTGTATTTAATCTGTAGATAGGTTTGTGTACTGTAGTTATCTTCATGATATTTCTCAAAATTATGAACACGGGATGTCTTTTAACTTATTTGTGTTTTCTTCCATTCCTTTTATCTCTGTATTAGAGGTCCAGTGCATGACACGGGGTTGGGATTCCCTCAGCCCTGCCTGCACTCTCTCCAATCGGGACCATTGGCTCCTAACTGCTCACCTGCCTGTCTGCCTGCCGGTCTGATCGCCCCCAATTACCACTCCTTGCTGTCCCTATTGTGTAGTGTCTAAGCCTTTACAGCATGAGGGCACAAGGGTGTGATGATCATTTGCATATTAGCTCTTTATTTTATATAAGACTAGGGGCCCAATGCATGAAATTCGTGCACTGGGGGTAGGTGATCCCTCAGCCCAACCTGCCCCCTCTCACATACTGGGAGCCCTTAGGGAATGTCCAACTGATGGCTCACCCCCAGCCTGCCCAAGGCCTAAAGCCTCTGGCGAGACTTTAGGCCTTGGACACCCAGCCATCTCCCTGCTCAGCTCAGCCCCAGCTGCTTGTGACCACCAGGATCCAGGGGCTGGGTGCTCACTGCCCCTTCCGCTCACAGCACCTAGGGCCTGGGGTTCTCCCCGCCGCCGCCCTTGCTCTGCCGCTTCCGCGCTCAGCGCCCGGGGACCAGGGCGCTCCCTGTCACTGCCCCGCCTCCCACTTCCACACTCAGCGACTAGGGGCCGGGGTGCTCCCCGCCGCTGCACCCGTCCCACCACCGCACCCACCCCAACCGCCGCATCTGCCCGGCCGCTTCCTTGCACTTCCCACCGCCACCCCTGCCCCGCCACTTCTGTGCGCTCCCCGCTGCTGCCCCTGCCCCGCTGCTTCCGTTCACAGCGTCAGGGGGGCCAGGGTGCTCCCCACCACCGCCGCCATCCCCGCCCTGCCGCTTCTGCACTCAGTGCCCATGGGCCAAGGCACTTGCCGCCACTGCTTTGTCTCCAACCCCGGGACCCAGCCCTCTCGCCCCTCGGCCCACCCCCTGCTCCTGATTGGCTGGTAGCATAGTGGATGTACGGTCAATTTGCATGTTATTATTTTATTAGGATGCTATCGTGAATTTGACTGCCTTCATTTTTCTATAAAAGATTTTATAGTTAGTATGTAGAAATGGAACTAATGTTTGTATGTTTATTTTGCTTTCTGTAACTTTTCTGAATTCAATTCTTTATTCTTTTATCTTCTACTTTGAACTGTGAATATCTTTATAATTGATTTTCTTTTAGAGAGAGAAAAATGAGAGACAGAGAGAGAGAAACATCAATTGGTTGCCTTCCACATTTGCCAGTACTGTTAGCGGTATCAAATTTGCAACCAAGGGACCTGCCCTTACCTGGGAATCTAACCCATGACCCTCCAGTGCATGGCCAGCACTCTAACCACTGAGCAACACAGGCCAGAGCTATTTATTTATTCTATAAATTATATTAAGTATACATATATATATATTTTTTTAATATATTTTATTGATTATTTACAGAGCGGAAGGGAGAGGGATAGAAAGTCAGAAACATCGATGAGAGAGAGACATCGATCAGCTGCCTCTTGCACGCCCCCTACTGGGTATGTGCCCGCAGCCAAGGTACATGCCCTTGACCGGAATCGAACCCGGGACCCTTCAGTCCGCAGTCCGACGCTCTATCCACTGAGCCAAACTGGTCTCGGCTTAAGTATATATATTTTTATTGATTTTAGATATGAAGAGGAAGAGAGATGAGATGAGACAGTGATGAGACAGTCATTGAAGGGATGCCTCATATACTACCCACACTGCTGATGGCGCCCAATCTGTACATGTGCCTGAACAAAGAATTGAGTTGATTCGTTTGATGCTCAATCACTGAGCCACACTAGCCATCCTTTATTTATTTACTAGAAGCCCGTGTATGGATTTGTGTATTGATGGGGTCTCTCAGCCTATCCTGCACCCTCTTATATTCTGGGATTCCCTCAGGGGATTTGGGAGAAGTGGTTTTGGCTCAATCCCTGCAGGCCAGGCCAAGGGATCCTGCTGATGCATGAATCCATGCACTGAGTCTCTAATATGCCTATAATATCTTTGATTAATCTCTCCCTCCTATCTCCTCTCCCCCCTGTGATTCATCGGTCTGTTCCATGTTTCCATGCCTGTGGTTTCCGCTCCTGTGTTGAGAGTCTGCTTTCTGGCGGTCAGTGTGCATCATAGGTATCAGCTGGTTAGGCTTTTATATAGATAGATAGATTTTAGACACAGGAAGGGAGACAGTAAAAGAGAGAGAGAGACGCAATTGATCTGCTATTCTACCCATCTATGCATTACTGGCTCTCCCCTGCATGTGCCCTGATGAGGGATCAAATCCACAACCTTGGTGCATAGGGACCACACACTCACCAACTGAGCCACCTGCCCAGGCCTCTGAGTATGTTTATTAATTTCAGAAGCTCATATTGGATCTTGATAAATATCTCTATGGAGGGTCATTTCATCTGCTAATATCAACATCTCTTATGATGCATTGTGTTTCATAGTGTCAGGTGTAATGTCTTCACTTTCATTTCTTTACATTTTATTTGAGGCTTTTTTTTTTTTCCGTTAGTGTAAAGTTTTTTTAAATTTTGCATATTTCAAAAAAAATACCTGTTGGGTATTCTTGTATATTGTCTTGTGTCCTTTTTACTTATGCTTGTTCTAATATTTATTGTTTCTTTCTTTTGCATCCTTTGGATTAACTTTCTTATTGTGTTTCTAGTTTTCTGAGGTGCCAGTAATATTTTGAGATTATTTTTCATATTGTAGGCATTTCTCCCTATAAAATTGGCTTAGAATTGCATTTTTTTGAATTTATACATGAGGTTTGGTAGGCTGTCTTTTGATTTACTTTGTCTCTAGACCTTTTTGAGTTCCCTTTTTTATTTGACTACCTTGGAATTCTTATTTTTTATATTCAGTTTCAGATATAGAGGAAGAGAGATGGAGGGAGAGAGGGAGGAGAGAGAGAGAGAGAGAGAGAGAGATCATTGTGAGGGAGAAACATCAATTGGTTGTCTACACACATGACCTAACTGGAAATGGAACCTACATACTGATATGTACCCTGACTGGGAATCGAATTTGAGACCCCTAGGGCAGTGGTCGGCAAACTCATTAGTCAACAGAGCCAAATATCAACAGCACAACGATTGAAATTTTAGAGCCAAATTTTTCAAACTTCTTCTAACGCCACTTCTTCAAAATAGACTCACCCAGTCTGTGGTGTTTTGTGGAAGAGCCGCACTCAAGGGGCCAAAGAGCCGCGTGTGACTCATAAGCTGCAGTTTGCCAACCACGGCCCTAAGGTCACAGGACAATAGTCCAACCAGCTGAGCCGCACTGGCCGGGATAGTCTCTGGTTTCGTTTTTGGTATATTTTTATTGACTTCAGACAGGAAAGGAGTTGGAGAGAGAGAACTATCAGTGATGGGAAAGAATCATGATTGGCGGCCTCCTGCACGCCCCCATACTGGGGATTGAGCCCCAAACCTGGGCATATGCCTTTCTTTGACTGGAATTGAATCTGGGACCCTTCCGTCTACAGGTTTATGTACTAGGCACTGAGCCAAACTGGCTAGGGCCATTCTCTGTTTTTTATAAACAAAATTTACAGTATTTTTTGAGTAATAGGGCACTATGGTCAATGATAGCAGGAGCACATTGGTTGATAGAGGTAACTCTGACCCTTGTTTTTGACTGTAGCTGTCTTCAAATATGTTTGTTCACCTATAGTTTCCAGTTATTTGTTCTATACTGTTTTCCTTATTTGGTGTTCTGTATTACTGTTTGTCTTCATTGTACTGTTATTCTCATTTCCTGTGGATTTTTTAATTCATGGATAGCTGTCTACTTACTCTGGGATGGGGAAAGATTCTCATATCTTTGATTCAACTGATGTCATTCACATAGCTCTTTTGCCTGTCATCTCATCTGTGCTGTGCTGTTGTACTACAGTGTTGACCATCTATCTTTTCAATGTTTGTTTTATGTTTTGTATCATTTATCCTGTGCAATGGCTCAACTGGGAATTAAGTGGAACAATCATCTCTGCATCACAGTAGAAACATGACTTTATGAATGACACAGTGGACACACAGGCAGTCTTGCCTGAGTAAAGGGCTATTGGGGAGGTTTTTATACCTGGGCTTTGTTACTTTCTTAATTGGAACCAGTGTTTTGTTACCATTGCCCATTCCTCACCCAATTCTAATTGTCCTTGCCTATTGTTTTTTGTTTTTTTGTTTTTTTAAATATATTTTATTGATTTTTTACAGAGCGGAAGGGAGAGGGATAGAAAGTCAGAAACATCGATGAGAGAGAGACATCGATCAGCTGCCTCCTGCACGCCCCGCACTGGGGATGTGCCCGCAGCCAAGGCACATGCCCTTGCCGGAATTGAACCCGGGACCCTTCAGTCCCCAGTCCGACGCTCTATCCACTGAGCCAAACCAGTCTCGGCTGTCCTTGCCTATTGTTAACTAGAGGCCCAGTGCACGAAATTTGTGCACGGGGAGGGGGGGGCGGGAGATGTCCCTTAGCCCAGCCTGCACCCTCTCCAATCTGGGACCCCTCAAGGGATGTCCGACTGCCTGTCTAGGCCTGATCCCAGTAGGATTGAGCCTAGATGGGCAGTCGGACATCCTTCTTATAATCCAGGACTGCTGGCTCCAACCTGCTCACCTGCCTGCCTCCCTGATTGCCTCTAACCACTTCTACCTGCCAGCCTGATCACCCCCTAACCACTACCCTGCCAGCCTAATTGATGTCTGACTGCTCCCCTGCCAGTCCGTTTGCCCCCAACTTCCCTCCTCTGCCAGCCTGGTCACCCCTAACTGCCTTCCCCTGCAGGCTTGATTGTCCCCAATTGCCCTCCCTTGTAGGCCTAGTCCCTCCCAACTGCCCTCCCCTGCTGCCCTGATCGCCCACAACTGCCCTCCCTTGCAGGACCTGGAACCTCCCAGCGGCCCTCCCCTGCTGGCCATCTTCTGCTGGCCATCTTGTGTCCACATGGGGCAGGATCTTTGACCACATGGAGGCAGCCCTCTTGTGTGTTGGAGTCAATCTGCAAATTACTCTTTCATTAGATAGGATAGAGGCCTGGTGCCTGGGTGGGGGCCAGCTGGCTTGCCCTGAAGAGTGTCCCAGATCAGGGTGAGGGTTCCCTTGGGGTGAGGGGCAGCCTGGGTGAGGGACCTGTGGAGGTTTGCAGGCCGGCCACACCCCCCAGTGACCCAAGCGGAGGCCCTGGAATCTGGGATTAATCTGTCTACAATTGAAATTTTGTGGCCTGGAGCGGAGCCAAGCCTTCTGCTCACTCCTGGGTGGCAGCCATTTCTATTTGAAACATTGTAGCCTAGAGTGGAGGCCTAGGCCAGCCTCTGCAGACTGAAAGCTTGGCTTCCTCCGTTGCCAGGGAAACCCACGCCTCTGTTCTCTCCAGCTCAGTGGTGCTGCCATTTCTGTATCTTTCATAATTGAAACTTTGTAACATTGAGTGGAGGCCTAGGCAGGCGGAAAGCTTGGCTTCCTCTGTTGCCAGGGAAACCCAAACCTTCCTCCTGCTCTCAGTGGTGGCAGCCATCTTGGTTGGGGTTTATTTGCATAATTTGCTCCTGAGTGGCTGGTGGGCATTGCAGATGTACAGTCAAATTTCCATATTACTCTTTTATTATATAGGATACTTTGTCAACAACTCAGTTTTAATGGTCACCAGTGCTCACTCTACTTGGATTCTCTGTCCGTGGATAACCTAAACTCTCTAAATTTTCACCTCTACCTCTTTTACTGGTCTCTCGTTAGTGCCCTTCACCATTGGTTCATACCTGCATACCTGTTACTATATTGAGGTAAAACATCATGTGCTCAATAGAATTGATTTTTAGCACATTCAAATTATTCTACACAGACTCAACGTCACCAGCATGAAAGTTCTTATGGAAGCCATTTGTGGAGGAACAGCTAGCAGGCCCTTTCTCTCTTTTCTGTCTCCCATCCTATTCTTCTGTCCCTCCCTTGGGGAGATTTTCACCATTGACTGGCCTTTGGGGCCATGAAATGTATAACAGTCATTTCCTCAGAGTCTACGGAATCATGGCTAGTCATAACATAAATATTTGTAGTGAAGATATAATGTCAGCATTCACTTCACCAACGTTTTCTTTTATTCAGGTTGCTGTTGTGCAGCAGAAAATGTGGAGATCGCGATTGAACAGAAGGTTTCTGTAAGAGTGTCACAGGCAAGGAATCCCAAGGTAGCCTTGTCTTCCCAGAAGAGCCACCCCTGTGAGAGTTGTGGACTCGTCTTGGGAAACATTTTCCACGTGATGGAGCTGCAGGGAACACAACACAGACAAATATTGTTGAGGTGTGGGGCATGTGGAAAACAATTTTGTTTCAGTGGAAAATATCACCAGCAGCATGTGAGAGAGAAGACTACCATTAGAGATGTGGACAGGATGTCATTTGCAAACAGCTGCAATTTCAAGGTGGCTCAGAATCATTTCACCTGTGGGGAGGCTGGGCAGGGCATAGATACTTGGTCAGGACATCTCCATCTAATGGCTCCTCAGACCAGCGACAGGCCAAAAGGTATTTCGAAGTGTGGGGTCAAGTTTCAAAGGGGAAAAAAATACTACACAGGAAAAGAATATAACAAAGTCATTGGCTGCAGTCACACGTTTATCCAGGACAAATGTTTACATTCTGGAAGTCAGTGTTTTCTGTGTTGTGAATGTGGAAATTACTTTACCAAATTTTCTAGCTTTCATTATCAGCAGAGTGTTCACACTGGAGAGAACCCTTATGAGTGCAATGAATGTGGGAAAACTTTTACCCTTAGCAGTGGCCTCCTTTGTCATCAGAGAGTTGACAATGGAGAAAAGACTTATCAGTGCAGTGAATGTGGGGAATCTTCTAGCAGTAACACTGCAATTCATGATCATCTTATTCACATTACAGAAAGGCCTTATCAGTGCCATGAATGTGGGAATTATTTTGCCAGTATCACCACCCTTCATCGTCATCAAAGAGTTCACTCTGGAGAAAAGCCTTACAAATGTAATGAATGTGGGAAATCTTTTACAACGATGCATAGCCTTCATTGTCATCAAAGACTTCACACTGGAGAAAGTCCTTATGAGTGCATTGAATGTGGGAAGTCTTTTACCCGGAGCAGTAGCCTCTGTAATCATCAAAGTTTACACACTGGAGAAAGGCGTTATGTGTGCAGTGAATGCCCAAAATCTTTTACCACTAGCACTGATCTTTGTCGTCACCAGAGAGTTCACACCGGAGAAAAGCCTTATAAATGCAGTCAATGTGGGAAATCTTTTGCCAGTAGTAGTTGCCTTCGGTGTCATCAGAGAGTTCATACTGGAGAAAAGCCTTCTAAATGCAGTGAATGTGGGAAATCTTTTACCACGAGCAGTGATCTTCGTCGCCATGAGAGAGTTCATACTGGAGAAAAGCCTTATAAATGCAGTGAATGTGGGAAATCTTTTACCACGAGCAGTTATCTTCGTTGTCACCAGAGAGTTCACACTGGAGAAAAGCCTTATAAATGTAGTGAATGTGCGAAATCTTTTATGACTAGCAGTGAAATTCGTCGTCATGAGAGGGTTCACACTGGAGAAAAGCCTTATAAATGCAGGGAATGTGTGAAATCTTTTACCACTTGGAATGGCCTCCATTATCATCAGCAATTTCATACTGCAAAGAAGCCTTCCTAATGCAGTGAATATGGGAAATCTTTTACCACTAAGTCATATCTTCATAGTCATCAGAAAGTTCATACAGGAGAAAAAGCTTATAAAAGCTATAAATGTGGGAAGTCTTTTACAGTATCAGTGGCCTCCCAATATCACCAGAGACTTCATTCACACTGCACAAAGCCCATATGAGTGCAGTTAACTAAGATATCTCTCCAATTTCTAAATTTGTTGTGTACCTATGTGTTCATATGTTATACTTTTCTTAGATGTGTAGGATATGTTGTTTCTCAGGTCTTAACAATAACATAAAAAGTTGCAAAGCCTCATTTGCATTATATTTTAAATTTTTAAAATATGTTTTATTGATTTTTTACAGAGAAGAAGGGAGCGGTATAGAGAGTCAGAAACATTCATGGGAGAGAAACATCAATCAGCTGCCTCCTGCACATGTCCTACTGGGGATGCTTGCAACCCAGGTACATGCTCTTGACCGGAATCGAACCTGGAACCCTTGAGTCTGCAGGCCAACACTCTATCCACTGAGCCAAACCAGTTAGGGCTATCTCATATTTTTAAACACTTACAATATGTAAAGTCCTCTCATGTGTTTCTGCTGTTGTTTTGTTTTTTTTTTATATTCAAACAATATGTATATTGCATTTTCCAACATATAGATGTGTTGCCATATCTGTCTCTGCATATTTCTGTTGCTGAAGGTATTTCACCTGCCCCTCCTGTATGATCCCTACAGATAGCATTGATCACCATCCTCATATGCTCAGGGAAGCTAATTCTATTGTCTGATTTGTTGAAAAAAAATTAGGAATAGCTAATCCCTGAGGAATTCCTAATTCTTTTCACTCTCAGGAGTTGCCACGTAGAACTGATTACTGTTGGCGAACTGCCAGTCTCATGTGTCTTTGGTTTATAAAATAATGAAGATTTTTCCTAAAACTTCTTTAATCTTCGGTGTTCTGTTTACAGTGTGGGTTAGTTTATAAGGAGATCTGTACTTTTAAAGCATGATGAGGTGAAAAACGTTTATGAGATCTCAAACATTCTTTGCCCTGGAGGAAACATTATGGTGCAGAAATTAGCTCAGCAGATTTTGCTTAATTTACGTTGCTGCCAATAATTTCCCAGAAAACACTGTGGATTCTAGTCCTCATGTGAAGATGGATGTTTTGAGACACAGGGATCATCACTCCAAAGAGGGGATAGCTGTGACAACCTCAAGTATGTCTGTAAGCACTGTGAATTTTTTTCTTGTTTTTAAGGGCTGCTAAGACATTTGAAGGGAACCTCCTACCCAGTTCTTACAGATGGCCATGAGCCCTAATGCCTACATTTCCATGGGTGATGGTCACTGGATGGAGACTATAATAGTTAGGAGAAACCATTTCAATGCAAAACCATTGGTATAATTGGTGTTTAAGGTGAATACAGCTCATTAGATGGAATGTTCCTCATAGAAATGTGCATCCAGGAATATTTATGAGGAAAGGTTTATAAGAGTTGTATACACAGATCTGAGAATCTGAGGCATGTTTATCTTCTGTGGACACAGTCATTGTTATTGATTATCATCAAGAGGTTTTGTGGATTTCTATAGCCTCTTAGTTATTCCCTTCAGAGCCATTGGTGCACTGGCAGAAAAACAAAGAGGACGGGGAAGGGTGTCTATAGTCCAGAGATGGTGCTTTTGTGATTCAGCCAGCATTCTTGTTGGTTTGGGTGAAAGTACTCCGTTGTTTGTTAGATTTTCTGTCCCTAGGCAAGACAGTTGCTCAGAGCATTTAAGAAGGTGGATTGAATATATATTTGCCAATCCTATTTTTCCAACACAGTGGAACATCCATACTTTTTAATCTGGAACCATTTTTAAAAGCTATAATAAGTAAAATACATGTCTTTAGTATAATATTTCATAAATCTTGATGTGTGCGTGAAGCTGAAAACATCATTATATTCATCATACTGATTGTAACTGTCACTGTGAACTTGCTTCATGACCTTTTTAAATCTGTCCCTGTTCTAGCTTTCCAAGTAACCATTGACTTAAATTCCATTTTTTAAAAAATATATATTTTATTGATTTTTTACAGAGTGGAAGGGAGAGGGATAGAAAGTCAGAAACATCGATGAGATAGAAACATTGATCAGCTGCCTCTTGCACGCCCCCTATTGGGGATGGCCCGCAGCCAAGGTGCATGCCCTTGACGGGAATCGAACCCTGGACCCTTCAGTCCACAGTCCGACTCTCTATCCACTGAGCCAAACTGGTCTGGGCAAATTCCATTTTTTTTAACATTTGAATGATAAGTCTTTTTTAAAAAAATAAATCATTATTGTTCAGATTATTACAATTGTTTCTGTTTTTACCCCCATAGCTTCCCTTCACCTGGTTCCCACCCCACCCTCTTCCCTTATCTCCTCCCCTTCCCCCACCCCATCCCTATCCACTTCATTCATCCATGGGGGTACGATATTTGTCCAAACTCTTCCCACACCCTCCACACTCCTTTTCCCCCAGGAATTGTCAGTCCACTCCCTTTCTATGCCCCTGATTCTGTTATATTCACCAGTTTATTCTGTTCATCAGATTTTTTATTCACTTGATTTTTAGATTCACTAGTTGATTCAGATGTATTTGTTGTTCATAATTTTTATCTTTTTCTTCTTCTTTCTCTTCTTAAAGAATACCTTTCAATATTTCATATAATACTGGTTTGCTGGTGTTGAACTCCTTTAGCTTTTTCTTATCTGTGCAGCTCGTTATCTGATCTTCATTTCTGAATGATTACTTTACCAAGTGCTAGGGAGAGTAAACTTGGTTGAAGGTTCTTGTTATTCATCACTTTGAATATTTCTTGCCACTTCCGTCTGGCCTGCATAGTGTCTGTTGAGAAATCAGCTGACAGTTTATGGGTGCTCTCTTGTAGGTAACTAACTGTTTATCTCTTGCTGCTTTTAATATTCTCTCTTTGTCTTTTGCTCTTGGCATTTTTACTATGATGTGTCTTGGTGTGGTCCTCTTTGGATTCCTTTTGTTTGGGGTTCTCTACGCTTCTTGGACTTGTAAGTCTATTTGTTTTACTAGGTGGGGGAAGTTTTTGGTCATTATTTCTTCAAATAGGTTTTCACTATCTTACTCTCTCTTTTGGCACCCCCAAAATTCTGATGTTGGTACACTTGAAGTTGTCTCAGAGGCTCCTTACACTATCTTCATAATTTTGAATTCTTTTTGCTTTCCAGTTGGGTGTTTTTTGCTTCTTTGTACTTAAAATCTTTAACTTGATTCTTATGATCCTCTAGCATGCTGTTGAGTCTCTGTATGATATTTTTATTTCAGTCATTGTATGTTTAATTTCTAGTTGGTCCTTTTTCATATCCTCGAGGGTCTTGCTAAATTTATCGGCCTTTTCTTGGAACCCCTTGAAAAACCTTATAACCATGGTTTTGAACTCTGTATCCAGTCATTTGCTGTCCTCCATTTCTTTCATTTGTGATCTGCCTCTTTGTCTCCGCATTTTAAAGTCTCGCCTGGAACTGGAGTACGGTGCAGTCAGGAGGTTTTATTTCTCTCCAGAATGAGAAAAACAGCCGCTGCTCAGCTAGCTGCCTGAGCCTGCCCTGTGTGCGTGCATCTCCTCACCTCTGTCTTCCGCAATTCCCCTGGGTCTCAGTGCCCTGTGGCATTTGCTGCACGCACCTCTGAGAGAAATCTGCTCTCCGGTTTTGCCCGCTGCCAGACAGTCCAGGTTCCCCGAGTCTCAGCCGAAGCTGGATTTCAGCACAGTGGTAAGCCTTTGTCTCCCTCCCGGTTTGAGGAAGCCAGCCCAGCCTTTCCTCTTGTGCATGCACATCTCCACATCTCAGCACCTCTGCCCTCCGCAGCTCCTAAGTCTCAGTGTCCTTTTTTCTTTCTAGTTGTAGGATTTCCACTCACCCAGCTTTCCGGTGGTTCTGGATGATGTCCATTTTGTCTTTTAGTTGTAGTTTTGAAATTTTTGTGCGAGGCAGCAGTATAGGTGTTTACCTATGCTGCCATCTTGGTTTCTCCTCAGTATATGTCTTTGACTCTTCCTTTTCCTGCTGAGAAGCCGTGGGTTCAACTTGCCAGGGAGACTCTTCATGTTCTCCTAGTATAGTATTCTTTTCCATAAGGATCCTGATCTTTCATGCTCACTCATATTTCATACAGTCAGTCTCAATGGGAGAAAGGATGTGGTGCAGGAAAATGGCCGCCTCCTTCCTTCTCTTCCTTAAATTCCATTTTAATAGGTCATTTTCCATTTTCTACGTGTTTTTCTGCTTTATGTTTATAATACTTGGAGACTTTGTAAAGATATATTAGTAACTCATGTTTTTTCTAATAAATATTCTTACCTTTGAATATTATCACTAATAGTTTATCCATTTTTATGAATACTTTGTTATCTACACTAATAAAGAGAAAGATGCAAATTGACCGTATCTCCATGACACCCACCAGCCATCAGGAGTGATTATGCACATTAACCCAGCAGAGGTGGCAGGTTAATTTACATATGCAGGCACCAAGCAGCCTGGGTTCTGAACCTGAGCGTATGCCCTGAGTGGCCGGGGTCGCAGAACCCCTCCGGGCCTACAGGTGCCAAGCTGCGGCCCGGGTCCACAACTCCAGCCTGGCACCCACAATGCAGGTCTGCTGACCTTGGGGATGTACTCCCCACTCCACCCCAGGCTGCTGGGACACTCCCCTAGCTCAGTGGACACAATGCAGGGGGTCGTCTGTGCATGAGCTGCAGAAGAAATACCTTTTCATTTTTAAAAATGATTTTATACAGAGAAGAGGGAGAGGGATAGAGATTTAGAAACATTGGTGAGAGAGAAACATCAATCAGCTGCCTCTTGCACACTCCACTGGGGTTGTGCCCCCAGCCAAGGTACATGCCCTTAACAGGAATCGAACCTGAGACCCTTCAGTGTACAAGCCGATGCTCATCCACTGAACCAAACCAGTTAGAGCGAAAACACCTTTTCTGACCACTCATTGGCTAAGCTCCCTGTACACCGCCTTCTTGTAGTGCTCTTGGTAACTTGGGTAATAACGGTCCAAGAAGGTGACCTAACGTTTTTTTTCCCCACACCCCTGGAGGAAAAAATGAAGTTCCACTGTTTGAGGGGTTAAGAAATGTCTTACCCTGCCCTAGCTGGTTTGGCTCAGTGGATACAGCCTTGGCCTGCCGACTGAAGGGTCTGGGTTTGATTCTGATCAAGGACATGTACCTAGGTTACAGGCTCCTCCCTGGCCGAGGCCCAGGTCAGGGCTTATGCAGGAAGAAACCAAAGTGTGCCTCTCACATTGATGTTTCTGTCTCCCTCTCTCTTCCACACTCTCCAAAAATCAATGGAAACATCCTCTAGTGAGGGTAAAAAACAAAGAAATGTCATATCCTATGACAGAGACATCTTGAAAATGCCTAAAGAAAGTTATTTTTCTCATGGTGAAGGGACTGGAGTGCGCGTTGATGAAAACACCTTGGCAACTGCGAGGAGGGTGGCCAGACTGGGGCTTAGGCCTGCTCCCTGAGAGTGGGCCTAAACTCAGTAGGATCACATCTGAGGGCTTCCAGTCTGTGAGAAGGGGCAGGCTGGGCTGAATTTCTTAAGCCACCCAGTGCACAAATTTCTTGTACCGGGCCCCTAGTCTATAATAAAAATATTATATGCTAATTAGACCAGAAAGCTGGACGACCTTCTGGAGAAAGCCAGGGCTGTGAGGGTTGAGACCCTTGCATGAATTTTGTGCATCAGGTCTCTAGTTTCTAATAAGTTGCTTCAAACATTTCTGTATAACTTAGTTACTGTATAACTAAGTTTCATTTAATTTTGTCAGAATTTCAGTACATGATCTAGGTTCTTGTATATTTGAATGTTTTAAAAGATTTGCATTTTCTGACAAACTGAATATATCATCATGGATGTGGCTCAGTTGGTTGGGTGTACTGAAGCGTTACCACTTGGAGTGCTGGACCCGTGCCTGGGTTGTGGGTCAGCTTCCTGGAATGGGGTGTGCAGGAGGCAGCTGGTTGATATTGCACTTTAACATCATGTTTCTCTTCCTCACCCTTTTCTCTCACCAAACATTAATAAAATTGTCATCTGGAATGGCTCAGTTATCGAGCTTCTACCTATGAACCAGGAAGTCATGGTTTAATTCCTGGTTAGGGCAGATCCTGAGTTGCAAGTTCAAATCCCAGGGTGGCGTATGTAGGAGGTAGCCAAACAATAATCTCTCTTCATTGATTCTTCTATCTATGTCTCTTTTTTTTTTTTGAGGTCAATAAATATATATTTTAAAAGTCAATAAACTATCATTTAAAAATAAAAATAAATTGCTTGTACCTTTGGCATTTTCCCAACAATGTGTAAGGTATTTACATTCCACACATTCTAGCAAATTTGTTTTGTCAGTCCTTATTTAAACAAATTCTGTAATTTTTCATTCTACTCTGTTGATTGTATTTTTTCTAGGGATTTATGGTGAACCTTTTCTTAGAAGTGTATTTTTTGAGTGTATCTTTGTTAAAGCATCTTATCTATCATATGTTCTGCCTAATTTGCTATGAATTTTGGCAGTTTAGCAAAAGGGAAGTGGAACAACAAAGATGGCTGTTGGAATTTCATTTTGTGCCTTTCTTGCTGTAGTAAATAAACATTTTTTGTATTGAAATATTTTTAATATGCTTTTTAATATTTTGGGTTTTTTTTACATTTTATTTGATAAATTGTGTTGAGAGAGAGAGAGAGAGAGAGAGAGAGCAGTGGTGAAAGCCTAGCCAGTGTGGTGCAGTGATTCACGTGGGCCTGTGGCCCAGGAGGCCACGCTTCAGTCCTGGTCAGGGCACAGGCCCGGGCCCTGGTTAGACACCCAGTGGGGAGCCTACAAGAGGCAGCTGATCGATGATACTCTCATCAGTGACGTTTCCCTCTCCCTCTCCTGGCCACTCCAGCCTCTCCTGCAGAGACATTCTCAGGTCAGTCACTTCTCACTCCGATGCCCACAAGCACCTTTGTCTTCGAGAGCATTTTAGTAAGAAATAGGACCTATCAGAAAGACACTGTTGCAGGGAGGCAGGTGCTGTGGGCACTCCGGTGTCATTGTGGTGCGTCCCTCCAGGGAATCCCCAGCAGACTCGCTAGAGCTCCCTGAATCTCAGTTGGCTGAATGTGACACGCAGATGATTGAAGACCACTTATTTTGGCCTTCAAAGATCAATAAAAATAACAAGATGAGCATCTGTTGCCAGGATTCCAGGGTTTGTTTATGAGCATTTTCTCTTTTAATTCTCACAAGAACCTGGGCAAGTGGAAATATATCAAACTGCTGAAAAATTCAGTAATTGATCAATGAAGCCAGCTCCCCAAGTTTACACCACAGACAAACGTCAGATTCAAGGGGCTGGATTTTAATCATGATTTTCTCTAGCGTCCAACACTTTATAATATCTGCAATAAAAATAAATATTTTACGGAAAAACATTTTAATACAATACCAAAGCTGTGCTAACAAAGGATAATACCACAGAAGGTTTAGAAAATATTAAAAATGTACAAGGAGTTCTTCTTTTTCTTCTTTGTGATCCTCATTGTCAAAGGAACCTAACTAAATATGGCACTTCCATTTTTATAACATATCATCTTACTTTGGAAACATCCAGGAGGCATGGTTTTGAGGCTTACTTAAACCTATTGAATTTGCTGGTTATTCTTTTTTGTTGTTGTTTAGTATAGTTTATTGCTTTTTTAAAGAGAGGAAGGGAAATTGATAGATAGTTAGAAACATTGATGACAGAGAAACATCAATCAGCTGCTTCCTGCACACATCCTACTGGTGATGTGCCTGCAACCAAGGTACATGCCCTTGACTGGAATTGAACCTGGGACCCTTCAGGCTGCAGGCTTATGCTCTATCCACTGAGCCAAATCCATAGGGCTTGCTGATTATTCTTTAAAGGCCTAACCTCAGTGTCTCCCAATTGAGAAGAGGGGAGACAGATACAGGAATGTAAGTAGTGGATATGAAGTTCCACATGCTGGAAAAGAAGGTTGACACTGATATTTAATTTCAACCATTTTATACCCTACTTTTGAGAAAGGAAAACATGGATTTGGACCATGTCCATTAGCAGTCTTGCAGAGAATTCCTTGGAGAAGTTTGTGGAGCATTCTTTTTTTTTTACAGAGTGGAAGGGAGAGGGATAGAAAGTCAGAAACATCGATGAGAGAGAGACATCGATCAGCTGCCTCTTGCACACCCCCTACTGGGGACGTGCCCGCAGCCAAGGTACATGCCCTTGCCGGAATCGAACCCGGGACCCTTCAGTCCGCAGTCCGACACTCTATCCACTGAGCCAAACCGGTCTTGGCATGGAGCATTCTTTAGGACATAAAATTAGCATATGTTCAAGTATATCAACAGCAACTGTTTTAAATAGCAGATTGTATTCCAAAATATCATTATGAACCAGGGGAAGAATTGCTTGGAAACTTGTGATTTCAGATTATGCCGATGGACTTGAACATCTCGATGCTATATGCAGTACAAGCTGGCTGAGAAGTAGTGGCCTATTTAGCAGAGCTGCAACCTTTGGAGAAAATTTCAGTATGATCTCAGGGTTAGAGTAGAAAAAAAGAGACCTGGCTACATTCATAGGAGTCACACATCTGTTGTTGGTAGGAGCTTCTATTCGGAATTCTGGGGATTTTTCTAATTGGGCCAGAAAAGCAGGTTAGTACTAGTTTTATTCTCTTCAGAAATATAGCAGTGTCCTAACAGTACCTTCCTCCTTTAAAAAATATTTTTTATTTCAGAGAAGAGGAGAGAGAGAGACATCAATGATGAGAGAGTCATTGATCGGCTACATTTTTCATGCCCCCCCCCCCCCCGGTGATTAAGCCCACCACCTGTGCCGGTTCTCTGACAAGGAATTGTGACCTCCTAGTTCAGTGACAGGCAACCTTTTGAGCTGGATGTGTCAAAATTTGCCCCCAAAACAAGCATAACTCAGGTGGTGTGTCACTTCAAGAAAAAAAAACAACATAATTTTGCGATATTTATAGTTTAACAAAAATGTATAATTGTAATATATAACTGTATTTAATAAATGAAAAACTAATTATTTAACTTACCTGCTTAGTGACTTCTTTGTTCATCTGTCACTCGGTTTCTTTTGTTGGTTTTGCTATTATTTAACTTGTGTGGGGTGCCGTGAACTAAGATAAGTGAGGGGGCGGGGGAATTCTTTAACCTGCCTATTAGTGACTTTTTTGTTGCTGAGTTTCATTGGCTAACCCTTCAATTGAAGGTTGGTATTTTGTACACTTGAAGCCCAAGCAAGCACTACTAACTACATGTGTCAGTCTGTTTCTTTTGTTGTTGTTGTTGTTTTTTAAAATTATATTTTATTGATTTTTTACAGAGCGGAAGGGAGAGGGATAGAAAGTCAGAAACATCGATGAGAGAGAGACATCGATCAGCTGCCTCTTGCACGCCCCCCACCGGGGACGTGCCCACAGCCAAGGTACATGCCCTTGCCAGAATCGAACCCGGGACCCTTCAGTCCGAAGTCTGACGCTCTATCCACTGAGCCAAACCGGTCTCGGCTCTTTCGTTGGTTTTGATATTATTTATCACTGAGACAAAAGTCTCACAAAAGTACGTAGAGGGAAAAATTGTGAGTAAAGTCATTGCTATATTTTTCAGGGTGCTAAAAGTTTGGTAATCAGTTCCAGGCACTCCAAGTGGCGTCAATGTGGCCGAGGTGGGACTGAGGCAGCTGGGGCAGAGCCAGCCATTGGTCCTATTGAGGGGTCAGGCTGGGCTGACCCCTCCAATGCACGAATTTTGTGCACCCTCTCCTAGTATAATATGTTTTTAAAAAAGAAATATCAATGATCAGAGTCATAGATCAGCTGCTTCTCACCTGTTCCACACTGGGATGTAATGAGTAACCTGGGCATGAGTCCTCCCAGAGAATTAAAACGTGATCTCCTGGTTCATAGGATAAACCATTGATCCACACTGACCTGGCTGAATTTATTTTTTAATTTTTTTATTGCTTTTGAAGAATGAGAGAGAGAGAGACTGTTTCTCTCTCCACTAATCTGTACATCATTGGCTTCCCCTGCATGCATCCTAATGGAAAACCACACCCACCGCCTGGGTGTTTCAGAACAACACACTCACACAGTGAGACACCCAGCTAGGGTTTCTGAATTTTGTAAATTAATTTTAGAAATTTATAGTGTGATCTTTGCAATTTTCTTCGTTTAATGCCATGTCGTTTGGTAAGATCTCTTACATGTTATTCTTGAATGTCAGGTGTAATGTTTTATCTTTGAATTCTTTTAAAATTCATTAATGTTTTTTCTTTTCTTTTGGTCTTGCCAAAGATTTTCCAGTTTAATGTACCTTTAAAAAAATAATTCTTTGATACCAGGGCTTTGTTAAATCCTAAATAGAAATCCATTGTGTTGAAAAGTATTTTGTCCCCATGACCCTTCCTCAACCAGTTTTCCTTGTTCTTGCTTATTGTTGACACTTTGGCAACTCCACAACTGTAATAGTGATCATTTTTACTCATATGCCCAGCTCAGAGATAACTTTAACCTCTCTAGACTCTGCACTTGTACCTATGTCAATAGTTTCTATTTACTGCAAATCACCGTTGGTCAATGCCTGCATAGCTTTGGAGTATACATGTATTATTATATTGACCTTGGACATCATGTGCTCCAAAATAATTGATTTCTATGGGATTGAGGACATTCAAAGTTTTCTCACAGATTCAGATTTGTGGAAGAACCTTTTCACGTCCTGTTTGTCCAGGGTTCCAATGTCAGGGTTCAGCATCTGGAGAAGGCCGCACACAAATGAAGGGAGACTGGAAAAGCATCAATATGGGAATATGAGGGAGGCAGGCGGGAGTCCACCTCTAGGGGGAGGACACCACCAGCTCTGGCTTTGCTATCCCCTGTTCTTAGGACTATGTTTTACATCCATGTCCTTTAGGTCAGGAAATTCCAACAATGAGTCAATCAGCAAGAATTAACATAAGACTAATATGTGGAAGCTTCTTCAATTACCAATGTTTCACCTAAACAATATGTGAATAGTTCTGTTTCAATTACCAATGTGTCACATAAACAATGAAAGAATAGTTCAGATTTCCAGGACCATTAAGGTTGACCAGGTTTCCTGTTATTTTATTTACATCTCTATTGGTTAGGCAATGACTGGTTTCCTGCACAGGATTCCAGCACTTATAAGGGGTACTAAAAGAAGCTGTTTGTAGAAATACAGTGAATATAGTCTTCCTCTTTTGTTTGTTTCCCATCTTATGCTTCTGTACCTGTCTTGGTGAGATTTTCATCATTGACTGGACAATATTGAGCTGTAAAGTATTACAGCTCTATCGTTAGTGTCTACGTCATTTGTCTAGAAAGGCCTTTAGGAATAAATACCTACTCATGACCAATAAACATTTATCGTGAAAATATTCTGATTTCAAGAGGTCAGCGTGTATTTCACAAGTGTTTGCTTTTTTCAGGTTGCTGCTGTGGAGCTGACAGTGTGGAGGCACCAAATGAGCAGAAGGATTCTGTAAGAGTGTCACAGGTATGGAATTTCTTGTTAGCTTTGTCTTCCCAGAAGAACCACCCCTATGAGAGTTATGGGCTAGCCATGAGAAACCTTTTCCACTTCATTCAGCTGCAGGGTACACAACACAGACAGATATAATTGAGTTCTGCGGCATGTGCAAAATGATTTTTTTTTGGTCTAAAGTTTTCTTAGCAGTATGTGAGAGACAAGACTATCATTAGAGGTGTGCATAGTTTCTCACTTGCAAATGGTTGCAATTTCAGTATGTCCCAGAAACATTTTACCTGTGGTGAGGTTTTGAAGGGCATCTTTATTGAGTCATGACATCACCACAAAATACTACCCAGACTAGGGACAAGCCAAATGATATTTCCACATGTGGGGTGATGTATCAGAGGAGAAAGAGTTATCACAGTAGAAAATAATGTGAGGAAGTCATTGGCTGCATCCACAGGGTTATCCAGGACATGGGTGCCGATGCCTGTAGTCTTTGTTTTGTATGCTGTGAATGTGGAAAATATTTAAACAAATTTTCTACCTTTCATTGTCATCAGAGAGTTCCCACTGGAGAAAGGCCTTCTGAGTGCAGTGATTATGGGAAATATTTTATCACTACAACTCACCTTCACTTTCAAGAGACAGTTCAAACTGGCAAAAGGTCTAAAATAATTGAGTGTAGTGAATGTAGGAAATCTTTTGCTACTACCACCGACCTTCATATTCTTCAGAGAGTTCAGACTAGAGAAATGCCTTCTGAGTGCAGTATATGTGGGAAATCATTTCCCAGAAGCAATGACCTTAATCGTCATCACAGAGTTCACACTGGAGAAAATCCTTTTATATGCAATCAATGTGGGAAATCTTTTATCACGACCTGGCACCTTCATCGTCATCAGAATGTTCACAAAGGCGAAGGGCCTTATGAATACAGTGATTGTGGGAAATCTTTAACAATTAGCACTGACATTCATCTTCCTCAGAGAGTTCACACCCGAGGAATGCTTTATGAGTGCAGTGAATGTGGGAAATCTTTTACCAGAAGCACTAACCTTCATCGTCATTACCGCATTCACACTGGGGAAAGGCCTTTTGAGTGCAGTGAATGTGGGAAATCTTTTACCAGGAGCAGTCACCTTCATCGTCATCACCGAATTCATACTGGAGAAATGCCTTATGAGTGTAGTGAATGTGGGAAATCTTTTACTGCTAACACTGACTTTCATCGTCATCAGAGAGTTCACACTGGAGAAAAGCCTTATAAATGCAGTGAATGTGGGAAATTATTTACCATTAGGAATTATCTTCACTATCATCAGAGAGTTCACTCTGGAGAAACCATTGAGTGTAAGTAATGTGAGCTATCAGACAAATTTTTAAATTACTCTGCTCTAAAAAATTCTAATGTGAAAAGTGACTTAGATGTGTAAGAAATATTTCTTAGTTTGGTCTTAGCAATAGTATAAGAACGTTTGTGAATTTTCATTAAATTGAAGTGTATCTTCTACATTTAATCACCCCATTATGTAAAGTCCCACAAGTGATTTTGCTGTCGTGTTTCTTTCTTTTTATGTTGGAATCAGACGTATCTATATTGCACTTTCGAACATACAGAGACACGTTGTCAGGTCTATGTCACTCCTTATTTCTGTTGCTGAAGGAACTTCATCTGTACCACCTATGAAGTCCCTATAGATGGTATTGATCACTATCCTAATGTGCCCAGGGAAGCTAATTTATTGTAGAAAATTAGGAATACCTGAGCCCTTAGTTCTTAATTGATTTCCCTCCCATATATTTTTACATAGGAGTAACTACTGTTGGCAACAGTATATATATTGTTCCAGTTACAACAAGCACCTTTGTTTTTAAGAGCTTTTGAGAAAGAACTGGGGTCTTTCTGAACACACTGACCCACCTGTAGGCTAACAGTGCCGTGGACACTAAGGTTTCAGTGTTGGGCTTCCAATCTGGAATCTCCAGGAGACTCACTACAGCTCCCTGCACCTCACTTGGCTACATGTGACATGTAGATGATGACGGGCTTACCTAAGACTCTGAAGATCAATAAAAGTGACAAACAGTGCTTGTCTGTGCCAGGATTCCAGAATTTGCTCTTTGATCCCTTTCTCTTTTAATTTCGAAATAAACCTGAGATGTCAAAACTATTATCAAACTGTTGGGAACATTCTCAGTTACAGAAATGAAGATGGTTTTCAAGATTACTCAACAAACAAGTGTCAGATATGAGAGGCTGGATTTGGATTGCCAGTGGGGAAAGATCACGAGAACATGGTGTGAGTGAGGCTGCTGGCTAATGTTGCACTGTCATTTCAATGTTTCCCTCTCTAATTCTTTCTCTAAAAATCAGTAAAATATTCTTTAAAAATACATGTAAATTGAGTGTATATTTTTGCATTATTGTAGGAGTGCGTGGGGGTTTTACATCTGCATATCCTATAGAATATTTTGTATGGTTATTCACTGAGGTTGCTTTTGTTTTTTTGGGGGGTGTAAGAGGATGACTTTGTTGTGCTACCTTACTGTTGTTCGATTGTATTTTCCCTAGGAATTTATTGTGAACTTTATCTCAAATGTGGATTTGCCGTGTATGTATCTTTGTTAATACATGTGCTAATATGATCTGCCTAATGTGCTGTGATTATTGACAATTTTGTGTAACCAAAAAAGACAGCTGAATAACAAAGATGGATGTTGGAATTTCACTCATTTTTGCTTTATGAAATAAATGTTTTGTATATTAGAAAAAAATTCTATATTTTCCTTTTTTATTTCTCTTTTTATTTATTTGTATTGATTTCAGAGGGGAAGGGAGAGACAGTCAAATGGAAATATCAGTGCTGATAATCATTGATTGGCTGCCTTCCACAGTCATCCTACTGGAGACCAATCTGAAACCTGGTCCTTTGCCCTGACCAGGATCCTAAGCACAACCACTGGGCCATAGAAAGATGCTCAACCATTGAGCCACACCAGCCAGGGTATGCATTTTGTCTTTGTCACCAACCTGGTAATTGAAAACTAATATCAAATTGCTGGGAAGATCATGATTACAGAAGTGAAGTAGGTTTTCCAAGTTTACTCTTTAAACAAGTGTCCGATATTAGAGGCTGTTGTGTTGTAACCCAAGATACTGGCTCCGGTGCCACGGACAATCTCCACTGTGCTGGTCAAGCCCTCTGGGCTTGTACAATGTGGGACCATGAGGCTCACCTGTAGCTGCTGTTTCCATTGTTGAAATTAGGAATCTTTCCCTATTTTTAAAAAATATCAGAGCACTGGAGGAATCAAGATGGCACCATAGGTAAACACCTATCCCGCTGCCCCACATAGCAATTTCAAAACTACAACATAATGACAAAACAAACATCATCTACAATCACCAGAAAGCAGGCTGAGTGAAAATTCCACAAATAAAAGTGAAGATAGGACACTGACTCAGAGGAGCAGTGGATACGCGCAGTCAGAGGTTTGGAGCCGTGTGTGTGAACGAGCAGAAAGGGCAGCTGGCTGCAAACCTGGCTGGCTTTCTTGAACAGGGAGGGAGGTAAAGGCATCCCACTGCACTGATTCCCCAGTTCCAGGCAAAGTCCGGGAAACCCACACTTAACACGGGGTGAAACTGGACAGTAGGGAAGCACACTGAGTCTTGGGCACTGCAAAGATCTGTGAGCTTGTGGAAAGGGTGAGCTTGTGGAGAGTGTGTAAACTTGGGAACAGAAGTGCGCAAGTGCGCAGAGAGGACTCGTGACTTGCTCTCTCGTTTCGGGAAACCACCAGACTGCATTGTTTTACAACCCTGGGTGAGACTTTGGGTGTGCGGACTCATTTGGGGAGAGGCTGAATTGTCTGGCAGCGGGTAAAGTTCAGCGGCAGCTTTCACTCAGAGGTGCGTGCAGCCATTACCACCCGGCAGAGAGACCCAGGTGCCGCATAGGGCAGTGCTGATGCTGCCCTAACGGGCCGGAGACTCCGCCCATCCAACCTGAGCACAGCTGACCCTCACAGCCAATTGGCCTGGAGGTCAAACCATCCTAGTGCTAACAACAATCTAGGCTTAACTTCAACAAGACTGTGCAACTCATAAAGGGCTGCAGCAAGAGTATCCACCTCAGGTAACTGGGTAGGCTGATGTCTCTTGGAGACATCTACCACACAAAGCTAATCGACCAACTCAGGAAAGCAGCCACCATGCAGAGACATGAAAAGAAACCAGGTGTGAAAGACATGGAGGGAAAAAAAAGGACTGAATATAGAGTTCAAAACCATGGTTATAAGGTTTTTCAAGAGGCTCCTCAAAAAGGCCAATGAACTTAATGAGACCTATAAGGAAATGAACAAGACCTATGAGGATATGAACGAGTCCCTCAAAGATATGAAAAAGGACCAACTAGAAATTAAGCATATACTGACTGAAATAAAAAAATATACAAGACCTAAAAGCAGTCCAGAGGACCACAAGAACCAAATGAAAGATTTGAAATACAAAGAGGCAAAATCCACTCAGCTGGAAAAGCAAGAAGCCAAAAGAATAAAAAAAATTGAAGATAGTATAAGGGACCTCTGGGACAACCTCAAGCATACCAACATCTGAATTATAGGGGTGCCAGAAAGAGAGAGAGCAAGACAATAAAAACCTATTTGGAGAAATAGTGAACGAAAATTTCCCACACCTGGTGAAAGAAATTGACTTAGGAGTCCAAGAAGCAGACAGAACCCCAAACTATAGGAATCCAAAGAGGAGCACACCAAGACACATCATAATTAAAATGCCAAGATCAAAAGATAAAGAGAGAATATTAAAAGCAGCAAGAGAAATAGTTACCTATAAGGGAGCACCCATACGATTGTCAGCGGATTTCTCAACAGAAACGATGCAGGCCAGACGGGAGTTGCAAGAAATATTCAAAGTGATGAATAGCAAGAATCTATAACCAAGATTACTCTACCCAGCAAAGCTATCATTCAGAATTGAAGTTCAGATAAAGTGCTTTGCAGATAAGGAAAAGCTAAAGGAGTTCATCACCACCAAACCAATATTATATGAAATGCTGAAAGATATTCTTTAAGAAGAGGAAGAAGAAAAAAGTAAAAATAAAAATTATGAACAACAAATATACATCTATCAACAAATGAATCTAAAAATAAAGTGAATTAAAAATCTGATGAACAGGATAAACTGGTGAATATAACAGAATCATGAGCATAGAGAGGGAATGGACTGACAACTCTTGGGGAGAAAAGGGGTGTGGGAGGTGCAGCAAGAGACTGGACAAAAATCATGCACCTATGGGAGAGGACAGTGGGGGGAAGTGTGGGTGGAGGGTGGGATGGGTACAGGGTGGAGGGGAGCTATAGGGGGAATAAGGGGGAACAATGTAATTAATAAACTGAGCAATAAAGACTAAAATATTAAAAAAATAAAAAATAAAAGATCAGAGCCCTTATGCTGTGCCCATAAGTCCTCACTGCAGTGCCATCATCTGTCAGCTGGAGGGTGTTCTTACTGGCAAACTAATTGAATCTGAGCTGCATTTGTCTCTCTCACTTTGAGGCCACCTGAGAGAATGACCCTCCAGAGACCTCAGTGATTTGGGCTGGATTTCTGCACCTTCCTCCACCTTTTGGCTGACAAGCTGTAATACCATCCCCTGAGATAAGTTACATACCTGAGTCTGTCTCTTACAGTGTTGCTATGTGGCTCTGACATTCACCCTGCTGCTGGACAGGGGAGGTGAGAATGTGAATTTTGTATCCTCAAGTGCAGATGTGATCCTTGGGACTGGCAGGATTTGGTCACTTTGGGTAAGCACTCAGCTCTCCCTTCTGCACAGGCCCAAGACTGACACTATACTGTCCTCTCTGTTCACAGTGGCTGAATGAGACCACTGTGTTTTCACCATGTCTTCCCTACAGCACAGACCCCATTCTGAACACACATTTTTGTTTGCAGTCTTCTGTGTGCACATGTAGTCTTTCTGTGGGGACATAGCATTTTTTTAAAACTCAAACTCTGACCTACATGCCACGACTCTGGCCCTAATTGGCTGATTTTATTCTTATATTTTTAAAAACTAAATAATATTTATTAACTTTTTATTTACTAATTCATTAATATTTTTAAAAAGACAAAGGGAGAATGATAGAGTGTTAGAAACATCACTGAGAGAGAAACATCGATCAGCTACCTCCTGCACACTCCCCACTGGGGATGTGCCTGCCATTATGGTACAGACCCCTGACCAGAATTGAACTTGCGACCTTTCAGTCTGAAGGCCAATGCTCTTTGCACTGAGCTAAACCTGTTAAGGCTGATTTTATTTTTTGAGAGAGAGAGAGAGAGATGAAGTGGGATCAGGAATGAAATAAACATTGATAAGGAAAATGGATTACAGCCCAAACTTATGACCTGACAGGAAATCGAGCCATGGAAATTTTGGTGTGTGAGGTGATGCTCAACCACTGAACCACACCTTCTACACTCTATTTCAGTTATGCAGTGATTTATCAGTTTGTTTAATGTGGAACTTCCTTGCACTGCAAACAGTGGGAAGTTTTAACACTTTTATCAAAATTATAAGTAAAATACTCCTACAACATTCATTTGTAATTCACCGTCCTTCAAGATCAAAATTGCATCCTCACTAATTGGCATACATACACTCATGTGGATACTGATGTTTAATAAAACACAAAAAACTTCAACATCTTCACTTAATAGGGAGCAAATCTATTAAAATGAGTATCAGGAGGCCCAGTGTGTTAGCTCAGTGATGAAAGTAACAATCTCTCAGACAGGCCCAGAGGCAACATTATGATGATACTAGTGGCCCGGTGCTCAAAATTCATGCATGGTAAGTGGGGTGGAGGGGGGTGTGTCCCTCAGCCTGGCCTGCATCCTCTCTAATCTGGGCCCCCTGTTGGATCGGGCCTAAACTGGCAGTCGGAAATCCCCTCGCAATACAGGACTACTGGCTCCTAACTGCTCACCTGCCTGCCTGCTTGATCTCCCCTAACCACTCTGCCTGCTGGCCTGCTTCCCCCCAACTGCACCCCCCTGCCAGCCTGATAACCCCAACTGCCCTCCCCTCCTGGCCTGATCATCCGTAACCGCTTCTTCCTCGCCCTGCCAGCATGGTTTTCTCCGGAAGGACATCTGAATGTCTCATGGTCTAATTAGCATATTACCTTTTTATTAATATAGATAGGATATGACATACTGCCATAACTATAAGATATCTACCAATATTACCTATGAGAATACGTACTTCATGAGATAGGAAGACATCTAATTCATTACATTGTGTATGTTGTAAGTAGTAGGAAATATAGTGTTTGTAGCAATAATATACACCCTGTGACTTCCCTTCCTGATCTGGGAATGGTTCCCAGGTCTTTGAACATTTCCTGGCCCCTAATGTATTTTTTTTTGTCATTCAGTGTAACTTTATTTACTGTTTATTGCACATGATTTGAGGTCTTTAATTTCTAACCAGCAAAGATTCAAAGGACTATTTTTTCCATGAATTTAACATTAGTGAATTCATGTATTCACGTGTTTTTATTGTAAACATCTGAATTATTCACATTATCAGAGATCCTGAACTCATAAGCGTGGACCATGCACAGGCTGGCAGCAAGCCAGGAAGCCACTCTGCAAGCAAACTGAAACTCTGTATAAGGAGCAAAGTCATAGCATAACTTAATGTCTGACTTTAATTCATATACTACCAGGGACTTAACTGCTTGGTTGGTGATGGGGTTGATTATTGGGAGGATTATTCCTGAAATAATTAAGGAAATGGGGGCTCACTCTTTCTTCTTGGTTGCTTGAAGATGGCAGGTGGGTTAGTACACAAAATATGTAAAAGGAAAAAGGCCCTCGGTGTGTACAAAGCCTTGTGCTCACAGCTCTGGGTGCGTTCACTCTAGAACCCCAAGTCCACACCCCCTGCCTCGGAGCGCATGCTCTCTCCTGGCCTCTGTCTCTGCAGCTCTCATCCCGGCCAGGCTCCCCCAGCGTCCCCCAGAAAGCACACGGTTTTGTGCGGCCCAAGAGAAGGCCTTCCTGCCGCCAACCTCTTGGCCAGGTTGCCGTTTTAGCTAACCTGGTGCCATTAAACATTTTTTTAATTGTGCTGATATACACAAAACATAAAAACAATCACGAACCATTGTGAAGCGTACAGCTTAGCAATGTTGAGTACACTGACGTTGCTGTGCAACCACCGCCACCCTCTATCTCAGTAACTGTTATTTTGCAAAACAGAAACTGTCCCCGCTGAACACAAACTCCCACCCCCTCCCAGCCTGGCACCCACCCTCCTCCACTGTCTATGAACTCGGGACCTGAAGTGCCTCCTGGCCTGGAGTTACGTGGTGTTTGTGTTTTTGACTGACTGGCACAGTGCCCTCCAGGGCTGTCCGTGTTGCAGCAGGTCAGAAGCTCTTTGGGGGTGGAGTGTGTGCATCACGTGGTTATTCCTTCACCCTCTGGTGCTCAGGGGCTGCTATAAGGCCACCAGGCTCCTGGTACAGAGCCCGCTCCTCTTCTAATGCTGACCCCTGTGTCCCTGGTTGTACCCACCCACTTTCTGAGGCTGTGGGTGCGCATGGAACTTCTCCATCTGCATGCGGATGCTGGGCGGGGCATGGAGCCAGTTTTGATCCGGCCCTGGAACCTCAGGATCAGGAAGATGCAGGTGCCCTCCAGCCTTGCCAGCAACAGGAAGGTCCCACAGCAATCACCTTTTCTGGACCCAGGTGTAGGCAGGCCTCCGGGCTGTGATAGCAACTTGGGTGGAGGGGGGGGGGCCGCCATTGCCGCCTAGCCCCAACCTTGATGGCTATAGGCTCGGGCCAGCACTGCGATGGCAATGGGAGGCCCGCTATCACACCTGGCCCCGCCCTCGGGGAGAGGCCTTTCCCGGAGCTGGAGCTGGCTGCAGGTCCAGCACCACGCTGTGAGGGGGCCCCCATCACTGCCTGGCCCCGCTCTCAGCCCACGCCCCATGCCCCTGATTGGCTGGTACCATAGCAAAGGTATGGTCAAATTTGCATTTTTCTCTTTTATTAGATAGGATATTAGACAGTCCTAAAGTAAATAGACATTGTGAGACCATGTCTTACCATTTCTCACAGTGTATCCCATCTGGCTCTCTGTGTTCTGAACACCAAAAATAGTATACAAAACATTTATTATATTTTCTGGCATACTATACTCTTTTTCCTAGGAATCTGGCATGTGTCTGGAAATACCATGACATAACAAACATACTTTATTGTTAATCCTCATGGGGGTTATTGTTCCATTGATTTTTAGAGAGATTGGAAGGGAGGGGGAGAAACACTTTGAGACAAAAATGTGTGTGTGATAGAGCAATCAAACAGTTACCTGTGCACATGCCCTGACTTGCTCGGGTTCTAATCCCCCAACCAAGGTACAGGCCCTCAACCAGAATCTAACCCATTAGCCTTCAGTCTGCAGGCCAATTCTATACCCATTAAGGCAATCCGGCAAGGATGCAAATTTTGTTTTGTTGCCACAAAGGTACCATTTTGGCACCATTCAAGGTTTAGTAAAATGGCATCTGATCCTGCAGTAAAGACTTTAGATCCTAGGATCTCACCATCTTTCTCAGAAATACTTATTATTTCACCTGTTAATGCAGTTACAGTGTCCTCATGTGGAATGAACATTATTGATGGAAGAGAATATTGTTTGACCAAACAACAGAAAGGCCTAATGGAGTTACACAGTGAGCAGTGCTTAGGTAGCTAGATGACAAGAGGCTGTATGAAACCTGACAACAGGTAGGTCTCAATAGGTAGTAAATTGAAAACCCTGACTCCCAAGAGATGAGAAAATTCCCTTTAGTTATGGTGATGCTGGAAACTTGCCTATTATGATATTCTTTTTTCTACAAATGTGAGGCCTTTTCATTCAGGACAACTTGAGTAAAAAATAGTGAGCCAAGTAGATACAGTAAGTATGAGCAGAAACTTTAGCACTGTGGAAGGAAAGCCACCATATGATGATTCATGCTTGAACAGTCTTTACTAATGGTCTCATAGGCTTCTGAGGCTGAATGGGTCTGTGTTCTACAGCAGTGCATAATGCCATGTGTACCCTTCAAAGCTTGTTTAAATGCTTATAGAAGGAGGAGCCAATCATTCAAATAGAAAATATTCTACATATTACTGAATAATTGGGTGACAGGTGCTGTGGAGATACAAGATGAGCAGCACTGCCTGGCTGGCAGGGTTCAGGGTTTGAACATTCACCTATGATCCAGGAGGTCAGGGTTCTATTCCCCGTCCGGGCCCATGCCGGGTTGCGGCTCGATCACCATTGTGGATTGTGCAGGAAGGTAACCCATCAAAGATTCTCTCTTATCACTGATGTTCCTATCTCTCCTTCTACCTTCCTCTCTGAAATCAATAAAATATATATATTTTAAAAATTATAAAATAAAATGTTCAGCAGTCCAGAATAACTAGCATTGGTTCCTGAGGATGTTCTAGTCCACACTTAAAGGAGGTGAGAAAGACATTTGATTTCATCAATAATATGTTTAATGGACAAGTGTGCTGTACCGGGTTCCCATGTCAGGAGATTTGGGGTTTGTTTTTAATTCGTCTTTTAATCCTCACCCAAGGATACTTTTTCATTGATTTTTTCAAAAATATGTTTTTATTTATTTCAGAGAAGAAGGGATAGGGAGAGAGACACATCAAGGATGAGATAGAATCATTGATCAGCTGCCTCATGCACGCACTCCACTGGCCATACAGCCTACAATTTGGGCATGTGTCCTTGACTGGAATCAAACCCTGAATCCTTCAGTCTGCAGGCCCAGCTCTGTCCACTGGGCCTAAGCGGTTCTGGCTTTTCACTGATTTTTAAATTTATTTATTTACTCATATATTTATTCTTGATTTCAGAGACAAAGGGAGATGGAGTGATAGAAACATCAATGAGAGAGAATCATTGATCAGCTGCCTACTGCCATCTCTCTTTTTTTTTTTTAAAGAGGTGTTTTCTATAATTTCTCATAAGTTTTTAATTTTTTGAACTGCTGTACAACATTACTTACTTTTGTAAAATAAATCTTTATTGTTCAGATTATTACAATTGTTCCTCTTTTGCCCCCATATCCATTACTTACTTTTAATGTCTTTATTATATGTCCAAATTTAGGTTTCTAGTTCCCTGTTGTTTTTGTTTGTTTGTTTCTTTACTGTGATGAGTCCTTGTACTGGGCTCACAGATATTGTGTTTGCACAAACATGGAATCCATTCCCTTTGTCATGAAAAAAAGTTCAATTCTTTTTAGCCATTTTCAAGATGTCTCTTTTTTGCGGATGCTCATTTCCCATTGTCTCTCTCAATGAATGTCAGTGTTTCTCCCACATCCCAATACCATCACCAGCGGGAATTCTGAAAACCCACAGTACCCAGAAGGCCTTTGGAGCAATACCGCCAGCTTAGCCAATGAAGGGTCAGAAAAGGCGTTTCCTCTGCGTTGCAACGGTGAGAGGCGGGGCTTCCGGTGCACTCTAGGCGGCCATTGGTCTTTACGCAAATCTATTCCGGTTGAAGGGTCTTTGTTGGCGGATGCAGGTGCAGATACTCAGAGGTAGAAGTCCCGGTCCCGTCAGCCCGCGCGTGAGGCTCACGCGAGTTTATACTATTCGGTTTACTCACGTTTCCAACAGATCCGAGTACTCTTGTTCCCGCCCTTCCACTCCCCCCGGCTTCTCGTCCGCTTCCCCTGCCTCTCCCGCCTCACTCCGTTCCGAGCACAGCGCTCAACGCAATGGCCTTGCTCAGGTGCTCAGCTGAGGTGAGTCCGCGCCTCTCCCCGCCACCCCCTCCCCCACCTGCCCTCACCGCCTCCTGCCCTGAGCCCCACAGCCTGGTTGCGGGCGCCCGTCCCTTCCTGCCGCCCAGGCCCGCGTGGAGGCCCCTGAGGAAGGGGGAGCGGAGAGAGGAGCGCTGTGAGTCCTGAGGACACAGGAAATGCAGGGCTGAGTGGACAGGGGTGACTTGTATCTGAAACTCCCCTGCGGATGTGGACGATGAGTATTTAATCCGAGGACAGAGACGGGCAGGGAGAATTTCAGTACCTCATCCCCTTCTTTCCCCAGGTTGCGGGGTCCACCAGGAATCGGATTGTTCTAGATCTTTCTGAATCCTCTCAAGCACTCTGGATGTCTTACGGTTCTTGGGTGCGTCCAGAGAGGTCCTGTGGTGTGGAGCAGGAAGGTGTCAGCTGAGGGAGAGAACCTGGGGTCTGGAGATGGGAAGGCGGTAGACATTGCACAGTGGTGTGCAAGTTTGGGGAAGTCTGAGGTGATGGTTGGTGACCCAGTGGCAGTATTAAAAAAAATTTTTTTTTATTGCTATCCAGGAGGAAGGGATAGGGAGGGAAAGATAAATAAAAATATCAATGATGAAAGAATCATCCATCCACTGCCTCCTGCACGCCCCCTATTGGGCAACTAGTCCGGAAGCAGGCCTTTGCCCTTGTTTAGATTCAACCCTTGATCCTTCAGTGCATAGGACCGCAGTTAGTGCCCTGGAGCCAAATCAGCTCGAGCCGGTGGGGGACATAGGGTGAAGCATAAGCTCAGGTTTGGCTCTGCCCGGAGGCTTGATCTGGGAGACTGAGATGGTAATTGCTTCGCAGGGAGGCTGGCGTCCTGCAGGCATGGCCCAGAGCTTAGATGGTGTTTCTGGCTCTCCCCATTCCCAACGTATCTGTTGCGCTGAGGGCAATAACAGTGACTAATGGAACTGTGGTGAGAGAGCAGCCAGCACTGGCAATAGGAAGTGCTGTCCACACTAAACAGGGGCGCCTTGGAAGAGGTTGAGGGTGAGGAAGATGTGGAAGCAGTAGGATCCAGGTCCTGAGAAAGGCAGCTCTGGGTTCAATTGTCTGCTTTCTGACAGGTGGGCGTGACCTTTGAGGACATTGCCCTGTACTTCTCCAGGGAGGAATGGAGCCTCCTTGATGAGGGTCAGAGATGTCTGTACTGGAATGTGATGCTGGAGAACTTTGAGCTTCTATCCTCCCTGGGTAAGACACTCACTCTCCCTGGTTCCTGGGTCTTGGTTTTGCATTTCCTATGCCCCCTCACCTCCAGGGGGTGCTCTGTCCTCACCTGTGGACTGTACACATTGCATGATTTTTCCAGTGTTCTGGGACGTTGACATGGCTGGCAGGGTTGGTTGGGTTGTTCTGCTCCCTTCTGCCCCTTTAGTCACACCACCTGCGGTACTGCACTCGTAGAGCGGGGTTTGTGGTTGGTTGTGTGGCAGGGAGCCAAGTGGATTCCACTTGAGTAGTGCCCAAAAGCATATTCTTTATTGCTGTAGGTCATTTGTAGGTATTCGTTTTAAAAATATTCTCTAAGTCCTTAAATCCTTTTTTAACACTATTTTTTGGCTAATTGGACTTTTGTATATTTTTTCTAGTTCATAATAAGGTAATTTCTATTTTCTTAATTGTGCTTCCCAAATATTGTATTATTTTATTTAGAAATTCCATGTTTTAGGAAACTGTATATTGAGGACATGTAATGTGGCTATTTTTCCAGCAGGCTGTGATGCTGGTTACCAGTGTTTACCCATAAAGTGTTTTTAGTGAATTCATGTAGAGTTTTTCTCAGTAACACTGTGTTCTTCATAGCCTTCATTATAGTGTTAACATAACATGACTTTCTTTTTATATCTCAATATTTGCTTTATTTGGCTGATCTGAACTCAACCCAGAATATCTTCAACATGATCGTATGATTTGCAAGTATGGCCTCCCATCCTTCTGTAGATTTCCCTTCCATTTCATTTTGTTAATTTCTGTTCTGCTGGGGAAAGCCCTTCCATTTGTTTCCGTCCGCACTCCCGAATTTCTCTTTTTCTGGCTGGTGTCACATCCCAGAAATCATGTCCAAAACGGTTGTCCAAAGCCTTTTCTCTGGGTTGTTTTGAAGGATTTTAAAGTTTTAACCTTTTCATTTAAATTCTTTCTTGCGACCTGAGTAAATATGTATCCATGTGAATATATCTTTTTGCATCACCACTCATTGAAAATGCAGTCAGTTCCATCTTAGTGTGTCTTGTGGTTTTGTTAAAGATTACCTGAACCGCCGAGACCGGTTTGGCTCAGTGGATAGAGCGTCGGACTGCGGACTGAAAGGTCCCTGGTTCGATTCCGGTCAAGGGCATGTACCTTGGCTGCGGGCACAGCCCCCAGTAGGGGTGTGCAAGCGGCAGCTGATCAATGTCTCTCTCTGTTTCTGACTTTCTATCCCTCTCCCTTCTGCTCTGTAAAAAATCAATAAAATATATTTAAAAAAAGATTTCCTGAACCTATGTGCCCGGGTGTATTTGTGTGTTTCCTGTTCTTTTTCTATGGGTCTGTGTTTCTGGGTGTAATTCAGTAACACACTATTTGACCCCTTTGTCTTTGTAACAGATTGAAGGAAGGAAGTGTGCTGCCACCAGGCTTGTTCTGGCTGAAGATTTTTATGCTGTTTGAGGTCTTTGATGTTTCAGACATTGGAATTATCATCCAGAATGCATTTAAACTGGAGATTGCTTTGTGTAGTGTAGACATTTTAAGGATACTCCATTTTCATATGCAAGAACATGAGATAGCTTTTAACTTTTGTGGTTTCTTCCATTTCTGTCACTACAGTGTTCTAGTGTTCAATGTACAAAACTTTCACCTTTGTGATTGAATTTATTGCTGATTATTTTATTAATTTTAATGCAATTATAAACTTGACTACATTCTTTATTTGCCCTTTATTCAGTATGTTTCTGTAGATTTTTATTTATTCATTTATTTATTTATTAATATATATATTTTATTGATTTTTTTACAGAGAGGAAGGGAGAGGGATAGAAAGTCAGAAACATCGATGAGAGAGAAACATCGATCAGCTGCCTCTTGCACGCCCCCTTCCGGGGATGTGCCCACAGCCAAGGTACATGCCCTTGACCGGAATCGAACCCGGGACTCTTCAGTCCGTAGTCTAATGCTCTGTCCACTGAGCCAAACCGGTCTCGGCTGTTTCTGTAGATTTTTAATAGAGCAAGGAATGTGGAGGGAGGGAGTGAAACCTCCAGCTGAGAATCAATAATGAGATGATCTGTGTCCTGCACGCCCTTACTGGGGATCCAGCCCACACCCAGGCATATGCCCTGCCCAGGAATAGCACTGGTGTCCTGTCAGGTCATGGAAAGATGCTCAGCCCACTGAGCCACACGGACCAGAGCCTTTCTTCATCTCTTCTTCATTTTTCTCTTACCTCCTCCTTTTTCTTCTTTATTGCTTAAAGTACTACATATGTGTCCTTATACTTCCATTGCCTCTCCACTCCTCACTAATGCCTTTACCCCCCTGTTGTCTTTGTCCATTGGTTAGTCTTTTATGAATCGGTACCAGTCCTTTGGTTGATCTCTCACCTTAGGCCCACCTTCCCCTACCTTTCCTGTGAGGTTTGGTGGTCTGATCGGTGCTTCTCTGTCTCTGCATTTGTTTTTGTTCATTAGTTTATGTTGTTCATTAGAGTCCACAAATGAGTAAGATCATGTGATATTTATTTCACTTGGCACAGTGCTCTCTCTCCATTTAGATCCATTCTGTTGAAAATGTTAAGAATTCCTTCCATTTTACCGCAATGTAGTATTCCATTGTGTAGATATACCACAGTTTTTTAATCCACTCTTCTGCTAATGGGCAGTTAGGCTGTTTCCAAATCTTAGCTATGGTAAATTGTCCTGCTGTGAACCTAGGGGTGGTTATACCCTTTCTGATTGGTGTTTCTGGTTTCTTGGGCTATATTCCTAGAAGTGGGATCACTGGGTCAAATGGAATTTCCATTCGTAGTTTTTTGATTAAACTACATACTGTTCTCCACAGTGGCAGCACCAGTCTGCATTCCCACCCGCAATGCATGAGGGTTCCTTTTTCTCTGCATCCTCACTAGCACTTGTCCTTGGTTGGTTTGATGATGATAGTTATTATGCCAGGAATGAGATGGTACCGTATTTGCGTTTTGAATTGCATCTCTAAGTGTCAATTTCCTTATATTGTTAATGTTTAGAAATGGGACTGTTGCCGAGACCGGTTTGGCTCAGTGGATACAGCGTCGGACTGCGGACTGAAGGGTCCTGGGTTTGATTCCCGCAAGGGCATGTACCTTGGCTGTGGGCACATCCCCAGTAGGGGGCGTGCAAGAGGCAGCTGATGGATGTTTCTCATAGATGTTTCTGACTTTCTATCCCTCTCCCTTCCGCTCTGTAAAGAATTAATAAAATATATTTTTTTAAAAAGAGCTTTCCTTTCCAAAAAAAAAGAAAAGAAAGAATGAAATGGGACTGATGTTTATATGTTAATATTTTATCCACTAACTTTTCTGAGTGTCTTTATTTTTATTCAAATATGTATATATTTTATTTCAGAGAGGAAAGGAGAGTGAGAGAGACATGCAAACATCAAAGATGATGCCCTAACCCACCTGGCTCAGTGGCTAGAGCATCGTCCTGTAGTCTGAATGGTCCCAGGTTGGATTCCGATCAAGGGCATGTAGCTTGGTTGCAGGCAAGCACATCCCCAGTAGGTGGTGTGCAGGAAGCAGCTCATTGATGTTTCTCTCTCATTGAAGTTTCTAAACTTCTCTCTCCTTTCCTCTCTGTAAAATATCAATGTAACATATATATATAAATATCAATGATGAGAGAGTCATAGGTCAGTTGCTTCGCATCTGTCCCACTTTGGGATGTAATGTGTGGCCTAGGCATGAGCCCTGACAGGAAATTGAAACATGACCTCCTTGTTCATAGGATGATGCTCAAACAATTAGCCATACTAGCCCGGCTGAATTTAATTTTTTATTTAAAATTTTTTTTTATTGCTTTTGAAGAGAGAGAGAGAGAGAGAGAGAGAGAGAGAGAGAGAGAGAGAGAGAGAGAGGCTGTTCAGCTCTTCCACCCATCATTGGCTTCCCCCTGCATGCATCCTAATGGAAAACCACACCCACCGCCTGGGTGTTTCAGAACAACACACTCACACAGTGAGACACCCAGCTAGGGTTTCTGAATTTTGTAAATTAATTTTAGAAATTTATAGTGTGATCTTTGCAATTTTCTTCGTTTAATGCCATGTCGTTTGGTAAGATCTCTTACATGTTATTCTTGAATGTCAGGTGTAATGTTTTATCTTTCAGTGCTTTTTAAATTCATTAAAATGTTGTTTCTTTTTTTTTTTTTTTTTGGTCTTGGAAAGATTTGGCAGTTTTGGGTACCTTTAAAAAAATAACTCTTTGACACCAGGGCTTTGTTAAATCATAACTAGAAAACCATTTTTTTGAAAAGCATTTTGTCCCTATGACCCATTCTTCAACCATTTCTCTTTGTTCTTGCTTATTGTTGACACTTTGGCAACTCCACAACTGTAATAGTGATCATTTCTGCTCATATGCCCAGCTCAGAGATAACTTTAACCTCTCTAGACTCTGCACTTGTACCTATGTCACTGGTCTGTCTTTACTGCAAATCACCATTGGTCAATGCCTGCATAGCTTTGGAGTGTACATGTATTATTATATTGACCTTGGACATCATATGCTCCAAAACTATTGATTTCTAAGGGTTTGAGCACATTCAAATTTTTCTCACAGTTTCAGGTTTGTGGAAAAAGCTTTTCCCGTCCCCCGTGTTCCAGGGTTCCAATGTCAGGGTTCAGCATCTGAAGAAGGCCGCACACAAATGAAGGGAGACTGGATAAGCATTAATTTGGAAATATGGGGGGTGGGGGGCAGGAGTTCGCCTGTAGGAGGAAGACACCACCAGCTCTGGCCTTGCTATCCCCTTTTATTAGGACTATGTTTTACATCCATGTCCTTTAGGGCAGGAAATTCCAGCAATGAGTCAAGCAGCAAGAATTAACATAAGACTAAAAGCATGGAAGCTTCTTCAACTACCAATGTGTCACCTGAACACTATGTGAATAGTTCAGACTTAACATAAGACTAAAGGTGGCAGCTGCTTCAATTACCAATGTGTCACCTAAACTATGAATGAATAGTTCAGACTTACAGAACCGTTAAGTTGACCAGGTTTCCTGTTATTCTACTTACATCTCTATTGGTTAGGCAATGACTGGTTTCCTGCACATGTTACCAGCACTCGTAAGGGGTCGTAAAAGAAGCTGTTTGTGGAGAGACAGTGAATATAGCCTTCCTCTTTTGTTTGTTTCCCATCTTCTCCTTCTGCCCCTGTCTTGGTGAGATTTTCACCATTGACTGTGCAGTATTGATCTATAAATTATTGCAGCTCTATCCTCACTGTCCAAGTCATTTGTCTAGAAAGGCATTTATGAAATAATGCCTACTCATGACCAATAAACATTTATTGTGAAAATATTCTGATTTCAAGAGGCCAGCGTGTATCTCACAAGTGTTTGCTTTTTTCAGGTTGCTGCTGTGGAGCTGACAGTGTGGAGGCACCATCTGAGCAGAAGGATTCTGTAAGAGTGTCACAGGTATGGAATTCCTTGTTAGCTCTGTCTTCCCAGAGGAACCACCCCTGTCAGAGCTAGACATGAGAAACCTTTTCCAATACATTTAACTGCAGGGTATACAAGAAAGACAGATATAATTGAGGTCGGCGGCATGTGCAAACCATTTTTTTTTTCAGTCTAAAATTTTCTCTTTTTTTGAGAGTCAAGAGTATCATTAGAGGTGTGGACAGGATGTCACTTGCAAATGGTTGCAATTTCAGTATGTCCCAGAAACATTTTACCTGTGCTGAGTTTTGAAGGGCATCTTTATTGAGTCATGACATCGCCACAAAAGACTACTCAGACCAGGGGCAAGCCAAATGATATTTCCACATGTGGGGTGATGTATCAGAGGAGAAAGAGTTATCACAGTAGAAAAGAATGTGAGGAAGTCATTGGCTGCATCCACAGGGTTATCCAGGACATGGGTGCTGATGCCTGTAGTCTTTGTTTTGTATGCTGTGAATGTGGAAAATATTTAAACAAATTTTCTACCTTTCATTGTCATCAGAGAGTTCCCACTGGAGAAAGGCCTTCTGAGTGCAGTGAATGTGGGAAATCTTTTACCAGCAGCATTCACTTTCATCATCATCATCATCAGAAAGTTGACACTGGAAAAAAGACTCACAAGTGTAGTGAATGTGGGAAATATTTTACCAATAGCAGTGACCTTCGTCATCATCGGAGAGTTCACACTGGAGAAACACCTTATAAATGCCATGAATGTGGAAAATCTTTTACCACTAACACTGACTTTCTTCGTCATGAGAGAGTTCACACTGGAGAAAAGCCTTATCAATGCAGTGAATGTGGGAAATCATTTACCAGGAGGAGTTATCTCCACTATCATCAGAGAGTTCACTGTAGAAACAGGCCTTCTGATGGCAGTGAATGTAGAATATCTTTTACGAAGAGAGATAGACTTCATTGTCAGAGGAGATTTCACACTGGACAAAGGCCTTATGAGTGCAGTGAGTGTGGGAAATCTTTTACAAGGAGCAATAACCTTCATTGTCATTACCGTATTCACACTGGGGAAAGGCCTTTTGAGTGCAGTCAATGTGGGAAATATTTTACCAGGAGCACTAGCCTTCTTCGTCACCAGATAATTCACACTGGAGAAAGGCCTTACAAGTGCAGTCAATGTGGGAAATCTTTTACCAGGAGCTCTCATCTTCATCATCATCAGATAGTCCACACTAGAGAAATACCTTACAAGTGCAGTGAATGTGGGAAATCTTTTACTAGCAGCATTGACCTTCATCATCATCAGAAAGTTCACACTGGAAAAAAGACTTATGAGTGTACTGAATGTGGGAAATCTTTTACCAAAAGCAGTGTCCTTCTTCGTCATCAGAGAATTCACACTGGAGAAAAACCTTATAAATGCCATGAATGTGGTAAATCTTTTACCACTAACAGTAGCTTTCTTTGTCATCAGAGAGTTCACACTGGAGAAAAGCCTTATAAATGCAGTGAATGTGGGAAATCATTTGCCAGCAGGAGTTATCTCCACTATCATCAGAGAGTTCACTCTGGAGAACCCATTATGAGAGTAAGTAATGTGAGCTATCAGCCAAATTCTTAAGTAGCTCTGATCTAAAAAAGTCCTAATGTGAGAAGTGACTTAGATGTGTAAAATATTTCTTAGTTTGGTCTTAGCAATAGTATAAGAACATTTGTGAGTTTTATTAGACTGAGCTGTATCTCCTACATTTAATCACCTACATTATGAAAGTCCCCTCAAGTGATTTTACTGTTTTGTTTGTTTGCTTTTATGTGGGTAACAGACATATCTATATTGCACTTTCTAACATACAGAGACATGTTGTCAGATCCATGCCACGCCGTATTTCTGTTGCTGAAGGAATTTTATCTGTACCACCTATGAAGTCCCTATAGATGGCATCAATCACTATCCTAATGTGCTAACTTATTGTAGAAAATTAGGAATACCTGAGCCCTTAGTTCCCTTTTTTCAATATTTTAATCTTTTTTGTACAGTTTATTAATTACATTGTTCCCCCTTTTTTCTCCCCTGTAGTTCCCCACCACCCGGTACCCATTCCACTCTCCGCCCTCCCCCTCCCCCCACACACTGTCCTCTCCCATAGGAGTTTGGGACTCAGTGCAGTGGGACGTCTTTGTCGTCCCCGTTCGAGAAAACCAGCCGGGTTTTCAGCCGCCTGCCCTATCCGCTGGCGCACACATGGCTCCAAACCTCTATCCGCACGTGTCTTCAACGTTGTTTTCCACTGCTCCTCTGAGTCACGGTGTCCTATCTTGACTTTTATTTGTGGAATTTTCACTCAGCCAGCTTTCCGGTGATTCTGGATGATGTTTGTTCTTTCCTTAAGTTGTACTTTTGAAATTGCTGTGTATGGCAGCAAGATAGGTATTTACTTATGCCACCATCTTGGTTCCTCCCTCCAGAGCCCTTAGTTCTTAAATGATTTCCCTCCCATGTATTGTCACATAGGACTAATTACTGTTGGCAACAATACATATATTGTTCCACTTTCAACAAGCACCTTTGTTTTTAAGAGCTTTTGAGAAAGGACTGGGGTCTTTCTGAACACACTGACCCACCTGTAGGCTAACAGTACCGTGGGCACTAAGGGCTCAGTGTTGGGCTTCCAATCTGGAATCTCCAGGAGACTCACTACAGCTCCCTGCACCTCACTTGGCTACATGTGACATGTAGATGATGACGGGCTTACTTACCTAAGACTCTGAAGATCAATAAAAGTGACAGACAGTGCTTGCCTGTGCCACGATTCCAGAGTTTGCTCTTTGATCCCTTTCTCTTTTAATTCCCAAATAAACCTGAGATGTCAAAACTGATATCAAACTGTTGGAAACATTCTTGAATACAGAAATGAGGAAGGTTTTCAAGATTACTCAACAAACAAGAGTCAGATATCAGAGGCTTGATTTGAACCTAGTGTTGCCCCTTGAATTGCCAGTGGGAAAAAGAGCCTGGTTGTGGGCTAGATCCCGAGAACATGGTGTGAGTGAGGCTGCTTGCAGATGTTGCACTGTCATTTCAATGTTTGCCTCTCTAATTCTTTATCTAAAAATCAGTAAGATATTCTTTAAAAATATATGTAAATTGATATTTGCATTGTTGTAGCAGTGTGTGAGGGTTTCACATTTTGCACATCCTATAGAATATTTTGTTTGGTTATTCATTGAAGTTGCTGTTGTATTTTTTTTGGGGGATGTCTTTGTTGTGCTACCTCCTTGTTGTTTGATTGTATTTTTCCTAGGCATTTATCATGAACTTTATCTCAAATGTGGATTTGCTGTGTCTCTATTTTTGTTAATATATGATCATGTGTTCTGCCTAATGTGCTGTGAGTTTTGACAGTTTCGTGTAACAAAAAAAGAGTGGAATATCAAAGATGGGTGTTGGAATTTCACTCATTTTTGCCATTTTTTTGCTTTGTGAAATAAATGTCTTATATATTAGAAAAAGTTTCTTTATTTTCCTTTTTTTATGACTCTTTTTATTTACTTGTATTGATTTCAGAGAGGAAGGGGGGAGAGACAGACAGATGGAAATATCAGTGTTGATAATCATTGATTGGCTGCCTTCCACACTCAACCTACTGGAGACCAAACCAAAATCTGGTCAGGATTTGCCCTGACCAGGATCCTAAGCACAAACACTGGGCCATAGAAAGGTGCTCAACCACTGATCCACACCAGCCAGGGTGTGCATTTTATCTTTGTCACCAACCTGGTAGTTGAAAACTAATATCAGATTGCTGGGAAGATCATGATTACAGAAGTGAAATAGGTTTTCCAGGTTTACTTTTCAAACAAGTGTCCTATAAGAGGCTGTTGTGCTGTAACCCAAGATTCTGGCTCCGGTACCATGGACAATATCTGCTGTGCTGGTCAAGCCCTCTGGGCTTGTTCACTGTGTGACCAGGGAGGCTCACCTGAAGGTACTATTTCCATTCTTGAAATTGGGAATCTCCCCTTATTTTTTAAAAAATATCAGAGCACTTATGCCGTGCCCATCAGTCCCCACTGCAGTCCCATCATCTGTCAGCTGGAGGGTGTTCTCAATGGAAGGGGGAGAGACACTCTGAGGCAATTTTTTTTTTTTGCCAAGAAGCTACCATGTTGATACCATTGAAGGTTTAGTAAGTGGGCATCTTTTTTTTTTTTTGTTTGTTTTGTTTTGTTTTTTACAGAGCGGAAGGGAGAGGGATAGAAAGTCAGAAACATCGATGAGAGAGACATCGATCAGCTGCCTCTTGCACGCCCCCCACTGGGGACGTGCCCGCAGCCGAGGCACATGCCCTTGCCGGAATCGAACCCGGGACCCTTCATTCCGCAGTCCGACGCTCCATCCACTGATCCAAACCGGTCTCGGCAGTAAGTGGGCATCTTATCCTGCGGTAAAGACTTTAGATGCTAGGATCTCAACACTTTGCTCAGAAAAAATTATTATTTCACCTGTTAATGCAGTTACAGTGTCTGCATGTAATCTGAACATTATTGATGGAAGAGAATATTGCTTGACCAAATAACAGAAAGGCTTAATGGAGTTACACAGTGAGCAGTGCTTAGGTAGCTAGAAGACAAGAGGCTGTATGAAGCCTGATGACAGGTAGTTCTCAATAGGTAGTAAATTAAAAACCCTGACTCCCAAGAGCTGAGACAATTAACTTTAGTTATGGCTATGGTAGAAATTTACCTATTATGATTTTTTTTTTTTTTTTTTTTTTTTACAAATGTGAGGCCTCCTCATTCAGGACAACTTGATGAAAAAATAATGAGCTAAGGAGATTCAGTAAAGTCTGAGCAGAAACTTGAGCACTGTGGAAGGATAGCCACCACATAATTTTTCATGCTTCAATAGTCTTTACTAATGGTCATATAGGCTTCTGAGGCCGAATGGGCCTGTGTTCTACAGCAGTGCATAATGCCATGTGTACCCTTCAAAGCTTGTTTAAATGCTTATAGAAGGAGGAGCCAATCATTCAAATAGAAAATATTCTACATATTACTGAATAATTGGGTGACAGGTGCTGTGGAGATACAAGATGAGCAGCACTGCCTGGCTGGCAGGGTTCAGGGTTTGAACATTCACCTATGATCCAGGAGGTCAGGGTTCTATTCCCCGTCCGGGCCCATGCCGGGTTGCGGCTCGATCACCATTGTGGGTTGTGCAGGAAGGTAACCCATCAAAGATTCTCTGTTATCACTGATGTTCCTATCTCTTTCTCCTTTTATCTTCCTCTCTGAAATCAATAAAATACATATTTAAAAAATAATAAAATAAAATGATCAGCACTTCGGAATAACTAGCATTGGTTCCTGACAATGCTAAAGTCCACACTTAAAGGAGGTGAGAAAGAGATTTGATTTCATCAAGAATATGTTTTATGGCCGAGACCCGTTTGGCTCAGTGGATAGAGCTTCGGACTACGGACTGAAGGGTCCCGGGTTCGATTCCAGTCAAGGGCATGTACCTTGGCTGCGGGCACATCCCCAGTAGGGGGCGTGCAAGAGGCAGCTGATCGATGTCTCTCTCTCATCGATGTTTCTGACTTTTTATCCCTCTCCCTTCCGCTCTGTAAAAAATCAATAAAATATATTAAAAAAAAAAAGAATATGTTTTATGGACAAGAGTGCTGTACCGGGTTCCCATGTCGGGAGATTTGGGGTTTGTTTTTATTTATTTTATTTTATTTTTTTAAATATATTTTATTGATTTTTTACAGAGTGGAAGAGAGAGGGATAGAAAGTCAGAAACATCGATGAGAGAGAAACATCGATCAGCTGCCTCTTGCACGCCCCCCACCGGGGATGTGCCCGCAGCCAAGGTACATGCCCTTGACCGGAATCGAACCCGGGACCCTTCAGTCTGCAGTCCGACGCTCTATCCACTGAGCCAAACCGGTCCCGGCTGGGGTTTGTTTTTAATTTGCCTTTTAATCCTCATCCAAGGATAGTTTTTCATTTATTTTTTAAAAATATATTTTTATTTATTTCAGAGAGGAAGGTAGCGGGATAGAGAGAAACATCAGTGATGAGCTAGAAGCGCTGATCAGCTGCCTTCTGGGTATACAGCCTGCAATCTGGGCATGTGCCCTTGATTTGAATCAAACCCGAAACCCTTCAGTCTACATGCCTAAGATCTATCCACTGCGTTAAACCGGTTCAGGCTTTTCGTTGATTTTTAATTAATTAATTTACCTTTTCATTCTTGATTTCAGAGAAAAAGGGAGACAGAGTGATAGAAACATCAATGAGAGAGAATCATTGATCGGCTGCCTATTGCCATCTTTTTTTTTTTAAGAGGTGTTTTCTATAATTTCTCAGAAGTTTTTAAATTTTTCAACTCTAGTGCTTCAATACTTAACATTTTAAAAAATAAATATTGTTCAGATTAGTACAGTTGTTCCTCTTTCACCCCTCCACTCCCCATAGCCATTACTTTCTTTTAATGTCTTTATGATTTGTCCAAATTTAAGTTTCTACTTCCCGGTCTTTTTGTTGTTATGGACCTAGAGATACTGTGTTTGCGCAAACATGGACTCCATTGACATTGTCATGAAAAACATTTCATTTTTTTAAAGCCATTTTCAAGATGTCTCTCATGAGGATGCTCATTTCCCATTGTCTCTCTCAGTGAATGTCAGTGTTTCTCCCCCATCCCAATACAGTCACCAGCATGAACTCTGAAACCCACAGTACCCAGAAGGCCTTTGGAGGAATTCCGCCAGCTTAGCCAATGAATGGTCAGAAAAGGCGTTTCCTCTGCGTTGGACCTCTGTGAGGTGGGGCTTCCGGTACACTCTAGGCGGCCATTGGTCTTTCCGCATAATCTACTCTGGTTGGAGGGTCCTTGTTGGGTGGAGGTGCAGATACTCAGAGGGAGAAGTCCCGGTCTGCTTAGCACACACGTGAGGGTGATGCTAGACTATATCATTCAGCAGCCTGGGTTCAGGGTGCCTGTCATGTCCTGCAGCTCAGGTCTCTATCAAGGACCCTGAGGAATGTGGAAGGGAGAGATTAGTGATGTGAGTTCTGAGGACACAGGAAACGCAGGGCTGAGTGGACTGGGGTGACTTGTATCTGAAATTCTCCTGGGGATGTGGGTGGTGAGTTGCCGGAAACCAGTCCTTGTCTCACTAATAGAAAGATGTAGACAGGAAGCCCAGAAGGCTGGTAAACAACCTTCAGAGCTAAAACATTGTTAGCTGAAGCAGCCTCCACCTCTGTTTGTTTTATGCATATTTCTGTTTTTGGAATTTCCTGCCTAAAGGCTATGGGCATATCCTATAGTCTTAAAAAAAGGGATAGCAAGGCCAGAGTGCTGTGTAGTCCTCCCACTAGCGGTGGCTGCCACCACGCCCCCAATATTCCTAAATTCATACTTTTCTAAGTCTCTCTTCATTTGTGTGCGGCCTTCTCCAGAATCAAACCCTGAACTGGAACCCTGAACCACGCGGGACGTGAAAGGGGATCCTACATTGAGTATTGAAACCAAGGTCAGAGGCGGGCAGGGAGGATTTCAGAGCAGCATGCTCTCCTCACCCCAGGCTATTGGGTCCACCAGGAATGGGCTTGTGCTAGATTCTTCTGAAACCTCTCAAGCACTCTCTGATTGCCATATGCCAAGGTCATGGGTGATTTCAGAGAGGTCCTGTGCTGTGGAGCACGACATTGGCAGGGCTGAAGGAGTGAACCTGGGGTCTGAAGTTGGGATGGGATTAGATATTACACAGTGCTGTGCACATCTGGAGAAAGCGTAAGCTGATGGTCCCAGGAGACCTGGTATAGAGACTTTTAAAAATATATATTTTTACTGATTTCAATGGAAGGGGAGGGAAATATACAGACAATGATGAGAGAATCATGCATAGGCTGCCTACTGCAAGCCCCCTACTGGGGATGCGCCCACAATCCGGCATATGACCTGACCAAGTATGGAACTGTGACCTCCTGGTTCATAAGGTGATGCTGGGGTTTACTTTCTTGTTGTGTTTCCAGTTTTCTGAGATACAAAGTTAGGTTGTTTATTTGAGATCTTTTTACGTCATGTAGGAATTTATTACTCTAAACTTTCCTCTTAGAATTGCATTTCCTGTACTGTATTCATAAGCTTTGGTAGATTATGTTTGTATGTACTTCTGTATTTTTTCGAGATCTCTGTTTTGTCTTTCATCCATTGATTTTTCAGGAGTGTGTTTTTATTTATTTATTTTTCTCATATTCTTTTGTTATCTCTGTAATTTTTTTTATTTACAATATAACTTATATTTAATAGTAGTACATATGTTTTCCTTTTTCCTCCTCAATATCGAGCCCCAGCCTCCCTTACCCCCCAGCACATGTCCCCACCTGCCCCCCTCCCCGCCCCAATGTCTTTCATTCATTGGTTATGCTCATATGCATGCATACAAGTCCTTCAGTTGATCTCCCCCAGCATCCGCCTCCCATCCACCCCAGCCTTCCCCCTGTAGCTTGACAGCCTGTTCAAGGCCACGCTGCCTCTATATCAATCACTCCCCCCCGTTTCTTTTCTTCAAAAATATCTTGCCTCTGCATACTAGAAACAAACGTATAAGAACAAAAAATGTTTGAGTGTCAGTTTCAATGTCCAACTATTCTGCGTCCCAGTTTCAATGTCATATAGTTCTTTATGTGTACATGTCAGCAATGGTATCCAGATGGTGGACACATTGTGACAATGCAAGAGCCATCCTCTCTGGTTTGGTCCTGGGCCGCCTGCAGCCATGCACAGCTGCCGACTGCTAGCATGGCAAGGTGTCATCGGCGTCCCCCATCTCTGAACTGTCCTTGTGGCTGGAACAGACCCGTCAGTTCCTCACTGTCGCAGGAACCCACATGGTCTTGGAGTTGTTCTCTGAAAACACACAAACACACTCTCGACCAAAAGTTAACAGAGGGATCCTCTCTGCAAAATAGACTTGGGATTCTTTTTATTTTTGTCTAAATGATTTTTCTTTGGTTTATTTTGACATCATGTGTGTTTTTTCGTGGGTGTCCTGCTGTTGGCTTTACAAATGGAAGTTACTTTTCTGGAGTAAGAATTTTCTAGGTGTAATTTACTTACGTGATATTTTTCCTTACATGATACTACCTCACTATCCCCCCCCCCCCTTTTTTGATTAATGGGGGCTTTTGGAAATTTTATATTGCAGTCTTGGTAATTTTAAATTTTAATTTTTGCACACAAAGATGACTGCTTTAGGTTCTTTGGATGTTAGGCAATTTTACAGTGAGAAGAACTACTAATAGATATTTAGTTAATGTTTTAGGGACAGCTTTTTGTCCAGTACACTTAAATTTTCTTGAGTATTCACTTATTTCACTTGGCCAATTTAAATTAATCTGAAAACTTGATTACTATTTTACTGTCAATTTTAATACTTCAGCAGAATTCTTAGTTTACCCTGTAAATATTAGTGGAAAGATTATTTGCAATTTTGAGTAGGTCCTGAGCATTCCTGGTAATAGACTGAATTTAGATATAGAGCAGCTATTGCTGGCTGAGTCTCTGTCTGCAACCTGGGTCCTGGTCTAAGTTGTGCATGGGAGGCAAAGCAGCTGTGGGGGAAGGAGACCTCCCTCAGAAGGGGTGAGAGTTTAGGCCCCTGTATGGTTTGTGGGTGATGGTCTGTGCCTCACCTCTGTTGACCTTTTAGTTCTCCCCTGTTGGCCCCTCTGCGACTGTGCCTGTCTTAGGTTGTTCCTTCCCTGAGGAATCTTACCCGTCTCTGGCTAACCAGCCATCCTCTGGGGCCATACAGGGTGATGTGAGGTTCAGTTCTGTCTCCTTTGTAGTCTATGCCCCCGTGGCCTCCACGGTAAATATGTATTCTTTATCACCTCTTTGTAGATCTTCATTAATTTGGTATCAATTAGTAGGCAATTATTATGTTTTCTTGATGTGTCCTTATTTTTAATCTTGTGTTATTGTCTATAAGTTCAATAAAGCAGTGACTCCTTTCAAGTTCTGGACCAAATCTAGCTCAAGAAATACATTCATTGGCATATGTAATGAAGGGTGTTGACTGGATGAGCTTTTGTTTCAGGTTTGAGAAAGTACCCGTAACCTAGTTTCTTTGATGCTCCTTGAGCTGAGGTCAGAAAAACAAAGAATGTAAGGGTCCACAGTGGCTTTGGTAGCAAATTTATTTTTATTATTTTATTGACAAGTCATGGTTTTAGAGTCTTTGGTGGCAAATACTGTCTGGGACATATTGATTTTTATTCCTGGGATAGGTGTTTGCCAAAGGGATTTCTTTTGTTATGCATGCTGATAAATATTATGGGGTCCCAGATTGAGTAGACTGTGGGGAGCTCACAGATGATGTACGGACTTCTGTGATTCCTAAATACAAAAACTTACAGTGTTTTTCAGAGAGCAGGCCTCCAGGGTCAACATTAGTACAAGTTCAATGGTTGATAGGGGAAATCGTGATCCTTGTTTTTGACTGTGAGAGCACAAGTCCTTCTCTGCCGGGGACTGGACCTTTATGGATGCCAGGTATTAGATAGGAAGCTATGAGAGAAGTCATATGTATATATGAGAGCCTTTATTGCAGTCCACATAACCATTGCTACCAAGGAGCCACTAAACAAAAACAGTTCTTCAAAGTCAAGTCCTACAAAATAGCCTATAAAGTAGGCAGCCGTACACTGGCTGGGTAACGCTGTATCTTCCCTACAAAGCAGCCCCCTACAGAGGAGCCAGCCTAGGAGCCATACTAAGTAAGTAGCTGCTACTAACATAGCACCCATCGCAAACACAGTAATCCAACTAAACAGGTACATCATGGCTGATCAGTAATAGACTTCATATCAACTTAGACAAAAGAGGCTTCTGGCGAAACAATGACATTATTCTGTGGATTATAGTGCATGCCTGCACAGTGTATAGCTTACTACAACCTTGCTTTTGTTCCTGTGTATAGAAAATTAGACCTGAACACTCTGATTAGGATTCTCAAGCTCAGATTGGTCTTGAATATCCCACGTACTCTGGACAGGACCCCCACATTGATCCTAGACAAAGATGTTTCGTAAGCCACTATGGTCATCTTTTTGTAAGGAAGCCTTTTTTTTTCCCCTCTCTCTCTCCATTGAATTCCTTTTTGTCTTAATTGTACGCTTTTTATTTAATCCTCACTCTTTTTTTACCCCCAAGACTTTTCATAGGGAGTGGAATGGAGGGAGTGGGGAGAGAATGGGAAACATTGATGTGAAAGACACACATTGACTGGTTATCTGCCATATCCATCAGATGTGGCAGGGAGCTAACCTCAACCCAGGTGTGTGACCTTGATGAGGAATCCAACTTTTGACCCTTTGGGGTGCAGTAGACACTGCAACCATGGAGCAAAACTGGCCAGGATTTCATTGTACACTTTACCCTTTGGAGTTGTTTCGTTCATGGAGAGCTGCCTTCTTGTTCTGGAAGGGGGAATGATCACCATATCTCTTACTCTGCCATGATGCTGACATCGCTGAAATAGATTTTACTCCTGTGATCTCTGTTGTGCTTTGTTGTTTTACCACATCGATCACCCCTCAGATCTATTTGTTTCTTTTCTTTTGGATTTATATCATCTGAATCCCATGTGCTGACTCAACTGTGATTCATGGGGAACAATCATTTGTGCATCACTTAAGAAACATGACCTTATGAATGACAGAGCGGGCCCAGAGGCGGTCTTGCCTTGGTGAAGGCCTGTTGGAAAGGTTTTGACACCAGAGCTTTGTTAAAGTCATAACGAGGAGCCCATTTTGTTGAAAAGTGTTTTGTTCCCATGACCCATTCCTCAACCAATTCTCCTTGACGCTTTGCCAACTCTTCAGCTATAACAATGATCATTTCTACTCATATTCCCAGCCCAGAGAAAACTTTATCCTGTCTAGACTCTGCACCTCTCCTTCTGTCACTGGTCTCTCTTTATTGAAAACCAATATTGGTCCGTGCCTGTTGAGCTTTAGAGTGCACAAGTATTATTATATTGACCTTGAATGTCATGTGCTCCAAGATAATTGATTTTTATGGGTTTGAGCACATTCATATCCTTCTACACAGACTCGGGTACCCAGCATGAAAGGCCCTAAAAGGCCATCTGTGTAGGAACGATGAGCAGAGCTTTCCTCTCTTCTTAGTTTCCCATCCTGTGCTTCTGTCCCCTTCCTTGGTGAGATTTTCACCATTGACTGATCAAGTAAAATATAGCAGCTCTTTCCTCAGTGTCTAAGTCATTTGTCTTGAAAATAATTCTATGAAATCAGGCCTCATAATGACAGATAAACATTTGTGATGAAGATATTCTGATTTCATGAGGTCACCAGTGTTCCCTTTTCTTCATGTTGCTGCTGTGGAGCAGAGAATGTGGAGGCCCCAACTGAACAGAAAGTTTCTGTAAGAGTGTCACAGGCAAGGAATCCCAAGGTAGTCTTGTCCTCCCAGAAGAGCCACCCCTGTGAGAGTTGTGGGCTCGTCTTGGGAAACAATTTCCAGTTGACTGAGCTGCAGGGAACACAACACGGACAGATACTGTTGAGGTGTGGGCCTTGCGTGAAACGATTTTATTTCAGTGCAGGATTTCACCAGCAGCATGTGAGAGAGAATACTTTCATTAGAGATATGGAGAGGATGTCATTTTCAAACATTTTGCAATTTCATTGTGTCCCAGAATCATTTCACCTGTAGGGAGGTTGGGCAGGACACACTTACGTTTTTTTTGTTTGTTTTTTTGGCAACTGTGCATTCAAGAAGTATAGTGTGGCTATTTTTCCAGCAGGCTCAGATGCTGCTTACCAGTGTTTTCTGATAAAGTGTTTTTTTTTTTGTTTGTTTGTTTGTTTTTAGAACTTTCCTGTTGCTTTCAGACAGAAGAAAATACTCAAGTCTCAGGTGACTGTGTGTGTGTGTGTGTGTGTGTGTGTGTGTGTGTGTTTAATCCTCTAAGGATTTTTCTCCTGTTTGTTTGTTGTTGTTTTTTACTTTCTCCTGCCTTTCCTCAGAGATTCAGCCTGTAATTCATGTCCTTGATGTCCTCAACATGTTCTCTATTGTTTGCAATAGATGAATAATTACCGCCAGCGCCATCGAATGGAATCCAGCTTGACTCTAGACTCACCGCAGCCCGGGCTGAGCTGATACTGCTGATGGCATCAGAAGCAGATGCTCTGAAGTATTAGTGTCTGTTTTGTGACATTAACTTTTCTTACTGGATTCAATGGAGGCAACATAGTTCTTTTTAGAAAGGAGCAACGTTCCTCAGCAACATAAGGCCGGAAGGCAAATGGCCTGAATGAAGAAAAAAAAAATGCCTGTTATTCTGAAAGACCAGATCCTGAAGAAAAATATCCAAAACCAGCAGCTAAAGGAAGACACGAAGGTGCCCCAGAAACAAACTTGCCCCAGAAATAACCTCCGCTGAAGGTGCTGGAAGACCTTTAGTATACTTGGTCTCTACTCAGCTATATGCCCCCAAATCCAGTCCTGGATTGAGCTGTGGAAATACAGGATCCCGACATTGGAGCGGAGGAACTACATTACCCAGAAGGCCTGGCGTGGACTGACAAGAGGCTGAGCCAATGGAGGCTCAGAAAAGCCGTTTCCGCTTTGGCTGCTTCTGTAGGGCGGGACCGGTAGGCATCCTCACGGGGTTTTGTGTTCTCTCGGTTTTATTCTCGGGCAGTCAGCAGTCCCTGGACGCAGAGTCCGGTGAGAAAGGCCGGAGAGTGGTGTTTCCCGCTTCACAGCCCACGGTGGGAGCCTCCAGGGGTGTACACACTTCACGTGTGGGATTGAAGTTCAGAGTCGCCAGCGGTAACGGACCAGCGCCGGGACAGGGACCGCCATTCCCGCGGCGGCCTCTTCTCAGGCTGCTCCGGTCCCCCTCAGCACACACAGTGCAATGGCGGCGCCCGTGCGGAGTTGCAGGTCTGAGGTGAGTGCGTGTCCCTTGGGGTCCTCATCGCCTCCTGAGAGCCAACAGGACAGCCCGGGTGTGGGCGCCGGTCAGGTTTTGCGGTTCCGGCCCGCTTGGAGGACCGTGAGGGAAGGCGGAGGGGAGAGAGGAATGTGATGGCTTCTGAGGACACAGCAAGTGCAGGGCAGAGAGGACGGGGGTGACTTGTATCTGAAATTCTGCGGATGTGGGTGGTGAGGATTGAATCGAAGGTCAGAGACGGGCAGGGAGGATTTCAGAGTCGCATGCCCTGCTTTCCCCAGGCTGTGGGGCCCACCAGGAATCGGGTTGTTCTAGATCCTTCTGAAACCTCTCAAGCACTCTCTGGATGCCATATGCCAAGTCATGGGTGAGTCCAGAGAGGTCCTGTGCTGTGGAGCTGGAAGGTGGCAGAGCTGAGGCAGTGAACCTGGGGTCTGAAGATGGGAAGGAGGTAGACGTTACACAGTGGTGTGCACTTCTGGAGGAAGTGTGAGCTGACGGTTCCAGGGACCTGGTGTGGGGTCTGAAGGGTGACGCATAAGCTCAGGTTTGGCTTTATCTTGGAGGCTTGATCTGGATACTGCAGTGGAATTGCTTGGCAGGAAGGCTGAGGCCTGGCAGGCATTATCCTGAGATTCAATGATGTTTCTCTGCTGTTCCCATTCCCAACCCTTGTGCCGTGCTGAGGGCAGTAACAGTGACGAATGGGACTGTGTTAAGAGAGCAGCCACCACAGGCATTAGGACCTGGTGTCCACACTAAACTGGGGCGCCCTGGATGAGGTTGAGGGTGAGGAAGTGTGTAAGGAGTAGGATGGCTAGTTCTCAAAATTTCAACTATGGTTTCAATTGTCTTGATTCTGACAGGTTGGCGTGACTTTTGAGGACATTGCCCTGTACTTCTCCTGGGAGGAATGGAGCCTCCTTGATGAGGGTCAGAGACAGCTGTACCTGACTGTGATGCTGGAGAACTTTGAACTTCTATGTTCCCTGGGTAAGACACTCACTGTGGCTGGTTCTGGGACTTGGCTTTGCATTATCCCAGACCCCTTCACCTCTAGGAGTGCTCTGTCCTCATCTGTGGACTGTACACATTGCTTGATTTTTCCAGTTTTCTGAGTTGTTGCCATGGTTGGCAGTGAGGGTTTGTTTGCACTGCTCTATTCTATCCCTTTAGTCACCACATCTGCTGTGGTGAGCTCTGCTGTAGAGAAGGGTTTGTGGTTTGTAGTGTGACAGGAGCCCTAATGGATTTTACCTTGACTATTGAGTTAAAGCATTTTTTTAATATTCCTGATGGTCATTGTTACGTATTTTTTTTTGAAAATTGTCTCTACATCCCTAGTCCTAATTTTAACAATATTTTTTGGCTTAATGAGTCTTTTGAATGCCTTTTCCAGTTTATATATTAAATGCTTTTTGCGTTTGCCTAGTTGTTCTTCCCAAATATTGCATTCTTGTTTTATTTACAAATTCCATGTTTTGGGCCACTCTGTATTCAGGAAGTCTAGTGTGACTATTTTTCAGGCAGGCTCAGAAGTTGGTTACCTGTGTTTATTGATAAAGTATTTTTAAGGACTTTATTTAGAGTTTTGTTGTTGTTGTTGTTTTCCAGTAAAACCACAATGTTCTTCATAAGCTTGCCTACTTTCTTCATTTTTTAAAAAAAATGTTTTTGTTCAGTTTTTCAGAGATGGAGAGGGAGAGAGTGAAACATCCAGTTCAGATACAACAGTTAGCTGCCTCCTGCACACCCCCCACTGGGAATCTTGCCTACAACCCGGGCATATTCCTTGACCGGAAATAGAACTGGTGTCCTCACAGTTCATGGGAAGATGGCTCAACCAACCAAACCATACTGATGAGGGCTTTTCTTTATTAAAGAACTCATTGTTATTGTTTAGAAATGGAACTGATGTTTGTATGTTGATATTTTATCCTGTAACTTTTCTGAATTTATTTTTCAATTTAATATTTATGTATTGCTTTTAGAGTGAGAGATAAACATTATTCTGTTCTTCCCCCCATCTCTGTGTCATTGGCTGCCCGCTGCATGTACCCCGATGGAAAGTCAAACTCGCTACCTTGGCGCATCAGAACCACACTCTCCGAAACTGAGCCACCAGCTAGGGCTCTGAATTTTTTAAATTAATTTTGGAAGTTTATAGTGAGTTCTTTTTAAAAGAATATATATATTTCATTGATTTCTCACAGAAAGGAAGGGAGTGGGAGAGAGAGCTAGAAACATCAATGAGAGAGAAACATCGATCAGCTACCTCCTGCACACTCCCTGCTGGGGATGTGCCCACAACCAAGGTACGTGCCCTTGACCGGAATTGAACCCGGGACCCTTCAGTCCACAGGCCAACGCTCTATCCACTGAGCCAAACCGGTTTCGGCTATAGTGAGTTCTTTACAATTGATTTTAGAGAGAGGAAGGGAGAAGGATAGAGAGAAAGAAACATCAAGAATGAGAGAGAATCATTGATTAGCTGCCTGCAGTATGCTCCCTACTGGAGATTGAGCCCACTACTGTCATGTGCCCTGACCCAGAGTCGAAACTGTGTTTCCAGTTTTCTGAGGTGCAAGGTTAGGTTGTTTATTTGAGATCTTTTTTTCTTAATGTAGGAAATCTATCACTCTAAAATTTCCTCCCAGAATTGTATTTCCTGAATTTTATGTGTAAGCATTGGTAGATTGTGCTTGTATTCACTTTGCCTCTATATATTTTTTGAGTTCTCTTTTCTGTTTTTTCTTTCACCCATTCATTCTTCAGGACTGTTTAATTTGAACATACTTGTGAATTTTCCAGCTTTATTGAAACTAAAATTGATTTCTAGTTTCATCATTGTGACTAGATAAGGTACTTGATGTGATTTCTTCTCAAGGTTTGAGACTGTTTTCTGAGCTAACATATGATCTCCTTAGAGAGTGTTTCATGTGCGCTTGACAAGAATGCATCTCCTGCTGCACTTGGATGGAATATTCTGTATGTATTTCTTAGTTCTGTTTTCTCTGGAGTCTAGTCAGGCTTCAATTATTCTTTTGGTGCAGGGACAATGCCCAGCCAACTGAGCAACACCGGCCAGGGTTGACTTCAATTATTCTTACTGCTTTTTGTATAGGATGTCTACCTATTATTGAAGGGGCATTTTTCTGTTGTATTGCAAATCAGTGAACTAGACAAGACGCCTTAATGAGCCAATTAATTAGGAGTCATGTTTATTGCTCGTAGTAAATTCAGAGCAGATTACCTCTGTCAAATTCTGAACACCCAAAAGAGGAAGCATTCTCTTTTTGTATCTTTTGGAGTCCTTGTGTAAGTTATTTTTACAGACAATTTGTAACCTTGAGTATATATCAGGTCTAACAAACACCTGTCGTATCTATACAGATAACTTGTAACCTTGAGTACATATCATATCTATACAGACCTCTGGCATTAGTATCAGCGTATTAGCCCCTTATGTTAGATGGCTAGCTTGTAAGGTCAGACTGTTTATCTTTTCTATTATTCAAGCTAAAAAACGAAGTTATATTTTATAGAATAAGAGACTGTCTAAGAATAACAGTACTTCAAACAGCAATTTTAAACAGCAATTTTCCAAAGGAGGGACCACCATGCTTCGGTTCAATTTGCATACTAATATTAGGGGTTTTTTTCTGCCTTCAGATGTGCTATTAGGTGTGTAATATACCTAGTTGCTCTGTTGTTGAGTGCATAATATTTGAAATTGTTATCCTGTTGATGAATTGACTAATTTACTATTTTATGATGACCTTTGTTTCTTGTAACAGTTTTTGAGAAGATTTCTTTTCTTTGGTACAATTTTCACGACCCCTGCCCAGTTTTGGTTTCATTTGCATGGAATATTTTTTGCAAGTTTTTTCCCTTGCCTGTTTGAGTTCAAAAAGGTATAGTGTCTCTTGTAGGCAGCCTATATTGCAAGCATGTCAAATTCAGAAGGCTAACATGGGTCAAATAAACAAAGTTTAAGTTTATGTGGGCCACAAAAAAACAAAAGCTACAATTTTCATAGAAACGAAGGTCTATTTTAATATAGACATGCTGAATCCAAAGGGCTGAAATAAATGAGTAATCGCTAACAAAATAATAGAATATTTAAATAAAAATTGATATTTTTTCTTGAACATTAACTTACCAGACTGAGTAACTGCACAAATTAATAAGTGTAACACAAATCTATTTTTCTTGTTCTCCCAAAAAGAAATATTTCCTGTTGCACACACCAAACAAGTCAGTACAAGATTAATGATGTGGCAATCAGCTGCTAAAATATTTGCTCCTAGTATTAGTGTAGAGAAATGGTGCACCTGTGCATAAGGTATGTAAGGGAAATGAATGTGTTATATTGTAAATCAGCGAGCTTTACAGAAGACACCTCAGTGAGCCAATTAATTTGGAGTCTTTTTTTTTTTTTAAAGATATATAGTTTATTGATTTTTTTACAGAGAGGAAGGGAGAGGGATAGAAAGTCAGAAACATCGATGAGAGAGAAACATCGATCAGCTGCCTCTTGCATACCCCCCACTGGGGATGTGCCCGCAGCCAAGGTACATGCCCTTAACCGGAATCGAACCTGGGACCTTTCAGTCTGCAGGCCGTCACTCTATCCACTGAGCCAAACCGGTTTCGGTCTAATTTGAAGTCTTTTATTATGATAGTGGGCCCAGACTGCTTCCGAAGACTGAGCAAAGCAACATGGAGGAAGTTCTCCCTTTAAACCCCACCCTTATCCCCCAGACCTTTGGTCTCACAAATATGGAGTTTCCAGATCTTTGCAAGTTTTCAGAGAGTCCCATGTATGCTTATTAGATATGTTGCAGGAAACCTGTAACCTTCAGTACAACATAGTTCTATTCACATAACTGAAACACTGGCACGAGAGTATGGGAATATCAGTCTCTAGCCTACAAAGTCAGACAGCTAAGTTTTTCTAATTCCCTATTATTCAAGCAAGCTAAAAAGCATATGTTTACAGAAACTAATAAGCAGAGTTAATTTACAGAATAAGGGACCGTCTCAGAATAGCAGAGTTGACTCACAGAACAAGGGACCATCTAAAATAGCAGAGAATTTCAAAAGCAGTTTTACAAAATAGAGATTACTGTTTCAAATGCAACACGATTATAGTAATCAGTCATTAGCAAACATTATAGTTTGTTGTTAATAATTATGTATATCAGGATGCTATAAAAATTAAGTTATGAAATTTTTTATTAAAACGTTTCTTACATACCATTATATTGGCTAGGCCAAAAAAACCCCACATTCATTATGGGCCGCATGTGGCTCATGGGCCGAGAGTTTGACATGCTATATTGCGACTGCTTTCTGTTTTTTTTTTTTTTTTCTTTCTTTCTTTCTTTCTTTTTTTTTTTTTTTTTTTGTCTTCAGTGACTATGTATTTTGAATAAAGAATTTCTTTAAGAAGCAATTATTGCCACTTAGTCACTGGTTTCTGGCTCTTTTATAGTTCCTTTGTCTTCCTGTCTTATGGTCATCCTTTGTGATTTGATTACTTTGTATAATGATTTGGCCCCTTTCTCTTTTGTTATTTTATTGAATTTTTACAGAGAGAAAGGGGGAGGGATAGAAAGTCAGAATCAGCTGCCTCCTGCACACCCCCCACTGGAGATGTGCCCTCAGCCAAGGTACATGCCCTTGATTAGAATTGAACCCGGGACCCTTCAGTCCCTAGGCAGACGCTCTATCCACTGAGCTAAACTGATTTTGGCTGCCCTTGGACCATAATCACACACTCCTTTATAGCATTTTGATGTCACAATTCAAAACTTTTCATGTTGTATATGTATTAATGTATATATACAACATCAAGTTCGTTATTTTTTACAGTTTTAATTTTTAAAAAAATATATATTTTATTGATTTCTTTTAATGATTTTTAAAATATATTTTATTGATTTTTCCACAGAGAGGAAGGGAGAGGGACAGAAAGTCAGAAACATCTATGAGAGAGAAACATTGATCAGCTGCCTCTTGCACACCCCTTACTGGGGATGTGCAGGGAACCAAGGTACAGCCCTTGACCAGAATCGAACCTAGGTTTCTTCAGTCTGCAGTTACTCCTTTCAACTCTAGGACCAATTATAGCTTAAGAAATACATTCATTGACATATAGAATCAAGGGTTGTTGACTGAGTGGGGTGTTGTTTCAGGTTTGAAAAAGTCCCAGTAGCCTAGTTTCTTCGAAGCCCCATGAACTGAGGTCAGAATAACAAAGATTGTATAGGTCCACAGTGGATTTGGCAGCAACATTTATTTATTTATTTATTTATTTATTTATTTAATGACAACTGATGGTTTTACTGTCTTTGGTTACAAATACTGTTGGGGACATACTGATTTTATTACATTGCTGGGTGATGTTGTTGCCAAAAAGATTTCTTTTGGGATTCATGCTGACAGACTTTACAGGGTCCTCTGATTGTATAGATATGGGGAATTCATAGATGTTGCAGGGGCTCCTGTAATTCCTAAAAACACAAATTTCCAATGTTTTTCACAGAGAAGGCCACAGAGTTAACGTTTGTGCAAATGCAATGGTTAATACAGAAAATTCTGACGCTTGGGTTTGATCCTGGCCATCTGTAAGTGTATTTGACAACCCATTGTTCCATTGCCCCCCCCCCCCCTTTTTTTTCTCCACTGAGTTCCTTTTTGTCTTAATTTCACTCTTTTTTAAAAAAATCCTCATTTTTATATATTATTTACTATTGCTTTTCAGAGAGAGGATTTAGAAGGTAGTAAGGAAAATAGAGAAGGAGGGAGAGAGAGAGAAACATTGATGGGAAAGAGACGCATTGACTTTATGTGTCCTGATGGATTCTGGCAGCTTATCACAACCCCGATTTGTGACTTTGTTGAGGAATCGACCCCTTGACCCTTTGCTGTGCAGGCCATCACTCCCAACTACTGAACCAGCCAGGGTTTAATTCCCCTTGTAGTGGTTTTTGTTCATGTCTGGCTGTGTACTTGTACAGCGAGTGGAAAATATTCTTGTATTTCCCATTCTGCCATCTTGGTGATGTCACTCACATAGATTTTTTCCTGTCTGTCTTCGATGCTTTGTTGTTCTACCAAAGGGCTGGCCATATATCTCTTTGGTTTTTACTTTTGGATTTATATCATCTGAATTCCCATGCTGACTCACCTGTGTTTTAGATGGGAAGAATCATTTGTGCATCTCAGAAGAAAGATGACTTAGTGAATGGCACAGTGGGCCCACACGCAGTCTTGCCTTAGTGAAGTGCTGTTGGGGAGGTTTTGACCCTGTTAATGTCATAACTATGAACTCATTTTGTTCAATAGTGTTTTTTTGTGTGTGTTTTTTAAAAAATATATTTTATTGATCTTTTACTTAGAGGAAGGGAGAGGGATGTGCCCACAGCTGAGGTACATACCCTTGACCGGAATCGAACCTGGGACCCCCCAGTCCGCAGGCCAACGCTCTATCCACTGAGCAAAACCGGTCTCGGCTGTTCAATAGTGTTTTATTATCACTGCCCATTCCTCACCCAATTCTGTTTCTTCTTGCTTATTGTTGGTACTTTGAAAACTACTTAGTTCTAACAGTGATCATTTCTAATTGGATTCCCAGCCCACAGATAACCTTAACTTCTCTAGACTTTCCAACTCTACCTCTTTCACAGGTCTCTCTTTACTGCACTCAAACATTGGTCCATGCCTGCAGAGCCTTAAAGTGCACCTGTGTTATTATACTGCTGTTGAATATCATGTGCTCTAATACAGTTGATTTTTATGGGTTTGAGCATATTCAAATTATTCTACACAGATTCAAGTCACCAGCATGAAAGGCCCTAAAGGAAGCCATTTGAGGAGGAACAATGAGCAGACCCTTCTTCTCTTCTTTGTCTCCCTCCCTTGCTGAGATTTTCAACATTGACCTTTGGGGTTGAATCCTATATAGTAAAAGCATAATATGCTAACTTTCTGGTGGACTGGTCAGCTGTTCAACTTATCAAAGCATAATATGCTAATATGCTAATATGCTAAGGCCGCTTAACCTCTTGCTATGATATACACTGACCACCCAGGGCAGACAGTCGAATGTTCGACCAGTTGCTATGTCGTGCACTGACCACCAAGAGGCAGATGCTCTGACCGGTAAGTTAGCTTGCTACTGGTGTCCAGCTGATCGGGACTGAGTGAGATGGTCCTGGAGCCCTTTCACAGTTCCTCCCTGACTGGCCAACCTCCTGCATCTCTCCACCACCCCAGTCATGCACTGGTCCCCACTGGCCTTTGCCCTCTCACAATGCAGTACCCCTTGGGGGATGTCATAGAGCCTTTTTTTTTTTTTTTTTTTAGAATAATGTATGATAAATAATATTTAGAATGAAATGCTTGTTCTTATTAATAATATTTAACATGTTTTTATTGATTTTGTAGGGAGGGAGAGAGAGAAAGAAACATTGATGTGAGAAACATCAATTGGCTGCTTTCCTGCATGTGCCTACTGGAGAGTGAGCCTGAAACCTAGGCATGTGCCCTGACAGGGAATCGAATCTGGGACCTCATAGTCCATAGGGTGAAGTAGAGCTGGTTTTGACCTGACTCTATAGGCCAGGCCGAGGGACATACTGATACATGAATTTGTGCACTGGGCCTCTAGTACTGCATAAAACACATTTCCTCAGAGTAAACATCAGTTGTCTTGAAAATCATTCTTTGGAATCATATCTAGTCATGACAGATAAATGTTTTTGGTGAACATATTCTATTTTCATAAGGTCAACATGTACCTCACCAGCCTTTCCTTTTGTTCAGGTTGCTGCTGTGGAGCAGAGAATGTGAAGGCATCGACTGAACAGAATGTTTCTGTAAGAGTGTCACAGGCAAGGAATCCCAAGTTAGCCTTCTCTTCCCAGAAGAGACACAATGACAGTTGTGGACTAGTTCTGGGAAACATTTTCCAATCGACTGAGCTGCAGGGAACACAACATAGACAGATACTGTTGAGGAGTGGGGCATGTGCAAAACAGTTCTTTTTCAGAGAAAAAATTCACCAGGAGCATGTGGGAGAGAAGACTTTCATTAGAGATGTAGACAGGATCTCACATACAAATGGCTGCAGTTTCGATGTGTCCCAGAAACATTTTAGCTGGGGCAAGCTTGGACAGGGCATCCTTACCGGGTCAGGACATGTCCACCAAGAGACCACGCAGACCAGGGAAAGGCCAAATGGTATTTTGAAGTGTGGGGTGACATTTCAAAGGAGAAAAGATTATTCCATCAGAAAAGAACGTGAAGAAGACTTTGGCTACAATGATGCGTTTATTCAAGACAAGGGTGTCCATCCTGGAAGTGGGTGTTTTGTTTGCTGTGAATATGGAAAATATTTTACCAAGTGTTCTAGCTTTCATTATCAGAGACTTCATACAGGAGAAAAGTCTTATGAATGCACTAAATTTATGAAATCTTTTATTAGTAGTAATCATCTTCATTATCATCAGACAGTTCACACTGTAGAAAAGCCTTATAAATGCATTGAATGTGGGAAATCTTTTACCACTAGCAGTAACCTTCATTGTCATCAGAGGGTTCACAATGGAGAAAAGCCTTATCAGTGCAGTGAGTGTGGGAAATCTTTTACCACAATGCAAAGCCTTTGTCATCATCAAAGACTTCACACTGGAGAACGGCCTTATGAGTGCAGTGAATGTGGAAAATCTTTTATTACTAGCAGTAACCTTCATTGTCATCAGAGAGTTCACACTGGAGAAAAGCCTTATAAATGCAGTGAATGTGGGAAAGCTTTTACCAGGATGCAAAACCTTTGTCGTCATCAGAGACTTCACACTGGAGAAAAGCCTTATGAGTGCAGTGAATGTGGAAAATCTTTTACCACTAGCACTGCCTTTTCTTGTCATAAGAGAATTCATACTGGAGAAAGCCGGTATAAGTGCAGTGAATGTGGGAAATCTTTTACCACTAGCAGTAACCTTCGTTGTCATCAGAGAGTTCACACTGGAGAAAAGCCTTATAAGTGCAGTAAATGTGAGAAAGCTTTTACCAATAGCACTGATTTTTGTCGTCATCAGAGATTTCATACTGGAGAAAGACCTTATCAGTGCAATGAATGTGGGAAGTTTTTTACTGATAGCAGTAACCTTCATTGTCATCAGAGGGTTCACACAGGAGAAAAGCCTTATAAATGCAGTGAATGTGACAAAGCTTTTACTAGTAGCACTAAACTTTGTCGTCATCAGAGAGTGCACACTGGAGAAAGGCCTTATCATTGCAGTGAATGTGGGAAATCTTTTATCACAAGTACTGACCTTCGCTGTCATCAGAGAGTTCACACTGGAGAAAGGCCTTATCAGTGCAGTGAGTGTGGGAAATCTTTTACCAGTAGCAGTACACTCCGTAATCATCAACGTTCTCACACTGGAGAAAGGCCTTATCATTGTAAGGAATGTGGGAAATCTTTTATCACTAGCACTCAACTTCATTGTCATCAGAGAGTTCACACTGGACAAAGGCCTTATCAATGCAGTGAATGTGGGAAATCTTTAATTACTAGCTCTCACACTAATTGTAATCAGAGAATTCACACTGGAGAAAGGCCTTATAAATGCAGTGAATGTGGGAAGTATTTCACCAGGTCCGATAGTCTTCATGATCACCAGAGAGTTCACACTGGAGAAAGGCCTTATGAATGCAGTGAATGTAGGAAATCTTTTACCCGTAGAAATGGCCTCCGTGAACATCAGAGAGTTCACACTGGAGAAAAGCCTTATAAGTGTAGGGAATGTGGTAAATCTTTTTCCAGTAGGGGTGGCCTTCGTAATCATCAGAGAGTTCACTCTGGATAAAGGCCTTATGTGTGCAATTAATGTGAGGTATCTTTCAGTCAATGGTCAATATTTGCACATATGAATTCACATGTGAAAAATTTACATGTGTAGGAAATGTAATTTTTTAAGTTAGATCTTAACAATATGGAAAAATTTCTGAGATCTCATTAATCAGAATTGAATCACATCCATTTAAACACAAACATTATTGAAAGTTCCCATAAGTGTTATTGTTTTTGTTTGTTATTCTGGAAGTGTAAGTATCTATTTTGCACTTTTTAAAAAATATTTTTATTGCCGAGACCGGTTTGGCTCAGTGGATAGAGCGTCGGACTGCGGACTGAAGGGTCCCGGGTTCGATTCTGGCAAGGGCATGTACCTTGGCTGCGGGCACATCCCCAGTAGGGGGTGTGCAAGAGGCAGCTGATCGATGTCTCTCTCAGCGATGTTTCTGACTTTTATCCTTCTCCCTTCCTCTCTGTAAAAAATCAAATACATATATTTTTAAAAAATATTTTTATTAATTTCAAAGAGGAAGGGAGAGGCAAGGACAGAAACATCAATGGTGAGAGAGAATCATTTATTGGCTGCCTCTTAAACTTAACCTTACATGGTATAATGCCCACAACCTGGACATTTGCCCTTGATTGGAATCAAACCCTGGACCCTTCCATCTGAAAGCCGTAGTTCTATCAACTAAGTGAAACCAACTAGGGCTATTTCATCTTAGATACCAAGATGTCTTGACATATCTGTTCCTACAACTGTTGCTGAAGGTATTTCATCTGTATCATCCATAAGTTCCCCACAGTTGGCATCAATCACCATAATCATATGTGCTGGGAAGCTAACTCTGTTGTCTGATTTGTTGGAGAAAATTAGGAATACCTGAACCCTTAGGTCTTCATTCTTTTCACTCTCAGGAGTTGGCATGCAGCCCTGACTTAGTGTTGGCCCAGAAATAAAATATTGCAAAAAGACTGCCAGTTTTAGGGACATGCTTTTCCCTAGAATTCCAGTGATGAATCTTTGAATCTGTACATCATCAGTGCAAGAAAGGCCATTGTCATGTCTAAGTCTTTATTTAATCTTGGGTGTTCTAGTTACTGTGTTGGGCAGTTTTTAAGGAGATCTGTGCTCTCCGAGCACTATGAGGTACAAAACATTTATAGGTCTCAAACATCCTTTGCCTTTGAGGGAACTGTCTGGTGCAGAATTAATATTTTCCTGGGAAACACTGTGGACTCTAGTCCTCATGTGAAGATGGATGCTTTGAGACAGATCACTGCAATGAGTGTGTAGCTGTTACAACCTCAAATTGGAGCAGCATGAATTTTTTCCTTGTTTTCAAGGAATGCCAATACATTTGAAGGGAATCTCTTGCCTGGGTCTTGCAGAGGACCGTGTGCCCTAATGCCTACAATTCCATGGGCGATGGTCACTGGTTTGAGGACCATCACAGGGGAAGTCATTTCACTGCAGAACCACTGGCATAATTGGTATTGGAGGGGACTGTAGCTCATTAGATGGAATATTCCTCATCTAAACATGCATCTAGGATGTGTGTGTGTGTGTGTGTGTGTGTGTGTGTGTGTGTGTGTCTGTGTCTGTGTAAAAGCCTACAGGATCAGTGTGTACACAGATCTGTGGACCTTCTGGCATGTTTATCTTCTGTGGACACAATCATTGTCATTGGATATAATCAGGAGGTTTTGTGGTTTTCTGTAGTTTCCCTGATGTTCATATTAGAGCCATTCGGGCTCTGGCAGAAAAAGAAAGATAAAGATAAAGGTCTTCATAATTCATGGATGTGGCTTTTTGACCCAGGCACCATTCTTATGGGTTTCACTTGAAGAAAGCTCTTCATTTCTTGTTATATTTTTTGTCACTAAGGGAGACTCTCGCCCAGAAAGCATAAGAATGTGGATTGAATATAGTGTTGCCAAACTCATCTTTCACAATAATGAACATACACATTTTTAAAATCTTGAACCATTTTTAAAAAGCTATTATGAGTAAACTACATGTGCTTAGTAAGGTGTTTCATAAATCTTGATGTGCATGAAACTGAAACCATCATTATATTCATAATACTGACCATATCTGTAGCTCTGAACTTGCCTCATAACCTTTTTTAATTTGTTCTGTTCTTCACAGCTTTCTAAGTAATTATTGCTTTACATTCCATTTTGATAGATACTTTACATTCCATTTCAAGTATTTTTCTGCTTTAATTTGTGTTTCATAGACACTAGAGATTTAAGATATATTAGTAACTCATCTTTTTTTCTGAGAAATAATAAAAGGTTAATATGCAAATAGACCAAACTGTGGAACAACAACCAACCAATTGCTATGACATGCACTGACCACCAGGGGTTGTATTTGGAACATGGCAGGTATTGGCCGCAGCAGGATGGTGGAGCAAGTGAGAGGGGATGCCAAACCAAGGGGGGGCGCCGGTCCCTGTCATGGGTAAAGCCTCTGGTGGTTACTGAAAATTCTTAGCTCCCATGCCCAAGTCATCAGTGCAAGAACTGCCAGTCTCAGGTCTCTTTGGTTTGTAAAATAATTAAGGCTTTTTTCTAAATCTTCTTTAATCTTGGGTGTTCTATTTACCCTGTGGGTTAGTTTATAAGGAGATCTGTGCTCTCCAAGGATGATGAAGTGAAAAACTTTTTTCCCTTTTATTTTGTTATTTTCTATCACATTTATTTCCCCTATGTCCTCTTACATATCCACCTCTCTCCCCTACATCCAATCATCACACTGTGGTCCGTGACCATGAATTCTCTTTTTTGCTCAATCCCTCAACCCCTCTCACCCAACCTCATCAGAGATGTCTGCCTGAAATCTTTGGGTCTGTTTCTATAATGTATTCTTTCTCTTAGCATAATGTTCAGATGCAGTTATTTGGGACGATGTCTTAGGGAGACCCAGTCCAGACCACTTAAAATTTGTAAGCGTGAACTTGAGTGCCTTTGTCCACTGCTCCTCCCTGATCAGGTGGGTTCTGATGGAGTAGAATTCACCAGATCCTGACTCCTTCATCAGGCCCTGCTCCTCGTGGATCATGTAGGGCATACAGAGAGCTGACTCACCCTTCTTAGCCTCCTCATCGAACTACTGCATGCAGTCCAGGAAGGACACCATGGCCTGGTCAAACTTGTCCAAGAGAGAGCTCTCCCTGCCCCCCCCCCCCCCCCCCCCCCCCTGGTGCAGAACAAGGGCAGCTCCACGGAGTTCTCTGCCAATGACTTCAGGTAGGAATGGTCTCCGCGGGAGATGAGCTGCTACCTCTGAAATTGCAGACCCACTGTGTTAGACAAGGCCATGAACAGTAGGGCTGTGTGCTCCCAGGCTGTGTTTATCTCCCTCCAGCTCACGAGGACAGTGAGGACACAACCCAACTTGAAGGTATTGATGATGGCAAGGGGGCCGTCACAGCAGATCTCAAACACGGCCTTGAAGGCGTTGGTTTTTTTTTCAGCCAGGTGAGCTGGGTCTGGTTGTACAGCAGCTGCTCCTCCACACTCCACAGCTCATCCTGCTGTTCCAGTTGGTGCCATTGCAGTTCACTGAGGTCCCTGTGGTACTGCCTTCTCTGCTGTTCAAGCGTCTCCGTCTCTGCCCGGGCTGCCTCCAGGGCCACAGCTACCCTGTCTTGTCTTCAGCTCCTGTTGCAGTGTCTCCCTCGGGTCCTCACTTAATCCATCCCTGGCCTCCAAACAGCATTTGTAGGTCCGACTGTCAGACTCTCGGATCCTGAGCTGACTGTCCAGCTGCTCCAAGAGACTGTCATTACAATCCGCACACAGGGGATGGTTCAGCTCTTCACCGTTGTGGACCTCTGGGTTACTGAGAGGCCTCCCAGAGGCCAGCTTCCCAAGTAGGGTGAAGTTGCTCAGACCGCCCTGACATCTCGTCATCGCCAGGGATGGTCCAGTCAGAGGCACTACCCTGCAGCTCTTCAAGGTCTGTCTCCACCCTGGAAGCAGAGCCTTCCTCCAGATTGTGTCCTAGGTCCCCCTGAGATGATGGGAAGCTCAAAGCTGCAGGTCAAGGCCCAAGGTCTCCGTGGACCTGGTCAGCTTCAGTGGCTGGCGGCAGAAATGGCAGATGAAGTGGATGGAGTACATAGTGGAGGCCTTGACTTTGACGGTTCACTCTGTGCCCCGAAGTGAAGAACATTCTTTGGGGCCTCAAACATTCTTTGCCCTTGAGGGGAAAATATGGTACAGAAATTATATTAGCAGTTTTTGCCTAATTTTACATTGCTGCCTGTATTTTCCTAGAAAGCACGTAGTCGTCATGTGAAGATGCATACTGTGAGACAGATCACTCCAAAGAGTGCATTGCTGCGACAACCTCAAGTATGTCTTCTTGCAGAATGAATATTATTGTTTTCAGTGGATGCCAGTACATTTCAGGGAATCTCTTGCTCACATTTTATAGAGGGACATGTGCCCTAATGTCTTTAATTCTATGGGTGATGGTCACTGGTTAGAAGACCATTGCAGTTAGAGGAAACCCTTTCAATGCAGAAACATTGGCCTAATGGATTTTGGTGAAGACTGTAGCCCATTAGATGGAATGTTCCCCAACTAAACGTGCATCTAGGAATGTTTCTGAGGAAAGTCAACAGAAGTGGTGTGTACATAGACCTGAGGATCTCCAGGCATGTTTGCCATCTGTGGAAACAGTCATTGTCATTGAATAAGCAAGAGGTTTTGTGGATTTCTGTACTCTCTCAGATGTTCACCTCAGAACCATTGGTGTCTTTAGGGACGTGGCTTTTGTGACCCAGCCAGTATTCCTGTTGGTTTGGGTGAAAATTCTTCGTTGTTATATTTTCTGTTACTGAATAAAGACCCTCGCCCAGAGGGAATAAGAATGTGGATTGAATATAGATTTGCCAAATCTATTTTTCCAGTAGAGTTGAACAAACACATTTTTTTTTATCTGCAACCATTTTTATTTATTTCTTTTTAAAATATATTTTATTGATTTTTTTACAGAAGAGAGAGGGGTAGAAAGTCAGAAACATCGATGAGAGAGAAACATTGATCAGCTGACTCTTGCACAGCCCCTACTGGGGATGTGCCCACAACCAAGTACATGCCCTTGACCGGAATCCAACCTAGGACCTTTCAGTCCGCAGGCCGACACTCTACCCACTGAGCCAAACCGTTTTGGCTGCAACCATTTTTAAAAGCTATGATGAGTAAAGTACATGTGTTTAGTATTTCATAAATCTTGATGTGTGCATGAAACTGAAACCATCGTTGTACTCATAACACTGATCAAATATCAGTCACTGTGAACTTGCTTCGTGACCTTTTTTAATCTGCGCTGTTCTTCACAGCTTTCCTATTAACCATTGCTTTACATCCCATTTTAAATTTACAAAGATTAGCACTTTGTGATCTAAACTCAATATACCATCATGGATGTTGTGGCTCACTTTCTTGGGTGTAATCCCATGTACAGTAGGGTTATCAATTGGATTGCTGAGGTTGTGTGCTAGCTACTGGAATTGTGGGTGCAGGAGGCGGCTGGTTGATGTTGCACTCTCACATCATGTTTCTCTCCCTCTCCCTGTTTATTTCTCCCAGAATTAATGAAATTGCCCATCCAGCATTTCTCAGTCATTGAGCTTTGACTATGAACCAGGAGGTCATGGTTAGATTCCCAGTCAGAGCGCATTCCCGATTTGCTGGCTCAAATCTCAGTGTGGGATGTGCAGAAGGCAGCCAATCAATGATTATCTCACATCATTGGTGCTTTTATTGATCTGTCTCTCCTTCCTGAGGTCAATAAATACATATTTTAAAAATCAAACTATTCTTTAAAAATACAAATAAACTGATTGTATCTTTTCACCAATGTGTGATGTTTTTACATTCTACACATTCTAGCAAATATTTTGTTAATTATTCTTTATTCAAACAAATTCTGGAATTTTGTCAATTCTACCTTACTGTTGTTTGATTGTATTTTTTCTAGGAATTGATGGTGAGCCTTTTCTCAGAAGTTGAGTCTGTCTTTTTTAAAACATCATATGTTCTGCCTAATATGTTGTGCAATTTGGCAGTTTAACGGACAGTGGGTGTTGAAATCTCATTTCTGTGTCCTTTTAGCTTTAGGAAATAAATGTGGTTTTGTTTTGTTTTGTTTTTGTACTGGAATGATATTTTTGTTTTTTAACAAATATTTTAAGAGAATTTAAAATTTTTGTTGATTCATAGAGCAGTAGAAATGTCACTGATGAGGGCTCAGCTGGCTTGGCTCAGTTGTTCAGCGTGGGCCTGTGTGCGGAGCGCCTGTTCAGTTCCGGGTCAGGACACAGGCCTGGGCCCCGCGGTAGACACCCAGTGTGGAGCGTGCAGGAGGCAGCTGGTCAGTGATTCTTTCTCATCAGTGATGTTTCTCTCTCTTCCTCTCCTGACAACTCCAGCCTCTCATGCAGAAACATTTCCAGGCCAGGCACTTCTCACTCCCCCAATGCCCACAAGCACCTTTGTGGGTACATTTTAGTAAAAAATGGAATCTATAAGCATCCACTGACCCAGCTGCAGGGAGGCAGGTGCTGTGGGCACTCAGGTGTCATTGTGGTGTGCCCACCTGGGAATCTCCAGCAGAATCACTAGAGTTCCCTGAATCTCAGTTGCCTGAATGTGACATGCAGATGATTGATGGCATTTACACTGGCCTTACAAGATCAATAAAAGTAACAAGCTGAGTACTTGTTGCCTGGATTCCAGGGTTAGTTTTTTAAAAATATATATATTGATTTTTTACAGAGAGGAAAGGAGAGGGGTAGAGAATTAGAAACATCGATTCAGCTGCCTCTTGCACACTCCCTACTGGGGATGTGCCCACAACCAAGGTACATGCCCTTGACTGGAATCGAACCTGGGACTCTTCAGTCCACAGGCTGACACTCTATTTACTGAGCCAAACTGGTTAGAGCTCCAGGGTTAGATTTTTGAGGAGTTTCTCTCTTAATTCTCACAACAACCTGGACACATGGAAGCTCATATCAAATTGCTGGAAAAACAAACAAACAGTAATTGAGAAATGAAGTAGGCTCTCCAAGTTTACACCACAAAGTGTAAGGTTCAAGAGGCTGGATTTTAACCATTTTCTTCAGCGCCAGACCCAGTCTCTACCACTGATGAGCAGCCCTCACTTGAGCAGGTACAGGGTGAGGACCAGGGTGGCTCAGCTTCAGCTTCTGTTTCCATGGTTGCAGTTATGCGTTTCCTCCCATTCCCTTTAAATTTCAGAGCCCTTAGTCTTGGCCTCCCCATGTTCAGGGGAACACCATTTCTCAGCTACAGTGGTTTCTTTTCTTTAAAAAAAAAATTTTTGCCGAGACCGGTTTGGCTCAGTGGATAGAGCGTCGGACTGCGGACTGCAGGGTCCCGGGTTCGATTCCGGCAAGGGCATGTACCTTGGCTGCGGGCACATCCCCAGTAGGGGGCGTGCAAGAGGCAGCTGATCGATGTCTCTCTCTCATCGATGTTTCTGACTTTCTATCCCTCTCCCTTCCGCTCTGTAAAAAATCAATAAAATATATTTAAAAAATTTTATTAATTTTTTACAGAGCAGAAGGGAGAGGGATAGAAAGTCAGAAACATCAATGAGAGAGACATCGATCAGTTGCCTCTTGCACGCCCCCTACCGGGGATGTGCCGCAGCCAAGGTACATGCCCTTGCCGGAATCAAACCCAGGACCCTTCAGTCCGCAGTCTGACGCTCTATCCACTGAACCAAACCGGTGTCGGCTCAGCTGCAATGGTTTCTTTCAGAGTGAGCTGCTGTTTGCCTCCCCTTGGATCCTAGCACAGAGTATGACCCCCAGAAGACCTCCAGAATTTGGACTGGGTCTCTGCACCTGCGCCCACATATTGGGTGTCTGACTGTAACCCCATTCACTGTTAATTTTGTGCCTCAATTTGACCCTTCAAATGCTGATCCTATGTAGCACTGACATTCACCCTGCAGGAGAGCTGACAATGGACATGAATTCTGGGACCTCATATTTGGAAGTGATGCTGGAGTCCTACATGGTCTGGGTCTCATTGGTCGGGCGCTCACTTCTTCTTACAGAAGACCCCCTGCCCGTGTGATCCTATCCTCTAAATCCATACTGGCTGAATGAGACAATGGCTGTCACCATGTTCCCCTGCAGCCTGGATCATGTTCTCGATTCACATCCTCCTCCCGAGTCTCCTGTGTCTGCACCATGGAGTTTGGATTGATACAAAGTCCTTATGAATTCAGGCCCTCACTGCAGTGCACAGCACACTGGGCCATGACTGAGGCGCTTACTGTGCTTTATCTGACAATCTACCCTAACTGACTCGTCACACGCATTTTCTGATGTAGGTGAAGGTGTTTGCCATTTTGGTCAGTTACCCCATTTTTCTGAGTCATTTCCATGTATATGGAGGTATACATGTTAAGGACTTTTTGGTTGCTTACCCCTGTTAATATATATTTTAAATATTTAATTATTAGGCTGCCCAAAGAACCTAGAAAAGAAGGAAATATTATTTTGCTTCTACAGTGTCATTTCCCACAGGTTCTCTCATTTAACTCGAAAGATTAAAGGAGTCCTGTTAGGGTTTGTGCCATGATGTGGGCTGTGGAAGAATTCACATCTAAAAGAAGAGATGCGGAGAGGTTTATTTTACTTTCCAAGGGAGGAACGGGCCAAGAATTGGTAGTCAATACAGGGCAGGGAAGAAATGGTGGCTTCTGCTTTCCAACAGTGCCTGTTGCTAAGGGACAAAGAATGGAGAGGCCTTGGGCTGAGATGAAGATTGATAGATATGAGGGGCTGACTTTTAACGATAGAATTTGCTTTCCAGGAGAGAGTCTGGCAAATGTCCTAGGGTAGTGATCAGCAAACTCATTAGTCAACAGAGCCAAATATCAATAGTACAATGAATGAAATTTCGTTTTGAGAGCCAAATTTTTAAAACTTAAACTTCTTCTAATGCCACTTCTTCAAAATAGACTCGCCCAGGCCGTGGTATTTTGTGGAAGAGCCACATTCAAAGGGCCAAAGAGCCGAATGTGGCTCGCGAGCCCCAGTTTGCCAACCGCGGTCCAAGGGTGATGTGTTGTTATTTTTCCCTCACTAAAATACTCTTAAAGTTATGAAGGTTCCAAAGAGGCTTGTTTGAAGGAGTGGCGGGAAAAAAACCTTTCTATTATTTACAAACTTATTGGTGCAAATTGTCCCAGAGGTGTAACAGCAGCAGGGAGAAGGGGTATACAAGGATGTAGCCTCTCCAAAACCCGTTTGGCTCAGTGGATAGATCATCAGCCTCTGGACTGAAAGGTCCCAGGTTCCATTCCGGTCAAGGGCATGTACCTTGGTTGCAGGCACATCCCCAGTAGATCGTGTGCAAGAGGCAGCTGATTGATGTTTCTGACTTTTTATCCTTCTCCCTTCATCTCTGCAAAAAAAATAAAACATATTTAAAAAAAAGAATGTAGCCTTGAGAATAGTTTATGTTGTTCTGCAGTTTGAACAGAGCAAGTGTTTGAATTAGAAGAGTCAACAATCCTGGGGTTTAATTAGCAGGTGCTTCTTATAAATGTTGAAAAGTCACAGAAAACAAACAGGAAAAACTTTCTCTTGTTCTTACAAATACCTGATCACATTCAGAATCCAAGGCTTTATTGACCTGAAGAGTGACTACTTCCTCTTTTAAATTTAATAAATCTTTATTGTTCAGATTATTAAAATTATTCCTCCCCGCCCCCATAGCTCCCCACCACCCAGTACTCACCCCACCCTCTGCCCTTACCCCCAACCCACTATCCTCATCTACAGATACACAATTTATGTCCAGTCTCTTTCAGCACCCCCACCCCTCTTTGTCCCCGAGAATTGTCAGTCCACTCCCGTCTATGGCCCTGATTTTATTATAATCATCAGGTTATTCTGTTTATCAGATTTTTAATTCACTTGATTTTTAGATTCACTTGTTGATATGTATTTGTTGTTCATAATTTTTATCATCACCTTTTTTCTTCTTCCTCTTAAAGAGTACCTTTCAGCATTGCATATAATACTGGTTTGGTGTTGATGAACACCAAAAAAGCCTTTAGCTTTTTTTTTTTTTTTTTTTTATCTTTGAAGCTCTTTATCTGATCTTCAATTATGAATGATAACTTTGCTGGGTAATCTTGGTTGTAGGTTCTTGTTACTCATCATTTTGAATAGTTCTTGTCACTCCCTTCTGGCCTGCATAGTTTCTGTTGAGAAATCAGCTGACAGCTATATGGGGGCTCCCTTGTAGGTAACTAACTTTTTCTCTTCCTGTTTTTTCAAATAATAACATAAATATTTTATTGATTTTTTTTATAGAGAGGAAGGGCGAGGGATAGAGTTAGAAACATCAATGAGAGAGAAACATAAATCAGCTGCCTCCTGCACACCCCGTACTGGGGATGTGCCCAAAACCAAGGTACATGCCCTTGACCGGAATTGAACCTGTGACCTTTCAGTCTGCAGGCCGATGCTCTATCCACTCAGCCAAACCAGTTTTGGCTCTTGCTGCTTTTAATATTTTCTCTTCTTCTTTTGCTATTGGCATTTTAATTATGATGTGTCTTGTTGTAGTTCTCCTTGGGTTCCTTTTGTTTGGGGTACTCTGCACTTTGTCTTTCACCAGATGAGGGAAGTTTTCTATCATTATTTCTTCAAATAGGTTTTCAATATCTTGCTCTCTTTTCCTGGCAGCCACGTAATTCGGATGTTGGTACACTTGAAAATGTCCCAGAGGCTACTTACACTATCTTCATATTTTTAAATTATTTTTTCTTTTCCGTTTGAGTGATTTTGCTTCTTTGTATTTCATAACTTTGACCTGATTCTTGGGATCCTCTAGTCTGCTGTTGGATCTCTCTATATTATTTTTATTTCAGCCAGTGAATGCTTAATTTCTAGTTTGCCCTTTTTCATATCCTTGAGGGTCTCGCTAAATTTATTGGCCTTTTCTAGAAAATTCTTGAAAAATCTTATAAGGTGGTTTTGAACTCTATATCCAGTTGTTGCTTTCCTTCATTTCATTCATTTGTGACCTGTTTCTTTGTCTCTACATTTTGGCTGCTTCCCTGAGTTGATAGAGTGGCTTTGTGTGCTAGTTGTCCTATAGGCCCAGTGGCAAAGCCTCCCCAGTTACCTTAGGTGGGCACTCTTGGTGCACCCCTTTGTGGGCTGAGTGCACAGTCTTATTGTAGTTAAGCCTTGATTGTTGTTGGTATCACTGGGAGGAATTGATCTCCAGGCCAATTGGCTGTGAGGATCAGCTGTGTCTGTGATGGGAGAACTTCTGTGCTGGAAACATCCTTCTGTGGCAAGACTTGCTTCAGTGGAGCTTTGGTGCTCCCTGAGTCTGCCCCCTGAGTGTGTCCCTTATGGATCTGAGGAATTGTAATCTGGATGGTACTACTCTGATCCCTGGGTACACTGGTTTTTGGATCTCCAAGGAGGTGCTAATTTAGTCTCTGCCTGAGGCTACGCAGTAGGAGGTACAGAGATATCTGCAGATTCCTCTTCTTTGTTGGAGGTGCCCAAATGAGGCCCAGCTGAGAAGCAATGTAAGCTGCTGCAGGGCCTTGGGCCTTCTTTTGTATTTTATGGATCTCACTGACTCAGCTGCAGTTTGATAGGTAAGTTTAGAATTCAAAGCACCAGGCCATTCATATGCAAAACCCTCTACACTCAGCTTGGATCAGGTAGAGTCTCAGGGCAGAGCAAACACCAATGGCTTCATGGGGCGGGATCTCATGGTGGAGCAAACAGCATTGGATTCCTGTCATCCCTGCCCTAAGAGGCCCCTGAGTCTCACTGTCCTGCTGTAATTGCTGCAAACACCTCCAAGAGAAAGCAACCCTCATGTTTCACTGTCAGGCAGCCCAGTTTCTCCCCATATGAGTCTGAGTCCCCAGAGTCTTGCCCGGAACTGGAGTTCAGAGCAGTCAGGAGCTTTTTTCTCCCTCCGGATTGAGAAAGCCAGTCGCATACTCAGTTGCCAGGCCTCTCCGAATGCGCACCTCCGTACCTCTGCCTTCTGCAGCTCCTATGAGTTTCCGTGTGCTTTTCTCTTTCCTTCTATTTTTAGAATTTCCATTCAGCCAGCCTTCCTATGGTTCTGGATGATGTCGGTTTTATCTTTTAGTTATAGTTTTGAAATTGTTGTGCAAAGCAGCAGTTCAGGTGTTTACCTATGCTACCATCTTGGTTTCTCCAAGAGTAACCACTTCTTTTTTTTTTTTAATATATTTTATTGACTTTTTACAGAGTGGAAGGGAGAGAGATAGAAAGTCAGAAACATCGATGAGAGAGAAACATGGATCAGCTGCCTCCTGCACGCCCCCTACTGGGGATGTGCCCGCAGCCAAGGTACATGCCCTTGACCGGAACCGAACCCGGGACCCCTCAGTCCGCAGTCCGACGCTCTATCCACTGAGCCAAACCGGTATCGGCAAGAGTAACCACTTCTAAGAGACCATATAAAAATACTACAGCCCTAACCAGCTGGGCTCAGTGGATAAAGTGTTGGCCTGTGGACTTGAGGGTCCCAGTCAAGGGCATGTACCTTGGTTGCAAGCACATCCCAGTAGGGATTGTGCAGGAGGCAACTGATCGATGTTTCTAACTCTCTATCCCTCTCTCTTCCTCTCTGTAAAAAATCAATAAAATATATATTTTAAAAAAAGACATCAGCAATACTGTAGGCATTGTGTTCAAAAAAACATCAGCTAGAGGTCCCAGAGGAAAGAAACTACTCATTAAATTTTCTCCTCAATCCACAAGTTCATACTCCCTAGTATGGACAAAAATGGTGGCACATACTATACCTATGAAGCTGAGGGAGCCCAGCATGGCATGGCCAATCTTACAAACTCAGAGGCCAAAAGTAACCATATAGGATGTATGGTTAAATCAATAATTATTATAAAATAAAGCAATAATTATGTCCTAGCCTTGTTTTTATTTTTTGTTTTGTTTCTTTATTTTTTGCAAAGTTCTAACTTTACCTTATTGAGCCTATCTATTGTATTTTTGCATCTAGGATAACATACCTTTGGATTTTCAGGGAACTTTCCTGTTTTTTTTTTACAGACTCCTAAGGGCACAATCTCCCAACATAGAAGACCACAGAGCCCCAATTATTATTATTATTATTATTATTATTATTATTATTATCATTATCATTATCATTATATTATTATTATTATTATGTTAAATATTAACTGTTAGTTATTGATAATATTTAAGACGTTTGTGTCTTTTTTTTTTTTTAGTTTTTATCCAGGCCCAGAGGTTTCCCTCCTTAGCTCTACCCCTTCCCCCCCAATTTATTACCAGTGAATGTCATGTAATCCCCTGATGTCTTCTCCTTTCAGTCTAATATATAAAAAAGGTGCAAAACTGCCATTCCCCTGAGCATTACTCAATCTGTTGTCATTTTGCTTCCTGGTAATGTTGGTCAGATAAATTTAGAAAAATTCTCCACAGGTTTGGATATTTCTTACAACGGCAAGGGAAATTGACTGATTAAGCAGTCAAACGACCCTTTTACCGGGGTCGCCTAAGACCATCAGAAAACACATATTCCCAATGGTCTTAGGAACCAAGACACTGCTCCTCTATCCATCTCCAGGCTGGTCCACCCCCATGCAGATACACCCTTATAAGTGATGAACTCAAAATATTTTTTAATCAGAAAGCAAGACCACAGTTTGACGCCCTTTTTAGTGTTAAAAGTGAACTGCAGAAAATAGCTTACTTGGTTGACACCTTTGCCATCTTGAGTGAGTTAAATTTATCACTGTAAGGACCAAATGCAACATGCCAGGATTTGTCTGAAAAGATCCAATCATTGCAAATGAAACTTCAGCTTTGGCAAAAAAAAAAAGATGAAAATAAAATTTACATGTTGCCTAACATCTCTGCTGTCTTTGAGGAACATGACATTGAACCAGACAAAAGGATCATGATGATGATTTCTGTGAAAGAACACCTGCACGTGCTTGCAGACAAAATTTCATTGTACTTTCCAAATCTACCTGACACCCCATTTGCACTTGCCAGAAGTCCATTCACAGTTGAAGATGTTCCTGAGACAGCACAAGAGGAGTTCATTGAATTTACTAACTGCATTGCAGCGAGAACTGATTTCTCTACAATGCCAGTTACAAAATTCAGGATCGGGTGTTTGTAGTCATATCATGTTCTGTCTGAGACTGTGTTGTGCCTTCTTCCATTTCCAACAACATATGTTTCAGTACACTTCTCTTGAGTACCTCATTTATTTGATATCAAAGATACTATAAATCACGCACCTGATCAGTTTTCCCCTTTGCACTGGCTGATAGAAAGCTCAAGGCATATAGGTGGTTGATCTCCAGCAAAATTCTAGAATACTTTTGGTACCCATTTGATACACAAATACACTGAATGGCCAGATTATTATGCATTCATTGATGATAATAATCTGGCCACTCAGTGCAAATACAACATTGATGAAAACAATGAGTGATAATTGATTAAACTTATCTAATGTCTCCCTGTATACCACGTTAAGAGTAAAAACACTTTTCAGAGTGCTTCACTGATTTCCTTTGTGATACAGTATTTACAACTTTAACTTTCATGTCACAGGCTCTTTGAACTTGAGAGGAAGCAAAATATAAATGACTATGTCTGGAAAGGGGTTTAGGTAGGAATATTCCTATTCTGTCTAGAATTTGTCCTTGTGATTTATTAACAGGTACATTCTGTCAATGGTGCTGCTTTCTTAACAGCTTCAGAGTATCAACAAAAACGACCAATTCATGATCCACAATGTCATTTGTCAACACCTCTTATGCATTGTGCTTCAATGTCAGGTGTAATGTTCTTCCATTTCTTTTTTAAATTCATTTGAGTGTTGTTTCTTTTGTTTTAGTCTCAATAAAGATTTGCCAGTTTTGTGTATTTTTTTTTAATATAGCCCTTAGATCTGGCTGGCATGGTGATTAGATTGTTAGCCCTAGCACGAAATAGGTTCAATTCCTGATTAAATGCATGAACCTGGATTGCAGGTTTTTTTTTTTTGAGGGGGTGCTTTCCAGTTTTGATCCTCATCCCCTGTTGGGGTGCATGTGGGAGGCAGCCAACGAATGTTTCCCTGTCACATCTATGTTTTTGTGTGTTTTTCTCTATATCTCTCCCTTCCACGATCTCTAAAGTCTTCACAATTCTCTTTGCGTTCTGATTTTTTTAATTTTTTTATTTTTTATTTTTTATTTTATTTTATTTTTTTAAATATATTTTATTGATTTTTTACAGAGCAGAAGGGAGAGGGATAGAAAGTCAGAAACATCGATGAGAGAGAATCATCGATCAGCTGCCTCTTGCATGCCCCCTACTGGGGATGTGCCCGCAGCCAAGGTACATGCCCTTGACCGGAATCGAACCCGGGTCCCTTCAGTCCGCAGTCCGACGCTCTATCCACTGAGCCAAACCGGTCTCGGCCGTTCTGGTTTTTTTTAAATTTAAGAAGCCTTTATTACGAACTCGAGTCCGGGCTCACGTCTCCACTGTCACAGCAGTGAGCAACACGAGCCCCGAGCCTCGGTAGCGAGCACTTTTTATCTCCAACGCAGGGAGATTTGGCAATTTGTGATTGGCCGGTTTCACACAAAGAAAGGTAGCACAAGGTCAGTTACAGTACAGGGAAGGGGAAAATTTCAAATTCTGTTCCCATGGGGCTGGTGGGCCCTGTTGACCCGGTATCTGGCCTTGCGGTGTTCTGGCAGCAGGATGTCCTCGGGCAAGGGGGGGTTGAGTAAATGTCATAAACAGCTAAAGGGGGTTTCGGTGGTTGTGTCTGGTCTAAGCATGACGAACCATGTCTTCTCTTCTATCCTCCTCCCCCCTCTGAGTCTGGCTATCACATTCCCTACTGGTCCTTGATTCCTGCTGTCCCCCCTCATCATCCGAGTTTATGGGCTGGTCTTTGTGATTTCAAGATGGCAGCCTCCAGGTAAGTTTCACGCAGCCAACATGGTGGCTGCCAAGTCACACAGTCCAAATGGTCTTTGCAGTCCTGCCCTGCCCTTTCATTCCCCCCTTGTCTTGGACCTTACGGCTCAATCATGAGCCGGGCTGCATTTCTACCTCGCCTTCTGTTTTTACTCCTGAATGGTCAACATAAAAACAACATTCCTCCCCTAGGGCTGCACATAGGCCTCCTTGCTGCATGAATACAAAGGCAGGCCATGACTATTGCCAGGAAAAAGGGTGGACTCCTGGCAGTGTGGGTGACAGCAAACGGTCAACAAAGTTACCGACATTAGGTGGTAACTAATGCGCTGTAAGTTGAGCTTGAGCGGGTTGTGGCTCCATTGTGTAATGAAGTCCTTCCGGACTGCAAGAGGGGTCAGCTGGGCAGACGTGAGTGTGGTGGACCCAGGTTGTGATGCCGTCTACCTTGAAAGTGGTGGGTGTAGTCAGCACCAAGATGTAGGGGCCCATCCTCCACGGCTTGCATTTTAACATGTCTTAATTAAGGTCAGTTTGCAATGAATCTGTACAAGTGTCAGTTTGCATGCACTTGATTTTTTCAGGTCTGTTTTTGCAGATTATGGAACTCAGTTTCAGCTTATATTTGAAAAATAAATTTTCTAACTTCTACTTTTCTCCCCTTGTTCTCTCTTTTTCTCTGTCTCCTTCCACGACCCAAACTCTTAGAGTTACCTGGGATTCCCATATTCAAATATTGGTTAACTTGATGGTTTTACTTAATTGAACTTGCTGTATTTTTTTTTATTGTATGTATGTAGACATGTGTTTTCTTTTTTCGTATTCTTTATTGACTAAGATATTACATGTGTGTTCTTATCCCCTCATTCCCCCCCAAACCCCTCACTCATGCCTTCACCCCACTCGTGTCTGTGTCCATTGGTTATGCTTATATTCATGCATTCAAATCCTTTGGCTGATCTCTTACCCCCACTCCTCTGCCTTCCCTCTGAAGTTTTATGGTCTGTTCAATGCTTCTCTGTCTCTGGATCTATTTTTGTTCATCAATTTATGTAGTTCATTATATTCCACAAATGAGTGAGATCATGTGATATTTACCTTTCTCTGAGTGGTTTATTTTGTAAGAGTTCTTCCTATTTTACAGCAGCATAGTAATCAATTGCATAGATATACCACAGTTTTTTTAATCCATTCATGTGCTGGTGGGCATTTAGGCTTTTTCCAAATCTTAGTTATTGTAAATTACGCTGCTATGAACATAGGGGTGCATATGTCCTTTCTGATTTCTTAGGATATATTCCCAAAAGTGTGATTATTGAGTCAAATGACAGTTCCAGATTAATTTTTTGAGGAAATTCCATACTGTTCTCCACAGTGGCTGCATGAGTGAGACTGTGTTCCCACCAGCAGTGCAGGAGGTTCCGTTTCTCCACATCCTCACCAGCACTTGTCGTTAGTGGATTTGTTGATGATAGCCATTGTGACAGGTGTGAGGTGGTACCTCATTGTCGTTTTGATATGAAACTTTTAGATGATTAGTGACTTTGAGCATGTTTTCATATGTCTCCTGGCCTTATAAATGTCCACTTTTCAAAAGTGTCTATTTTACTCCTTTGCCCATTTTTTTGATTGGATTGTTTATCTTCTGTTGTTAAGATATATGAGTTCCCTGTAAATTTTTTTAAAATATATTTCATTGACTTTTTTTCTTTTCTTTTTTTTTTTTTTGCAGAGAGGAAGGGAGAGAGATTGAGAGTTAGAAACCTCAATGAGAGAGAAACATTGATCAGCTGCCTCCTGAACACCTACCATTGGGAATATGGGAACAACCAAAGTACATGCCCCTGACTTGAATAGAATCTGGGACACTTCAGTCCTCAGGCCTACATTCCATCCACCGAGCCAAACCAGTTAGGGCAGTTCTCTGTAAAATTTAAAGGTTAGGCACTTTTCAGATATAACATTGGCAAATATGTTCTCCCATGCAGTGGGCTTTCTTATTTGGTTGATGGTTTCTTTTGCTGTGCAGAAGCTTTTTATTTTGATGTAGCCCTATTTGTTTATTTTCTCTTTAATTTTCATTGCCCTAGGAGCAGCAATCAGTAAAGATATTGCTATAATATATGTCCGATGTTTTTCTTGGATTCTTCAAAGATTTTTATGTTTTCCCATCTTACATTTAAGTCCTTTACCCATTTTGAGTTTATTTTAGTGCACGGTGCAAATTAGTGGTCTGGTTTCTTTTTTCTTTTGTTATTTTTATTGATTTCATAGATGAAGGGAGAGGGAGAAACAGAAACACCAATGATGAGAATCACTAATGAGCTGCTTCTTGCATACCCCATACTGGGATGGAGCCCACAATCTAGGCATATGTCCTTGACCGGAGTCGAACCTGCGACCTTGTCAACCCGAAGGCTGATGCTCTATCCATTGACTCAAATCAGCTAGGGGCTATAGTTCCATTTTTTTTGGTATGTTATCTGTCCAATCTTCCCATCACCAGTTATTGAAAAGACTACCTTGACTCCATTGTGTGCTCTCGCATCCTTTGTCAAATATTAATTGAGCATATAATAGCTTGGGTTGATTTTTCAGTTCTCTTATGTTTTGTTCCATTGCTCTGTACGTCTGCTATTGTGCCAGTACCAGGCAGTTTTGAGAACAGTGACTTTGTAATACAGCTTGATATGTGGTATAGTGATCCCTCCAACTTTGTTCTTCTTTCTCTAGATAACTATGGCTAGTCAGGGTCTTTTTTATTCCAGATGAATTTTTGGATAGTTCTTTCTAGGTCTATGAAATATGCCATTGATATTTTAATGGGGATTGCATTAAATCTATAGATTGCTTTAAGTAGTATGGACACTTTTATGATGTTGATTCTACCAATCCATGAGCAATTCTTCCATTTGTTTGTCTTCCTCTATCTCTTTTTTTCTACGTCCTATAGTTTTCCATGTAAACAGCTCTTACCTCCTTAGTTAAGTTTATTCCTAGGTATGCTAATTGTTTTCTTGCACTGGTCAATGGGATTGTTTTTGTTTGTTTCCCTTTCTGTAAGTTTGTTATTGTTGTATAAAAAAGCCATGGATTTCTTGTTCATTTTATATCCTTCTACATTGCTGAATTCATTAAATCTAGTAGTTTTCTAATGGAGTCTTTCGGGTTTTCTATGGACAATATATCATCTGCGAATGACAGTTTTACTTCTTTTCCAATTTGGATATATTTCATTTATTTCCTTGTCTGAATACTATGGCTAGCATTTCCAATACTGTGTCAAACAGGAGTGGTAAAAGTGGGCATGCTTGTCTTGTTCTTGTTCTTAGGGGAAATGGGTTTAGTTTTTGCCCACTGAGTATGATGTTGGCTGTAGGTTGTCATATAAGGCTTTATTTATGTTGAGGTATGATCCCTATACTCCCAGTTAGCTGAGAGTTATCAAGAAAGGGCATTGGATTTTGTCAAATGCTCCTTCAGCATCAGTTGATATGATTATGTGATTTTTGTCTTTCAATTTGTTTATGTGATGTATCATGTTTATTGATTTATGGATGTTGTACCTTCCTTGCATCCCCAGAATAAATCTCACTTGGTCATGGTATATGTATGATTTTTCTGATGTAATTCTGGATCCGATTTGCTAGAATTTTGTTTAGGATTTTAGCATCTACAGGGACCACTGTGACTACAGTGGGAGAGCTGCTGTGCAGCAAACACTCTATGGAGCAGGACTTGCTTCAGTGGGGCTTTGTTGCTCAGTGAGTCTGCCCCTTGAGTGTATTGCTTATGGATGTGAAGAGTTGTAAGCTGGTATGGTATGACTCTGCCCTCTGGGTACAATGACTCTTGGGTTCAGGGAGGTGTAAAGTCAGCCCCTGCCTGGAACCACCCAGCAGGATCTGCAGAGAGATCTGCAGCATCTCCTCTTTGTATTGGGTTTGGAAGTGCCCTGACAAGGCTCAGCTGTGAAGCAAGGAAGGCTAGTGCTGGTGCCAGGTCTTGGGCTTTTATTGACAGTTTTGGAACTTCCTGACCCAACTGCAATTTTTTTGACACATTTTAGCCTGAGCAAGGACATGCCATTCATCTACAAAAGCTGCAGCACATAGCTTGGGTGGCTTGTAAAGTTGGTGGGGTGAAGTCTGAGGGAATCACCAGAGGAGAGCAATCAGAAATGCTGCCAGTCAGCCCTGTGACCCAGAATGTCTCAGCATAGGTGCAATAACTGCTGTGACCACTCCCATTTGGGAGAAAACTGCCCTTGAGTTCCTGCCTGATGCCAGTCCATTTTCTCTTCATAAGTGTCTGCCCCCCCCCCCTCCCGAGACTCACCCAGCAGTGTAGCTCAGAGGAAGCAGGAGCTTGTCAATTCCATTCGTGGTGCTGGCATTGTAAGAGGAGCAACTGGATCTCCTACAGCCCCTGTGTCCATGACCCCCATATGCACTGGTTCTTACAGCCCGTAGTTCTTACGGCCAGTAGGGACTTTCCCCCAGTCTGAGACCCTATGCTGGGCATCTGCTGTGGGATTGGGACTCCTTGCCCCTCCAGGTGACCTCTGCAGAGACAGTCTCCATCCTAGTTTAAAAAGTGGCCCAATGGGTACAGGAGCAGCACCTTCTGAGCCTTTTTACCTCCTACCAGTCTCAGTGTGCTGTCTTCTTTACTTCTCTAGTCCTAAGACTTGCATTCAGCCAGCTTTCCAGAGGTTCTGGCTGATGGTGGTTCTGTATTTTGGTTGCAATTCTGATGTGGTTGTGGGAGGAAGTGCCTACACCGCCATTTTGGATCTCCTCTCCCGTAACTTTTCTGAATTTCATTCCTTCTTCTATCTTCAATCGAAGATTAAGAATATTTTCCCCATTGATTATTTTTCCTTAGAGGGACAGAGAAGAGAGACAGAGATAGTTAAGGGGAGGGGGATCCAGTGAAGAGAGAAACATCAATTGGTTGCCTCCCACATGTGCCCCCATTCAGGGAGGATCGGACCTGAAACTGCTTTTTACTAGGAAATGAACTGGTGACCTTCCAGTGTACAGGCAGGCAATCTCAGCACTGAACAACACGGGCCAGGGCTATTTATTTATTCTTTAAATTATTTCTTTATCTTTAAAATATGTTTTCATTGATTTCAGGGGAAGAGGAGGAGAGACAAAAACATGCATGATGAGTCATTGACCAGCTGCCTCCTGCATGCCGGCCACTGGAGAGTGGACCCACAACCTGTGCATGTCCCTTAACAAGGAATGGAATTGGTCATGGGTCAGTGCTCAGTCACTGACCTGTATTGGTCAACCTTTATTAATTGATTTTAGAGACAGAAGTGAGACAGAAAGAGTGTGAAGCATTGATGTGCTGTTCTACCCATCTGTGTATTCATTGGTTGTCCCCTACATGTGCCCTGATGGGGGAATCAAACCCATAACCTTGGTGCATCGGGACTACATACTCAACAACTGAGCCACCTGGACAGGGCTTTGAATTATTAATTTCATTATCTGGACAAATTTCTCAATGGAAGGTCATCTGGGAACATCAACATCTCTTATGATGCATTGTGGTTCCTAGTGACACGTGTCATGTCTTATCTTTCATTGCTTTTTTTATTTATTTGAGGCTTGGTTTTTGTTTGTTTTTGCTTTAGTGTAGCAATAGGTTTGCACATTTTTGTGTAACTTAAAAAATATATCTTGTAGGTAGTCCTTTCTTTTGTCTTGTCTCCCTTTTATTTATGTTTGTTCTAATATTTATGGTTTCTTTCCTTTGAAACCTTTGGGTTTCCTTTCCTGTTGTTTCTAGTTTCCTGAGGTGCCATGTTAGGTTTTTTTTGAGATTTTTGTGACTGTAGGCATTTATCTCTATAAAATTTCCCCTTAGAATTACATTTTCTGAATGTTATACACAAGTTTTGTTAGAGTGTTTTGTTATTTACTTTGTCTCTAGTTTTTTTTAGATCACTTCTGGTTTTGGCTACTCTGAAATTCTTATGTATTTGTTTATTCCTTTTATATAAGGAGTTAGATAATTTGAGAGGGGGGGGGAATGGAGGAGAGGGAGAGAGAGAGACAGAGAAAGGTTGGGGAGAAACACACGCAAACCAGACATGGAACATATTCTGATATATGCCCTGTCTGGGAATCGAACCCTTAACCTTTTGATACACAGGACAATGCTCCAAACAACTGAGCCACACTGGCCAGGCCATTGTGTGTGTGTGTTTTTAATCTTTATTGTTCAGTTTATTAATTACATTGTTTCCCCGTTTTTATCCCCCGATATCTCCCCTCCACCCTGTACCCATCCCACCCTCCCCCGTCACCTCCCCCTCCCCACTGTCCTCTCCCATTGTTGCAAGATTTTTGTCCAGTCTCTTGCTGTACTTCCCACAACCCTTTTCTCCCCAAGAATTGTCAGTCCATTCCCTATGTCCATGTCTGTTATAGTCACCAGTCTATCCTGTTCATCAGCCTATCAATTCACTTGATTTTTATGTTCATTTGTTGATAGATGTGTATTTGTTGTTCATAATTTACATCTTTACCTTTTTCTTCTTCCTCTTCTTAAAGAATATCTTTCAGCATTTCATATAATACTGGTTTGGTGGTGATGAACTCCTTTAGCTTTTTCTTATCTGATCTTCAATTCTGAATGATAGCTTTGCTGGATAGAGTAATCTTGGTTGTAGACTCTTGCTATTCATTATTTTGAATATTTCTTGCCACTCCCATCTGGCCTGCATCGTTTCTGTTGAGAAATCCGCTGACAATCGGATGGGTGCTCCCCTGTAGGTAACCAACTGTTTTTCTCTTGCTGCTTTTAATATTTTCTCTTTATCTTTTGCTCTTGGCATTTTAATTATGATATGTCTTGGTGTGGTCCTCTTTAGATTCCTATATTTTGGGTTTCTGTGTACTTCTTGGGCTTTTAAGTCAGTTTCTTTCACCAGGTGGGGGAAGTTTTCAGTCACTATTTCTTCAAGTAGGTTTTCATTAACTTGCTCTCTCTCTTTTTCTGGCACCCCAATAATTCGGATGTTGGCTTGCTTGAGGTTGTCCCAGAGGCCCCTTACGCTATCTTCAATTATCTGAATTCTTTTTGTTTCTTGCTTTTCCAGCTGGGTGGATTTTGCTTCTTTGTATTTCAAATCTTTGACTTGGTTCTTGTGGCCCTCTGGACTGCTTTTAGGACTTTGTGTAATATTTTTTTATTTTAGTCTATGCTTGATTTCTAGTTGATCCTTTTTCATATCCGTGGGGGTCTCGTTCATATCCTCAGAGGTCTTGTTCATTTCCTTCAGGGTCTCATTCATTTCCTTGTAAGTCTCATTCATTTCCTGGTTGGTCTTATTTCCTCATAGTTCTCATTAAGTTCATTGGCCTTTTCTAGGAGTCTCTTGAAAAGCCTTATAACTGTGGTTTTGAACTCTGTCTAATCGTCTTTTTTCCTCTATTTCTTTCAGACCTGATTTCTTTCCATATCTCTGCATAGTGGCTGCTTTATGTGGTAGATGTCCTCTAAGGGTCAGTGGCACAGCCTCCCTAGTTACCTGAGGTGGGTACTCTTACTGCAATCCTTTATGGGTTGTACAGTATTTTTGAATTTAAGCCCAGCTTGTTGTTGTTAGCCCTAGGAGGGTTTGACCTCCAGGCCAATTGGCTGTGAAGGGAGACTGTGTTCAGGTTGGATGGGCGGAGTCTCTGAGCTGCGCAGGCAACCTCAGTGTCAGCTACGTCCCATGCGGCGTTCGTGCATGCGGGTCTCTGTTGGATGGGGATGGCTGCAGGCACCTCCAAGAGAAAGCCGCTAGTCTCTTCCCCTTGCCAGACAACTCTGCCTCTCCCCAAATGAGTCTGCACACCCAAAGTCTCGCCCAGGGTTGTAAAACAGGTGGTTTACTGGACCAGGAGACAAGTTTCCAGGGAGCAAGTCGTGCGTCTGTGCTGTCACAGTTTACTTTCGCGCAAACTTCTTTTCCCAGCTACCCAGTTTCTCCGCAGACTAGGAGACCTCTGCCGTGCCCGGCTTCCAGGGTGCGTCCCCTGGACCTCGCCTGGCAGCACTGGGGAATCTGTGCAGTGGGACGTCTCCACGTACCCTGGATCTCGGACCTCGCCTGGCGCTGGGGAATCTGTGCAGTGGGACGTCTCCACGTACCCTGGATCTCGGACCTCGCCTGGCGCTGGGGAATCCGTGTAATGGGACGTCTCTGCCCTCCCCGTTGGCGAAATCCAGCCGGGGTTGCTGCTCCAGCCCTACAGCCCATGTGACCAGGACGGCTCCTAACCTGTTTCCGTCTTCAAGGCTGCGCTTCCGCTGCTTTTCTGAGTCTCAGTGTCCCACCTTTAGTTTTATTTGTGGAGTTTTCACTCAGCCAGCTTTCTGGTGATTCTGGGTGTTGTTTTGTTGTTATGTTGTAGTTTTTGAATTGTTGCACGGGGCAGAACAATAGGTGTTTACCTATGCCATCTTGGTTCTCTGAGCCATTGTGTGGTTTTTAAAAACAAAAATTTCCAGTTTTTTGGAGGACACTAGGATCAATGAGAACATAAGTACAGTGGCTGATAGTGGTAATGCTGACCGTCTATTTTAGTTTTTTTAAATATATTTTTATTGATTTGAGAGAGGAAGAGATTAAGAGAGTAGAAACATTAATGATGAGAATCATTGATTGGCTGCCTCTTGCCTGCCCTACCAGCAGGGACTGATCCTGCAACCCAGTCATGTGCACTTGATAGAAATTGAACCTGGAACCCTTCCCATCCAAAAGCCGATGCTCTATCCACTGAGCCAAACCAGCTATGGCTGACCTTATTTTAAAATACATTTTTATTGGTTTATCAGAGGAAGGGGGAGAAAGTGAGAGAGACAGACACATTAATGATGAGAGAACATCACTGATGAGCTGCCTCCATTATACCCCCTACTGGGACTGAACCCATAAAAAGTGCTTGTGCCCTTGACTGAAATGGAACCTAGGACATTTCAGTCCACAGGCTGACCTTTTATCCACTGAGCAAACCAGCTAGGACAGACCCTTGCTTTATTTATTTTTTTACTAACCTTTGTTTTGACCTTAGGTAACTTCAAATGTGTTTGCTCACCCAGTTTCCTGTCATCTTTTCCATGCAGTTGTCCTTTTTTGGTATTCTGTATTACTTTTATCTTCATGGTAATCTTATTCCCATTTCCTATGGGATGTTTTTCTCATTGATAACTGTCTATTTACTCTGGGATGGGGAAAGATTCTCATATTCCTGATCCTGCCACCTTACTGATGTTATTACTCTCATAGGTCTCTTGCCTGTGATCCCATTTGTGCTTTGTTGTTCTACCACAGTGCTGACCATCCATCTTTTTAGTTTTTCTTTTAAGATTGGCATCATTTATCCCATGCAGTGGCTCAACTGGGATTGAAGAGGCAAAATCATTTCTGCATAATGAAAGAAACATGACTTTATCAATGACATGGTAGACCCAGAGGCAGTCTTGCTTTGGTGAAGGACTATGGGGGTGGTTTTCATGTCTGGGTTTTGTTACATTCATAACTAGGTACCCATTTTCTTCAACAATGTTTTTTTACCATTGCCCACCCCTCACCCAATTCTACTTCTTCTTGCTTAATGTTGACACTTTGTGACTGAATTTTAATAGTGATCATTCTACTCGGACCCCCAGCTCATGGATAACCTTAACCTCTCTAAACTTTGCACCTCTACCTCTTTCACACATCTTGCTTTACTGCACTCCAATGTTCCATGCCTGGAGAGCCTTCCTTAGAGTGAACATGTTATATTGACGCTGAACATCACAGGCTCTAATATGACTGTTAGTTTATACGTTTGAACATATTGAAATTATTCTACACAGACTCACATCACCAACATGAAAGATCTGAAAGTAAGCCATTTGGGAATAACCAGTAGACCCTGCCTCTCTTCTTTTTGTCCCAGCCTATGCTTCTGTCCTCCCTTGGTGAAATTTTTATCATCCTGTGACATTTTATATATAACAGCCATTTCCTGAGAGTCTGACTTACTTGTCTTGAAAATCATTGTGTAGAATTATGTCCAGTCATGACAGATAAACATTTGTAGTGAACGTATTCTGTTTTTATCAGGTCAACACACATTTCACCAACGTTTATTTTTGTTCAGGTTGCTGATGTGGAGAAGACAATGTGGAAGCCTGAACTGAACAGAAGGTTTCTGTAAGAGTGGCACTGGCCAGACATCCCAAGGTAGCCTTGTCTTATCAGAAGAGCCACCCCTGTGAGAGTTGTGACCTGGTCAACATTTTCCACATGATGGAGGGGCAGGGAACACAACACGGACAGATACTGTTGAGGTGTGGAGCATGTGCAAAACTTTTTTATTTCAGTGCAGAATTTCACCACCAGTATGGGAGAGAGGAAACTTTGATGAGAGGTGTGGAAAGGAACACACGTGCAAACAGCTGCAATTTAAAGGTGTCTCAGAATCATTTCACATGCAGAGAGGTTGGTCAGGGTTTCCTTACTGGGTCAGGACATCTGCACCTACTGGCTACTCAGACCAGGGACAATCCCACTGCAGTTTTGATGGGTGGTATGACGTTTCCAAGGAGAAAAAATTATAGTGGAAAAGAATTTAAGAAAGACATTAGCGGCACCCACACATTTATGCAGAAAAAGGTGTCCATCTTGGAAGTCAATGTTTTGTATCTTCTGAAAGTGGAAAATATTTTACCAAATTATCTAGCTTTCATTATCAACAGTGAGGTCACACTGAAGAAAAGCCTTATAAATGCAGTGAATGTGGGAAAGCTTTCACCAGTAGCACTGAACTTTGCTGTCATTAGAGAGTGCACACTGGAGAAAGGCCTTATCACTGCAGTGAATGTGGGAAATCTTTTACATGTAACAAAGGCCTCCAATGTCATCAGAGAGTTCACAGTGGAGAAAAGCCTTATAAATGTTGTGAATGTGGAAAAGCTTTTACCACTAACTCCCAACTTCATAGACATCAGAGAGTTCATATGGGTGGAAAGCCTTATCAATGCAATGAGTGTGGGAAATCTTTTACCTAGAATTATTCCCTTCATTGTCATCAGAGAATTCATACAGGAGAGAAGCCTTATAAATGCAGTAAATGTGGAAAATGTTTTCCAGGTAGCATTGGTCTCCAGTGTCATCAGAGAGTTCACACTGGAGAAAAGCCTTACCAGTGCAGTGAATGTGAAAAATCTTTTATCACTAAAAGCATCCTACACCAACATCAGAGAGTACATACGGGAGAAAAGCCTTATCGGTGTAATGAATGTGGGAAATCTTTTCCCAAGAGTTATCATCAGAGACTTCATACAGGAGGGAAGCCTTATAAATGCAGTGAGAGAGAGAAATCTTTTACTACTCGCAGTCAACTTAATAGTCATCAGAGAGTTCATACAAGAGAAAAGCCTTATAAATGCAGTGACTGTGGGAAGCCTTTTAAAAGTAGAAATGGTCTTCAATATCATCAGAGAGGTCACACTGGGGAAAGCCATTATGAGTGCAATTAATCAGATATATCTCTCAGATATATTTCTAAATTCACTCTCCACGTAAGATTCCAAATGTGAGAAATATAATAGATACATAGGAAATGTAGTTTCTAAGTTAGGACTTAAAAATTGTGTAAGAAAATTTGTGAATCCTCATTTTTCTAATTTCTATCTATCTCATACATTTAATCACCTATGTTATGTAAAGTTCCTGTGTTTTTGCTGTTGTGTTTGTGTGTTTTTATGTTGGAACACTATGTAATTATGTTGTGCTTTCTAACATACAGAGATGTCCTGCCAGATCTATGTCACTGCATATTTCTGTTGCTGAAAGTATTTCGCCTGAACAACCTATAAGGTCCTACATATGGCTTAAAGAACTTTGCCATATATGTTCTCCCCAGCCTCCTGGGGAGAGGGCGTGAGCTGAGAAACTGGAGATGCTGCAGCCCCGCTGAGGACATGCCTTCCTCAGCATCTCCAGAAGCTGGAGCGCCTGGCTGGTAGGCACTGTGGTTGGAAGCCTCCTGGCCCGATCCCCGGCACTGGTCCAGGCCCATGTGGGAGGCAACCAATCCATGCGTCTCTGACGTGGATGCTCCTCTCTCTGTTTCTCCCCCTTTTTTTCAACCTCTAAACATCAAAGGAGAAAATGTCCTCTGGTGAGGACTCACAGCCACAGGACAGCAGCCCTGATGCTGGCGAGAAGGCGGGGAGCTGCGGAGTGTGCATGGTGCTTGGGGAAAGGGTGACCATACTGGACTTCCACTGACAATGGCATGAGGTCATGAAGACAGAAGGAGCAGAGAAATGCATCCAGAACTGGGGGGGGGGGGGGGGGGGGGGGAGTCCCGCGCCAACCCAGCAGGCAGCCACCTCTCTGACACACTCTGCAGACAGCGTGGCCCACAGCCCCAGGTGGGCCTCTCGCCTGGGGAGCGCACACACACTGCGCCACTGCCACTGGCCTCACCTCCTGTCCTGCTGGCCATGGCCCCTGCTCCTGATTGGCTGGTAGTGTAGCGAAGGTATGGTCACATTAGCATTTTACTCTTATTATATAGGATGTTGTTGGTTTTTACAGAAAAGGGAGATGGGTAGAGAGTTAGAAACATCAATCAGCTCCCTCCTGCACATCCCCTACGGGGGGGGGGCGGGGGGCATGTCCTTGACCAGAACTGAACCTGAGATGCTTCAGTCTGCAGATGGTCTCTGTATCCACTGAGCCAAACAGAGCTCTGATATTGTCATTGCTATATCACTGTCAATATGTCTATGCTAATAAATATTTGGTTATTTCTAACAAAGCCGGTACAAACATTTCTGTATAACTCCTTTTATGTATATAAGTGTTATTTACCTTTGTCAAAAATTAAGTGCACAGTCTGGGTCTTTGACTAGATGAATATTTAAATTTACCGAGATTAGCAAATTGTGATCTAAATGGAATGTACCACCAGGGCCGGTGTGGCTCAGTGCTTAACCATCATCTTGTGCAGCACAGGTTGTGGATTTGATTGCTGGTGGGAATATGTGGTGAGTTGTGGGCTAGATTCACAGAAGTGGGTATGCAGGAGTCACTGGCCAATATGGCACTCTTCCATCAATGTATCTCTCCCTTCTCTAAACATTAATAAAATAATCCTTGCCCTAGCCCAGTGGTTGGCAAACTCATTAGTCAACAGAGCCAAATATCAACAGTACAACAACTGAAATTTCTTTTGAGATTTTGAAAAAAAAAATATTTTATTGATTTTTCACAGAGAGGAAGAGAGAGGGAAAGTCAGAAACATCGATGAGAGAGAAACATCGATCAGCTGCCTCTTGCACACCCCCTACTGGGGAATATGCCCGCAGCCATAATACATGCCCTTGACCAGAATCGAACCTGGGACCTTTCAGTCTGCAGGCCGACACTCTATCCACTGAGCCAAACTGGTTTCGGCTTGAGAGCCAAATTTTTTAAACTTAAAGTATATAGATAAGTATATTGTTATTAACTTAATTACGGCACTCTTAAGCTGGCCTTTGTGAAAAACTCAAGGGGCCAAAGAGCCACATGTGGCTCGCGAGCCGCAGTTTGCTGACCACTGCCCCAGCTGGTTTGGATCAGTGGGTTGAGCATCAGTCTGTGAACTAAAGGGCCTCATATTCGATTATGATCAAGGGCACATGTCTGGGTTGTGGGTTGAATCCCTAGTAGTGGGCGTGTCGGAGGTGCCATCAATGATTGACTCTCCCTTCCTCTCTCAAATCAGTAAGTTTAAAAACAAAACATCAGGGTCTATAAGCTTGTCTCACTCGGAAGTGACTCAACCAATTGCCAACCTCCATGGTATGCTAATAAGTAATATTGTTTAAAAAAAACTAAATAAACCTTAATTGATTTTTTTTACATATTTCTAGTAGTATATGAGGTATTCACATTCTTCATATCCTAGAAAATATCTTGTTTCGTCAATCATTATATTTAAACATTTTATTTTATAAGTTTGTCATGCTACCTCAGTTTGTACTTTTTCTAGAAATTTATGGTGAGTCTTTTCTTAGATGTATATTTGCTGTGTCTGTATCTTTGTTAAAACATCTAGTCATATGTTCAGCCTAATATTTTATAGGTTTTGGCAATTTTGTTGAATAAAAAGACAATGGATTAAATAATATGGATGTTAGAATTTCACTCATTTTGTTCCTTTTTGATTAAGAAAATAAATTTTTGTATTGGTATAAAGTGTTTTTAATAATTTTTACCTTTTAAAAAAATATTTTTAGAGATTTAAATTTTTTTTATTGATTTCAGAGAGGAAAGGAGAATCATTGATGGGCTACCTCCTGCGGTTGGTCAGAGTAGAAGGGGAGCAATAAGGGCGCCTCTGCATTGCTGTGGGACCCCCATGCACTCTGAGCTGCAATGAATAGGAGGGCTGAGATAGGCCTTCAAGCTTATGGCATGGGCCCAGGTAGAGCCACTACAGGTGAGGACTTCACCTAACTCAGCAGATACGAAGGCAGGCCTGACAGTAGCTGGATGGCATGGCTTCCTGAACCTAGGGGGCACATTAAGATTCAATCATGAGCCCTAACCGGTGTGGCTCAGTGGATAGCCTCAGCCTGGAAGGTCCCAGGTTTGATTCCGGTCAAGGGCATGTACCTGGGTTGCGGGCACATCCCCAGTAGGAGGTGTGCAGGAGGCAGCTGATCGATGTTTCTGGCTCTCTATCCCGCTCCCTTCCTCTCTGTAAAAAACCAATAAAAATTAAAAAAGAGATTCAATCATGAAATTCCGTAAAAGGTAGTCAGCTACCATTCTTGTTATGTTTATGCAAACAATCAAGTCAAAGTAAATACAATACATAAATAAGTCTTGATTTGGCTCTTTTGCTAAACATGGTAATTTTAAGAAAAATTCTATTTCAATAGAAGTTATTAAAACTGAAAGGTTTTCTTTCCCTTCCACCAGACCATTTGTTAACAGTTTGTCTCCACGAGGTCACAAGCCCACCTCCTTCTGTGCCCAGGCCTCACTGTCCCTCTGACAGACAGCAAGGATCTCTTGACTGGTCTGAGCAGCAAGTACCTAGAAGAGCCAACCAGTGTCCATATTCTCTTAACAGAATTCAGAGCCAGGATCCTTGAGGTAATATATTAGGCAGTTAGACAGGTATGAGCAGAGCAAGGACGATGAGCCAACTAATGCCGGAAACCAATTCTTGTCTTCCAATACAAAGAGGTGGACAAGAAGCCTAAAAGGCTGGTAAACAACCTTAATTGCTCTGAAAGGTCAGAGCTAAAAAACATTAACTGAAACAATCTCCACCTGTTTGTTTTTTGTTTGTGTTATTGGAATCTCCTGCCTAAAGACTATGGGCGGATCCTATAATCTTAATAAAAGGGATAGTCAGGCCATACCGCTGTGCTGTCCTACTAGAGATGGGCTGCCGCCTGGCCCCCAACATTCCCAAATCCATACTTTGCTAAGTTTCTCTTTTCATTTGTGTGCGGCCTTCTCCAGAACCTGAACCGGGGACCCTGAATCACACGGGATGTGAAAGGGGTTCCTACGAACTAGCACTACTAGATGAAATTAAGTCTTTCCGTCTCTACCTATGTGAGACAAGGGACTCCCCAGAAGCAAGAGGGAGCGAGGCTGCAGATAAAGCAGCCCGGGAGACTGCCCTAAAACCAGTGGGGCCTCTACAGATTCTAGTAAAACTTCTAAACCCTGACCTACCCACCTCAACAGCTTACATGGAAACCCAACCTAGAAGAGCTGAAATCCATAACCAATCTTTACTCAAGTTCTTACAGGCTTTACAGTCTACCCAGAAAGCAGTCCAGAAGCATGTCCCAAGTACTCTGCTGGCGTGGGTCCGGGTGGCGACTCAGAGCTTCAATCCCCAGCGTGAGCTGTGAGCACCACCGGAGGCTCCGACCAAAGGCTGTGAGGCGGGGGGGGGGCACCACTCTCCAGCTTTCTCCACAGGACACTGAGACTAGGAAAACCTGACCACCTGGGACAAATCTGAGAAAAGGACCTCTCTTCCGGAGGTCTACCGGTCCCGCCCTACAGAAGCGGCCAAACGGAAATGCCTGCTCTCAGCTCCCATTGGCTCAGCCTCGTGACATTCCATGCATAGCCTTCTGGGTAATGTAGTTCCTAGGCTCCAAGGCCACAATCCCGTTATGAGAGTGGATTTAGGGCCATAAAGCCTGAGAGCACACCAAGTAAACTAAGTGTCCTTTAGCGCCTTCACGGGAGGTGATTTCCAGGGCAAGTTTGGTTCTCCTGCACATGCTGGCTTCCCTTAGCTGCAGGTTTTGCATATCTTTCTTCAAGACCTGCTCATTTTCAATGACATATTTCTTCATTCAGGACCTTTGGCATGTGTCTCCTTCGGGCCAAATGTAGCTTTCAGAGATTGCTCAATTGTCTAACTCTTGTTTAACTCGATCTAACGTGCCTCCACTGAATCCATTTAACAAAGTTAATGTTACAAAATAGACATTTATACTGAGGAGCATCTGCTTCTGATGCCATCCAAAGTGTCAGCTCTGCCTGGGCTGCAGTGTGGGTAAGATGACCAAGAGACATGTGAAAAAATGCTGAAAGTGACTGATAATCAGAGAGATGCAAAGTAAAGCAACAATGAGGAATCACCCACCACTGTCAGAATGGTTGTCATCAGCAAATCAACAAAGGACAAGTGCTGGTGAGGATGTGGAAAAAAGGGAATCCGAGTACACTGCTGCTGGGAATGTAAAGTGGTGTAGCTCTTATAGAAATCAGTATGAACTTTCCTTAAAAAGCTCTGCAGGTGAGGACAGCTGTTGACGATCAGGTCAACAGGGAGGGCACTTAGGGGTGACTGGGCCAGCAGAGGAGGGAAGTTTGGGGAGACCAGGTCAGCAGAGGAGGGAAGTTGCGGGGACCAGATATACAGGGGTGGGCAGTTGGGGGAAACCAGGCCTGTAGGGGAGGGCAGTTTGGGAGGACCAGCTCTGCAGAGGAGGGCAGTTAGAAACAATGAAGCCTGCAGATGAAGACAGTTAGGTGCAACCAGATTGGCAGGGGAGGGCAGTTAGGGGTCATTGGGCTGGATGGTAAGCAATTAGACATCCATCAGGTTGGCAGGGGTATAATTAGGGGGTGATCAGGCTAGCAGGCAGGCAGGTGAGTGGTTGGTGGCCAGCAGTCTTGGATTGTGAGAGGGATATCCCAGATTGGAGAGGGTACAGGCTGGGCCAAGGGACACCTCCCACCTCATGCACAAATTTTGTGCACAGGTCCTCTAGTATTTTATTGGCTTGGGAAAAACACTGATAGGACACCTCCCTAGCACATCTGGAATTCTGTCATTTGGAAAATAAAAACAAGCTGTAACTTTTTAAAACAGCCTCTCGCATAGGGGGAACCAAGATGGCAGCATAGGTAAACACGTGTACTTGCTACCTCTCACAACCACATCCAAACTACAACTAAAAGACAAAACAAATATATTCCAGAACCAAGGGAAAGCTGGCAGAGTGGACGTTCTACAAGTACAAGGAAAGAAAAAAAGCGCACTGAGACTGGTAGGAATTGCGGAGACATGTGCGAAACGGACTGGCAACTGGATGTGCTGCTCTTAATCAAGAGGAAGATGCAAGCTCCTGACTGTCCTGAACTCCAATTCCGGGCAAGGTTCTGGGGATGCAGACTCACACAGGGAGAAACTAGTCTGGCCTTGGACCGGAACACAAGGGGGCTTTGCTCAGGGTTGCTCACAGCGATCATTGTGCCTGCATGGGGTTGGGGCATGCAGAGACCTGGAAACTCTTTAGGGCAGGGCTGATGGTCACGCATTGCTATTTGCTCTGTCCTGGTGATTCCCTGTCATCCCGCCCCACCCACTTTACAACCCCACCCAACCTGTGCCCATTGGCTTTTGCATATAAATGACCTGTCCTTGTGCAACCTAAAAACTAACAAACTGCAGCTGGGTCAGAGAGCACCAAAGCTTCCAAAAGAAGGCTTGAGGTTCAGCAGCAGCCCGTATTGCTTTACAACTGGGCCTCATCTGGGCACTTCCAAACCCCAATAAAGAGGAGGAAACTGCAGATGTCTCTGTAGGTCCTGCTGAGAGACCTCAGGCATGGCTGACTTTGTACCTCCTTGGAGATCCAAGAGTCAGTGTACGCAGTGGTCAGTGTGAGACTGTACCAGATTACAGCTCCTTACATCCATAAGGGATGCACTCAAGGGGCAGACTCTGTGAGCACCAAAGCTCAACTGAAGCAAGTCCTGCCACATAAGGGTGTCTCCAGCACAGCAGCACTCCCACTGTAGACACAGCTGGTCTTCATAGCCAATTGGCATGAAGGTCAATTCCTCCCAGTGATACCAACAGCAATCAAGGCTTAACTATAACAAGACTGTGCACACAGCCCACAAAGGGGTGCACCAAAAGAGTGCACCTCAGGTGATTGGGGTGGCTAGACACTGGGCCCTATAGGACCCCTAGCACATGAGCTGACTACATTTCTCTAATACTGAATTTTTCCAGGAATTTGATAGGAGTTTCCACTTGTCTGGGTTGTTGTGAGAATTAAAGGAGAAAATGCTCAAAAATCTAACCTGGGAATCCTGGGAACAAGGACTCAGCTTTTTACTTTTTTGAATTTCAAAAGCCAAAGTAAGTGCCATCAATAATCTGTATGTCACATTCAGCCAACCGAGATTCCAGGAGTTCTAATTAGTCTGCAGGAGAGTCCCAGGTGGGGCACACCACAATGAGACCTGAGTGTCCAGAGCACCTGCCTCCCTGCAGCAGAATCAGTGGCTTCCTACAGATTCCATTTCTTACTGAAATGCAGCCAAAGTTGCTTGGGGGCATCGGAGGAGTGAGAAGTGCCTGGACTGGGAACATCTCTGTAGGGAGACGCTGGCGTTGCCTGGAGAGGGAGAGATAGAAACATCAACAATGAGAAAGAATCATAGATCAGGTACCTCCTGCATGCCCCACACGGGAGAAATACTTTGGGCGCAGGCATGTTACCTTACCTGGAAGTGAACCGTGCCCTCCAGGTTCATAGATCCAACTGGAAGCACTGAGACACAGGGGCTGGGCTCTCATCATTGATGTTTCTATCGCTGCCTCCCTCTCCCTTGCATGGTGAAATCAATAAAAAGGTTTTCTAAATGAATTATTTATTAAAAATAAGGTATATTAAAACATACTATTCCAATGCAAAAAAATAAAAACCCCACACATTTATTTCCTAAGGCGAAAAAATCGTACAATTCCAACATTCATATTTGCTGCTCTACTGTCTCTTTCTCAAAGAATATTGCCAAAACTCATACCACATCAGGCCGCACATAAGATGTTTTAACAAAGATACAGACTCAACAAATACAGTTTGGAGGAAAGGCTGAATATAAATTCCTAGAAGGAATACAGGCAACAGGAGAAACCAGGATGGCAGCCTAGGTAAACATCTAAATTGTTGACTTGCACAGCAATTTCAAAACCACATCTAAAGGACAAAACAGACATCAACCAGGACCACAGGAAGGCTGACTAAGTGGAAATTCTACAACTAGAAAAGAAACAAACACACTGAGACTCACTGGAGCTGTGGAAGGCAGAGGTACTGAGGTGCACAAGTGGATTTTCCTGGAAGCTGAGTACCTAGCTGGCTTTCTTAATCAGGAGGGCAACAATATCTCCTGACTGCTCTGAACTCCAGTTCCACAGGAGACTCTGGGGAACCAGACTCATATGGGGAGAAACTAGACTGATAGCAGGCGAAACTCAAGGGCAACTCTCTCTCAGAGGTGATTGCAGTAATTACTGCGGGACACTGAGACCAAGGGACCTCTTAGGGCAGGGATGACAGGAAGCCATTGCTGTATACTCCGCCCTGGGACTCCACCCTATCTAATCTGAGTGCAGAGGCTTTTGTATATGAATAACCTGGTCCTCTGAATTCTAAACTTACCTGACAAACTGCAGCTGAGTCAGTGAGACACAGAACATACAAAAGAAAGCCTAACGACCCACAGAAGCTTGCATTGCTTCACAGCTGGGCCTCATCTGGGAACTTTAAAAACCCAAAGAAAAATCTACAGAAATCTCTGTAGATTCTAATGTGTGGCCTCAAGCAGAGGATAAATTATCACTTCCTTGGTAATCCAAGAGCCAGTGTATCCAGGGATCAGAGTGAGGCCATCGAGATTACAACTCCACAGATCTATAAGAGAAACACTCAGGGGCAGACTCAATGAGCACCAAAGCTCCACTGAAGGAAGTCTTGTCTCATAAGGGTGTTTCCAGCACAGAAGTTCTCCCAGCATAGACCCAACTGATCCTAACACCCAACTAGCCTTTAGGTCAATTCCTCCCAGTGATACCAACAACAATCAAGGCTTCACTATAGCCAGACTGTGAACAAAACCCAGAAAGTGGTGCACCAGGAGTTTCTACCTCGGGTAACTGGGGAGGCTGAGCCACTGAACCCTATAGGACACCTCACACACAAAGCCACTCTATCAACTCAGGAAAGCAGCCAAAATGCAGAGACAATTAAACAGGTCAAAAATGAAAGAAATAGAGGAAAACAAATGACTGAATATAGAGTTCAAAAACATAGTTATAAGGGTTTTCAGAATTTTCTAGAATAGGCCAATAAATCCTGCGAAGACACTCGAGGATAAGAAAAAGGACCAACTAGAAATTAAACATACACTGACTGAAATAAAAAGTAATATACAAAGGTCCAACAGCAGACTAGAGGACCACAGGAACCAAGTCAAAGTTTTGAAATACAAAGAAGCAAAACACAACCAACCAGAAAAGCAAAAAGAAAGAAGAATCCAAAAATATAAAGATAGTGTAAGGAGCCTCTGGGGAAACTTCTAGCGTACCAACATCCGAATTATGGGGATAACAGAATAAGAGAGCAAGATACTGAAAACCTATTTGAAGAAATAATGACTGAAAACTTCCCCTTCCTGATGAATGAAAGAGACTTACAAGTCGAGGAAGTGCACAGAGCCCCAAACAAAAGGAATCCAAAGAGGACCACACCAAGAGATATCATAATTAAAATGCCAAGAGCAAAAGACAAAGAGAGAATATTGAAAGCAGCAAGAAAAAAATCAGTTAGTTACTTAAAAGGGAGTACCCATACCATTGTGAGCTGATTTCTCAATAGAAACTACACAGGCCAGACGGGAGTGGCAAGAAATATTCAAAGTGATGAATAGCAAGAACCTACAATCAAGATTACTCTACCCAGCAAAGCTATCATTCAGAATGGAAGGGCACATAAAGAGCTTCACAGATAAGAAAAAGCTAAAGGAGGCTGGGCGGGGCACCAGGCTGCCGCCCCTTTGCTGCTCCAGGCAGTGGGTGGGGACCAGCGCCCGGCTGGCCCACAGTGCTGGGGGCAGCGGGGAGCTGGGCTGGTACCCGCAGGTCTGGGCGGGGAGCCTAGTGAGGATGGCAGGACCGGCCCCGCCTCCTTGCCACCCTGCGCCAGCCTGTTGGGCTGGAGTTGGGAGCCACGCGCTTGGGCAGAGCTCCTGCCGGAGCTTGGTGCTCGGTGCTTGGGCTGCGGGGAGAGCCAGGCCGAGGCGCCGGGACCATGGAGGGGCTGTGGGGCGAGCTGCTGGTCTGGTGCTGCCACCAGTGTGAGGGCTACCACGGCGTGGACGTGCGAGACCTGAGCGGCTCCTTCCGGGATGGCCTGGCCTTCTGCACCTTCCTGCACCGGCCCCGGCCCCGGCCCAACCTGCTAGATTTTGATTCACTTTCCAAGGACAGTGTCTGTGAGAATAACTGCTTGGCCTTTGAAGTGGCTGAGAAGGAGCTGGGCATCCCTGCTCTCCTGGACCCCAATGACATGGTCTCCAGGAGGATCCCCGACTGCTTCAGCATCATGACCTACGTGTCCCAGTATTACAACCACTTTGCCAGCCACGGCCAAGCCGGCGTCTCAGCACCCTGAAAGGGCCTGTCACCCTCCTCCCCGCCACCCACTCCAGCGGAACCGGAAGCCAGGGGTCAGGGCGAGGAGCTGGCCTCGGGCGGGCCAGCTGTCGGAGCTGAACGCCCAGCGGCCCCCCAGCAGCACGTGCGCAGCCTGCGGGCAGCACGTGCACCTGGTGCTGCAGTACCTGGCGGAGGGCCGGCCTTACCACCGCAACTGCTTACGGTGTCGGCACTGCTTCCGGTGTTGGCACTGCATCTGGTGTCGCACTGCTTCCAGTGTCGGCAATACTGCAGCACCCTGATCCCCGGAGCCTACAGGGCGGGGCCTAAGGAGGGCACCTTGGTGTGTGCGGAGCACTGTGCCCGGCAGGGTCTGGGCGGACGGGGGGCCAGGCCCTGGTCCGCACCACAGCCAACGCGACAGCCAGAAGAAGAAAGGGGAGCAGCAGAAGCAGCCACGGATGTGGAGGGAGGCGGCTCCAGCCCTAGGGCGGCTTCAGGGGCGGAGGCCCAGGCCCAGATCCCCACCAAGCCCTGCGTCCCGGACAAACCACAGGACCTGGCCAGCCCCCAAACGGCCGCCCCATGCTCACCTCCAGGAGGACCTTGGAGAGCACAGCCCAGATGCCCTCTGCGCCCCCGCCGCCCTCAGCTCCCCCCGACGCCTCGGTCCCGGTGGGCCTGCAGCTTGAGAGCTCGGGGGAGCAGGGAGGCAGCAGCGTGGTGAACGCAAGGCTGCACGAGCCCCACGTACCCAAGCCACATACACACACACTACACAAAGACTCACATACTACACAAAGACACACACTACAAACACACACACTACACAAAGACACACATACTACACAAAGACACACTACAAACACACACACTACACAGGCACACACACTACACAGACCCATACTACACAACTACAAACATGCTACACAAAGACACACATACTACACAAAGACACCCATACTACACAAAGACACGCACTACAAACACACACTACAATGAGCACACATACTACACTAAAACACACATGGTACATAAAGACACACATACTACACAAAGAAACACACTACAAACACACACACTACAAAGACCCGCATTCTTCACAAAGACACACACTACAAACACACTCACTACACAGACACACACACTACACAAACACACATACTACACAAAAACACACATACCACACAAAGACACACATACTACACAAAGGCACACATTACAGACACACACTAGACAGACACACACACTACACAGACACAAACTACACAAAGACAAACATGCTACACAAAGACAAACATACAACACAAAGTAACACAGTACAATCACACACACTACAAAGACACACATACTACACAAAGACACACACTACAAACACACATACTACAAAGACACACTCAGTACACAGACACACACACTACACAAACACACATACTACACAAAAACACACATACTACACAAAGACACACATACTACACAAAGACACACACTACAAACACACACACTACAAAGACACGCATACTACACAAAGACACACACAGTACAAAAAGACACACATACGACACAAAGACACACATAATACACAGACACACACTACAAACACACACACTACACAGACACACATAATACACAAAGACACACATAATTCACAAAGACACACACTACAAACACAAACAACACATACACACACACAACACAGACACACATACTACACAAAGACACACACTACAAACACACACACTACACAAAGACAGACATACTACACAAAGACATACATAGTACACAAAGTCACACATATAACACACATACTACACAAAAACACACCTTCTACTCAAACACACAGATACTACACAAAGACACACATATTACAAGAAGACACACACTACAAACACTACACAAAGACACACATACTACACAAAGACACACATACTATACAAAGAAACACACTTCAAAAACACACACTACACAGAAATACATACTACACAAAGACACACATACTACACGAAGACACACATAATACACAAAGAAAAACACTACAAACACATACACTACACACACACACTACACAGACAAACATACTAGACAAAGACACACAATAAAACACACACAACACAAACACACACACTACACAGACACACACACTACACAGACACACACTATACAAATACACACCCTACACAAAGACTCACATGCTACACAAAGACACACATATTACACAAATAAACACACTAAAAACACATACATTACACAGACACACATACTACACAGACACACATTCTACACACACACACACATAACACACAAAGACACACATAATACACAAAGACACATACTAAAATCACACACAGTACACAAAGACACACATAATACACAAAGACACACATACTACACAGACACACACTACAAACACACACACAACACATACACACACATGACATAGACACACATACTTCACAAAGAAAAACATACTACACAAAGACACACATACAACACAAAGACACACATACTACACAAACACACACACAAAACACACAAACTACACAAAGACACACATAATACACAGACACACACTACAAACACACAAACTACACAGATACACACAATACACAGACACACACTAAACAAATACACACATGCTACACAAAGACACACATACTATACAAAGAAACAGACTACAAACACACACACTACACAGACACACATACTACACAAGGACACACATACTACACAAAAACACATACTACAAAAAAGGCACACACTACAAACACACACTACAAACACACACACTACACAGACACACATACTACACAAAGACACACATACTACACAGAAACACATACTACAGAAAGGCACACACTACAAACACACACACTACAAACACACACACTACACAGACACACACACTACACAGACAACCATACTACACAAAGACACACAATACAAATACACACACTACAAACACACACACTACACAGACACACACACTACACAGACAACCATACTACACAAAGACACACAATACAAACACACACACTACAAACACACACACTACACAAAGACACACATGATACACAAAGACACACATACTACACATATACACACACAAAACACACATACTATACAAAGACACACATACTACACAAAGAAAAACTCTCCAAAACACACACTGCACAAACACTTACATACTGCACAAATACAAAAACTACACACACTACACATACGCACATACTACACAAAGACACACATACTACATAAATACACACATACTACACAAAGACAAACACTACAAAGAAACACTCTACACAAAGACACACATACTACACAAAGACACACACTACAAACATACAGAGACACACATACTACACAAAGACACACATATTACACAAAGACACACATACCATACAAAGAAACACACTACAAACACACACACTACACAGAGAAACACACTACACAGACACACATACTACACTAACATTCACTTCAAACACACACACTACAAACACACACACTACACAAAGACACACACAAAACACACATACTACACAAAGACACACATACTCCACAAAGATACACATAATACACAGACACGCACTACAAACACACACACTACACAGACACACATACAACACAAATACACACATACTACACAAAAACACATACTACACAAAGACACACACTAGAAACACGCACATTTCACAAAGACACACATACTACACAAAGACACACACTAAAACACACACACTACAGAGACACACATACAACACAAAGAAACACATACTACACAAAGACACACACAAAACACACATACTACACAAAGACACACACTACAGACACACACACTACACAGACACACACACTACACAGACACACACTGCACAAATACACACATACTACACAAAGACACACATACTACACAAAGAAACACACTACACACACACACACTACACACACACACACTACACATACAAACATACTACACAAAGACACACAATAAAACACACACACTACAAATACACACACTACACAGACACACACTACACAGACACATATTATACAAATACACACACTACACAAAGACTCACATGCTACACAAAGACACACATACTACACAAACACACTACAAACACATACACTACACAGACACACATACTACACAGACACACATACTACACAGAAACACATACCACACAAAGACACACATAATACACAAAGACACACACTAAAATCAGACACAGTACACAAACACACACATACTACACAAAGACACACATAATATACAGACACACACTACAAACAGACACACAACACAACAACACACACTACACGGACAAACATACTACGCGAAGACACACATTACAAACACACACACTCCAAACACACACACTACATAGACACACATACTACACAGAAACACATAACACACAAAGACACACGTACTACACAAAGACACAATACTACACAAAGACACACATACTACACAAAGAAACACACTACAATCACACACACAACAAAGACACGCATACTACACAAAGACACACACTACAAACACACATACTGCAAAGACACACTCAGTACACAGACACACACTACAGAAACACACATACTACACAAAAACACACATACTACACAAAGACACACATACTACACAAAGACACACACTACAAACACACACACTACAAAGACACGCATACTACACAAAGACACACACAGTACAAAAAGACACACATACGACACAAAGACACACATAATACACAGACACACACTACAAACACACACACTACACAGACACACATAATACACAAAGACACACATAATTCACAAAGACACACACTACAAACAAAAACAACACATACACACACACTACACAGACACACACACTACACAAAGACACACACTACAAACACACACACTACACAAAGACAGACATACTACACAAAGACATACATAGTACACAAAGTCACACATATAACACACATACTACACAAAAACACACCTTCTACTCAAATACACAGATACTACACAAAGACACACATATTACAAGAAGACACACACTACAAACAAACACTACACAAAGACACACATACTACACAAAGACACACATACTATACAAAGAAACACACTACAAAAACACACACTACACAGAAATACATACTACACAAAGACACACATACTGCACAAAGACACACATAATACACAAAGAAAAACACTACAAACACATACACTACACAGACACACAGACTGCACAGACACACACTATACAAATACACACCCTACACAAAGACTCACATGCTACACAAAGACACACATACTACACAAATAAACACACTAAAAACACATACACTACACAGACACACATACTACAGAGACACACATTCTACACACACACACATACCACACAAAGACACACATAATACACAAAGACACATACTAAAATCACACACAGTACACAAAGACACACATAATACACAAAGACACACATACTACACAGACACACACTACAAAAACACACACAACACACACACACGACACAGACACACATACTTCACAAAGACAAACATACTACACAAAGACACACATACTACACAAAGACACACATACTACACAAAGACACACACAAAACACACATACTACACAAAGACACACATAATACACAGACACACACTACAAACACACAAACTACACAGACACACACAATACACAGACACACAGTAAACAAATACACACATGCTACACAAAGACACACATACTATACAAAGAAACAGACTACAAACACACACACTACACAGACACACATACTACACAAAGACACACATACTACACAAAAACACATAATACAAAAAAGGCACACACTACAAACACACACTACAATCACAGACACTACACAGACACACATACTACACAAAGACACACGTACTACACAGAAACACATACTACACAAAGGCACACACTACAAACACACACACTACAAACACACACACTACACAGACACACACACTACACAGACAACCATACTACACAAAGACACACAATACAAACACACACACTACAAACACACACACTACACAGTCACACACACTACACAGACACACGCTACATAAACACACACACATTACACAAAGACACACATGCTACACAAAGACACACATACTACACAAAGAAACACACTACAAACCCACATACTACACAGACATGAATACTACACAAAGACACACACTACAAAAACACACACTACAAACACACACACTACACAAAGACACACATGATACACAAAGACACACATACTACACATATACACACACAAAACACACATACCATACAAAGACACACATACTACACAAAGAAAAACTCTCCAAAACACACACTGCACAAACACTCACATACTGCACAAAGACAAAAACTACACACACTACACATACGCACATACTACACAAAGACACACATACAACATAAATACACACATACTACACAAAGACAAACACTACAAAGACACACTCTACACAAAGACACACATACTACACAAAGAAACACTATAATCACACATACTACACAAAGACACACATACTACACAAAGACACACACTACAAACATACAGAGACACACATACTACACAAAGACACACATATTACACAAAGACACACATACCACACAAAGAAACACACTACAAACACACACACTACACAGAAAAACACACTACACAGACACACATACTACACTAACATTCACTTCAAACACACACAATACAAACACACACACTACAAACACACACACTACACAGTCACACACACTACACAGACACACGCTACATAAACACACACACATTACACAAAGACACACATGCTACACAAAGACACACATACTACACAAAGAAACACACTACAAACCCACATACTACACAGACATGAATACTACACAAAGACACACACTACAAACACACACACTACAAACACACACACTACACAAAGACACACATGATACACAAAGACACACATACTACACATATACACACACAAAACACACATACCATACAAAGACACACATACTACACAAAGAAAAACTCTCCAAAACACACACTGCACAAACACTCACATACTGCACAAAGACAAAAACTACACACACTACACATACGCACATACTACACAAAGACACACATACAACATAAATACACACATACTACACAAAGACAAACACTACAAAGACACACTCTACACAAAGACACACATACTACACAAAGAAACACTATAATCACACATACTACACAAAGACACACATACTACACAAAGACACACACTACAAACATACAGAGACACACATACTACACAAAGACACACATATTACACAAAGACACACATACCACACAAAGAAACACACTACAAACACACACACTACACAGAAAAACACACTACACAGACACACATACTACACTAACATTCACTTCAAACACACACACTACAAACACACACACTACACAAAGACACACACAAAACACACATACTACACAAAGACACACATACTCCACAAAGATACACATAATACACAGACACGCACTACAAACACACACACTACACAGACACACATACAACACAAATACACACATACTACACAAAAACACATACTACACAAAGACACACACTAGAAACACGCACATTTCACAAAGACACACATACTACACAAAGACACACACTACAAACACACACACTACAGAGACACATATACAACACAAAGAAACACATACTACACAAAGACACACACTACAAATACACAGAGACACACATATTACACAAAGACACACGTAATACACAAAGACACACATCCTACACAAAGAAACACACTAGAAACACACACACTACACAAAGACACATTCTACAGAGACACACATACTACACAAAGACACACACTACATAACACACACTACAAACACACACTATACAAAGACACACATGATACACGAAGACACACATACTACCCAAAGACACACACAAAACACACATACTACACAAAGACACACACTACAACCACACACTGCAAAAAAACACACATACTACACAAAGACCAAAACTACAAATACACACTACACATACACACATACTACACAAAGACACACATACTACACAAATACACACATACTACACAAAGACAAACACTACAAACACACACACTACACAAAGACATACATACTACACAAAGACACACATAATACACAAAGACACACACAAAACACACATACTACAGAATGACACACATAGTACACAAAGAAACACACCACACACACACTACACAGACACACATACTACACAGACACACATACTACACTAAGACACATATACTATATAAAGACACACATAATACACAAAGACAAACACTACAAACACACTCACTACCCAGACAGACACACTACACAAACACACCTACTACACAAAAACACATAAACTCACAAAGACACACATACTACACAAAGACAGACACTTCAAACACACACACTACACAAAGACATACATACTACACAAAGACACAATACTACACAAAGACACACACTACAAACACACACACTACACAGACACACATGCTACGCAAAGACACACATACTACACAAATACACACATACTACACGAAGACACACACTACAAACACACAATACACAGAAACATATACTACACAAAGACACACACACTATGCAAAGACACACGTTACAAACACACACTACAGAGACACACATACTGCACAGAGAAACACACAAGAAACCCATACACTACACAAAGACACGCATACTACACAAAGACACACACTACAAACCCATACACTACACAGACCGGCATACTACACAAAGACACACACTACAAACAGACACACTACACAAAGACATACATACTACACAAAGACACACATAATACAAAAAGACACACACTATAAACACAGACACTACACAGACACACACTACACAGACACACATACTACACAAAGACACACACTACAAACACACACTACAAAAAGACACACGTACTACACAAAGACACACACAATACACAGACACACACTATAAACACACACACTAGAAAGACACACAGACTACACAAAGACACACATACTACACAGAGACACACACTACAAACACACACACAACACATACACACACTACACAGACACACATACTACACAAAGACGCACATACTATACAAAGAAATACTATAAACACACATACTACACAAAGACACACATATTACACAAAGACACACACTACAAATACACAGAGACACATATATTACACAAAGACACACATAATACAAAAAGACACACATACTACACAAAGAAACACACTAGAAACACACACTACACAAAGACACATTCTACAGAGACACGTATACTACACAAGACACACACTACAAAAACACACACTATAAACACACACTACACAAAGACACACATGATACACAAAGACACATACTACACAAAGATACACACAAAACACACATACTACACGAAGACACACACTACAAAAACACACACACACTACACAAAGACAAAAACTACAAACACACACTACACATACACACATACTACAGAAAGACACACATACTACACAAATACACACATACTACACAAAGACACATACTACAAACACACACACTACACAAAGACACACATAATACACAAAGACACACACTACAAACACACAGAGACACACATACTACACAAAGACACACATATTACACAAAGACACACATACCATACAAAGAAACACACTACAAACACACACACTACACAGAGAAACACACTACACAGACACACATACTACACTAACATTCACTTCAAACACACACACTACAAACACACACACTACACAAAGACACACACAAAACACACATACTACACAAAGACACACATACTCCACAAAGATACACATAATACACAGACACGCACTACAAACACACACACTACACAGACACACATACAACACAAATACACACATACTACACAAAAACACATACTACACAAAGACACACACTAGAAACACGCACATTTCACAAAGACACACATACTACACAAAGACACACACTAAAACACACACACTACAGAGACACACATACAACACAAAGAAACACATACTACACAAAGACACACACAAAACACACATACTACACAAAGACACACACTACAGACACACACACTACACAGACACACACACTACACAGACACACACTACACAAATACACACATACTACACAAAGACACACATACTACACAAAGAAACACACTACACACACACACACTACACACACACACACTACACATACAAACATACTACACAAAGACACACAATAAAACACACACACTACAAATACACACACTACACAGACACACACTACACAGACACATATTATACAAATACACACACTACACAAAGACTCACATGCTACACAAAGACACACATACTACACAAACACACTACAAACACATACACTACACAGACACACATACTACACAGACACACATACTACACAGAAACACATACCACACAAAGACACACATAATACACAAAGACACACACTAAAATCAGACACAGTACACAAACACACACATACTACACAAAGACACACATAATATACAGACACACACTACAAACAGACACACAACACAACAACACACACTACACGGACAAACATACTACGCGAAGACACACATTACACACACACACTCCAAACACACACACTACATAGACACACATACTACACAGAAACACATAACACACAAAGACACACGTACTACACAAAGACACACATACTACACAAAGAAACACACTACAATCACACACACAACAAAGACACGCATACTACACAAAGACACACACTACAAACACACATACTGCAAAGACACACTCAGTACACAGACACACACTACAGAAACACACATACTACACAAAAACACACATACTACACAAAGACACACATACTACACAAAGACACACACTACAAACACACACACTACAAAGACACGCATACTACACAAAGACACACACAGTACAAAAAGACACACATACGACACAAAGACACACATAATACACAGACACACACTACAAACACACACACTACACAGACACACATAATACACAAAGACACACATAATTCACAAAGACACACACTATAAACAAAAACAACACATACACACACACTACACAGACACACACACTACACAAAGACACACACTACAAACACACACACTACACAAAGACAGACATACTACACAAAGACATACATAGTACACAAAGTCACACATATAACACACATACTACACAAAAACATACCTTCTACTCAAATACACAGATACTACACAAAGACACACATATTACAAGAAGACACACACTACAAACAAACACTACACAAAGACACACATACTACACAAAGACACACATACTATACAAAGAAACACACTACAAAAACACACACTACACAGAAATACATACTACACAAAGACACACATACTGCACAAAGACACACATAATACACAAAGAAAAACACTACAAACACATACACTACACAGACACACAGACTGCACAGACACACACTATACAAATACACACCCTACACAAAGACTCACATGCTACACAAAGACACACATACTACACAAATAAACACACTAAAAACACATACACTACACAGACACACATACTACAGAGACACACATTCTACACACACACACATACCACACAAAGACACACATAATACACAAAGACACATACTAAAATCACACACAGTACACAAAGACACACATAATACACAAAGACACACATACTACACAGACACACACTACAAAAACACACACAACACACACACACGACACAGACACACATACTTCACAAAGACAAACATACTACACAAAGACACACATACTACACAAAGACACACATACTACACAAAGACACACACAAAACACACATACTACACAAAGACACACATAATACACAGACACACACTACAAACACACAAACTACACAGACACACACAATACACAGACACACAGTAAACAAATACACACATGCTACACAAAGACACACATACTATACAAAGAAACAGACTACAAACACACACACTACACAGACACACATACTACACAAAGACACACATACTACACAAAAACACATAATACAAAAAAGGCACACACTACAAACACACACTACAATCACAGACACTACACAGACACACATACTACACAAAGACACACGTACTACACAGAAACACATACTACACAAAGGCACACACTACAAACACACACACTACAAACACACACACTACACAGACACACACACTACACAGACAACCATACTACACAAAGACACACAATACAAACACACACACTACAAACACACACACTACACAGTCACACACACTACACAGACACACGCTACATAAACACACACACATTACACAAAGACACACATGCTACACAAAGACACACATACTACACAAAGAAACACACTACAAACCCACATACTACACAGACATGAATACTACACAAAGACACACACTACAAAAACACACACTACAAACACACACACTACACAAAGACACACATGATACACAAAGACACACATACTACACATATACACACACAAAACACACATCCCATACAAAGACACACATACTACACAAAGAAAAACTCTCCAAAACACACACTGCACAAACACTCACATACTGCACAAAGACAAAAACTACACACACTACACATACGCACATACTACACAAAGACACACATACAACATAAATACACACATACTACACAAAGACAAACACTACAAAGACACACTCTACACAAAGACACACATACTACACAAAGAAACACTATAATCACACATATTACACAAAGACACACATACTACACAAAGACACACACTACAAACATACAGAGACACACATACTACACAAAGACACACATATTACACAAAGACACACATACCACACAAAGAAACACACTACAAACACACACACTACACAGAAAAACACACTACACAGACACACATACTACACTAACATTCACTTCAAACACACACACTACAAACACACACACTACACAAAGACACACACAAAACACACATACTACACAAAGACACACATACTCCACAAAGATACACATAATACACAGACACGCACTACAAACACACACACTACACAGACACACATACAACACAAATACACACATACTACACAAAAGCACATACTACACAAAGACACACACTAGAAACACGCACATTTCACAAAGACACACATACTACACAAAGACACACACTACAAACACACACACTACAGAGACACATATACAACACAAAGAAACACATACTACACAAAGACACACACTACAAATACACAGAGACACACATATTACACAAAGACACACGTAATACACAAAGACACACATCCTACACAAAGAAACACACTAGAAACACACACACTACACAAAGACACATTCTACAGAGACACACATACTACACAAAGACACACACTACATAACACACACTACAAACACACACTATACAAAGACACACATGATACACGAAGACACACATACTACCCAAAGACACACACAAAACACACATACTACACAAAGACACACACTACAACCACACACTGCAAAAAAACACACATACTACACAAAGACCAAAACTACAAATACACACTACACATACACACATACTACACAAAGACACACATACTACACAAATACACACATACTACACAAAGACAAACACTACAAACACACACACTACACAAAGACATACATACTACACAAAGACACACATAATACACAAAGACACACACAAAACACACATACTACAGAATGACACACATAGTACACAAAGAAACACACCACACACACACTACACAGACACACATACTACACAGACACACATACTACACTAAGACACAGATACTATATAAAGACACACATAATACACAAAGACAAACACTACAAACACACTCACTACCCAGACAGACACACTACACAAACACACCTACTACACAAAAACACATAAACTCACAAAGACACACATACTACACAAAGACAGACACTTCAAACACACACACTACACAAAGACATACATACTACACAAAGACACAATACTACACAAAGACACACACTACAAACACACACACTACACAGACACACATGCTACGCAAAGACACACATACTACACAAATACACACATACTACACGAAGACACACACTACAAACACACAATACACAGAAACATATACTACACAAAGACACACACACTATGCAAAGACACACGTTACAAACACACACTACAGAGACACACATACTGCACAGAGAAACACACAAGAAACCCATACACTACACAAAGACACGCATACTACACAAAGACACACACTACAAACCCATACACTACACAGACCGGCATACTACACAAAGACACACACTACAAACAGACACACTACACAAAGACATACATACTACACAAAGACACACATAATACAAAAAGACACACACTATAAACACAGACACTACACGGACACACACTACACAGACACACATACTACACAAAGACACACACTACAAACACACACTACAAAAAGACACACGTACTACACAAAGACACACACAATACACAGACACACACTATAAACACACACACTAGAAAGACACACAGACTACACAAAGACACACAGAGACACACACTACAAACACACACACAACACATACACACACTACACAGACACACATACTACACAAAGACGCACATACTATACAAAGAAATACTATAAACACACATACTACACAAAGACACACATATTACACAAAGACACACACTACAAATACACAGAGACACATATATTACACAAAGACACACATAATACAAAAAGACACACATACTACACAAAGACACACACTACATAACACACACTACAAACACACACTATACAAAGACACACATGATACACGAAGACACACATACTACCCAAAGACACACACTACAACCACACACTGCAAAAAAACACACATACTACACAAAGACCAAAACTACAAATACACACTACACATACACACATACTACACAAAGACACACATACTACACAAATACACACATACTACACAAAGACAAACACTACAAACACACACACTACACAAAGACATACATACTACACAAAGACACACATAATACACAAAGACACACACAAAACACACATACTACAGAATGACACACATAGTACACAAAGAAACACACCACACACACACTACACAGACACACATACTACACAGACACACATACTACACTAAGACACAGATACTATATAAAGACACACATAATACACAAAGACAAACACTACAAACACACTCACTACCCAGACAGACACACTACACAAACACACCTACTACACAAAAACACATAAACTCACAAAGACACACATACTACACAAAGACAGACACTTCAAACACACACACTACACAAAGACATACATACTACACAAAGACACAATACTACACAAAGACACACACTACAAACACACACACTACACAGACACACATGCTACGCAAAGACACACATACTACACAAATACACACATACTACACGAAGACACACACTACAAACACACAATACACAGAAACATATACTACACAAAGACACACACACTATGCAAAGACACACGTTACAAACACACACTACAGAGACACACATACTGCACAGAGAAACACACAAGAAACCCATACACTACACAAAGACACGCATACTACACAAAGACACACACTACAAACCCATACACTACACAGACCGGCATACTACACAAAGACACACACTACAAACAGACACACTACACAAAGACATACATACTACACAAAGACACACATAATACAAAAAGACACACACTATAAACACAGACACTACACAGACACACACTACACAGACACACATACTACACAAAGACACACACTACAAACACACACTACAAAAAGACACACGTACTACACAAAGACACACACAATACACAGACACACACTATAAACACACACACTAGAAAGACACACAGACTACACAAAGACACACATACTACACAGAGACACACACTACAAACACACACACAACACATACACACACTACACAGACACACATACTACACAAAGACGCACATACTATACAAAGAAATACTATAAACACACATACTACACAAAGACACACATATTACACAAAGACACACACTACAAATACACAGAGACACATATATTACACAAAGACACACATAATACAAAAAGACACACATACTACACAAAGAAACACACTAGAAACACACACTACACAAAGACACATTCTACAGAGACACGTATACTACACAAAGACACACACTACAAAAACACACACTATAAACACACACTACACAAAGACACACATGATACACAAAGACACATACTACACAAAGATACACACAAAACACACATACTACACGAAGACACACACTACAAAAACACACACACACTACACAAAGACAAAAACTACAAACACACACTACACATACACACATACTACAGAAAGACACACATACTACACAAATACACACATACTACACAAAGACACACACTACAAACACACACACTACACAAAGACACACATAATACACAAAGACACACACTACAAACACACACACTACACAAAGACACACATACTACCCAAAGACACGCATACCACACAAAGACACACACTACAAACACACACTACGCAGAAACATATACTACACAAAGACAAAACACTATGCAAAGACACACATTACAAACACACACACTACACAGACACACATACTACACAGAGTAACATACAAGAAACACACACACTACAAACACATACACTACACAAAGACACACATGATACACAAAGACACACATACTACACAAAGACACACACACTACACAAAGACACACATACTACAGAAAGACAAACACTAAGAATACACACACTACACAAACACACATACTACACAAAGACACACACTACAAACACACACACTACACAAAGACACACATACCACACAAAACACATTACACAAAGACACACACTACAAAGACAAACACTACACAAATACACACATACTACACAAAGACACACATAGTACACAAAGAAACACACAAAACACACATACTACACAAAAACACACCTTCTACTCAAACATACACATACTACACAAAGACACACATACTTCACAAGGACGGACATACTATACAAAGAAACACACTACAAACACACACTCTACACAGACACACATACTACACAAAGACACACAAAAAACACACATACTACACAAAGACACACACTACAAACACACACACTACACAAAGACACACATGCTACACAAAGACACAAATACTACACAAAGAAACACACTGCAAACACACACTACACAGACACACATACTACACAGACACCCATAACACACAATGACACAAATACTACTTAAGGACACACATACTACACAAAGACACACATGCTACACAAAGACAAACAGTGAAAATACACACACTACACAAAGACACACATACTACACAAAGAGATACACTACAAACACACACACTACACAGACACACATACTACACAAAGACACACATAATACACAAAGACGCAAACTACTTGCATTGTGAATACCAGTGTTTCCACAGTGTTTCTTGTAAAAACTCCTGCTTCTGCACTGTGAATTCTGAGTGAGAGCAGCATCCAGCTTAGTGCACAGCTCTGGGAACGTGATTTCCCAGTGCTCAAACACTGTCTTACAGCTAAAGCGGCTGTTTCCACATGAATTCCTAGTGTTTCCAGAGCATACATACTTTTTGCCCTGGAAAAGTGTTGTGCTTTATCTGCATTCATTTCACACTGCTCCAGCAATTCCACTACTTGCATTGTGAATACCAGTGTTTCCACAGTGTTTCCACATCTATTCCTCACCTTAGACAGTGAATTCCCACTCATCTATACACCACCCTGCTGTGCACATCACTTTGTATGCAAGTTCTAAGCATTATCAGAAGTGCGCGAGAAACGTTCAGCTTTCCCCAAGCAAAAGCGTTTTCCTTCGCGTTTGCTCCACCAAACGCAGAAACTGCTCAGATTCACCCATAAAAGCAGGCATTCGCGAACTAGCTTCTCAGCTCTTAGAAAACGTTTTCCCGGAGAGGGGAACACTTCCCTGCACAAATCAAAACACGCCAACATGTATTCCTGCTGATTCAAGCCCATTTCCAGAGATGTCAATGGTGTAGCACAGTGAGTTGTAAGAGTTGGAAAGCTGTATTCTGCAGTGTGTAAGCAGCATTCTTGTAAAAACGCCTGCTTCTGCACTGTGAATACTCAGTGAATGCAGCATCCACCTTAGTGCACAGCTCAGGGAACGTGATTTCCCAGTGCTCTAACACTGACTTACAGCTTACGAGGCTGTTTCCACATGAATTCCTAGTGTTTCGAGCACATTCATACCTTTTGCCCTGCAAACGCGTTGTGCTTTCGCTGCGTTCAGTTCACTCTGCTCCAGCAATTCCACTACTTGCATTGTGAATGCCAGTGTTTCAACAGTGTTTCCACATCTATTCCTCACCTTGGACAGTGAATTCCCACTCCTCTAAACACCACCCTGCTGTGCACATCACTTTGTATGCAAGTTCTAAGCATTATCAGCATTGCGCAGGAAAGGTTCAGCTTTACCCAAGCAAAAGCGTTTTACTTCGTGTTTGCTCCGCCAAAGGCAGAAAGTGCTCAGTTTCAGCCATACAAGCAGGCATTGGCGAACTAGCTTCTCAGCTCTTAGAAAACGATTTCCCGGAGAGGGGAACACTTCCCTGCACAAATCACACCACCGGAACGTGTATTCCTGCTGATTCAAGCCCATTTTCAGAGATGTCCCTGGTGTAGCACAGTGAGTTCTAAGAGTTGGAAAGCTGTAATCTGCAGTGTGTAAGCAGCATTCTTGTAAAGCGCCTCCGTCTGCACTGTGATTTCTGAGTGAGTGCAGCATCCAGCTTAGTGCACAGCTCTGGGAACGTGATTTCTCAGTGCTCAAACACTGTGTTACAGCTAAAGCGGTTGTTTCCACATGAATTCCTAGTGTTTCGAGCACATTCATACCTTTTGCCCTGCAAAAGCTTTGTGCTTTCGCTGCGTTCAGTTCACTCTGCTCCAGCAATTCCACTACTTGCATTGTGAATACCAGTGTTTCCACAGTGTTTCCACATCTATTCCTCACCTTGAACAGTGAATTCCCACTCCTCTAAACACCACACTGCTGTGCACATCACTTTGTATGCTAGTTCTAAGCATTATCAGCAGTGCACGAGAAACGTTCAGCTTTCCCCCAGCTGAAGCGTTTTCCTTCGCGTTTGCTCCGCCAAACGCAGAAACTCCTGAGATTCAGGAATACAAGCAGGCATTCGCGAACTAGCTTCGCAGATCTTAAAAAACGTTTTCCCGGAGAGGAGAACACTTCCCTGCACAAATCACCCTACACCCACGTGTATTCCTGATGAATCAAGCCCATTTTCAGAGATGTCCCTGGTGTAACACAGTGAGTTCTAAGAGTTGGAAAGCTGTAATCTGCAGTGTGTAAGCAGCATTCTTGTAAAGCGCCTGCTTCTGCACTGTGAATTCTGAGTGAGTGCAGCATCCAGCTTAGTGCACAGCTCTGGGAACGTGATTTCCCAGTGCTCAAACACTGTCTTACAGCTAAAGCGGCTCTTTCCACATGAATTCCTAGTGTTTTGAGCACATTCATACATTTTCCCCTGGAAAAGCCTTGTGCTTTCGCTGCGTTCAGTTCACTCTGCTCCAGCAATTCCACTACATGCATTGTGAATGCCAGTGTTTCCACAGTGTTTCCAGATCTATTCCTCACCTTGAACAGTGAATTCCCACTCCTCTAAACAGCCCCCTGCTGTGCACATCACTTTGTATGCAAGTTCTAAGCATTATCAGCAGTGCGCGGGAAACGTTCAGCTTTCCCCAAGCAAAAGCATTTTCCTTCGCGTTGGCTCCGCCAAAGGCAGAAACTGCTCACATTCAGCCGTACAAGCAGGCATTCGCGAACTAGCTTCGCAGCTCTTAGAAAACGTTTTCCCGCAGAGGAGAACACTTCCCTGCACAAATCACACTACGCCAACGTGTATTCCTGCTGATTCCAGCCCATTTCCAGACATGTCCGTGGGGCAACACAGTGAATTCTAAGAGTTGGAAAGCTGTATTCTGCCTTGTGTAAGCAGCACTCTTGTACAAACGCCTGCTTCTGCACTGTGAATTCTGAGTGAGTGCAGCATCCAGCTTAGTGCACAGCTCTGGGAACGTGATTTCCCAGTGCTCAAACACTGTCTTACAGCTAAAGCGGTTGTTTCCACATGAATTCCTAGGGTTCCAAGCACATTCATACGTTTTTTCCTGGAAAGCGTTGTGCTTTCGCTGTGTTCAGTTCACTCTGCTCCAGCAATTCCACTACTTGCATTGTGAATGCCAGTGTTTCCATAGTGTTTTCACATCTAATCCTCACCTTTAACAGTGAATCCCCACTCATCTGAACACCCCCCTGCTGTGCACAACACTTTGTATGCAAGTCCTAAGCATTATCAGCAGTGCGCGGGAAACGTTCAGCTTTCCCCAAGGAAAAGCGTTTTACTTAACGTTTGCTCCGCCAGCAAACGCGAAAACAGCTCAGATTCTGCCGGGAAGCACACATTCGTGAACTAGCTTCACAGCTCTTAGAAAACGTTTTCCCCGAGTGGAGAACACTTCCCTGCACAAATCACACCACGCCAACATGTATTCCTGCTGATTCAAGCCCATTTCCAGAGATGTCAGTGGAGTAGCACAGTGAGTTCTAAGAGTTGGAAAGCTGTATTCTGCAGTGTGTAAGCAGCATTCTTGTAAAAACGCCTGCTTCTGCACTGTGAATTCTCAGTGAGTGCAGCATCCAGCTTAGTGCACAGCTCTTGAAACGTGATTTCCCAGTGCTCAAACACTGTCTTACAGCTAAAGCGGCTGTTTCCACATGAATTCCTAGTGTTTTGAGCACATTCATACGTTTTCCCGTGGAAAAGCCTTGTGCTTTCGCTGCGTTCAGTTCACTCTGCTCCAGCAATTCCACTGCTTGCATTGTGAATGCCAGTGTTTCCACAGTGTTTCAACTTCTATTCCTCACCTTGAACAGTGAATTCCCACTCCTCTAAACAACACCCTGCTGTGCACATCACTTTGTATGCAAGTTCTAAGCATTATCAGCAGTGGGCGGGAAACGTTCATCTTTCCCCAAGCAAAAGCGTTTTCCTTCGCGTTTGCTCTGCCAAAGGCAGAAACTGCTCAGATTCAGCCGAACAAGCTGGCATTCGCGAACTAGCTTCTCAGCTCTTAGAAAACGTTTTCATGGAGAGTGGAACACTTCCCTGCACAAATCACACCACGCCAACGTGTATTCCTGCTGATTCAAGCCCATTTCCAGAGATGTCCGTGGTGTAGCACAGTGCTTGTAAGAGTTGGAAAGCTGTATTCTGCCTTGTGTAAGCAGCATACTTGTAAAAACGCCTGCTTCTGCACTGTGAATTCTGAGTGAATGCAGCATCCAGCTTAGTGCACAGCTCTGGGAACGTGATTTCCCAGTTCCCAAACACTGTCCCACACCTAAGCAAGCTGTTTCCACATGAATTCCTAGGGTTCCAAGCACATCCATACGTTTTTCCCTGGAAAAGCGTTGTGCTTTCTTTCTTTTTTTTTGTTATTTTTATTGATTTTTTGCAGTATAATAGTAGTACGTGTTTTCCTTCCTCCCTCCCCCTTATCCTCCCCCCAGCCTCCGCCACCCCCCAGCACATATCCCCAGCTTCCCCCCCGTCCCCGCCCCAGTGTCTTTCATTCATTGGTTATGTTCATATGCATGCATACAAGTCCTTCAGTTGATCTCCCCCCCGCATCTGTCTCCCATCCACCCAAGCCTTCCCCTGTAGCTTGACAGCCTGTTCAAGGCCATCCTGCCTCTATATCAATCACTCTCCCCTGTTTCTTTTCTTCAAAAATATCTTGCCTCTGCATACTAGAAATAAATGTATAAGAACAAAAAATGTTTCAGTCTCAGTTTCAATGTCCAACTTTTCTGATTCCCAGTTTCAGTGTCAAATAATTCTTTATGTGTATAAGTCAGCAATGGTATCCAGATGGTGGACTCATCGTGTCAATGCAAGATCCATCCTCTCTGGTTTGGTCCTGGGCTGCCTGCAGACATGCACAGCTGCTGACTGCTAGCATGGCAAGGTGTCGTCAGTGTCCCCCATCTCTGGACCATCCTCGTGACTGGAACAGATCCATCAGTTCCTCACCGTCGCAGGAACCCACATGGTCTTGGAGTTGTTCTCTGAAAACACACAAACACATTCTCGACCAAAAGTTAACAAAGGGATCCTCTATGCAAAATAGACTTGGGATTCTTTTTAATTTTTGCCTAAATGATTTTCCTTTGGCTTATTTTGACACCATGTGTGTTTTTTCATGGGTGTCCTGCAATTGTTTTTACAAATGGAGTTTACTTTACTGGAGTAAGAATTTTCTAGATGTATTTTACTTACTCGATATTTTTTTTCCCTTACATGATATTACCCCACTGTCCCCTCCCCTTTTTTGATTAATGGGGACTTTTGGAAATTTTATATTGCAGTCTTGGTAATTTTAAGTTTTAATTTTTGCACACAAAGTGACTGCTTTAGGTTCTTTGGATGTTAGGCAATTTTACAGTGAGATGAACTACTAATAGATTTTTTAGTTAATGTTTTATGAAAAGCTTTTTGTACAGTACCCTATAATTTTCTTGAGTATTCACATATTTCACTTGGCCAATTTAAATTGATCTGAAAACTTGATTACTATTTTCCTGTCAATTTTAATACTCAAGCAGAAATCTTAGTTTACCCTGTGAATACTAGTGGAAAGGAATATTTGCAATTTTGAGTAGGTCCTGAGCATTCCTGGTAATAGACTGAGTTTAGATATAGAGCAGCTATTGCTGGCCGAGTCTCTGTCTGCCACCTGGGTCCCCGTATGAGTTGTGTGTGGGAGGCAAAGCAGCCGTGGGGGTAGGAGACCTCCCTTAGGAAGGTTGAGAATTCAAACCCCTGCAAGGTTTGTGGATGAGGGTCTGTGCCCCACCTCTGTTGACCTTTTAGTTCTCTCCTGTTGGCCCCTCTGCGACTGTGCCTGTCTTAGGTTGTTCCTTCCCTGAGGAATCTTACCCGTCTCTGGCTAACCAGCCATCCTCCGGGGCCAAACAGGGTGATGTGAGGTTCAGTTCTGTCTCCTTTGTAGTCTATGCCCCCCTGTGGCCTCCACGTCCAGTACCTGCCTTGGGGTCCCCTTGCCTGCTGGCGGGGTCCCGGTACTGATCACATATCTCGGGGGACCTAGGTTTCTTCTCCAGAGAGGGCCCAGCTCACACCATTGGTCAAGATACAGATCCATGGTGCCAGCTGCCCAAAGGCTTCAGCCACAGCTGGAACTGAAAACTCTGGCATCAGCTGTGTGTATTTGGATAGTAACAAGAAGGTCCCTCTTGGCAGAAAGGGCAAGAAGGGCCAATATAGAATGCTCGGATGCCTTCCCAGTGCCTTAATTCCTTCTGAAAGGGATTAATTTCTTTCCTATCCTTTTTTGAAGTTGCTGCCCAACATTCAAAGAATTAGTTTGTAAGTTTATTTGGGATAATTGTATAATATGCTATTGTCAAATATCAAATATTATAATGACATTGTAGAATAATATCATGTAAGGGTATTATGGTGTCATGGGAGGTTAAGCAGGGCCTAGCCTAAGGACTGGTCTCCATAGGATATGACAAGCTCTAGGCCATGTCAATTCAATGTCAGACTAGCTGCCATTTTTTTATAATTTTATATAAACTTTGTCAGGGATGTAAAAACACAAATCACTTACCTCAGTTCAAGAGTTCAAGTATATTGACTTTTCCACTTACTCCCACCACCTGCCACTTACCCTGAGGTTTGACATTCTGATGGACTTTTCTCAGGCTCTGGATCCATTCTCGTTCATCAGTCTATGTCATTGATTGTATTCCTCAAATGAGTGAGATCATGTGATATTTGTCTTTCTCTGCCTGGCTAATTTCACTTAGCATAATGCTCTCCAAATCCATCCATGTTGTTACAAATGGTAGGAGCTCCTTCTTTTTTTCCGCGGCGTAGTATTCCATTGTGTAAATGTACCATAGTTTTTTAATCCACTCATCTGCTGATGGGCACTTCGGCTGTTTCCAAATCTTAGCTATGGTAAATTGTGCTGCTATGAACATAGGGGTACATATATCCTTTCTAATTCGCCTTTCTAATTTCTTGGGGTATATTCCTAGGAGTGGGATCACTGGGTCGAATGGGAGCTCCATTTTTAGTTTTTTGAGGAATCTCCATACTGTTCTCCATAGTGGCTGTACTAGTCTACAATCCCACCAGCAGTGCACGAGAGTTCCTTTTTCTCCGCATCCTCGCCAGCACTTGTCGTTTGTTGATTTGTTGATGTAAGCCATTCTGATAGGTGTGAGATGGTACCGCATAGTCGTTTTGATTTGCATCTCTCGGATAATTAGTGACTTTGAGCAAGTTTTCATATGTCTCTGGGCCTTCCTTTTGTCTTCTTTCGTGAAGATTCTATTTAGGTCTGTTGCCCATTTTTTTATTGGATCATTTGTTCTCCTTTTATTGAGTTGGGTGAGTTGCCTGTAGATGCTTGAGATTAAACCTTTATCACTAATAACATTTGCAAATATGTTCTCCCATACAGTGGGTTTTCTTGTTGTTTTGTTGATGGTTTCTTTAGCTGTGCAAAAGCTTTTGATTTTGATGTAGTCCCATTTGTTTATTTTCTCTTTAGCTTCCATTGCCCTCGGAGCAGTATCATCAAAGAAGTTCTTTTGGCATATGTCTGAGATTTTTCTTCCGGTAGATTCCTCTAATATTTTTATGGTTTCCTGTCTTACGTTTAAGTCCTGTATCCATTTTGAGTTTATTTTTGTGTATGGTGTAAGTTGGTGCTCTAGTTTCATTTTTTTGCATGTATCTGTCCAATTTTCCCAACACCATTTATTGAAGAGACTGTCTTGACTCCATTTTATGTTCCTGCCTCCTTTGTCAAATGTTAATTGAGCATAGTGGATTGGGTTGATATCCGGATTCTCTATTCTATTCCATTGATCTATATGTCTGTTCTTTTGCCAGTACCAGGCTGTTTTAAGAACAGTAGCCTTGTAATACAGCTTGAAATCTGGTATGGAAATCCCACCGACTTTGTGCTTCTTTCTCAGGATTGCTGTGGCTATTCGGGGCCTTTTTTTGTTCCAGATGAATTTTTGGAGAGTTCTTTCTAGGTCTGTGAAATATGCCATTGGTATTTTAATGGGGAGTGCATTAAATTTATAGATTGCTTTGGGTAGTATGGACATTTTAATTATGTTGATTCTCCCAATCCATGAACATGGAATGTTCTTCCACCTGTTTACATCTTCCTCTATCTCTTTTTTCAGTGTCCTGTAGTTTTCCACGAATAGATCTTTTACCTCCTTAGTTAAGTTTATTCCTAGGTATCTTAATTTTTTTGGTGTGATGGTAAATGGGATTGCTTTTTTAGTCTCTCTTTCTGTAAGTTCACTATTAGTGTATAGAAATGCCATAGATTTCTTGGCATTAATTTTGTAGCCTGCTACATTGCTGAACTCATTTATTAAGTCTACTAACTTTTTAATGGAGTCTTTCGGGTTTTTTATGTACAATATCATGTCATCTGCAAATAAGGATAGCTTAACTTCTTCTTTTCCAATTTGGATGCCTTTTATTTCTTCTTCTTGTCTAATTGCAACGGCTAATACTTCCAGTACTATGTTGAACAGGAGTGGTGAAAGTGGGCAACCCTGTCTTGTTCCTGTTCTTAGGGGAAATGGTTGTAGTTTTTGCCCATTGAGTATGATGTATGCTGTGGGTTTATCATATATGGCTTTTATTATGTTGAGGTATGATCCTTCTATTCCTACCTTATTGAGAGTTTTTATTAAGAAAGGATGTTGGATTTTGTCAAATGCTTTTTCTGCATCAATTGATATGACTATGTGATTTTTATCTCTCAATTTATTTATGTGATGTATCACATTTATTGATTTGCGGATATTGTACCATCCTTGCATTCCTGGGATAAATCTTACTTGGTCGTGGTGTATGATCTTTCTGATGTACTGCTGGATCCGATTTGATAGAATTTTATTGAGGATTTTGGCATCTATATTCATGAGGGATATTGGCCTGTAATTCTCTTTCATTGTGTCGTCTTTATCTGGTTTTGGTATTAGGGTTATGCTAGCTTCATAGAAGGAGTTTGGAAGTGTTCCATCCTCTTGAATTTTCTGGAATAGTCTGAGGAGTATAGGTTTTAGTTCTTCCTTGAATGTTCAGTAAAACTCCCCTGTGAAGCCGTCTGGCCCTGGGCTTTTGTTTGCTGGAAGCTTTATGATGACTGCTTCAATTTCTTCCACAGTTATTGGTCTATTGAGTTGTTTAGATTCTTCTTGATTGAGTTTTGGGAGGTTATATTTTTCTAGAAACATATCCATTTCCTCCAGGTTGTCCAGTTTGTTGGAGTAGAGTTGTTCATAGTATTTTTAAACAATCCTTTGTATTTCAATGGGGCCTGTTGTTATTTCACCTCTTTCATTTCTGATTTTATTTATTAGGGTCCTCTCTCTTTGCTTCTTGGTGAGTCTGGCTAGAGGTTCATCAATCTTATTTATCCTTTCAAAGAACCAGCTCTTGGTTTCGTTGATCTTCTGTATTGTTTCTTTGGTCTCTATGTCATTTATTTCTGCTCTGATCTTTACTATTTCCTTCCTTCTGCTTACACTGGGCTTTTCTTGTTGCTTTCTTTCTAACTCTTTGAGTTGTTGGGTTAGATAATTTATTGCCACTGTTCCTAGTTTTTTTGCAGTAGGATTGTAGAGCTATGAACTTCCCTCTCAGAACTGCTTTCACTGTGTCCCATAGATTTTGGATTGTTGTGCTATCATTGTCATTTGTTTCCATGATGTTTTCTATCTCTTCCTTAATCTCTCTAGTAACCCAGTCATAGTTTAATAGCATGCTGTTTAGTCTCCATGTGTTCGATTTCTTTGGATTGTTTCTATTGTAGTTGATTTCCAGCTTTATGCCACTGTGATCTGAGAATATACTTGATATGATTTCTATCTTCTTGAATTTGGATAGACTTTGCCTATGACCCAACACATGGTCTATCTTTGAGAATGACCCATGGGCACTTGAAAAGAATGTATATTCTGTGGCTTTGGGGTGAAATGATCTGAAGATGTCAATTAATTCCATCTGGTCCAGTGAGTCATTGAGAATTGATGTTTCTTTACTGATTTTTTGTTTAGAGGATCTGTCCAATGGTGATAATTGGGTATTAAAGTCTCCTACTATGATTGTATTGCTGTCTATCTCTCCCTTGATGTCCTCTAGGAGTTTTTGTATATATTTGGGTGCTCCTGTATTGGGTGCGTATATGTTTACAAGAGTTATTTCTTCTTGTTGAATTGCTCCCTTTAGTATTATGAAGTGGCCTTCTTTATCTCTTGTTATGTCCTTCACTTTGAGATCTAATTTGTCAGATATGAGTATGGCTACCCCAGCTTTTTTTTCATTTCCATTTGCCTGAATAACTTTTTTCCAACCTTTCATCCTCAGTCTGTGTGCGTCTTTTTTTTGGAGGTGGGTTTCTTGTAGACAGCAGATACATGGGTTGTGTTTTCTTATCCAGTCTATTACCCTATGTCTTTTGATTGGAGCATTTAAACCGTTTACATTTAAAGTTATTATTGATAGGTGCTTATATGTTGCCATTTTTGTTCTTTACCCCTGTGTTCCTTCTTCGCTTCCTATTTCTTTTTACAGCAGATCCTTTAGCATTTCTTTTTTTTATTTTTATTTTTTATTGTTCAGTTTATTAATTACATTGTTTCCCCTTTTTTATCCCCCTATATCTTCCCTCCACCCTGTACCTATCCCACCCTCCGCCCTCATCTCCCCCTCCCCAATGTCCTCTCCCATTGTTGCAAGATTTTTGTCCAATCTCTTGCTGTACTTCCAACAACACTTTTCTCCCCAAGAATTGTCAGTCCATTCCCTCTCTATGTCCATGTTTCTGTTATAGTCACCAGTTTATCTTGTTCATCAGCCTATCAGTTCACTTGATTTTTATGTTCATTTGTTGATAGATGTGTATTTGTTGTTCATAATTTATATTTTTACCTTTTTCTTCTTCCTCTCTTAAAGAATATCTTTCAGCATTTCATATAATACTGGTTTGGTGGTGATGAACTCCTTTAGCTTTTTCTTATCTGCGAAGCACTTTATCTGATCCTCAATTCTGAATGATAGCTTTGCTGGATAGAGTAATCTTGGTTGTAGATTCTTGCTATTCATTATTTTGAATATTTCTTGCCACTCGCGTCTGGCCTGCATCGTTTCTGTTGAGAAATCCGCTGACAATCGGATGGGTGCTCCCCTGTAGGTAACCAACTGTTTTTCTCTTGCTGCTTTTAATATTCTCTCTTTATCTTTTGCTCTTGGCATTTTAATTATGATATGTCTTGGTGTGGTCCTCTTTAGATTCCTATATTTTGGGGTTCTGTGTACTTCTTGGGCTTTTAAGTCAGTTTCTTTCACCAGGTGGGGGAAGTTTTCAGTCACTATTTCTTCAAGTAGGTTTTCATTAACTTGCTCTCTCTCTTTTTCTGGCACCCCAATAATTCGGATGTTGCCTTGCTTGAGGTTGTCCCAGAGGCCCCTTACGCTATCTTCAATTATCTGAATTCTTTTTGTTTCTTGCTTTTCCAGCTGAGTGGATTTTGGTTCTTTGTATTTCAAATCTTTGACTTGGTTCTTGTGGCCCTCTGGACTGCTTTTAGGACTTTGTGTAATATTTTTTATTTCAGTCTGTGTATGCTTGATTTCTAGTTGGTCCTTTTTTTTATCTGTGAGGGTCTGGTTCGTATCCTCAGAGGTCTTGTACATTTCCCTGAGGGTCTCATTCATTTCTTTGTAAGTAGCATTCATCTCCTTGTAAGTCTCATTCATCTCCTTATAATTCTCATTCATTTGCTGGTTGGTCTTGTTTATTTCCTGGTAATTCTCATTAAGTTGATCAGCCTTTTGTAGGAGCCTCTTGAAAAGCCTTATAACCGTGGTTTTGAACTCTATGTCTTGTCGTCTTTTCTCCTCCATTTCTTTCACACCTGATTTCTTTCCATGTCTG